>CM068297.1:60880239-62080239 GCA_034768395.1 Linum lewisii | reverse complement strand
TGAAGATCCGTCCAAAAAATTGGTTGACTGTTAGGCTGAGTTGGTAATCTTGCTGACATGGCATATATAAACAACTTAATTGTCATTTGATGTGGCATTTTATTAAAATAATAAAATAATTAATTAAAAGGACATCATCTTCTTCACCGCCATCTTCTCTGATCACATCATCGCCACCATCTTCATCCCCGCCACCACGTCTCCTCGTTGCCACTCTCTTGATTTCTCTCTATTCTCATAGGAGGTTTAGGAGAGAAGCATATCCTTTCACCCGTTGTGTCCTTAACACCGTCATATCTCTCTTCCTGTGATCAAAATTCAAAGTTGAATCTAGGTTCGAGAAATCGGAGCCATATATATTCAATGTATTATGTGTGCCTCCTTCTCCAATATATGTATTTCAAAATCCCCTAACAAGAGAAGAAAAGAGCACAATCAATCAATCCTCAGTTTTCCCTTTATGTTTATTTTCATACGTCCTCCAGGTGTTTGTGATAATGTCTTACCGACTCCCTCATGATCAAAGCAAATCTGCTTTCTTATTCACCTATGTTTGAACATGGTTTCTGCATTTCCTTTTGGATCCAAGTGTAGCTTTACAGATTCTTACAATGAGAGAAGAAAACACATTGTCGAACAATAATTTGAAAGGAGGAGGATCTAAGTTCGTCGATCCAAAACCAACAGCCAAACAAACTGAAGAAAGGGAAAGTGGCATTCGTCAAGGGTTTCCCGATTGACAAGAAGACCATCAAGACCCAACCCAAACTAATTAATAGTTAGAAGCTCCCTGCCCTTCCGGCCGCCGAATCAGAGACGCCAGGCTAGAAGAATCCAAATCAGGTTATGGCACATTCCCATCAACACCCCAATTCAAATAAGGTTTTGGAGTGTGGTGTTGCGTTGGAGGATGGTGGTGGCGGTTAATGGTGGAGACGCGGAAAGTGAAAGAAGAGAGGAAGACAGAGCAAAGTTGTTAGATTCTTGATCGGGTAGATATGTACTAGGAGCTTTCCATCGTGGCTTGCGCCTTCTTGAGAAACACTAGCACTACAAGAAAATTGCTGGCTGATCACAGATTATTTATAAATCGTGACAAATTATGTCACGGTTATTTGAACCGTGACTAAAAGTTAATCCACGCTGGCAATAAAAACCTTATCTCTTCCCTTCCTCGATTTTCGTGCCCTTCCTCGATTTCCGCTGAACCCTTCTCCTTCTTCCCTTTTTTCCCCTCATCTCTTCTTCTCTTCCTCTCCCTGTGCAAAGCTTCTCTTCTTCTATTTCTTCAAATCCTCCACCATCTGCATCCTCTCCTCTTCAAATCCTCCACCACATGAGTAGTTCATCCACTGCCGTTGTCGTCTGCATTCTCTCCTCTTCAAATCAACTGCCGCCAGAGTAGTTCATCCACCGCCGTCTGCATCCTCTCCTCTTCAAATCCACTGCCGTCGCCGTCTGCATCCTCTCCTCTTCAAATCCACCGCCACCAGAGTAGTTCAAATCCACCGTCGCTTAGCCATCACCTCTCTCCTCTCTTCCTTCCAATCGAAATCCACCGCCTCCAGTCAAAATCGCCAATCCAGATCTGCATGGGTTCTGGGCAGCAAAGGCTTTGTGGGAATGTGATGTTGATGATGTTGTTGTGAACATTTTAATTTTATTGGTTGGTGTTTTTGAGGATGATGGTAGGAGGATTGGACGGAGAAGGTTGACAACAGTCGGCGACGGCCGTGTAATTAGAGCATTAGTTTTTAATTTTCTATAATTAATTGAAATTATAATTTTTTACATTTGTTTCATTGACACATTAAATAAATCAAGCGACTAGTTCGTAATTAATTGGGATATTTTGTTAACATTTTAATTTTATGTATCATTTTGCATAACCGAAGGAGTTGATGGCCTGGTCCTATAATTCAAGGAAATGATAATTTGGTCACTGAAAAAATTTTCCCTTACAATTCAATCATTAAACTTGGTCACGGTTACAAACTAAACCATGACCAATATTGGTCTTGGTTCAGTTTGTAACAGTTACAAAAGTGTAAGTCACAGTTACAAACTGAACCGTGACAAAATAGGGTTAACATAGTCACGGTTTTATGAGCCATGACTACTTTTTTTAGTCACGGTTTTAAGCGTGACTAATAGGGCAAAAAAACTGTGCCTAATATCCATTTTTCTTGTAGTGTAGGAACTCCACCATTGCCACCTACACCCACTCGTCTTTCCACATCGTTACCACGAGTAAAGAGAAAAGAAGGTCGATTCATAGAATAGAGGCCGAAGAGTGAAGAATCGAGATGTCTTCCTTGGTTGAGCTAAGGTGGAGGTTTAGATCCTGCTCAGTGGTAGAGGTAAGGATTGCGACGGCGGTGGGATCGTGGTGGTGGATTTGGGGGGAGGGGGAAGCCGATGATATTGAGAATTTAGGATTTGAAAGAGAGGAGTGAGGAGTGAGGAATTTTAATCCAAAAATTTTAAATTTAAATAATTATCCATGTCGTCATAGTCTAGAGCCCGAAATGACGAGGACGCCACTTACCTTCCCACATTAGCACAAAAACACAGTCAGTTAACACCATCATCCTACGTGGCAAGTTTTTGGACGGATATTCACGACATGCTAGTGAAAAACATCGGACACGATAGGTTGAGCCAATTGAGTATTTTGAAAAAGATTGTGTATGTTTTGGGAATTTCACAATAGTTGATCCCATCTAAGGGTATTGGGCCTTTTTCTTACAATTCTGGCAATTACATTGTAAAATTTAATAAGAGAATTAGCTAATTAAGTAAATTTTGTTAACTTTTTTTATTAGTTTATAAAAATGAAAATTTTAATTTTTATATATCAATTGACATGATAAATATTGTTAGTGATTGTTATTTTTTTAAAATTAATAATTAACATAATATACTATGATTTTTTGAAAAATAACTAAAAATCATAATTATATAATTAAAGGAAAAAAATAACTAAAAAAATGAATTCCGGCGCGAATTCCTTGCAGGAAAACGTAGCCGAAATCCTTTTTCCTAGTTCTCACATCTCCACTCTTAGGGTCTCATTGGCCTGTCCCACTTACCATTCCCTTCTCCGGGGAGAAATGATTGAAGAGACCGAGCTCTCACTTTCTCCAAAATAGTTAAATTTTGGATAAATTAGGTAGAACGGTTCAATTTTAGGGTTTTTGCCATATTAACCCTAATATTTTGATTGGTTTATCTCTAGCTAGGTTTCACCCGAGTTGGTATTTCAAATGAAGAAGATATAAATTTTCATGATTTTTTGTTATGATTATATCTCCTTTATTAGGTGACTATGGTATGCAATGACAATTCAAAATATATGAGGAAGGAACGGGGATTACAATCCTTCTTATTTCAAAGCTTAGGTCGATGACGACGTTAGTCGTCTAATTTGTGCGGTTAGTTCATGAAAATGAAAAAAGATTTTTTAGGGATTGGTGACTTGGTGCGTTAGGTTTTGACAATTTTTTTTTGATTTGACAAATTGATGGAGGTGGTTAATGATGGTAGAGGAGGCTCGGGGGAAGGAGGACGCCAATGAAGGAAGAGCGGGAGGCAAAATTGGATGTGTGTACCAACTATTCAATCACATTCCACCGGACAACTCAACTGTTAACAGCTTACTCAACTGATACCTAATGAGACTATGTCAAACAGAGTTCTACTTGAAGCTGGAACAAAAACTGGAAAGGGCATATTTTACCAGAACCAGCTCCCTTGATCTGTCCAGCTCCTCCATTAATCAGGCACCTTTCATTCAGTATACCAATTCACAACCATTAGCAGAGGAAACTACAAACGCCAGCTTCAGTACTCCAGAAGTTTTATCTTCTCCAGACAGTTCTGCATATGCTGGTTTACATCAGCAGACACTATCCCTCCAGCCTTGAGCTTGTAGTGCTCAAACTTCTTTTCATCGCACTTTAACGCAGCTACTTTACAAGCCCTTACATTTCCTGTATTGTAAATTCAAATCAGAATGTCATTGATTTACAGAGGTGAAAGTAAGGACCTACGGTAAACTTCCATCAAAGTAGAGAACTCATCAAGTGTGAAAGGAGTTTCAGTAAGTTTGCTTACCACTAAGATCCAGTAGGTTGAGTAGCGCTGTGCAATTCCCAATACTCTGCACCATTGTAATAGATGACCAAACATTTTGATAGTTTTCTCTAGAAACTCTGATGATGCATATTTTTGTGATGGGGTTTACATACTTGACTGCAACAAATACAGATTCAGAAGATTAGGAAAGTCCATCCCAGAAAAACAAAAGCTATGTTGGCAGATCAACACAAAGTAGGAAATGGCTAAACTATCAGGCTACGTACCTTGCAATGAACCAAGTGATGAAGCCAAACCACATTCCCCAAAGTTTAGAAGAATGCTATCTTTGATAGCTTTCAGCAAATTGAACTGCGTAATAATAATAGGATCATTGCCTTTGATGTCACGATTTGGATCTAAGAAGACTTCCATCACCATATATCTGTTCTTGAAACTCACCATCACCTTTAAACCAAAGATCCAGCTGAAAGAAATCAGTAAAGCGGATTACCTGTACTTGAACAAATACCCTTGAGAACAAAGTTTACATGAATCAAAGTAAGAGAAAACCATTCACATTTGAAGCCTTTTCCTTCAGTTCATGATCATGAGCATTATTATCATTCCAAGAAGAAGAAAAGAGTGAAGCTTCACCAAAAAAACATCATCCAACGAGTTACAAACAACCAGACAACCCGTGTTGTAAGTACAGCCATAGGTAAAATCAACAACCTCAGAATTGATTCAGTAGAGCGTAAAAGCATAGATGAAAAAAAAATGCATGATTAGGGTACCACGAGAATGCTTGTTTGAATTCCAATTTTCAGCTCTCCACTGAATAATTCAGCGATATAGTGTTTTGCATAAATCTTACCATCCCTATTAATATTTACCAAATCACCAAACAAAAAAAAAAACTCGGCAATCAGAGAACCTGCAAACCTCATTTATCAACAAAACTAAAGAACTGAAAAGGAAGAGCGTTTACCCTACAAAAAACTGGACAGTGAGGGAGGCGGGACAAAGCTTGGACTGACCAAGGGCAGGGGCAACAAACGGAAGCCGCTGGATTTAGCTATGTTCTCCTTGCTTCTTCTATCAACGATGTATAGGGACGGTGGTTGGGAGTGCTGGAAAGAGCAGTTGCGCGATTTACCGGCGCTGGAGATAGGCACTCAGCACACAGCAGGCCTAGAAGAGAACAGAAGTAAAGAACAGAAATTTTAACTTTTAAGTAGGATTGGGAGTTTATATTGGTTAACCGAGAAACCAGAACCCGACCCGGTAAATGTGTTTTTTACCCGAGTTGACTGAAATTCGGGCCAGGTTTGAGAATCCCCGGCCTCTGCTGAGTTATTAATCGGTCCAGGCTTGGAATATTAAATCACCGCCCGACCATATCCTCGAACCCGGTCCAATTTGCAATACGACATCATTTCTATTGGTCTGCAAATCTCAATGTCCCAGACTCCCAAACCGATAAACCTTAGAGTCTCTCCTCTGCATAAGTCTTTACTCTCTCGACTCTTCCACAAAATGCCGCCAACCTAGAGTCAAACTGAATCCTCAATTCTGATCTCTTCTATCATCAACTTTCCTTTCCTTTCTCTGTTTGTAATCCCTAATTACTCCCAAATCCCGATTCTTGCCTGATTCAAACTCCTATTGTACCTCAAATATTCATTTCTTTCCTTCCTACAATTTTGTCGCAATCAGATTAGATTCGTTCTCCAAGTATTAATGTTCTGTGTTTGTTAATTCTTCTCCTAATTCCTCTAGCAATAGGAATATGAATCGGCTATGAGTATAAGGCCACGTTTTCCTGCTTAATGGGTAAATTCCGCCACAATTATGCATTCCGGTGAATTTGATTCAAGTAGGATTCCCACAAAATTCGGGTCGTAATTCCTAGTTTTCCTATAAAACGAACATTGTGACATTGGAATTTAACACCGCCTGAAATGACAAAAATGCCCATATAATAATCCCTAACCTATCCCTTCCAATGTATCTTTTGGAAATTCGTCAGGTGCTGAATTGATTTGGTGCTGATTCATGCTGGACGAAATCCTGGCCGTTCATGAGCTTGGCCCACGATATCAATGGCTATGATCAATGGAAGTGTCAGAAGGGTAAAATAGTAATCTCGCAAATGTGTTAAAGTGGTGAGAAAAGTGACATAAAAGTAGGAAAAAGAGTACTCAATTTTTCTATTCTCTTTCTTTTATTGATAAAAAAATTAACATAACACTTACAATTTGAATGATTTTTCAGTAATTTTAACATCAAAAGTCTTCTAATTAAATTACGAATCTAATGATATCACTCTTGATAGTGTTAAGAAATTAATCATTTTTAGATTTCGTATCAGTTATGTTAGGAATTCGTATCAGTAAAGTTATGTTAGGAATTCGTATCAGTTATGTTAGGAATTCGTATCAGTTATGTTAGGAATTCGTATGTAGTTACGAATTTAGTTGATTCAAGTTACAAATCATGATTCGTATGGTTTTATAGCATGTTTCGTAACGTTTGAGAACCAATTTCGTTAGGCTTATAGCAAGTTTCGTATGGGTTGAGATCATGTTTCATAACGTTTGAGAATTACTTTCGTATTAGTTGTGTGGGAGGTTCGTAATTGTTGGACATGTAAGTTCATATCACATTGGAGATGTCATGATACACAATAACCTGTTATGGATTTAATTACATTTTCAAGTAACGGGACGATTTGATCCTACAATGTTAATTTTTTTTAGATTCCATAATTTTTTTTTTGCAACAAATCTTATTTGTTTCGTAGGATGATTGTAATTGTTATAGTGTTTTTTCACAGGAGAGGAGGCATAATGAGAATAAGGTTAGGTCAGCTTCCAAAAGGCTCAAAGTGTTGTCGAAGTACATAATCAGGTGTACAACCGTGGCTGAATCGAATCGGACGGCTGTTATTGGGTTCAACATGGTGCTGAATGACCCCATTCAGCACCCCACCATTAGCCGTATCTTCTTCCTCAGCCGCATATTACCGCCGACTTCCAGCCTTCTCTCAAAAGTATCTTCTTGCTTTCTCTCTCAATCAAACTGAGTTGCTCCTTCTCATGTCCTCCTTCTTTATCTCATTCACCTCCTCAGTTCCATCGTCGTTCATCGAATCCAGACGAAAAAGAAGCATGGCCTACGAGGTCTGTGAAGAACCCTTCCGCATATCAAGTACAGAGTACCAACTGTTGAAGCTTGACCGGCTTCAGATGGAGATGAAGAGAGGAAAACGAGGCTTTAGATCTGATCTAACTGATTCGAAGATGGATTGTGTCTTTCCAGCTTCAGATGTAACTGATTCGGAGATGGATTAATGTCTTTCCTGCTTCAGATGTAACTGATTCGGAGATGGAGATGAAGAGAGGGCCGCCGGCTGTGTTTCTTTTTTGGTTCGATGAAATACAGGGCTTCCGGCGTTTCTTTTTTGGTCGACGAAATAAAGGGTCACCGGCCATCGTGGTGTTTTTTTTGGTTCGAACAGAGAGGTGGACAAATTGGACAAAAACCAATAATTCCGTTGGAATCGTTAGATTCCATTCTATTTAGGTCGGAATCATAAAACTCTATTGGGCCGTAATTAGGCCCGTGACAGATTTAAATTCTGTGGGAATTGGGCATCTGTAAAATGCGAGGAAAACAAGGAATTCGTTGTTTCCGTCGCATTTAGCTGATTCCGGCCGCGAATTCCTGGCAGGAAAACGTAGCCTAAATACACGTCTCTCGGTAATTAATATTACACATTCACTAACTACTAACTATCAACTATTCAGAGCTTTGGCCTTTGGTACTTGGTATTAAGATTCTGGAATTTGGAGAAGGTTCGGGCCTTGCCGAGGCTTTCTATTTCACTTCTTGAGAAACGCGAAAATGGACCACAAGAGTATTAATCTTCCTTGAGCAGCTCACAACCCAACCCATCCGCACCCAATACTAAAATTTGAACATACTCTTGAAGATCGTCTCTCAACTATAGAAGGCAACCAAGAAAAAACCTTTCAACCACCAATTCAAGGAAACAAATGATTGCTTGTAGTCGCGAGGAGAGAGGACGAAGGCTTGCCCATTGACCGGGTTTAAAGTTCTCGCCGACGAGATTCCCATTCCTGAGAAGGAGCTTATCAAGGTCCCTTGATCCGCTGGGTTGCACAACTGAGTTCACCATTTATCCGAAGCAACTACCCAACTTTTGCACTACGTCTATTCAACTCTTTGGGGAAAGTTGGGATTGAAAACCCAGTCATGAGGCAGAGGTCAGCAAGGATGGGCGGGTCGTGGAGGGGCGGCGGCTGGAGCGATGGGGGAGAGTTTTTTTTTTTTGGTCGATTGTAAAAAGAATTAGAGTTTGTGATGAGATCCTAATATTATTTACTATATATACTAGTTTCAAACGACTATTTTGTCTATTTTAATTTAGTCTATAAGATCTACTCTCTGATCTTACGGTTCTAAGGAGTGTTCTGATATGAGGATACTAAAGGATGTCCTGATGGTAGTAGATCTTGTTGTATGTGGTGGTTTAATAACATCCTTAGTTAGATTGCATGGGTTGAAGGAGTCTTCTAAGGTAAGGCGTTATAGTAAATGCTAGGTGGAGGTGGTGGAGTTTGTGGCTTATATGGGCAAGACTTTGAAGAAGAATGGCACTTATTGTTGGACGGTTGATGATGCTAGAATAATTGCGTTCATTGCCCAACTCTAAGCAACATTTCTATGCACTTTGTATAATTTTCGAGGTAGTTTAGGTGACTTTGTTTGCCTTTGTCTATTTCGTGTGTTTTGGTTGCTTTGGTCTATTCCGAGTCTATTTGATGTTGTTTTGTAGTACTTGCATTAGTATGCACATATCAGATATCAAATTGGGACTTAGACCGAGTGACATGAAGCGTTTGGAGTATCGAGGTAGCAAAAACAGGAGTTCGATGCAGATTAGGCAAAAAATTCGCTGAAGAGGAAGGAAAATGCGACGCACTTCTTGATGAGTTTGCAGATCATTGTTGCCAATATATGGCCAAAAGATCGACTTTTTTGCTATATTGTTTTAGGCCCCTATTTAAGGCTTAATGAAGTCTTGCATGATAACTCATTTTTTTATGAACTTGGACGTGAGAGATTAAAGCATAAGTGATTTTTAGAGGATAATTCAAAGCTTCAAAGTGAATGATTCATTCTCATTCATTCCGAATTGATAAGATCGAAGAGATAAGAAGATTGGAGCTGCACAAATTCTCGGTAGAATTAAAAGGTCTCATAAACGGCGTTGTTTTGAAATTTTGTTTTTTTTATCATGTTGGCAATTTACGTGGCTTCCATGTCAGTTTTCCAATTTGACTAAGCAAACTCCGTTACGTACAAGTCATCTTTCCGGTTAACTTTTTAACCGAATGGTAGTTGGTGAAAGAAAATGTAAATTCGATGGTATTTGGTGAACGAAAATTAGTTTAGTTGTGAATGTGTCCAAATTTTAAAAGTTTAGTGACATTTTCGTGTATTTAAGTCTACAAGATGATTTGTTGATTTTAATAAAAATGAGACGCTTTTGTAAAAAAACTAAACTTAAGGGATCATTGATGCTAATAACCCCCATATGCCGCAAGCCTATCTATCCGTTCCTTTTCAGTCCATCTCTTTCTCGCCTGCCTTCGTTTCTGTTAGCAACAGATAAAGATTTTTCATAAGCTAGAAGAATAGAGAAAGGAAGAGATCTTGTTGCGATGGGAGACGGCAAACATGGCTTCACGCTGGCCAAAGTAAGCTCCAATCAGAACCCGATTCAGTCCCTTCAACTCAAGTACAAGGAACTTGAGACAAGCTTCAAAACATGGGTATCCCAGCAGTCAATTCCAGTCGAGGCCGCCATCGTCACGACCACCGGAGCCATACAGGGCGCTGCTATCGGTGGCCTCATGGGTACCTTCACCGGCGATATGGCCACCCCTCTCTCCCCTCCTCCCCAGGCCTCATTGAACCCTCAGGCTATGGCCTCTTTCAAGCAAGCCCAGGTCCGTTTCACTTGCTAGCGTTTTCCCTTGTAATTTGGTTAGCTGTGCGAGCTGTTGAATTTTTGTCACTCGGTTGACTTATACTTGGTTGGGAGGAGGATTAATGGCGTCTCAGTTACTTGGATAGTTGAGAATTGAGATAGTTTAGAAAGATTATAATTTTGTTGTGCTTTTGTTTACTTTAATAAGGCTATTCAATTCCCTTAAGTTGGGGACTGCGACTGAGACTGAGACTGACCCGTTGATTGGAAGTGTTTCTTTTAATGAATTAACCATTGGACTTAACTACAGGCACTTGCAGGGGGTCCCTTGGCTCAAGCTCGTAATTTTGCTGTTATGACCGGGGCCAATGCTGGTATTGCCTGTGTTATGAGAAGGGTGAGAGGCAAGGATGATGTCCAGTCCAGGTCAGCTTCTCAGTGTTCATTTGCTTCTTTTCTTCTCTTACAGCCTTTCTAATTCTATACCCCCTCCATGGTTTTAATCAGTTCAATTTGCTTCTCATTTAGGGAATTTCGAATCTTATTTGTGATGCTATAAATATGTCTGTCGTGGAATAATGTGCACGTACAGTGAAGTCCTTAATGGATTCAGCATGAAAGTTACCGTCTCTGTTATCTTATAATGCATTTATGTAATAGGATCGGCTGTTCACCCTTTAATCCTTTGCCTCCTTCTGAAGCTATTGTTTTCATTTGAATACTTAGCCCCCATGTAATGCACGAAGCTTTGATCTCCACGTAGCCGTTAATAATGTTTTTTCATATTCTTATTTTTAGTGTTTTTCATTGTGGTCAATGTTCCAATCGTATAATATTTGAATAGAAGCTTGATAAATGGGATTATGATCTTCGAAGATACTTTTTCTATGTTAAAGAATGTTATAAGAACCGATCGCTATTCCGAGACCTCGTTAGCAGCTCCCAATGTAACAATGCCACTTGAACAAGGCTTGGTGACCTTTGCAAACTTCAAACGCCTTTCACGGGCTTTCATTTGAGGGTGTGTGTTGATGTATTAGGTTCTGTTTATGATTAGGATCCATATGAAATGAGCCACACTGTAAATTTGATGTTCCAAGGTGATATAAGATCATGTTGATTGATGAGTGTTCTCTGTAATTTTGTTGTGGAAGTTACTTTTCACGAGCCTTCTCTCTCTGCCTGTCGTACATGATGTCTGATTGGTTCCCTTTCATGAATGACAAGGTTTTCTCTTGTACCCTTTTCATGTTCTATCGAAGAAACTGAACTAATAAGACTTCATTAGATTGTTGGAAGCCAATATGTAAAAATTCTGCAACTTAGCTGTGGTACACAAGTTTGTTTGTCTACTAACCAGTTCTAAATATCTCCAGTTCTTTTTTTTTCTAAAAATTGGTATTTCTCGAGATTTTCTACAGTTTCTTGATATTGAGTTTTCACGGGGTGTTCTTCTGAATCTGTGTTTGGATATGTTGAGATTTGTGCTGTTAGGAAACAAAAGTGTTTTGGGTCCCTGCAGTTGTCCATGTATTCAGCAAAGAGTATATTGCATTCCTGATTGTGAGGTCTGTTATTTGCAGTATGGTAGCGGCATTTGGCTCAGGAGCCTTGTTTTCATTGGTGAGTGGGGTGGGTGGCCCGAATCCTGCGGCAAATGCACTCTCTTCTGGATTCTTTTTCGCACTTGTTCAGGGTGGTCTTTACCAGGTAAGCTCCCCGAGCAACTAATGTTTCTGATTGCAAATCATGCACTTTATTGCTTGGAGTTAATTTGCTGCCTATGTATGCTTCTTCTATTATGATAACTGTAAGCTGACAAAAAGACTTTGTGGTGTTGGTAGCTGTTTGTGTCGTCAGAAGCTTTATCCTTTTAGATTGTTAGTTGACCAAGTCCAAGCTGATGTAGTTGAGATTTCCTAAATTCAGTTGGGACAGAAGTTCTCTCAACCTCCTGGCGAAGATTTGCACTATGCAAGAACTCGGTCCATGCTTAGTAAGCTCGGGATTCCGAACTATGAGAAGAACTTCAAGAAGGGCTTGCTGAATGACAACACATTACCGTTGCTGACAGACAGGTTAGCAGTTCATTGGAGCCCCCACCCCCCACCCTGTATATTCCTTCAAACTGTTTGACTTGGTTTGTTGTGCGTTAAAAAACTAACGGTTCAATCTCTTCAGTGCACTTAGAGACGTGAAAATCCCTCCTGGACCAAGGCTGCTCATTCTTGATCATGTTCAAAGGTTCAGCTCGTATTCTTATAAGCATTATGTAGTTATAAACAACACAAGCTTTGTTTCAAACAACCTTTTGCTCCCTACCCAGTATAAATGCAGATATTGAACCTTGTTGTTTATTAAGTTCCATTCATCGCTGTCATTGTGACGATATGTGTTGTGATTGAGTCAGGGATCCAGAGATGAGAGCGAAATCGGGGCATCGCGGGTGAGCAAGGAGTTTCGGGGTGGTGATTTTGCTGAGGAATAGAAAATGAGACGCTGTGGAAGCTAGAATTAGGATGTTTTACATGCAAGATATTGTAATGAAGCTGGATAGAGTGGATTATGCTACTACTCTGAAGAGGTTTTACTTGAATGAATATGGAGATAGCGATTAGCCAAAATGCTACAAGGGGTTTAAGCGCCAAAATAGCAGGCTGGTTTCCTGAAACACACAAAAAAAAAAAAAAAAAAAAACGTGTAAAATCTAAAAAGTGAACCTGGCGAAACCTTCTGTTATCTTTGACGATGAGAACAAGCAACCTTTTGATGTCACAAAGAAAGAACAAAGGGAAAAATTTAGTATGCTAAAGCTTTCTTAGCCTGACTTTAGCCCTCAATTTACACATTTATTCATCTTGAAAACATAAATTACTCCAACCCTTAATATAGTCACCAATATAATTTTTTGTGTTGATTTTGATAATCTAACTTATGAAAATACCAATTTTTTTAAATTAATTTTTTTTTAATGGTTGGTCATCATTATTTGATACGAACAAATTGATAAAATTTGAGTAATAAGTTAAATTTTTGTAGCCCATTTTTTTTGTGTTTTATTTCAATTAAAATTCAAATGATAGTCCAAATTCAACATAAATCCAAATTCAAATTCAAATGCTAATATAAATCCAAATCTGGTCCAAATCAAGATGACGATATGTGTTGGGATACATGGTGTAGTAGTCATCCAAACCAACTACTGCTTCATCGCCACATGTCTCTGACTCCCACCTCCATCGTCACTCACATCCTTGTTAAAAATGTCAACTTGTCGGTGTTTAATCACCTTCTTGTTCCTTGGTGTCAGCTTGCTCAAGTCAATTTGCAAGAGCTCAATTTTCTTCTCTCGCATCCTGAAACCCTTCTCCCTCATCATGTGCTCCTTCTCTTGCACTGCGACTTCCCTTTCTCGAATAGATAACTTTTCCTTCTACTTTGTGATCTCCCATTGTTCTGCATCTTCCTTCGATCCTTCTCCATCTTATGCTCCTTGTAAATAGCCCTTGTCTTGTTCCTTTCTTCAAGAAAAGCTGCTTGAGCCAACAATACTTCAGTTTGTTCATTTTTTTTGGTAACAAGTAAGGGAGACCTTACATTTTATTAGGAATCAAACGAGAAGTACAACTACCCACAAGATCAAAACTCAGCCAGTACTGAAGAGAAACATCTGGAACATCCAAAACATGAGTACCATAGGACAGACTATGACCTAGGTTCGCTAAGTAATCCGCTGCAAAGTTAGCTTCGCGGTAAATGTGATGTCCATGAATGGACAGCTGCCAATCATAAGAAGAGAGGATACGAAATTGCTCAATGAGGCTAGCATGTTGATTATTCTGAGTGTTGGATTTGGAGAGCATCTCAACAGCCGCCTTAGAATCGGTCTGAATTCTCAACTTCCTTATGCCCATGCTCCAAGCCAGTCTCATACCCTCAATAATGCCTCTGAGCTCTTCCCTCATGATAGAACAAACTCCCAAATTTGCGGCAAAAGCAACCACAAATCTACCATTGGCATCGCGGATAACACCTCCCGCGGCAGATTTATCAGGATTGCGGGTCAGAGAACCATCAGAGTTCAAGGAAAACCAATCCTCCTCAGCCGGCCGCCACCCAATCAAACGAGCCTGCCGAGCTATACTCGGCGTTTCTCGACTCACTTGAAGGGCCTTCCAGCTCGACGAGTAGAACTGGATCCAGAACTTAGCCTGACAGCATAACTCTGACACCGACAGTTTTTCATTATGAAAAACCAGTCGGTTCCTCCGCCTCCACAGAAGCCAAGCAGTAACCCCGAACAGCAACCGAGTCTGGCTATTGGTAATACCTTCCATCCACCAATCCAAGAAGCAGAGATTCGCCTGTGTTCCAGCAGGCGGTGGAAGCATTTCCTTCCACAAGAGCTGGGCCAAATTACACTTACGCAGAACATGCTCCACGCTCTCACAAGGCTCCTGGCATTCCGGACAGTTAGCGTCAGGAGCTATATGTCGTCTCCTCCTTTCCTCGTTAGTCATCAACTTCCCGTGAGTAACAGCCACATGAATTGTTTAATCTTAGCCGGCCCCTCCCAAGTCCAAACCTTCTTCCAAACATTATCCTCGCTGCTCAGATCAAGCTCCTTGACAAGCATGTAGGTCGACTTGACACTGAATCCGCCATTAGCTTCGAGTCCCCATGCAACTTCATTCATCACCCAGCTGGTCACACGCGGGCTCATTCCAATAACCTGAACCAAAGCCCCATGGGTTAAACAATTAGATAAAAGCTCCAATTCCAATTTCCGTCAGGTAAACCAAAATTAGAATCAGAGGCTGAAAAGTCAACTCCCTGATCATTCACAGCAAAATCCCGAAGAACCATGCCGCTGTCCAGCCACCTATCGTTCCAAAAACTAGTCCCTCGGCCATTCTTGATGCTCCATTGCAACCCTTGAAGAGTATAATCCCAAACCTTCATGACTCCTCTCCACAGGGACGAAAAGCTGGTCTTCCGCTTCAAAGTGAAACCAATACCATTGCGGATTAAATACTTGGAAGTTAACGTCCTAGCCCACAGCTCCCCCGGTTTAAGATAATGCCCCAAGCAACCTTCATTAAGAACGCCAGATTTAACTCTCTCGCACTTCTCAAACCCAAACCACCCATGCTCTTGGGTTTACAAACAGTATCCCAATTGACATTATGGATTTTCCTCACACTATCCGAAGAACCCCAAACAAAATTTCGAATCTTTCTATCGATCTTATCACATAGAGTAACCGGGAGAAAAGCAGTATGCATAACATAACTTGGGAGAGAATTAAGAACAGACGAAGCCAGAGTAACTCTGCCAGCCAACGACAGATTATCAGTCTTCCACCCCGCTAGCCTGGAGTCCATTCGGTCAAGCAGAAAATCATAAGTATGCTTCGTCACCTTTCCATGAAGGATTGGGACTCCCAAATATCTACCCAGATCTGAAGTCGCAGCAATTCCCAGAATACTGACAATTTCCGCCGAAACCCTAGTCGGGGTATTTCTGAGAAATAGATTCTCGACTTGGGCTTGCTAACACTCTGTCCTGAAGCATCACAAAATGGTCAAGAATATCTGAAATGACCCGAGCCTGACTCGCAGAAGCCTCCCCAAAGAGAACCAGATCATCAGCAAAGAAGCAATGTGACAGCGGGATCCCATCATGGACGAGTTTGACCGGAACCCAATACTTAAATTCCACCGCCGAATTGATCATCCGGCTTAATCTTTCAATGCACAAAGTGAAGATATAAGGCGACAACGGGCACCCTTGGCGAAGACCCCGATTAGGAGAAAACGAATCCGAACAACTTCCATTCCATAAAATCCGGAAATTAGATGAGGAAATGCACCACATGATGACTTCCACCAGATGAGACGGGAAGCCAATGATAGTAGAGTATCTCAAACAAAGTTCCAATCAATTTTATCATAAGCCTTAGCCAGGTCAATCTTGATCACCATACCATACTTCTTGCCCTTCTTAGTATGAAGAGAATGGACAACCTCTTGAACCAGCATAATGTTGTCAGTAATATGCCTCCCCGAATAAAGCTAGTCTGAGACGGATGAGTCAGATCAGGCATCAGACCCTTAATCCTGTTGGCAATACACTTGGAGAGAGTCTTGTACGCCACATTGCACAGACTAATAGGACGGAAATCACTAAAGGATTCCGGGTTCTGCTTCTTGGGAATAAGAGTGATTAACGTGTCGTTGATAGCGGGAATGAGGGAAGGAGACCCAAAGCACCGACTAATGAATTCAGAAAAGCTCATTCCAACCACTTGCCAACAGTGCTGGAAAAAATGGGGCCAAATCCATCCTTACCCGGCGCTTTTAACCCCCCATACTGCGGACTGCACAATTAATTTCTGCAAAAGCGAGAGGCCGAGCCAAGGAGGAAAGCTCAGCGGTCGGCACATGCCCAGAGAAACCAATAAGAGAGCTTCTAGGACCGGAATCCGCAGTATAAATATCCCTAAAAAAGCTGACTGCCATCGACAGAAGGACCTCATTGTCTTCCACCCAAACTCCATTACCATCTTTCAAACGCTTGATGCGATTAATAGCTCTCCTTTTCAACGCAGCAAGATGAAAAAATCTCGTATTTCTATCCCCGTCCACCGCCCAGTTGGATCTAGATTTCTGAATCCAGATAGCTTCCTCCTGCCAGAGAGTCAATTCAAGCTTGGATCGCACCCGACTTTCCTTCTGGATATTGGAGGGCTAGGGTTAGACGCAACTCTCTCCTCCGCTTT
Organism: Linum lewisii; assembly: GCA_034768395.1. Classification (NCBI taxonomy): domain Eukaryota; kingdom Viridiplantae; phylum Streptophyta; class Magnoliopsida; order Malpighiales; family Linaceae; genus Linum; species Linum lewisii. The sequence goes on along the minus strand of CM068297.1, from coordinate 62,063,359 downwards.
AACAAGAAGGTCTTGAAGACGCTTCTTCCGGTGAAAAACATTCCCAAACGTATGCTTATTCCACTTCTTAAGATCCAAGGACAAACTAGCAAGTGCACTCGGCAAATCTGCCCCTGCATCCCATTTATTTTTAACAAAGCGATCAAAGGACGGGTGAGACAGCCAAGCAGACAAAAACCGAAAGGGTTTGACGTTGGAAGAGGACAACCTGGAAAATCGGGCAAAGGACGATGGGACGATGATCAGACTTGACTTTATGGAGATGTATGATAGAAGACTCTGGCATGCGTCTGATCCATTCATCATTAACCAAAGCTCTATCAATCCGCGTGAGGGTACAATTGCGCCTCCAAGTAAACTTTGGACCTGAAAAGGGAAGATCAGAAAGCCGGCAGAGATCAACGGTATCAATAAAGGATTTGGAACGTCTGTGTTCAAAAGGAGAACCCCCCATTTTGTCCTCAGCTGACAGAATGGCATTGAAGTCACCAATGACCGCCCAGGGCTCCAACTGATTAACAGACAGCCTCTTAAGAACATCCATTGTTTCATCAAGTGACTCAATCCTCATTTTACCCTTGTTTCGTGCTCTTTGCTTGTCACGACCTTCAACGGGTCTATAAACCCCCTAGTTGGAGTACCATCGGGGGTAGGACTTGGGGTGTCGTCTACATTGATGAAAGAACTCGAGCGGGGACCCACGGGCCGCATAGGTGCCACGGTGAGGGCTTGATCGGGGTGCCATTTTGGGCAGCATGAGAGGATGAGCCAACAATGGTTATCCTTAAAAGGGTTTGTTGTTCTTCTCCGACTTGTAAATTTCATGTGCCATTTTAGTCTACAAAGAAAGGAAACGAATGAAATGAGCTATAAAGATAACTTCACATTTTAAAGAGGAACACATGACCCAAACTTTGGAAGGGGACTTACGACATCATCATCATCGGATTGGCCACTTGAGCGTTGCTCGTTGGCCTTTCTCAATGCCTCCTTCCATGAGCTGCAAGCTTTCCCTATAGCCTAGAATCAGGACACCATTGAGCCTTGAGTATGTTCGATGGAATGACCGAATTCCTTGTACGTCATCTCAATCCTACCCCAAAAAGTATGATCGTCTTGCTCAACCCCAATGTCTCAATCGCAAGAAATTTTGCAATAAGCACGACACAAGGATCAGTTTTCATCAACAGACCCATTAACTCCTCTGGTGATATAGTTAGTAGCTCAGGTTTTTGTAGGGGGGGCGGCTACCTTTCAGGTATCTGGGAGTACCGCTAACAGCTGGAAAACTGAGGAGGTGTGATTGCAGAGTGCTGTTGGATAAGATTACAAAACGGATAACAGATTGGAAGGCTAGGAAACTGTCTTATGCTGGGAGACTGGAACTCATAAGCTCTGTGATCCAAGGAACGCTACAATACTGGATGACAACTTTCATTTTACCTGCAAGCTTGATTAAGGAGGTTGAGGCCCTTTGCAATAAGTATCTATGGGGAAAAACTGAAGGGGGAAAGTCTAAGGGGTCGTTTTTCCGCACAGGTTTTGGGCCTGGAATTCGGATGAAATCCGGCCGAGTCCGAAACCCTTGTTTTCTGAGTAAAAAGGCCAACATAACATCGACGGTTTTTGAATCCAGGTCGACAATCAAATCCCCCTCGGATGGTTTTCGAAAAACCCGTTGAGACGAGGTGGAGATGCCAGGTTTTGGGCTCTTTTCCCTTGCTTTACCAAATATACCCCTTCCTCCTTCCTTTCACGTTTGGCGCGACGATTAATCTTCCAGTGCCCTAACTCGACTTGTGTTTTTCCGGCCCTTTCTGGGTTTGAAATCTTCCTCCTCCGTCGATATATGTGTATTATTCTAATTAGCTTAGCTTATTATTCCAGTAGCTTGGCATCGGCGGCGGCGGGATCAGTTCCAGAGGTGTTGCGAGCATGGGAATAACCTTAGGTATTTAATTTTGAATCTCGAGTGTGGACTGGAGTCGTTCGAAGGGAGTCGATCTCCTCATATCTGTGTTCTTAATCGAACTGATCTAATCTCTATTTTCAGAATTATGTTTGAATCCTTTGTAACCATCTTAATTTCATTTTAGCTGTTATATATTTTAGTTCGTCTCTTGAGAAAACAAGACGATTGAACTTTCTACGTTGGGAGTGGTGAACTGTGGGTTGGTTATCTTCATTCAGCTGTGGAGCACAAACGAAAAGGGGTAAAGAAGCTGAGTTACAAACAATAGGGGAAATCAAGCATCAAGGGGTGATCCTTGTTATTCATTTCCATGAATGCAATAGGCGAAGCAACAGGGGAATGAATCCCTAATTATAAGATAACTAGCATTCACCCAGAGCACAAAAAATCTATAGAGAAATTTGTGTTTACAAGTTAAGGATATAAAACAGCTGTTAGATCCTTAGATGCTTAAATTTGTATTTACATGTAGGGGTTGTTGCTTCTTGGATTGATAGGAAGGGTAGTTTTGTCATGCTTGATGGTCCTTTGTGTGAAATCAATATGGTCATCGTACAGTGGAAAACAAGGAATTAAAATCCGGAAGGAATTAGGGCCTTCCCAGCAATCGAATCCCTTCCGACTTTTAATTCCATTGCAATTCATTTCCGCGCGAAAAACGACCCCTAAAGTTGCTTGGAAATCAGTGGCTAACCCTAAACTGGAAGGTGGGGTAGGACTTCATGATCTCCGTAGTTGGAATGTTGCAAATGTGATCCGTCATATATGGAATTTATTCTTGGCAGCTGGATCGTTGTGGGTGGCTTGGATCAAGTATTATAGGGTGAAGAGAGGTAATTTCTGGACTATGACTTCTACTGCTGGTTCTTGGCACTGGAAGAGACTCTTAAAAATGAGAGATCTAGTTCAGCCCCACTTGAAGCTGGATGCAGAGGGAGACATACTGCGGGATAATGTGTACATTGGAGGCTTTAAGCTTAATACCATTTGGAAGTCCATTCGGAAAGTTGGTGAGGTTGTCCCGTGGTATACTTGTGTTTGGCAGGGATATTGCATTCCCGGAAGAAGCTTCGTTACTTGGTTAATCGTTAATGATAAGCTTACAAATAAGGACAAGATCAAGGTTTGGGATAGGGAGATTAATACTGACTATGTGTTGTGTGGGAATTGGAATTTTGTAGCACAATTTTAAAAAATATGTACCGTCAGTAGCCAAATGCGTAAAAAAGTCCAGAAATAGCACAATCTGACTGGCAGCCAGCTACGCGCCAGCCAGGCAGAGCTGCGCCACCCAGCCAGCGCATCGCTACCCAGCTAGGGCAGCACTGGCTGCCTAATCAGAATTGTTACCGTCAAATGCTCCGTTAGGGTTTCCTCAATCCAGCCAGCTATGCGCTGGCTAGGTGGCGCATCGCTGCCTGGGACTGAAGAAACCCTAAGCCCCTCAATTTTTAGTATAAATACTCCTCTATGATGCAGTTTTGCACCACACACCTCCCTTGAAGCCCTAAACTTAGAATTTGAAGTAGGCAGCCGTCACCAAGCTTAGAATATGTCGTTCTTCAACTATGGCTCTAGGTCTCGGAAGAGTAAGCGTAAGTGAAATTCGTTTGGGTGCTTTGTACTTATCTCATTTATACGTTTAACGAATTAATCTTGTGTACTAATTACTGTTGTTCTGTAGTGACAGATACTGAGAGGGTAATGCACAAGTTGAAGAAGCCGGTGGAGGAGGACTTGTTCGTTTATGAGGCAAGTGTGGTTAACTGCTGGTGTGACTTAAGGGAGACTAGATCCGTTCGACCGAGTGATCTGGAATGCTATTTTGGCTGCCCTCGTGAGAGAGAGGTAAAAAAAGGGTTCGAATTAAATTTTTTTCATTTTCCTAGTTCTCAAAACCCTCTACGTTTGTTTTCTGATCTGTAGGAGAAGGGGTGTGGTTATTATGAAAAACTGGAGGTGCGGGAGGCCGTGGATGCTGCTATTAAGGAGAAGGACCAAATCATTCGGGCGAAGGACGAACAACTTGTTCGAGCGAATAGGGAGAAGAATGACATTGTTGAGGAGAAGGACAACATTATTCGAGACCTGAGGGAAGAAATTTCATGGTTGCACGTTTCAATCAATAGGTTGCTCAGGGAAGGGCCTCCCTCTCCACCACCCGGACCTTGTCCTTACAATTGACATCCATGTTGGGCCTAGTGTGTTTGTTTTTTTGTTGTTGTTGTTAGTTGTTGTTGTTGTTGTTGTTGTGTTGTGTTGTTGTTGTTGTTGTTGTTGTCGTCGTTGTCGTTGTTGTCGTTGTTGGCGTCATTATCGAAGTTAATAAAATGACTGGTCTGTAGTTGCAGCCTTTCTTCATTGTGTTGTCAAATTTCATTTGTTTTTATGACATAGTTGCAGTCTTTTTCAGTGTGCGGCCAATAAATATACACCATTTCTGAAGTGTGCGGTCAATTCTGAAGGATGGACTAATAAAAGTAACTTCATAGTACAACTACATTGAAACTGAAACATGAAATTGACAACCAAACATTTGAAATACAGATTACCAAACACAGACTACCAAACACATAATACTAAACATTTCATAGTGCAATTAACCATTCCTTGCAGGGTTTGGATTTCTGCTGCTTCGCCTCGCACGTCGGCACGTCCTCCTATTGTGCCCTTCTTGCTGGCAGTAACTGCAGTGAGGCTCAATATCTTCAACCCAGTCCATCTCGTTGCGTATGCGAGAATGTCGTGGTCGCCCCATCTCCCTGACCCTTCCTGGGTCAGGCATCAACTTAGGCCCTCCATGAGGCACCCAGTCGTCTTTCGAGCCGATAGGGAGGAAACTCCGTCCGTATATCTGTCTTACTGTTTCGAGCCTGTAATGGGCGTTGGCGTAGTATAAGGGATCTTGATTGGCGGCGTTACATGCGGCCACGACATGTGAACAAGGCATCTTCCACTGTTGGAACTTGCCGCAGGAGCAATGACCGTCCCCCTCCTCGTAGTCCAAGCGAACTTCTTGCCTATTGTTTCCCTTCCCGTTGCTGCGATTTATCGCCGTCTGTATTTCGAATATCCCAGCATCATAATCGAATTGCCTCACTGTGTGGGAAGTGGCCTTATTCATTCTTTTCTGCAGGCACTTAAGACACTTCTTCGTCCAGATTGCACCGGCCGCCTGTTCTTCTCGAACCCTCTTCCGTCGATCTTCGAAATACGTTTGCAGCCTGTAGAAAGTGGATTCCACCAAAGCTGCAACAGGGAGAGCCCGGATTGACTTGAATGCCCATTCACGCTCTCCGCCATGTTTGATGTCAATTGGTTCCATCGTGCCCCGTCGTGTTGAGCGTCTAAGGCTCTTGACCAATATAATTGATCTTCAAGCTCCCACTTTTTATTCACGGGGTCGTCCCTTGCGAATCTTGTTGCCCCCTTTATGAACTTTCTCAAGGACCGGCGTTTAGCTTCAGGTAAGGGAGAATGGATTACAATGATATACGCTGAAATTGTTAAGTACTTGGTGGAGTGTCATGATACTTACCTAAATTCATAAGGCGGTTTTTCATTTTTGGGTTCTTGGCGCTTTTGTTGTAATTGCTTACATAGTGTCTGGCGCACCACCGCCAATGCCATCCAAGTTGGATTTTCTCCATTGCACTCACGATGCCCACATGTCGGTCGGATATGACACATACTCCGCGTCACTGTGTCACTCGCCGTTGTATGCAATCAAAGAACCATTCCCAAGTCTCCTTGCTCTCAACGTCCACAATTGCGAAAGCCATAGTGAAGATGTTCTTATTACCATCGAACGAACTAGCCATGAGTAGTGTGTGCTTGTATTTTCCTGTCATGAAGGTACCGTCGACGACGAGCACAGGAGGACAATGTTTGAAACCTTCGATGGACGGGGCGAAACTCCAAAACACACGGTCGAATTGGGTGATTGTATCTCCATCATCCGTTGTGATTTCTTTCGTGACAAATTCAACTTCCGTCCCATAGTTCCGATCTTGTATTGCCTTCATTAGGGTAGGTAACTCGTTGTATGATTCCTCCCAATTACCATATATCCGCTTCATGGCGCGCTGTTTGCCGTTCCATGCCTTCTTGTACGAAATTTGTCGTCCGTACATAGTATGTATCTCTGTCTGAAGAAGTTTGATCCGAATATGGGGGCGTGCTTGGACAAAGGGCGTGACTGCATCAGCTATGACATTGACGTCCAGCTGGGTCGGACTGATGTTGTTCTGACTGCCCAAACACGTATGGGCCGGATTGAATTGTTTTACCGTCCACACATCGCTCTCATCTGTAGTGAGCCTTATCCTCCACGGGCATCCATTGCTTTGATATCCATGACATCGTTGCTCAAGCAACCATTTGCTAGACCGTGTCGTGCAGAAAATGCGGTTATTCCTGAGTGCATATTGCTTCAGACTAGTTTGAGCCACAAGTTTGCTTTCGAATTGTTGCCCAACCCCAAACCCTGGCCCGTCAATGTGCCACCGTGGAACGTTATGAACGCCGTACTCGTTGTTGCTTGTAGTCTTCAGGTCACCGATATCTTCTGGTAAATGTGTGAAATGGCTTGGGGGGTGTATTCTCTCGGTGGTTGCGCATTCACAAAGGGTTGAGTTTCAATGTCTGGCTCAGAAACATTTGCTTCGTCCTGCTCCGAGTTGACGTCGCTTTCTGATGAGTCTCCTTCGATCTCATTTCCCAAGTGCGCTACGTACTTTCTTGCCTGCTATCGCCACGCAATTGTCCCGGATGTGTTTGATTGCTCTGACTGCTCTGACCACTATAACAGGCACTCGCTCCATCGCCCATGAATATAGATTCTCCCTGGACCGGGTCCCACGGTGGTCGAACTCAAAGTATAGCTCTGCCACTCGGTAGTCCGACTGGGTTGCCATGATGTTGTAGATAACCTCCAACCCAGTAACGTCATTAAGAATGAGTGGGTAGTGTGCCACAATTTGGTCATTCGCAAAGACTAGACATCGATACATGACAGTCCTCAAAACCGCCGAAGATCCTACCTCCATCTTTTCGCATGAAAATGGACATGCCTGTTGTAGTGAAGGTTGCCTCGTCATTTTGAGGCGACATAATTTACCCCCGCTGTAGCACACCCCACCGTGTTGTCCGTGTACTATTTTGCCATCCCATCGGAGCCAAAACGCGAAATTCATTATCTCTGGTTAGAAGATATTGAGAATTGTAGTAGGTTTCAAGTAGTTTGGAAGTGTTAGTATGGTGGTTGTGTACTCACGCCTGTATATAACCACAATGAAGACAATAGTCAATTAGTGGATGTCTTTGTCCAGAAGAGCAGCTTTTTTCATGTGTGATCTCAATTATAGGTTACAGAACTTACATCATTGTGTGGTCAATTATTAGTTGACTTTGTGAGGAGCTGCAGCTTTTATCACGTGTGTTGTCCATTATATGTTGCTAAAAAGTATACCTGTCTATGTGAACAGCAATAGCTTTTTTCAAGTTTGTTATCAATTATATGTTGCAAAATGCATTTCTGTGGTGTTGTGAACTCATAAGCAAAAATGACATATAACGTCGAATACCATGAAACAAACGTCTAATGTGAATTACACTGAAATATGAATTGCAATGAAATAAACAAGCACCACCATAACTACTCACGACCCTCCCCTCCCGACCCCCACCCTCTCGACCCCTACCCTCCCGACCCCTACGCCGACCCTGTCCCCTCCAATGTGCCCCCAGCTCATGGCCTCCAGTAGCGCACATCCTCTGCGTAGGCTCTCGCCTCAGTCCATATCGATGCTGCCCGTCGGCGGGTGGAGTATCATCATCATCGAAAGATGCCTCATATGTCACTACGGGTGGTGTGACATACAGAGACCCGGACGGACCTGCGTAAGATGTGGAAGGACCCCACTGAGACCGGATGGAGCGGCGTAAGATGTATAGCCTCCAGTGGGGACTGTAGGAGTGGTGTATGGCTGGGTCGGGTCCGGATGCTGTGTGTAATCCTGATGCTGTGTGTAGTCCTCCGGCTGGGTGTAGTCCTGACTCCCCATATAATCGAAAGTCGCGTCTCCTGTAGTGTCGAATGGATAGTGCTCCGAGTATCGGGTCTGCTGGTGATGTGGATCCCACTGCGGCAATGCCGGCTCCCACAACCGCGGGACAGGGGGGACATCTACATGCTGTCGGACTCTACGTGTAGAAAGGAATCCCGGCAGCTGGCGGGTCAGGTACTGGGTAGTCAGCATATCGTGGATGGGTGGCCTGCCGGGGTGCCCTCCTAGACTCAGCCGTCCTATGGATCCCCCTGAAGCATGCATCATGGACCGCAATGTGGCATGCATCTCCTGCTGCTCCTGAGGCGTGATATGTGACTGGCCAGTAGTCACGTATAGCCGCTCCATACCATCAATCTACAACACATAATAAGAATGGTTAAATCTGTCACTAGAATTAGTGGTATTAATTATGACAAAGCGTACGTACCAAAGACTGATCAACGGCTCCACGGCGAGAAACTGTACGTCTAGTGATGCCATGATACCACTGGTTGATCTCGTCGTGGAAGTGAAAGGACTCCCTCTCCTCGCTCCGCAGCCACGGGCCTGAGGCGATGTGGTCAAGACGAGTAGACCAAAGGTCCCGATATCCAGCAAATCTAGCTACCACATCACTACGATGCCATCCACGCTGTGTCAGCTCCAGGTTACTGATGACCTCACCTACTGGCTGATCGTACGTAGGGACAGGCTGGTCCATCCCAAACTGACGCAACACTCTATCAGGTCTATGCCACATAGCGCTGAAGAAGCAGATGAGAGGTGCGACGACGCGATGGTTGGGGAAAGTCCCTGGACTGTAATGCTCACGGTCCGCCGAGTACGGACACCACTATATGAAACAAATTTGACAATTAGACAACTACGAAACCTAAACTGTAAGGGAAAATGACATTGACTTTGTAAGAATACAATACCACGAATGGAGTCCCATCGTCAAACAGCTGGCGGTACCCCCCAACAAGGATGTATCTGGTCTTCGCGTGATACCATTCTGTCCAGCTAAAAAATTGCGGAATGAACCACGTCATTCATACAACTTGATCAGACGGAATAAACTATGAAAATGGAAGAAAAAGTCGAAGCCCGAACCTAGTCATACGTGGAATGGGGAGTGCGTCGGTGCAATCTGTCGACTCTTGTGGACTCGACGCGCAATGGACGTAAATCTCTCCAGGGCCCACGCCTGAACCAGTGCCATCCAACCTCCAATGTCACCTACGTGGTCACGGGACGGGCTGCTCTCTATGCGGAAAGCACACCGGCCAAGCTCCCTATATAGCCATGAAAGTGCGGCAGCCCCCCAAGCGTACTCGCCTATCTGGCTCATGTCCTCGAGCAGTGGAAGGAAGAAGAGTGAGGCGTGGGATTCTGACCGATCAGCAAAGATGCAGCTGCCAAAGAAGTCCAGAATGTATGCGCGACAGTGCTGCTCGATAGTCTCCTGATCGGTGTCTCCCCTGATGGTGCCAAAGTGGTTACGCAACCACGTCATCTTCACTCTGCCAGCAGAAAGGTCAGCAGTAGATGGTTTCTTCCCAAGAAGCTGCTCAACGTAATTCTGCAGATCAGAATCCACAGTCGGAATGCGCCTCTGCGACTCCACAAGCACACCATCGATGCTCAGACCAGTGAGAAAGTGCACTGTCCTCGAGTGTTATGGTTGCCTCACCGTGGTACAAGTGAAAAGTACTGGTCTCGGGACGCCATCTCTCGACCAATGCGGTGATCAGCTCAGGATCAGGGTAAAATCCAGGCAGTCACGCAACTTATCTAGACCAATGGGGGCAAGGTATGCCTCGAACCTAGGATCGTACTTCACGATCTTCTTAGAGAAGCGACAATTAAGCGTCATATGTGGGTCCTAATAGTTGGGGGAAGAAGATGTAACAAAATTAATAACTAGTACTCAATTTCTGAGTGCACCCTAAACATTTAAATGTAATTAACATTCAAATATAATTAACATTCAAATATAACTAACATTTACATATAACAAACATTTATATATAACTAACATTTCAAATATAAGTAACATTTCAATAATTACTATATACTAATATGAATTAGGACTTACATTATTTGTAATTATATCAATTATTATTATAATATAAGTAACATTTAAATATAATTAGTAATCACTATTAGTAGTCAATATGTAATCTTTTAGGTTACACTTTACTACTTAATCCATAGTAGCAATTAGTTTTAGTGATTTAAATCTAAGTTTAAAATTTATTAATATTCGGTACTACTAATTATCATTAGTAGTCAATTAGTATTAGTAATTACTATGTACTTTTTAACGTAACTAATATTCGTTACTAATTACTATTATTAGTAAATTTTTAAGGTACCTAATGTTCGCTACTAATTAATATTAGTAGTCAACTAGTAGTTAATTTGTATTTGATCCTAATATTACAATATAATATTCAAATTTGATCCTAATTTGTATTTGATCCTAATAGTACAATATAATATTACACTAATTAATACTAATTAATGTTCGCTCAAAACCGCTACTACTATTAATATTCAAATTTGATCCTAATATTACAATATAAGTAATTAAATTATGAATATTATTAAAATAAATGCAACATTCAAACATAAATACCTTGTAAAAATAAATAACATTTCAAATGTACCAACCTGAGCTTCGAAACTTCCCGACGCTCGATGTCGGTCAGCAACACCCCATAAAATCGAAGGGTCCTCGGGACTACCACTCCGTACCCCAACCGACACCTCTCCAAACATGTAATCCATCTACAATTTAATATCCACAAGCAATGTTAAGTACATATAAAATCGTAAAACACAATTCATTTCGATATAATTTATAGCATGATACCTTTTGAGGGAGGGTTTAGGCCTTCTTCAAACGAAATTTCCTCGCCGGACAATTGCTACGAACCTACAAATAAAAGACGTCATTAGCGTACAATAATAATAACAAGAAACTTATGACAAACACAAACTATCAAAAATACCTTAGAGAGAATTGAATTTCAGAAAGTATGAGAGGAGGTGTGAAGATGGTATGGGGGGTAGGGGTATTTATACAAGCTGTAAAAAACGATAACATTGATCTTAGGCAGCGATGCGCCACCCAGCCAGCGCAGCGCTGCCTGGGATCAATGTTACCGTTAAGTAACAGATACTATTGTAACGGCTCTTTTGCCACATGGCGCAGCGCTGCAACGACACAAATCTGATTAGGCAGCCAGCGATGCGCTGGCTGGGTGGCGCAGCGCTGCCTTGGTCCGGCTGCGTAGCTGGCTGCCAGTCAGATTGTGCTATTTCTGGACTTTTTTACGCATTTGGCTACTGACGGTACATATTTTTTAAAATTGTGCTACAAAATTTGTTTATGGGTTGCTCCTACTCAAGTGCGGTTATGATAGGTTTTCCCCCTGAGTTCAGGAGCTACACAATGGAGAGGATGATTGAGGTGACCAGCTCTTGGGTTAGAGAGAAGCAAAGACTAAGGCAAGGCTTTTGTTGTGGCGTATTATGTTAACCCGACCTGTTGGTCGGGAATTTTATTTAATAATAGTTATCATATATAATATTTTTATTTCTTGGAAGCTATTAGATTTAGAAGTGAGGAATGGTACAAATATGTTTCATTTCAAACGTATGCCTATACTTATTTATATTTAATCGAAAAGTAATATATACCTATTTAAATACAAATTCATATCTGTGTCGCGAATCCAAAAATCAGTGTCTAATGAGAATCATATATCCATATTCAAAATCATATCCTTGTCGTAAACCATAATAGCTTCTCGTCGCCATTCCATGAAAATCTCCAAGATTGTTCGAGTCACATTCTTTTTCCTTAGTTAGATACCATCAACCGCTTTAGGCAATCAATACACATATAATCATCTATCAAGTAATCGCCAAATAATCGTTTGGCGAATCAAAACTCACCTAAAATCCTATATAACAACAATTAAAAATGGACAAATAATTATGATTATGTGCATTTTCAAAAATTTTATTCATTTTAGTAGTGGGGTCCCTTTTTTTATTCATTTAGTGGTGGGCCCCCTTTTTTATTCATTTAGTGGTAGAGTTCACTTTTACATATGCATATGGCCTATTTAGGGGTGAAAATCAATCTTTCGATCAAACCGAACCAAATTCGATCGGTGACCGATTTCGAATTCAGTCAAAATCAACGGCTGAGACCGTACCCGAATTTGAATTCGGTCACAGTCAACCAAATTGACCGAGTTATGATCGACTCAAATACTTCAGATCTGAGATTGAAAAGAAGAATAATATGAGATCTGAAATTTTAGGTGAAGATGAAGATGATGATTTGGGAAGAAGAAGAAGAAAACGATTTGAGAAGAAGAAGAAGGTTTAGAAAGAATGAAGAAGAAGAAGAAAAAATTAAATCTGGGAACAAGCTTTGAGTTTGTGAAGAAATTAAACTAACCCTAACGAGCCTTATCTCCTTCTTTTCCCTCTATCTGCTTCCGTGCCGCAGCCGCACCTTCTCCATTGGCACTCTCTCTTTCTAATCTCCCCGTACTTTTCTGTTCTCCTCTCCAAACTCCCTTTCTCCGATCTGATACCTACAAGAAAAATCACTTTTAGTGACCAAAATTTTGAGGAAACGATCACTAACGTGATGGTGGCTAAAGCTATTTTGTGATCGTTTTTGTCATTTTAGTGACTATTTTTGGAAACGGTCACTAAAATAGTTACTAAACAGTCACTAAAACATAAAAACTGTCACTAAAAATATTTAGCCACCATCAAGTTAGTGACCGTTATCCAAAATTACGGTCACTAAAAGTGATTTTTCTTGTAGTCTCAAACCCTCCCTCTCCGCCGTCCTCTCCCACTTCCTTGCCATCGCCGACCACCTCACCAACGACTTATCTGGCCACACCCACATCTCCTGTAACGATGCTGGTGTCGATTTCAACCACGCCAATGCTACCCAACTCCAAATACACTATGTCCGAGTATTCCATAGAGGCTTCCTCTCCCCGAACCACCCTCCGCCGTCATCAAATCTCCGGTGAAGACTTCAAAGGTTGTGCTACTTATAAATCCTCTCCAACTGAAACCTCTGTCACGCAAGTTCACGATGCCAATGAGGTAACATCATTTAGAGAGGAACATGCGATTGTTTACGCTAGCTTGAAGGAAAACGAGAGCGATGAGTCAGAGATCGTCTACGATTCTGAGATGTGGATCTGAAGCCCTCCGACAATCAGATTTGAAACGTTCCATGACGACCAGATCTGGTGCTCTATTTTTGCTAGTGTGTATGTTGATTGAAGTGATTTACTGAGTATTTTTTATGAATGAGTTGATTTACTGAGTTTTGTTGTTCATTGGGTGAGAAGTGTTATGCTCTAGATTTGCCATTCATTGGGGAGAAGTGTGGTGGTGATCAGAAAAGGTGATGAGGATGATGATGCTTTATGTGATGATTTTTTTTTATGGTGATGATGATGATCGTTGATGGTGTGGTTTTGTTTATACATTGGGATGAGAAATTTGTAAATATGATTAACTAGTTATCAACAAAATAACATGTTAACTAGTTATCAACAAAATAACATGTTAACTAGTTATTAGATTATGATAATTAGTTAATTAGTTAATTAGTTATCATGATGTTAACGGGTAATTGACCCAAACGGTTCCTTATGTTTCAGCTTATAATCTGCTGGTGCCTCTCTTTCAGAAACCGTCAAATTGGTCCCCTCTCCAATTTCCGTCCAAGGCCGTCCAATTTTTCCATCCATTTTTTGCCACGAATGCCACCCATTCAACTTGCCACGTCACTGGATTGATGACTCCTCCCACTGGAAAGTCACCCCTGTCGTCCCGACCGGTTTAGACTGACACGCGGTTTCAAACCATTGAATTAATCCAAAGCGATACGCAAGATCGTCATCATCTTCTACTGTACTTTCACATCCCCCCTCTCTGTCAGACAACCTATAACCGCCTCTCATCTCGCCTGTTTCTCTCTCTCTCTCAAACCATTACCGGAAGCAAAACGTTTTTCAACTCTGACCGGTGATAATCGGAAAATTTCGTAGAGGGTTGAGGGCATCGGCATTGCAGACGGTAAGCAAGTGGGGTTGTTCTTGTGTCTATACGTTTACGCTCAAACTACGTTTCCTATTACCCTCGTTAACGTATGGCAGTCTAAACCATTAAGTTGTCTGTCGACAAAGTTTAGAAGATGACGAAGTGGATTCTTCGGCACATAGATTCACCCGCCCCTCAGTATGATTTGGGTAAGTAAATGACTGTACATCTTTTCCTGAAACGGAGATGAACTTCGTGAAACCCACTCTGAATGATATGGGACCTGTGTTTAGATTAGGGTTTATTATGTTTCATTTACTCGCTGGTATATTCATGTGTGCTTCTCTACAACTACAATTGTTTGCAAAGTGGGCCCCTAAGTGGCCATTATCTACAACTCTGACTTGGCCATGCTTGTTTTGTTATCCATTGCAGGGAAAGAGGATCTATTCACTATCGAGATGCACTACAATGGGTTGCTGCAAGGAAACGAGTACCAGTACGGATTAGTAGCATATTTCGACCGAATTGATCCTGACTACTTCTCTATGATCGAGCTGAATGTCATGGCTAAGATGGTAAATATTGAAGGGGACCATTTTCAGTATTTGTGGGCGGGTGGCATTGAAAATGGGTTGCAGAGTATCGAGTGCGAAGAGGATATCCTAGCATTCACTAAAGCCAAGAATAGGATTGGTGATGATGGGGAGGTTTTGGGGTTGCCATTCACTGTCATACAAATGTACGTAAAGAAGCTCACACAGTTCAAAGCTTGGAAGAGGATAGGTCAGATAAAGATGCAGATAGTGGACGATTTCATCGAGAAAATGAGGGTGCAGTTCACCCTAGAAGAACTGAACGATGAACCAGATGATGAAGTGGCAATAGGGAAGTTCAGTGGGTGCGCTTCATCAGCTTCAAAGGGTAATGAAATCCTAATGCTGCCCTGGATTGAACCGACGCCAATTGTAGAGGCAGAACAACAACATCCAAGGTGCGATCGGCCGTGTACGACGGCAGACGATCTCAAAGAAATAGTACCTCTGATTGTCGATGTGGCCGTTGACCATGTGGAAGTCAACGGTGGCACAGATTTTGATGAGATGGCACAACAGACAGTGGACGTGGCTTCAAACCTAGAGGCGTTCAAGCTGGAACAGAACACGATAGTGTACGTACACCGGTAGCAGTTGACCCTCTGGAAGGCAACGTCGGCACTCGTTGGTTGGCAGTAGATGATGTTTTGGCTGATATGCGCCATGAACAGGAACTGAATGAGCTAGTGGACCCTCCACTAAACGACGGTACAAGGTCTGATGAAGAGCCTGAGTGGTCCTCACCCACTATCCCGTCGTCAGAGGAAAACGCATGGAACTACTGGGATGGGCGTTACAATCCGTACACATCGTCCGATGACTCCATATACGCTGAAGAGCAGTACTCGACGACGAGCTCATCAAGTTACTAGGTGGATGCCAGTGACGATGAATCCGATACTTCCCAATTCGTGAATGAGGAAGAAGGTGGAGATTTTAGTTGGTTTAGAGAACATGATGCCACTAGCAATCATGCTTAGGATTTCGATGAAGTCGACCGGCAATGCCCTGAGGAGGACATGTTGAACGAACGTGGATGGGGGTCAGAAGAAGATGTGGCTTTGGGTCCAGATAGATATCTGATGTTCAATGTAACCAGGGACCTAGAAGCCGCTGAAATTGTAATCAGGAGGGAGTTCGAGTCTTTCGCCCACTTCAAGGAGTTCTGAAAAATGCACGCTATCAAAAGTCGTCGTGGGGTGAAGTTTCACGTGAACGAAAAGATCAGATGCAAGTGTGTGTACATCAAACAAAGTGGGTTCTAGCTGTCTGCAAGGACGCGATCTGATTCGGATACGGTCACCCTAGTGTCTGGGCATCCAGATCATGAATGCCTTGTGGAAGAAGACCTGAGGGCTGCTAACCCAGCCTTTTTGCGCACCACTACGTAGCCCGGTTTATGGTTGATCCGACGTGGTCTCTCCCGAGTTTAGTGCACACTGTCATCACGTACTTTGGCTTGAAGATCAACAAGATGAAAGCCTACAGGACAAAACGGGCCGCTTTGAAACTAATTCACGGTGAAGAGAGTGAGCAGTTCAATAAACTTTGGGATTATGGGGCGGAGTTGAGAAGGACTAATCCTGGCACCACGATCAGTATTCAGTACGACGGGTTAACCTTCCTGTCCATATACGTGTGCCTTGATGCTCCGAAAAGGGGTTTCAAAGATGGATGCAGGTCGTTCATAGGGCTTGATGGGTGTTTCCTGAAGGGTGTCACTGGTTGGCAGATATTGACGGTAGTGGGTGTGGATGGGAATAATGGAATCTACCCAATTGCATGGACAACTGTGGAGAGGGAGAATCAGAGCAGTTGGACTTGGTACATGGAGAACCTTAAGGGTGACTTAGAAATCGGTAACAGACGTGGGTGGACGTTCATGTCTGACCGACAGAAGGTAACATAAATTAACGATTAGGTCCCTTACGTACATTAAGTAATAAATTCAAGTCCCTTATCTTAATACTATGCATGGTGTTTATCCTACAGGGTTTGCAGAACGTGCTAGAGGGAATGTTTCCCAACGCTGAGCATCGATACTGCACACGGCACCTATACGTCAATGGTGACCCGCCCGGTCGTTGTTCGGACGTTCAACCAAATAACTAACAAAGCTAACAAGCTAGGGTAGATCGTATTCCACGGGTCTTCTATGATTGACTACTCAAATAAGCTGGCAAATTACTCGGATTTAAACACTTCGTGCGTGGTGTGAGTTCCACGACTTCTACTTCTAAGAAATGCAGAGAAATTAAAAATTTAAACTAAAGACAAAATGGAAATTGGTTGATTAAAACAGAGATGACAGACGAACTTAGACTTTGAATCCCCCTTCGTTCCCCAGAGCATTGGCAGTCAACAGATCAGCGGATTTCGATTCTCATTCAATCAATTCTAAGACACCATTATAACTCCTTACCCTTAGGTTTAAGACCGGCGAACGTTCGCTCTATCCGTTCTAGCTACCAAGATTAATTAGTCGCCCGGGTACGGTCGCCTCTCGCAACGACTTAACTTAACTGGTGGAATTACTAACGATTATTGAGTTACTCTTGCAGTGGATTAACCCTAACCGTTCCTACGAAAGGCACGCTCCAATTATAAGGTTAATTGTTCAATTTGATGTTCTAAAGTAAGGCGAGCGTTCGCTTCTATCCTTAGCTTAACAAGAATCTAATCTAGGTGATCAATCCAGACAAGAAACATGAACAACGAAGAACAAACCAAACATGAAAGAGAAACTGATTGAACTTCGAATCTAATCACCGCCGATCCGTGACCGCTTTAAAGCCCTGGGTCACTTAGGGTTCATCTAGTCTAAGCTCTAAGAGTTTAGCTACTCATATTCATCACAAAAGAATCAAAGACAATGAAAGAGTTCATCATACAAAGGAAGAACAGAAAAGAATCTGAAAAACCTAATTAAGACGACTCCGGCAGAACTTCGATCTTCGGTAGACTGCAATCCTAGCTCCGAGTCTTCGAGATGGAAGGGATGGCGTCACGATCTCTTTCCGGCTCTTCGAACTCTAACTCTTTGCTCCAGAACTTGAGAGGATTCTCTAAATTTTAATTATGGAAAAGTATGTTATGTTCTCTGTCTTGTATTGGGCCGCCGGTTAAGTATTTATACTTAACCCTAACTCAGCCGGATTTTGACTAATATTTTCGCCGAAAATATTGAAGAATTTTCGGCGAAAATTCCTTTGTAATTGGATGGTCCGCCGGCTGATTTCTCCTGTAAATTTCGGTCTCATAGTTTTCGGTCGAAAACTTAACATTTTCGCCGAAAACTTCCTTCAGACGGCATCAGTGATTTTGTGCTGATATTTTTGCCAAAAATGCTAGGGTATTTTCGGCGAAAATTCCTTTGTAAACCGGGCAGGAATTGTTTCGACTTGATTGGCTCATTGGATCGATTCCGGTGCAATTCCTCGAGGTTCCAACGCCTTAGACACGTCCTTGGCTACTTTATTTGACGGTAAAAAACCTGTGCTAACATAAAAACACTAGAAAACCATCAAATAGACCCGAAACGGGCCAAGGTAACACAAATGGCACGAGATAGGGCAAATGATTGAATATTCGTTATTCTACCCTAAAAACCATGTCTTAAGCAAGGAAATGTCGCTTAAATGAGGCTGATAATCACGTCAAATCGAGTGTCATCAAATACCCCACACTTAAGCTTTTGCTTGTCCTCAAGCAAACTGAATAGAAACGCTCATGTTCACAAATGATAAGATCGATTAAATTGGAGTTCAATCAAACACAATGAATTATTAGACAGATAGATCCTAGAACAAGAAACCTAACATGCATGCAGATCAGCCAAACAACCTGGTCTCACTAATAAACTGCACACGACAAGTAGTAGCAACCAATTATGCACGAATTTGACCTGACCGACCAGACTCCTCACACAGGATATATTCAGTACAATGGGAACTCTCACTCTCTGTGTTTAAGGACGTGTTTCTGCTCTCAATCATTTTCTGTTACTGAATTCTGTCATAAGTTTGCAATCAACCACATCTCCACCACTGTGATAACACGAGTAACTAGTCAAGAAGGACTTCCCTGCTAGGACTGTAACGAATTCTACACTACTTGGGTTTATGATGCGATGGATGATGGGAATGTATGATGATGGCTTTGTGCGGTGTAGCTTTCGACTAACTTCCCTCGAATCTAGCCTATGGCTTCCTACCATCTAACCAGACACGGGTGGAATAATGAACGCTCGTCCTATGATACCCTCAAGCAACCTAGCACTTTTTATTTTTCTTTACTCACTTTTTCTGACTTTTCTTTTGACTTCGCTCTTCCATTTGTAGGGAGAAGAATGTTTTATTGAACTAAAAACTTTAAACCTTTTTGGCTTTTCTGATTTTCTTCTTTTCATTTTTTTTTCGATACTTGCTTCTTTTTCTTTTCTTTCTCTTTCATCTTTTTTTTGTGCCGATTTTTTTTTAGTTGCTAGAGGGGTTTACACGTCTGGACATAATAGCTAAGACCACCTGTTTAATGGCTATAGGTAGGTTACCACAAACCGACTTCCGGTAGGTCAATCTAGAACTACAACCACAGGGGATCAACGGGAATGAAAGAATGGGAAATGGCTGTAATGTACTATCGAACCGAAAGAACAGCCAAGCTCAAGGGTCTACACCTAATGGATTTTATCGTTAGGTAGGCTATATGGCTTAGTAGCTGAATCTAGGTGCCCCTATCATTCTAGAAGTCGTGTCATCGTGTGGTCTCGAGTAGGTCTCATGCAAATTCTAACTCATTCAAGCAAACAGAAAACCACTAAAAAAGAATTGAAATTGCAAGTTACGTGCAATGGATCAAAAGCTCACAGTTGGTTTGCTAGTCGGATTCGGTCATTTTCATGCAATCAAGGCTACAAACTACAAGTGTGATTTCAAAAATTCTGTTCTGACCAGGCAATTTAGCATCAAAGTATACAAGTTGGTTCTCAAGTTCTAGGTTAAGCAGTCTAAGCATCATTATGAAAGTTTGAACAACAACTTAACATCAAAAATCAAGAACTGAGCCATTCTAATGCTAGAGAGACTGGAATGGAATCACGACGCACATAGAAAACACAATCAAGGGCAATCAAGTTCATGCAAGGTTCTCTAGCATCCTACCCCACACTTAAATCGGACTGTGTCCTCACAGGACTAATTCTAGAGTTCAGAGTGAAGAAGAAGAACCTGGACCGAGATGGTTGGCGTAGGGGATGAGCACGGGTCCTCGGAGCGGAGGGAATCTACCCAAGCGAAGCAAAGGGAATCTCCCTACTGCCTACAAAACAAAAACAAATGAAACATAAAAAGGAAACCGGGACAAGTGCCCCGGATCCACACAGAAAAAAGTTGGATCGAAATCCGAAAAGAATAAATAAAAAGAAAGGACAAGGAAAAGGACACCACCTGATCATGGCTGGTCAGGGGCGCCGGGAGGTGGAAAGTGGAGGAATTCGCCGAGCTGACGTTGCCACCCCATCTGTGCCTCATACCGCCTATCAGCTCGGTGCATATGCTGCTGCATAGTAGTCCATCTCGCCTCTTGAGTGGCGCTGTCGGTGATGCGCCACTCCTGCAGTCGCTCATACAGCTCACCAATGTCCGCGGGGTGCGGTCGGGGCTGAGAGTGAGGCGCCTGGTATGGGTCTGGAATGTGCGGCGGCTGCTGGTGTGCATACCCTGCCTGATGATGTGGCGAGGGTATATGGTCATGAAACTCTGGCTGCGGCTGGGGCTGCTCCTGCTCAGAATTATCTTCTTCCTCCGACTCGTCCTCATCTTCGAGAGGAGGATCCGCTGCTACCAGGGGGCTGATGTCCAGATCGAGGTTGTACTCGACCGCCAAATCTCCTCCAACGGCACGTACTCTGCGGCGTGGGATGTTCGGGCCATATTCTTGGCTGAGGCCGAAGGAGATGATGAGTCTGCCCACAAAGTTGCCTCCCAGGAGTGAGCGGGGCGACCTGATCTCTGAGTCTTCTTGCAGAGTAGGCTGAGCAAGTACCCATCCGGGATGAAGAGGATATCTCTCCCGGATGGCGCGAAGAAGAAGAAGCTCGTCCTTGCTGATATGGTGGCGGTCCTTCTCTGGAGCATATAAAAGCGATCTACGCCATACCATATGAATGTATCTAAAGAAAGGGTGAGAGATCGACTTAACTGAGTTATGGTCCCCAAGGCGATCGCCGGGCACTCCAGTCATGTGGCTCCAGAGCACATGGTACTCCGTCGTCGTCGTCGTCCCAGCCGAGGATGATGGAATGCTCGTGGTAATGCTCGTAGGGGATGCCTAGATGAGCTGCAAACTCATCATATGTGAGCTCCCATGTGCACCCCGCCTAGATAGAAGGTAACAACCTTCCTGTGCTGCCTCCTCTTGTGCTCGTCCAGCTCGAATGTCGCCCAAAACTCCTGGAGAGCGATGTCTGGGGAGTCGGCGGTGAGCGTGGTCAGCTCCAGCAAGCCGGAATGGGTCAGTGCATCGAGCACGTTCCGAGTACCAGTCATCATCGTGCTCTGAGAGCGACTCCATGGAAAGAGGGCGAACATCAGCTCCACGAGTGTGCTCAAACCGCTGGTAGCGTGCAAAGTAGTGTGGGGGTAGGCGAGCAACGGTGCGGTGTACCCAGCACGGTCAGGGAAAGCTGGTGGAGGGCCCTGAACGGCGGGTGTGACGGGAGCGGGGGCTCCGGAGCTCGAGGCACCATCAAGTCGTGCCTTGGTCCTGCGCTCAAAAGTGGTGTTCCTAAACAAGAAAAGCAAACCCGATTAGTCAAACTAAAACCCTACCCCACACTTAGTCGAAAGACTCAATTTCACAAAGAAATGAGGAAAACCGAGTGGGGGTAAGCAAAGCAGATTAACCGGTAATCATGAGCAATAAAATACATGCTTAGGACAGCCAGAATGGAATTAGCACAATCAGAGTTCAGAAGTCAAACCGACATTTTAAAAAGTCAACCTCACAAGGAATAGGACTTAGGCATAGCAACACATGATCAAACGATATAACAATTAAGCACGATACTCCATAAGCATGCTAGAACAGTTCAACAAGTTCAGCTAACCTAGTTGACACGAAATCAGTCGGCACACAAATCGAGGCAAACCGAAAGTCAACCCCGACGAAATTCAGCAATCAACATGTCAAAAGATTCGTAATGAAAAGTTCTACAACTTACCTTGAAGCCATGGATGCTAAAAGTGAACGGATTGGGAGAAATTGGTGAAAAATCAAAAATTCTAGGGTTTGGGTGAACCAGAGCTGTAGAGCTCCGATTCGGCTATTCTAGGGCTTAAAATGATCGGAAATAGGAGGGGAAGGGTGCGGCTGCGGCGGTGATGTAAGGTGGTGTCGGCGGTTTTCGAAAAGGAAGGCAGGGGGAAGCTTTTTTTTCGGGTTTGGTTCGAAAATAGAAAGTGGAAGAGAGAGGGTGAAAATCCGGATTTTAAAAGTGAAAAAGTGGTTGATTTTCGAAGAGATTTTCGGTGAAAATAGGAAGAAATTTTCGCCGAAAATTCTAGTTAAAAAGTACTGCCGATTTTCAAAAAAAATTTTCGCCGAAAACATTAAGAAATTTTCGCCGAAAATGTGAAACAGGAACGTTTGGAAAACTCTGTGGGATTTCAAAGAGAATTTTTTTCGCCGAAAATATGGGTTATTTTCGTCGAAAATATTGAACTCTACGATTGAAAATATTTTCGCAATCCCGGCAAATTTCAGAAAATCACAGTTAAATCCACAAAAATCGGAAAGACCTCAAACGACTTGCAACTGACACTATGACACACAGACTACACACGAAAAATATGAAATCAAACAAACTAACACTTTTGGCTCCCCCGAACTGACTCTAAAACACTAAGGTTGACACAAATCAAAAAATGGACTACAGCCGTGGGTTGTCTCCCACGAAGCGCTCTTTTATTAACGTCCTTAAGCTGGACGATACCTGGACGGTATTAGGAGACATCCCAACTCAGATTCTCCTTAATGCTAGCATCGGAGTTCATAAAGTAGAGCTTCGGGGCTTCTCCGGTGAGCATGAATTTCTTCCCGTTCGCGTGTAAGAGCTTGGTACGTCCGTCGGGAAGGTGGTCAGTAATCTTGAATGGTCCGAACAGTTCTGTCAAAGGATCATCTTCTACAAGGAAGACAGTGGACGGAATGAGAACGATCGGCTCCTTCTTTTCCTTAACCTCCGACGTAATATCACCAGGATCGGTGATCGTCAGTATTTCCTTAGGAGATGCTTTTGGCTTCTCCTTCCATACTTGTTCCAGCGCCGGTAGCTTGGAACGAATTGGTGGTGCAGCTGGCTCGGTAGACGGTGGCAGCACAACTGGTCTCCAGACCATGTGAGTCTTCATCTTCTTGTTCTTTCCTCGAGGTCTGCTAGGTTTTGTGCTCGGTGGCTTAGAAGAGGCTTGCAGTTTCTTCTTCTTTGGCGGTTTTGGAGGGGCAGATTTCGGTTTCTGCACGGTAATCTGTCCAGCACCTGCAACAGCAATTGATCTAGGCACACTAGAAGAGACATCAGTAATGGAGTTGACCGGAGTCAACTCCACAGTTTCAACAGCTAAATAGTGAAATTCTTCATTCTTAGGATATATTTCATTCCGTCTTTAAGGCGGAACGTGACAGTTTCTTTACCAACTCTCAAAGTTAAAGAACCATTCGGAACGTTAATTTGCATTCCAGTAGTAGCCATGAAAGGTCGTCCTATGAGAATGGTAGAATCATCCTTACTAGTGTCAATGATAACAAAGTCAGCTAAGAACGTGAAAGGACCACATTTAGTCACAACGTCTTTGATTTCTCCCCTAGGATTTTTAAGTGATCTATCAGCAAAGATAAGTTGCACACTAGGCGGTTCAAGTTCTCCTAGGTTCAATTTTTCATATAGACTCATAGGCATAACATTAACAGACGCGCCCAGATCAACCAAACAACGTTCTATCTCAACATCATTAATAACAAGAGGTAGAGTGAAAGAACCAGGATCAGAGCACTTAGCTGGATATGGAGAGGACGGTTTCTTGATACGAGCATCAGGATATCCTTCTTTATTCCCCTTCATGTCAGTCTCTATCCTTGCATTTGGCAGCAATCCTCTTGGAAAAGGAGGCTTCACGACGTACGGTGCAAGAGGAGGATCTTCCTCCTTAGGCGCCACTTGTAGCGCTTCCTTCTTCTCCGGAGTTTCAGCGATCCTGCGTAAAACAGCACAAGCATCAGCAGATAAGCTTGGAAATTTTCTAACAGATACCATCTTGGCTTGCTCCTTTCTCGGATTCGGCTCTGTCTGGCTTGGAAGTTGGCCAAATGGTCGACCAGATGCTAGCATGCTCGAGATGTTGTTCACAGCTTGCTCAATTCTTTGTCCGGCTGCGATCTGTTCTTGATTGAGAAGAGCTTGAGCTTTAAACTGACTGTCATGATCGTCGAGTCTGGTGATGATCTGACTAAGCTTCTTGTCCAGGTCACTGACATTGTTTTCCTTCTGGTACTGCTGCCCTGGATAAGTGTTATTCAAGTATTGATTCTGGCGATTGCCAGGAGCAGTTCTATAGTTACCCGGATTGCGGTGCGGCGGCTGGTAGACACCTGCCGGCGGATGGTTAAGCTTCTGATCCTGAGCTGGACCAGCCGGGCTGTTATTCTGGTTCTGGTTATGGTTGGCGCCAGCATTGTAGGGAGGTCTGTCTTGATAGTTCCCTTGCTGCCTGAAGTTGCGGTAGCCAGCATAACCATTCTGATTATTAACGAAGCCTTGTTGAACGAAATTTACCTCTTCGGCAGACCAGACTTATGTCTTACCAAAATTCTGGCATCGGCCTCCGTTATGTGCGCAAGCTCCACACCATTCGCAATCGACAACATAGACAGAAGCTGCCGGCGGTTTGACTAGTGTGGTAGACTTCTTCAAATGCATCTCTACTTCTGCCTTGATAGCTGCTTCGAGATCGAGCTTGCTCCTTGATCCTTCAGATTGTCGTTCCCAGTTCCTTGACTTGGAAGAACAGTTTGCGAAGTGAAGAAGAGCAGCTTCAGGTGTGAGCGTAGTGCAATCCCCTTCAGCTAGGGAATTGACCCACTTGGCAGATTCTTCTCGAAGACCTCGAGCAAAGATTTCAGCTAACTGCCTCTGCTCGAATCCATGATGAGGGCAGTTGTAGAGGAGTTCTTGGAATTGATTCCAAGTATCATATAAGCTTTCTCCTTCTTTCTGGGAGAACCTGACAATGCTGTCCTTGATGGCTGTTGTTCTGGCAGGAGGAAAGTATTCTTTAACGAAGTCCTGAGCCAGAGTATCCCAATTAGTGTAATATCCAGGTGGTTTGCTAGTAAGCCATCTCTTAGCGGCGCCTTTCAGAGAGAACGGGAAAGCTCTCAAGCAAAGAGTGTTCTTGTCGAGGTTTCCGTTCTTGAAAGTGCTGCAGAGATCAAGGAAGTCTACATGATGAGTGCACGGATTGTCTAGGGGCCTGCCTTCGAGCTGTAGATCCCTAGAGATCATAGTTAAGAATGGAATCTTGATCTCATAGTCAGGATCTCCTTAAATGCGCGGTACGGACAATAGCAGATCGAACGCTAGTCGCGCTCGGCTTGTTGTAATCGGCTAGACTTTTCTGTGCAGGCGGCGGTGGTGGTGGATTTCCGCCTGGTGGTGGTGGTAGTTGATCAGTCATGGTAGGAGATGGAGGAGGTGAAAGTGACTCGGTGTATGAAACGGATGTAGGTGACAGTAACGGTGAAGATGAGAGACTCTCCTTCAGTTCTTCAATCTTAATCGGAGTGACGGATGGAGGTGGATTGGTTCTGCCTCTCCTTGGAATCTGTGATTGTCGAGGTGGAGCAGAACTGCTTGGTCTCTCTATACTCTTAGCCTTGTCGGTTTGGGAGCGAGTCCAAGGGCGGCGATGCATACACCTGTGAACAACCTACAAATAACAAAAACAAACAAAAACCAGTGTAAAATCAAAGTGGGTGGAAAAGTGAAAGATGGAAAATAGAAGAATAAATTGTCAGTTCTTCTTTCAAACAATCAAAAGAAGTTCCCCGGTAATGGCGCCAATTTGGTGACCCGCCCAGTTGTTCGGACCGTTCAACCAAATAACTAACAAAGCTAACAAGCTAGGGTAGATCGTATTCCACAGGTCTTCTATGATTGACTACTCAAATAAGCTGGCAAATTACTCGGATTTAAACACTTCGTGCGTGGTGTGAGTTCCACGACTTCTACTTCTAAGAAATGCAGAGAAATTAAAAATTTAAACTAAAGACAAAATGGAAATTGGTTGATTAAAACAGAGATGACAGACGAACTTAGACTTTGAATCCCCCTTCGTTCCCCAGAGCATTGGCAGTCAACAGATTAGCGGATTTCGATTCTCATTCAATCAATTCTAAGACACCACCATAACTGCTTACCCTTAGGTTTAAGACCGGCGAACGTTCGCTCTATCCGTTCTAGCTACCAAGATTAATTAGTCGCCCGGGTACGGTCGCCTCTCGCAACGACTTAACTTAACTGGTGGAATTACTAACGATTATTGAGTTACTCTTGCAGTCGATTAACCCTAACCGGTTCCTACGAAAGGCACGCTCCAATTATAAGGTTAATTGTTCAATTTGATGTTCTAAAGTAAGGCGAGCGTTCGCTTCTATCCTTAGCTTAACAAGAATCTAATCTAGGTGATCAATCCAGACAAGAAACATGAACAACGAAGAACAAACCAAACATGAAAGAGAAACTGATTGAACTTCGAATCTAATCACCGCCGATCCGTGACCGCTTTAAAGCCCTGGGTCACTTAGGGTTCATCTAGTCTAAGCGCTAAGAGTTTAGCTACTCATATTCATCAAAAAAGAATCAAAGACAATGAAAGAGTTCATCATACAAAGGAAGAACAGAAAAGAATTTGAAAAACCAATTAAGACGACTCCGGCAGAACTTCGATCTTCCGGTAGACTGCAATCCTAGCTCCGAGTCTTCGAGATGGAAGGGATGGCGTCACGATCTCTTTCCGGCTCTTCGAACTCTAACTCTTTGCTCCAGAACTTGAGAGGATTCTCTAAATTATGATTTTGAAAAAGTATGTTATGTTCTCTGTCTTGTATTGGGCCGCCGGTTAAGTATTTATACTTAACCCTAACTCAGCCGGATTTTGACTAATATTTTCACCGAAAATATTGAAGAATTTTTGGTGAAAATTCCTTTGTAATTGGATGGTCCGCCGGCTGATTTCTCCTGTAAATTTCGGTCCCATAGTTTTCGGTCGAAAACTTAACATTTTCGCCGAAAACTTCCTTCAGACGGCATCATTGATTTTGTGCTGATATTTTCGCAGAAAATGCTAGGGTATTTTCGGTGAAAATTCCTTTGTAAACCGGGCAGGAATTGTTTCGACTTGATTGGCTCCTTGGATCGATTTCGGTGCAATTCCTCGAGGTTCCAACGCCTTAGACACGTCCTTGGCTACTTTATTTGACGGCAAAAAACCTGTGCTAACATAAAAACACTAGAAAACCATCAAATAGACCCGAAACGGGCCAAGGTAACACAAATGGCACGAGATAGGGCAACTGATTGAATAATCGTTATTCTACCCTAAAAACCATGTCTTAAGCAAGGAAATGTCACTTAAATGAGGCTGATAATCACGTCAAATCGAGTGTCATCAGTCAACTTCACTGAGAAGTTCACACGGTCAGCAGCATTACGGCGTATGTTCTGGGCAGCATGGAAGGCCACCAACAAGGGTGCATATGACGAGGCTATGCAAACATGGCGAGGAGGCACATACAAACATGGTGCAAATACTTTTTTTGACACAAGCACTACAAGTGAGCACAGTCTAAACAACCACTGTGAGAGCTTCAACAACTGGGTAATGGAAGCCAAAGACATGCCAGTCTTGTCGTGTCTTGAGAATATCGGGTATGACTGCAATCCATTCGTAGTGTACACTAAATTGTAATTGTGTAGTAAATGAACTGCTATTCTTGTGTGGGTTTGTCTGTTGATTACAGGTTCAAGATGATGAAGAGAATCCATGAGAACTACGTTGGTATGGCTACCCGTAATTCGGAATCCCTTTGCCCAAATGCATACGATGTAATCAAAGAGCAAAAAAAAGGTAGCATTCCAGTGTTACCCAACTTTCACTGGTGACTGTATGTATGAAGTAAGGGAGGGTTTGAAGAGCTGGGTGGTCAACTTGAGAGGATCTGAATACGCTTGCGACTTGTGACAGTTGTCTGGTCTGCCATGCGAGCATGCACTATCGTGCATCACCCTCAACCATGAACCCGTTGAGCCGTATTGCAACCCGTGTTTTACAATGGCCACGTACAGACTTGCTTATCGCAATGTGATATCCCCGCTGAATCACTACAACAAAAAATGCTTAAATTTGCATTTGTATTATTGGCGGTTGTAAAACCGCCACTATGTAATAACCATTGTGATAGTTTTAACCTCCAATATGTAATTGTTACCATTGCGATGGTTATAACCTCCATAATTGAAAAAAAAAACCACCATTATGTAATTATCAATCCGTGTCAAACCCAATCATACAATGAGGAAAAATCCTATTGTGGCGGTTTCATAGTGGCGGTTTTAACCTCCAATGTGTAATTTTTACCATTGTGGCGGTTATAACCTCCACAGCTGAAAAAAAAAACACCTCAATCCGTGTCAAACCCAATCAACCAATGGGGGGAAATCCATTATTGTGGTTGCATAGTGACGGTTTTAGCCTCCAATGTGTAATTTTTACCATTGTGGCGGTTATAACCTCCACAATTGAAAAAAAACCCGTCACTATGTAATTATCAATCCGTGTCAAACCCAATAAACTAATGGGAAAAGTCCACTTTTCTCTTTCATCTTCTTCTTTTCTCTATTCCTAGAAACCTTCTGCTTTCATCTTCAAGCTCCTAGTTGGGAAGAGGTTTTAACAAGGGTTACGAAGAAAGAAGGAAGCAGAGAAAAGAAGGTAGTGGCGGCGCTTGCTACGCACAAAATTCTAGATGGGTAATGCGTCTACTGGCCTCCAATCAAAGCAACGACCAGGAGCTGATGGCGGTTGTGTTGGACTAATGAGAAAGGTTTAGTTTCCATTCCGGGTACGACAAGATTGGAGGATGGCAGTTTAGCTATAGTTGGGGCTGTCGGCGTTGATTTGAGATGGTGGCGACCTAGGACGATTGAAGTAGTGGTTTTGGGTTGCCGGAGTAGGAAGGACGAGGCTGGCGAAAGTGGTCGCACCAAGAGGAGAGGAACAAAAGTGGCGACGACGAGTTCCAAGTAAATGGGAAGTGGCGGTGGCACGGTGGAGCTTCGCCACCGCCGCCACCAGCTCGTCTGAGTAGAGGTTGAAGAAGAAGGAATGCCATTTTTTAGTTTTTGATTTTTTTAAAGAATTAATACCAACAGTGGTGGTTATAACCTCCGCAATGTAACCGCCACTATTGTTTATTAAAGGCAGTTCCTAACCACCAATAAATAGTGTTTGTGTCAGACATTTTTGTGGCGGTTCCACCTTCCAACATTGGTGGTTGTACAACTGCCACTATATATTCAATAGTGGCGGTTATAACCTCCACTGTTGAGAAAAAAACCGCCACTTCTGGCCCATTTTGTTGTAGTAAGTCCCCACAGTGGCCCAACTCCTTAGGTCCTAATCTAAGACTTGCCCATGCTGAACACACCTCGATCAGGGGTCAAGCAGAAGAAAAGGAGGCTGGAGCCAGGGGAGGTTGTACAAAGGAAGGATAAGAAGGGAAAAACGTACTCCACTGTTAGGAAGGCTGGTAATGGACAGAGATGCAGCGTCTGTAAAAAGACTGGTCACAGTCGACATGCCCATGGTTCTGGCGATGTAAGTACTATCCCTCATTTTAACTAAATCCTAAACCCTAACTGTATGAATAGTATCAACGCAAACATGTGATGACATGTAATTTTGTGCTCGTTTCAGGTGGGTGGTTCTGGAGTATCGTCAACCTTAGCAACCCCTGCTACTACTGAGAAGATGCTGCACCGCAGCCTGCAGGGTAGGACCGGACATACATTCAGGTAACAAGGAGCAAGCTCAACGTCACTCGTGGAGGACACACATGCTAGACAGGAAGAGGTGGTCTACCATGTTTTGTGATGGGAGTTGGACATAATTAGATGGTCTAACTTATTTTGTTGTATATTTTGTTATCGTACAACTACCCCCATTCTGGTTTAGGCAGCTAGATGTGCTGCGGATTCATCATATTTTGTGGATACTGAAGTGTAATGTAGCCAATTAAGATAGAATGAAGTCAAGTATGCCAGACATTGAACTCAGAACAAGGAATGTACGATCAGTTTATTAATGTAATGTCGTAGTCTGAACTCTCATAGAAACACCTCACTTCCAAACTCTCATACAAACACCTCACTTCCAATTACGTCTTCTTCGCAGATACAAATCTTGTCTCTAGTAGGCGAACCCTTTGAGTTAACATCTCTAATTCGTTGGTTATATTGACTTCACTAGAACTCACGTCAGTGTGCTCGTCCAATCTCTATCGAAGTTCTTGGTTCTCTGTTTCCAATACACGGACTCGTTCCCAAAGAAAATCCACCATTTGTACGAGATCTTCCTTTTCATTCAAAGCCGCAACTTTAACTTCATACCGAACAAAAAACCCACACCCTAGATCAGCCTAGATCATCAAATGGTAGTAACACTTAAGAACAGACACAACAATTGTACCAAACAAAAAAAAATCGACTGGAGGCAACATACACTAACCTGGGAAACATAGTGGGGACACACAAAAAAATTTCTGCCTGGATTAGCGGTCGTGTGAGAAATTCATCCCGGACGTGACAAAGCACCTCTTCGGCGTCACTGAACTGGAATTCGCCCCGGACGCAACCGAGCCTTCTATTTCGTGCCATTAAATAATACCCCCTACGCAACATGCGTCGTCGGAATCAGAATTAATCCTAAACCCCTAAATCCCGATTCATAAGAAAATAATCACTTACCAGCTTTCCACCAAAGCACGTAGCTGTCTTCTCCGGGGGGATACACCGTTCGCCGTCAGGAAATGAAAAGAGGGTCCTGAGAGGGGCAGAGAACTTTGACGGAGATGAAAAGGGTTGAGAAGAAGAAGTACAGTGACTTGACAAAAATTTAGCACATGACCCAAGGTCTCTAAAAGGAAGATAGATGTTCATTCCAGCAGCAGTGTCGTGTGGTTAGGGAGACGGGCACGTGTCACAATGCAAACCCATTTCCCGCCAGGCACCACGGTTTGAACCACATGTCAATCTAAACCGGTCGGGTCGACCGAGGTGACTGTCCAATGGGCCGAGTCAATCTAGTGACGTGGCAGGCTGAATGCGCGGCTTCCATGGCAAAAATGGACGGAAAAATTGGACGGCCTTGGACGGAAATTGGAGAGGGGACCAATTTGACGGTTTCTGAAAGAGAGGCACCGACAGGTTATAAGCTGAAACATAAGGGACCGTTTGTGTCAATTACCCTGATGTTAACTAGTTATCTGGTCACAATGTTAATTAGTTAACCTGATAAGTTAACTAGTTAGCTAATTTTGCTAACAAGTTAACTAAACTGTTCACTAGTTAATCGGGTAAAAACAATATAACTAGTTAGATAACTTGTTAACAAAAAATATCATTAAAATTTGATCATATGACAATTCGTTAACTAGTTATCAGTTTAAAAAATCTATTAACTAGTAACCTGTTAACTAGTTATCAGTTTAAAAAATCTATTAACTATTTATCAGTTTAAAAAACCATGTTAAGTAGTTAACAGGAAAAAACACTGTTAACTAGTTATCAGCAAAAACAGGTGTTAACTAGTTAATATGTCCTCGCCGGAAAAGTCGCCGGAGTTTGGTCAATCATCGGAGTCTCACCGGAAAATTCATCGATGACGATGGGCGGTCCCCGGAAAAATCACCGGAGTCTCGCCGGAAAATTTTCCGGCGACGGCGGTCGATTGCTAAAAAAGTCGCCAGCCACTCACTGGGAATATTAAATATTTGATCTAAATATAAAAATTAAATATTGTGTGTAAAGTCCTAAATACTCCTATCAGTCTAGAACATTAGATTGGTCAAAAGGTCAAAGGTGATCTAATATTAAAAAGTTGTAGTCGGATTTGCTGCTTTTTTGCTGGTCTCTTGTTGCAAAAATTTACAATTATGCTATTGATGAATAAAATCTCTCTGCTTATTCATAAAAATATTACATGCTGAGAAAATATTGGCCCAATCTCTTAGAGGAAATGTTATGGACCGATGACCATGTGTTGCTTGGAAGAGGTTAGATGCTTGAACCAAGAATAAAGTTTACCTTAACCTAATGCCCATTATAATAGAAATTAGGGTTTACTATATAAGTTAAGGGATAAAATTAATCCTAGCACACATAATAGAAGACCCTAATCTCTCTTTGTTACTCTTAGAAGACCCCTCTTCTTTAGGATAAATTTTCTACTTTTTTCGGGTCGTTCGATTTCTATGATTTAAAAATAGTGTATTTCAACAATTTTTTTGTTTTAAAAAAACATGGTTTTTAATACAACTCATTTGTTGAATTCCAACATTTGGCTGTTGCCATATTAATTCATGTGAGGAAAAAGCTAAGCAGGTAAAAACTCAATTGTGCCCTCGAATCATTATTTTTTGTGAACTCTATTTTAGGGTCCTACCTTCTCTCGTGGCTAAATAGAGAGGTGGAGCTTTGGAGAAGATTGAAGATAAACTTCCGTTGCTGAGATGACGACGGAAGGCATGGTGGCGGGATCAGTGTGGTTGTAGTTGGAGGAAAAATTTGTCCAGCCAAGCAACGATCGATAGTGAAGCTCAAGCATAATGTGAGTGGGCTTCCAGCGAAGTTACAAACCTCTCAAAATACAAACAACCCTGGGAGGAAATATTATACCTCGTGCAAATAAATTTCGAAAGAGGTATTGCCTCACCTAGCTTTGTCATGAACATCAATATTTGAAAAAAAATCATAATACATCATGATAGCAATTCGTTAATTCCTGGGTGGTCTCACCATTATCTTAGGTGGCCTTACCTATATGGGAAGGTTGTTGCTTCATAGCTTGCTAGAACGATGAGACTGAAGTGAGGCACAATGAGATTTTGTTATGGGAAAGTTGTTGCTTCAAAGGTAGAATCAGAGGAGAGGAGAGTTATCAAAGTTGAAGAGGAGGGAGAAGAGGAGAACTTTGAAAAAGTAATGGTAGTAGAGGTTAGGTCTGCAAAATAAAACAGTGGTAATGATTGTAATGATCTAAATTTGTAATTGGATAGAAAGGTAAATGTACAAAGACTTCAATTCATCCATAATCAAATCACCCAAAATTTAACTATTTTGTATGTCAAAATAAGCTATTTTATGAAATCATTTTTTCTGAAAAACAAGGATTTCATACGAATTAGTGTATTCATCTGAATCACACTTTGAAATCCCAGAAACTAAACGACCTCTTTGTTGCTCAAAACCGAGACAAAAAAGACACCAGCAATCTAGCATTCTACAATTGGGTAAATGTAAAATGTGTTTGCACGGACCAAGTAAAGAAAT
The DNA here is from genome assembly GCA_034768395.1 of Linum lewisii. Lineage (NCBI taxonomy): Eukaryota > Viridiplantae > Streptophyta > Magnoliopsida > Malpighiales > Linaceae > Linum > Linum lewisii. The sequence goes on along the minus strand of CM068297.1, from coordinate 62,029,981 downwards.
TTGAAGTGATGTTCTCTAATTTTCTACATAAGAATATAGAATTAGAGGTAGTCATAAAAGTTAATGTCGATCTTGATCAAAGCATGTTTTCTTTGGTCTTATATGCAGCATGAGAACAATTGCTTCCACTGTATGATTTGCTCTGCCTCTTGCAAAACCCCTCGTGAATGGTCACTGAAATATCGACTGGTTATGGTGATTGTGGAGTAAGGGGAAGCTATTTTTTGTATATAATTCAGAGAATAAGCGATTGTACTCTGTCAAGTTCAAAAGAAGAGGAGAAAATGCACTTCTCCACTGCTCCTGGTTTTGAAGGCTTTCATTCACTTTAAAACAGTAGAAATCAGAGCTTCTTTTTTCCAGATTCTGCATTCACTCTACACCAAATCACAAGCTCAAACGAACCCAAACATACAAATTCCAAAATACACACACCCACCAATCAAAAAGGATTTCCTAACTCTCTGGTCTCCATTCCTCTAATAGAATCATTCACTCTTTTTTTATTTGATTCTTGAGGGGCTTCCCAAAATTCCCTGATGCCGCTTTCATCCTAGCCGCAGCGACCACAGACATCCGGTCGAGAGCTTCCTTTACACTTTTCCTGCAAGCAGCTGCTTCTTTGACTCTCCGTTCGGCCTCGTCCTCCGCCGCTTTCACCGCCTCCGCCATCGACGACGCCGCTATCTTCGCGGCGCAGAGAAGTGCCGTAGCCATCTTGGCATCGAGTGAGACACCGGGGCCGGGTGAAGGGGAGAAGAAGGAGAAGGTGGGTTCGGAACAAGGAGGGCAGAGGTAAGGGAACGGCGGGAGAGGGTGAGAAGGAGCGCATCGGGAGTGAGTGAGGGATGAGCAGTTGGAGCAGCGGAGGAGCTCGCCAGATTCTTGATCTGGAGGGGCTAATCCGTGGATTGAGAAGCAGATTGGGCAGAAGGAAGAAGGGTGAAGGAGGAGGACGCATGAGGTGCAGAGGCGGCGGAGCATGCGGCGGAGACGAACATGGTGGAGAAGGCAAGGACCGCGGGAGGCGCAGTTGTCGCAGTCGCCGCCCGATTTAGGATTGCGGGTGTTGACGGCGGGGGATGGGTAGGGTTTGGATGTGGGAAGAGGAGGAGGAGGCGGATTCATGGCTGGGGATTTCTTGGGAAGGCGGGAAAACAGAGGCGCCGAATTAGGGTTTGGAGGAGTGATGGCTTGGCCGAGGGATTAAATTAGGGTTTTTTCTAGCTGTAGCTTTGGATTGTTTTGTTGTACAGCCCATCTCTTTGTTTTTTCACCACAGATTACATTTGGCAACAGCTATGGCTTAAAACGGCATCGTAACTGTCTCAAGCTCACCCGTCAAATCATCAAATCGCCTAACATTTTACTGGAATGTATAAATTAATTTTTAGTGATACACGGACTAAAAGCCATGAGAATACCCATTTTGTTCTTATGAGAACACTAATCTCCATCTTTTATTTTTTTAATCTAATTTAATGGTTTAAAATACATGAGCATCTTTGTAATTTTAATAATTTAATTAATTAAATCATAAAATACTTAATATTCCATGATTTTTGGAGATTCTGTCTCCAGATTCTTCTCTCCAACACGGTTTCCCTAAATTGTATCTGTTCACCATGAAATTTACAAGTTTTGCTGCAAATTGTTTAGGTACATGATACCTATTAGTATTACATTTGCGTGGAACCTTCCTCGCACGAACATGTTCCTAATTCTTATAATAGGTACACACTTTAGTATATTATCCATGATGGAATCAATAGGCAACAAGAAATTTGTCCCAAATCAGTGAAATCGGGACACAAAAGAGCTCCAATTTTGAAACAAGAACTTAATTGTTCCAAATCAGTGAAATCGGGACAAGTCAAAGTTTCGAAATATAAAATCCACAAACAATCAAAATGCAGAGAACAAGATGTGGTACCAACATATAGAATCTGGAACAAGATGTGGTACCAACACATGGAATCCGGAACAAGATATGGTTTCAAAATCTGAAAAATCGGAACAACGCTAATAGTAGCCTAATACAGAGCACTATCGAACCTAAATCAAATCATTCCGTTTCGACTCCAAAGCTGATGAAGAACTGGTTCTTCGTCGGCCACGAAAAGAAAACACGCTGAAATTGGGTTCACCCCATCAGCACCACCGCCGACGGTTGCGCCAATCTCCTTCTCGCCAGCCGGAGCACCTCCCTCCCCATTGAAATTACCTGAAACAATTCCATGGTTCCATATTGAGAAACTGAATAGATAGTGGTAACAACTACAAATTCCTATGCCTTAAAACCAGCAGAATGCTAAGATAGTGCAAAGAATACCTTGCTTTGTTTGAATAAGGCATCACATTATTGTTGAAAGGTCTATTGCGAAGGGGAGCAACTGCAACCTTTCGTGTAAAATCCTTCACAACAAGAAAATGGCTCCCCTGAAAATTCGACCTCCTCTGGGCCAAAGCACCCTGGATTAACAAGTTGGAGCACAAATCAGCATGTTTCAGTTCCTATAAGGAAAATGAAGAACATAAAACTAAGTATAAGGAATTTGATTCCATTATATCATTACCTGTCGAACAAACGGTCGAGAAGCCATATATTAATTCACCTTAAAGGCCTTTCCATGCACAGGATTGTTGAACGTCTTCTGGTTCTTGTTCTGCAGACGGACGCAATACAAGTAGTTATCCAATGGCGGCGGTAGAAAATCCCACAACTGAAAAAATAGATGATGTGAGGGTTTTTTCTTTAATTTGATTCTAATTAGGGTTTTCTAGAGATGTACTGAACCCTTTTTATATTGTTCCAAAGATTACATATTTGTCCTTTTTATTTACACCATCGGATTTAAGAACCCAATCTAATGGTTATTAAGAGTGTCCTCATATGAGAACACTTATAGGTGTTCTCACGCCAGTTAAGCTTACTAAAAGCGAAACTCTCTTTTAGTTGTTCTAACAACTAAAAGGAGTGAGGTTCGAGGTACCAGTTAACGTACTCGTCAATTTCATCTCTTCCTCTTCGACTTCTTCCAAAGTTATCGATGTTTCAAGGCCGAACACACAAATCAGATCAAGTGTTTCACGGTTATGTAAATGTTAGCCACTTCTATTTTGGTGTCATGAATTAGGCCAAATCTTTAGTTTTTGTGTCAATTTCACCCAGTTGACCGTTAACATAGACACAAAAGCAGTAACACTGTTAAATGATTTGCCACATCACTCGACTGACACGATCCACTACACCACGTGGGCGTCCACAAGGGATGAATGTGCCACTCACCTAAGGTTAAAAACATTCAAATTTCACATTCAACCCACACCATCCCCAGTGCAATAAAATTACACAGATTTGTTTCTGACAGGCTGCTCGCGTCTCAGGAGGCTCGACCTCTCCGTCTCTGTCGAACCCATTCATCATCTTACCCAATACTTCTGGCCGTGATTCCTTCCATTATGAATCATATTTTTTTCGACTTCGCATCGTCCTCTTCAATTTCTTCCGAGTTAAATTACCCGACTTGTTCTAACAACTAAAAGGAGTGAGGTTCGAGGTACCAGTTAACGTACTCGTCAATTTCATCTCTTCCTCTTCGACTTCTTCCAAAGTTATTTCCTCGATTTGTTCTCACCACTAGGTACTGGATTATGGAGTCCTCGAAAAGTAGATTCATGTTTAAGCTATTCCATTTGCCCCCACCCCTTTATTTTTGTGTTCATAGATATCTCGTCGGTGCAATGGGCATACATGGTTTTAGGGTTGCAAGGGGGCTTTTTCCCTTTAGAGGAATCGATACTACAAGCAGGTGTATGAGGTGATTCGATTGAGAGTGGATGGTCGATAACGGCGACTCGAGTTCGGCCAACAAATCAGGGCCGATTGTGTATTGTAAGCACAATGTTGCGTGCGTGTCAAACACGTAAGGGATAGGGAAGAACCCGGGTAGAAAATTTGTCTATTGTCGACACTAGCAGCTGAACGGGTCAAGGTTCATAGTCTTTGTACATTGTTAATTCGATTAGTTTTGACTTGTGCTTGTGGATCTATTGCAGGAAAAAAGCGTAGATTGTGGTTCTTTTCAGTGGCTTGACACAGGCAACAACAAAGATGGTGCGCAAATTAATTTGCACACTAGTTTTACTCACTAGATCGCTATAGCGAGATCGTTATTTCCCAAAGGTCTTTCTCTTTCTAATACATAGAAATGTGTGTTAAGGCTAATCGGAGTTTTTTTGTCGTTTGGTTTGAATTGGTTGTGAATGAAATTGACTAAGAATGCAATTTGAAAACAAATGAAACAAGCAAAGCAGATTGGGGTTTCAAAGATAGACTAAGGCGGCTGTTCAGACTTGAACCCACGCTAGTTCGGTTAAGATGGATGAAGTTATGCAATCTCAGTTTCAACAGACTAGATGACTCGACATTTCCTTTTGTAATCTCTACTCCATGGTCAGGCCGTAGAGATTCTATTCTATCAAACCTACAAGCTCCTATGGTCAAGCTAACTTGCAAGTTATCAAGAACGAATCAAGAACAATGAAATGTCACAAAATCATGCAAAGAGATTAGGTCTTCCAATCCTATGGTCAAGCTATTGGCAGAACCTAACGACCTCCTAAACTCTAGAATGATTCACGTCCATGGTCAGAACCGTGAAATCAAAGATGAAATGAATTCTACGATATGGTCAATCTGCGAATTCTTAGAGCTTCAAATTAGGGTTTAGGAGAAATCGCATCTAAGTCTGAATAAACATCGATTAACATAAACGGGTTAGAAACCCGAAATCATCCATACAAAATCCTCGCTAACGCTTCACCTAATCTAAACAACCCTAAGAGTTTAGCTCGACATCACTACAGAAGAAATCACAGAAACAACGGAGAAGAAAACCGGAGAAGAAGACATCTTACTCCGAGATAACCTAATCCTGATGAATCATAGAAACTCCTGAGTTAATCCACGACTCCTCTCGCTCAATCGTCACTTCAAAGCTCCAAGTTCTCCCTCCGAGAGTCTCTGGTTCGTAGGGGAAGAAAGAAGAATGAAATTGTGAGTTGTGTCTTTTCCCAAGAATGAATTGAATTAAAATCCCGTCAGGGGACGTTACACGGCCGTGTATCATAATACACAACGTGTATTAGATAAACGGCTTGTTTCTTCAATACACGGTTTGTTCCTGTTACACGGCGTGTTTTGTAATACACGCCGTGTATTGCTTCAGTTCCAGCTCCAGCATTTTTCCAGCATTCCGATTCGTCTCCATTGTCATGGATCACCTGAAATGAACCAAAAACATGCAAAACACATAAAACGGCCCCAAGGGAGTACGAAACTCACTCAAAACCATACAAACTGGACATATAAATCACCGAAAATGTCGTCTAATGGAAGATGAATACGCCAATAATGAGACGCATCAAATCACCTCACACTAACACGCCGTGTATTGCTTCAGTTTCAACTCCAACATTTTTCCAGCATTCCGATTCGTCCCCAATCGTCATGGATCACCTGAAATGAACCAAAAACATGCAAAACACATAAAACGGCCCCAAGGGGCCAATGGAGTACAAAATTCACTCAAAACCATGCAAATTGGACATATAAATCACCAAAAATGTCATCTAATGAGAAATGAATACGCCAATAATGAGATGCATCAAATCACCTCACACTTAGACATTTGTTTGTCCTCAAACAATTAAAATTTGGAATCACGCTCAAATTCACAAGTGACAAGCTCAACCAAGTTGAAGTTCAATCTCTAACAATATAACCTACACTGTTTCATCTAGAAAGCGTAACCTACACATGAAAGAATGTCAACCGAACAAATCCAAGCCTCACTATTCTCTGCACACAACAAGTAACAACCACCAATCATGCACGATGCCGACCTAACCGACCAGACTTCGTCACACATAAAATATTTAGTAATAGGGAACTCTCACACTCTGTGTTTAGGGACGTGTTTATGCTCTCAATCACTTTCTTGACTGAATTATGTCATAGGTTTGCATTTCGACCACAATCTATGGATTCCTACTGTCTAACCAGACTCGGATGGAATAATGTGTGCTCGTCCTAGGATACCCTCAAGCAACGTAGCACTTTATTTATTATTTTTTCTGATTTTTTTTTACTACTTATTGCTTTCGTTCTTCCTTATGTAGGGAGAAGAACGTTTTGAACTAAAAACTACTTATACTTGAAACTTTACTTGGAATTTTCTATTTTTTTTCTTTTTTTTTAGTGCTGAATTTTTTAGTTGCTAGAGGGGTTTACACATCTGGACATACTAGCTAAGACCACTGGTTTCTGGCTATAGGAAAATCACCACAAATCGATTTTTGGTAAGCTAATCTCAGGCTACTACCACAAGGGATCAACGGGGTGAACAAAATCATGGGAATAATCTGTAACGTAGTATCGAACCGAAAGAACAGGCCAAGCTCAAAGGTTTACACCTAGGGGAGTTAATGTCAGGTTGGCTTCTGGCTTAGGTAGTAATTCTAGGTGCCTCTATCCTCCTAGAACTCGTGTTATCGTGTAGTCTCGAATAGATCTCATGCAAATTCTAACTCATTCAAAGTACAAGAAAGCCACTGGTGAACCGCCCGGTCGTTGTTCGGACGTTTCAACCAAATAAAAACTACTAATGCTAAAAAGCGTATAGCAGATCGTATTCCGAGGGCTTTCTATGATTGGTTACTTCAGAACTGGCAAAATACTCAAAGGTAAACACGTTGTGCGTGGTGTGAGTTCCACGACTTCTATTTCTAAGAAATGCAGAAAAATTAAAACAAATTAAACTAAAGCAGATTGGGAATTAGGGTTTGAAAACAAGAATGAAAGACAAACTTAGACTTTGAATCCCCCTTCGTTCCCCAGAGCATTGGCAATCAACAGATCAGCGGATTTCGATTCTCATTCAATCAATTACTAAGACACCACCATAACTCCTTACCCTTAGGTTTAAGACCGGCGAACGTTCGCTCTATCCATTCTAACTACCAAGATTAACTAGCCGCCCGGGTACGGTCGCCTCTCGCAACGACTTAATTAATTGGTGTGATTACTAGTGATTAATGAGTTACTCTTGCAGTGAATTAACCCTAACCGGTTCCTACGAAAGACACGCTCCAATTATAAGGTTAATTGTTCAATTCGATGTTCTAAAGTAAGGCGAGCGTTCGCTTCTATCCTTAGCTTAACCAGAATCTAATCTAGGTGATCAATCCAGACAAGAAACATGAACAATGAAGAACGAATCAAACATGAAAAAGAACTGATTGAATTTCGAATCCAATCACCGCCGATCCGTGACCGCTTTAAAGCCCTGGGTCACTTAGGGTTCATCTAGTCTAAGCTCTACAGGGTTTAGCTACTCATGATTATTACAAAAGAAACAAAGACAAGGAAAGAGTTCATCATTCAAAGGAAGAACATAAAAGAATCTGAAAAACCTAATTCAGACGACTCTGACAGACTCCGATCTTCGGTAGATAACACTCCTAGCTCCGCTTCTCCGAGATGGAAGGGATGGCGTCACGATCTCTATCCGGCTCTTTGAACTCCAGCTCTTCGCTCCAGAACTTCAGAGAATTCTGATCTCGAAAAGTTGTGTTTTTGTAAATTATGATTGTCCTCCTTCCCTCGGCCGCCGGGTTAAGTATTTATACTTAACCCTAACTGATCCGGATTAGTGTATTATTTTCGCCGAAAATTCCTTAAGAATTTCGACGAAAATTCCTTTGTGTTCGGGAGTGCTTTCTCTGCCTTGTATTTTCGGTCCGAAGAGTACAATGTTTTCGCCGAAGATGTCCTTTGACTCGGCACCAGTTGAATGCACTAATATTTTCACCGAATATGCAAGCTCAATTTCGGCGAAAATCTCTTTGTACTCGGGCAGGATTTTTGTTTGACTTTGACTGGCTCCTTGGATCGATTCCGGTTTGATTCCTCGAGGTTCCTACGCCTTAGACACGTCCATGGCTACTTTATTTGACGGCAAAAACCTGTGCTAACACAAAAGCACTAGAAAACCATCAAATAGACCCGAAACAGGCCAAGGTAACACAAATGGCACGAGATAGGGCAATCGATTGAATATTCGTTATTCTACCCTAAAAACCATGTCTTAAGCAAAGAAATGTCGCTTAAATGAGGCTGATAATCACGTCAAATCGAGTGTCATCAAATACCCCACACTTAAGCTTTTGCTTGTCCTCAAGCAAACTGAATAGAAACGCTCATGTTCACAAATGATAAGATCGATTAAATTGGAGCTCAATCAAACACAATGAATTATTAGACAGCTCGATCCTAGAACAAGAAACCTAACATGCATACAGATCAGCCAAACTACCTGGTCTCACTAATAAACTGCACATGACAAGTAATTAGCAACCAATTATGCACGAATTTGACCTGACCGACCAGACTCCTCACACAGGATGTATATAGTACAATGGGAACTCTCACTCTCTGTGTTTAGGGACGTGTTTCTGCTCTCGATAATTTTCTGTTACCGAATTCTGTCATAGGTTTGCATTTCGACCACATCTCCACCACTGTGACAACACGAGTATCTAGTCAAGAAGGACTTCCCTGCTAGGACCGTAATGAAATCTACACTACTCGGGTTTATAATGAGATGGATGATGGGGATGAATGATGATGGCTTTGGTGCGGTGTAGCTTTCGACTAATTTCCCCTCGAATCTAATCTATGGCTTCCTACCGTCTAACCAAACACGGGTGAAATAATGAACGCTCGTCCTATGATACCCTCAAGCAACCTAGCACTTATTCTTTTTCTTTTTGCACAATTTTTTTTCTTTACTTTCTTTTGAACTTTTCTTTTGACTTCGTTCTTCCATTTGTAGGGAGAAGAACGTTTTATTGAACTACACTTTGAACTTTTTTGATTTTCTTTTCTTAATCATTTTCTTTTTCAAAATTTTTTTCTCTTTTTCTTTCTTTACTTTTTTTTTCTTTTTGTGCCGATTTTTCTTTTAGTTGCTAGAGGGGGTTACACGTCTGGACATATTAGCTAAGACCACCTGTTTAATGGCTATAGGCAGGTTACCACAAACCGACTTCCGGTAGGTCAATCTAGAACTACAACCACAGGGGATCAACGGGGAATGAAAGAAATTGGAAATGGCTGTAATGTATTATCGAACCAAAAGAACAGGCCAAGCTCAAGGGTCTAAACCTAGTGGATTTATCGTTTGGTAGGCTATCTGGCTTAGTAGCTGAATCTAGGTGCCCCTATTCTTCTAGAACTCGTGTCATCGTGTGGTCTCGAGTAGGTCTCATGCAAATTCTAACTCATTCAGTAAACAGAAAACCACTCAGAAAGAATTTAAATTGCAAGTTACGTGCAATGGATCAAAAGCTCACAGTTGGTTTGAAAACAAGAATGACAGACGAACTTAGACTTTGAATCCCCCTTCGTTCCCCAGAGCATTGGCAATCAACAGATCAGCGGATTTGATTCTCATTCAATCAATTACTAAGACACCACCATAACTCCTTACCCTTAGGGTTAAGACCGGTGAACGTTCGCTCTATCCGTTCTAACTACCAAGATTAACTAGCCGCCCGGGTACGGTCGCCTCTCGCAACGACTTAATTAATTGGTGTGATTACTAGTGATTAATGAGTTACTCTTGCAGTGAATTAACCCTAACCGGTTCCTACGAAAGGCACGCTCCAATTATAAGGTTAATTGTTCAATTCGATGTTCTAAAGTAAGGCGAGCGTTCGCTTCTATCCTTAGCTTAACCAGAATCTAATCTAGGTGATCAATCCAGACAAGAAACATGAACAATGAAGAACGAATCAAACATGAAAAAGAACTGATTGAATTTCGAATCTAATCACCGCCGATCCGTGACCGCTTTAAAGCCCTGGGTCACTTAGGGTTCATCTAGTCTAAGCTCTACAGGGTTTAGCTACTCATGATTATTACAAAAGAAACAAAGACAAGGAAAGAGTTCATCATTCAAAGGAAGAACAGAAAAGAATCAGAAAAACCTAATTCAGACGACTCTGACAGACTCCGATCTTCGGTAGATAACACTCCTAGCTCCGGTTCTCCGAGATGGAAGGGATGGCGTCACGATCTCTATCCGGCTCTTCGAACTCCAGCTCTTCGCTCCAGAACTTCAGAGAATTCTGATCTCGAAAAGTTGTGTTTTTGTAAATTATGATTGTCCTCCTTCCCTCGGCCGCCGGGTTAAGTATTAACTGATCCGGATTAGTGTATTATTTTCGCCAAAAATTTCTTAAGAATTTCGGCGAAAATTCCTTTGTGTTCGGGAGTGCTTTCTCTGCCTTGTATTTTCGGTCCGAAGAGTACAATGTTTTTGCCGAAGATGTCCTTTGACTCGGCACCAGTTGAATGCACTAATATTTTCGCCGAATATGCAAGCTCAATTTCGGCGAAAATCTCTTTGTACTCGGGCAGGATTTTTGTTTGACTTTGACTGGCTCCTTGGATCGATTCTGGTTTGATTCCTCGAGGTTCCTACGCCTTAGACACGTCCATGGCTACTTTATTTGACGGCAAAAACCTGTGCTAACACAAAAGCACTAGAAAACCATCAAATAGACCCGAAACGGGCCAAGGTAACACAAATGGCACGAGATAGGGCAATCGATTGAATATTCGTTATTCTACCCTAAAAACCATGTCTTAAGCAAAGAAATGTCGCTTAAATGAGGCTGATAATCACGTCAAATCGAGTGTCATCAAATACCCCACACTTAAGCTTTTGCTTGTCCTCAAGCAAACTGAATAGAAACGCTCATGTTCACAAATGATAAGATCGATTAAATTGGAGCTCAATCAAACACAATGAATTATTAGACAGCTCGATCCTAGAACAAGAAACCTAACATGCATACTCAGCCAAACTACCTGGTCTCACTAATAAACTGCACATGACAAGTAATTAGGAACCAATTATGCACGAATTTGACCTGACCGACCAGACTCCTTACACAGGATGTATATAGTACAATGGGAACTCTCACTCTCTGTGTTTAGGGACGTGTTTCTGCTCTCGATCATTTTCTGTTACCGAATTCTGTCATAGGTTTGCATTTCGACCACATCTCCACCACTGTGACAACACGAGTATCTAGTCAAGAAGGATTTCCCCTGCTAGGACCGTAATGAAATCTACACTACTCGGGTTTATAATGAGATGGATGATGGGGATGAATGATGATGGCTTTGGTGCGGTGTAGCTTTCGACTAACTTCCCTCGAATCTAATCTATGGCTTCCTACCGTCTAACCAAACACGGGTGAAATAATGAACGCTCGTCCTATGATACCCTCAAGCAACCTAGCACTTATTCTTTTTCTTTTTGCACAATTTTTTTTCTTTACTTTCTTTTGAACTTTTCTTTTGACTTCGTTCTTCCATTTGTAGGGAGAAGAACGTTTTATTGAACTACACTTTGAACTTTTTCTGATTTTCTTTTCTTAATCATTTTCTTTTTCGAAATGTTTTTCTCTTTTTCTTTCTTTACTTTTTTTTTCTTTTTGTGCCAATTTTTTCTTTTAGTTGCTAGAGGGGGTTACACGTCTGGACATATTAGCTAAGACCACCTGTTTAATGGCTATAGGCAGGTTACCACAAACCGACTTCCGGTAGGTCAATCTAGAACTACAACCACAGGGGATCAACGGGGAATGAAAGAAATTGGAAATGGCTGTAATGTATTATCGAACCAAAAGAACAGGCCAAGCTCAATGGTCTAAACCTAGTGGATTTATCGTTTGGTAGGCTATCTGGCTTAGTAGCTGAATCTAGGTGCCCCTATTCTTCTAGAACTCGTGTCATCGTGTGGTCTCGAGTAGGTCTCATGCAAATTCTAACTCATTCAGTAAACAGAAAACCACTCAGAAAGAATTTAAATTGCAAGTTACGTGCAATGGATCAAAAGCTCACAGTTGGTTTGAAAACAAGAATGACAGACGAACTTAGACTTTGAATCCCCCTTCGTTCCCCAGAGCATTGGCAATCAACAGATCAGCGGATTTCGATTCTCATTCAATCAATTACTAAGACACCACCATAACTCCTTACCCTTAGGTTTAAGACCGGTGAACGTTCGCTCTATCCGTTCTAACTACCAAGATTAACTAGCCGCCCGGTTACGGTCGCCTCTCGCAATGACTTAATTAATTGGTGTGATTACTAGTGATTAATGAGTTACTCTTGCAGTGAATTAACCCTAACCGGTTCCTACGAAAGGCACGCTCCAATTATAAGGTTAATTGTTCAATTCGATGTTCTAAAGTAAGGCGAGCGTTCGCTTCTATCCTTAGCTTAACCAGAATCTAATCTAGGTGATCAATCCAGACAAGAAACATGAACAATGAAGAACGAATCAAACATGAAAAAGAACTGATTGAATTTCGAATCTAATCACCGCCGATCCGTGACCGCTTTAAAGCCCTGGGTCACTTAGGGTTCATCTAGTCTAAGCTCTACAGGGTTTAGCTACTCATGATTATTACAAAAGAAACAAATACAAGGAAAGAGTTCATCATTCAAAGGAAGAACAGAAAGAATCTGAAAAACCTAATTCAGACGACTCTGACAGACTCCGATCTTCGGTAGATAACACTCCTAGCTCCGGTTCTCCGAGATGGAAGGGATGGCGTCACGATCTCTATCCGGCTCTTCGAACTCCAGCTCTTCGCTCCAGAACTTCAGAGAATTCTGATCTCGAAAAGTTGTGTTTTTGTAAATTATGATTGTCCTCCTTCCCTCGGCCGCCGGGTTAAGTATTTATACTTAACCCTAACTGATCTGGATTAGTGTATTATTTTCGCCGAAACTTCCTTAAGAATTTCGGCGAAAATTCCTTTGTGTTCGGGAGTGCTTTCTCTGCCTTGTATTTTCGGTCCGAAGAGTACAATGTTTTCGCCGAAGATGTCCTTTGACTCGGCACCAGTTGAATGCACTAATATTTTCGCCGAATATGCAAGCTCAATTTCGGCGAAAATCTCTTTGTACTCGGGCAGAATTTTTGTTTGACTTTGACTGGCTCCTTGGATCGATTCCGGTTTGATTCCTCGAGGTTCCTACGCCTTAGACACGTCCATGGCTACTTTATTTGACGGCAAAAACCTGTGCTAACACAAAAGCACTAGAAAACCATCAAATAGACCCGAAACGGGCCAAGGTAACACAAATGGCACGAGATAGGGCAATCGATTGAATATTCGTTATTCTACCCTAAAAACCATGTCTTAAGCAAAGAAATGTCGCTTAAATGAGGCTGATAATCACGTCAAATCGAGTGTCATCAAATACCCCACACTTAAGCTTTTGCTTGTCCTCAAGCAAACTGAATAGAAACGCTCATGTTCACAAATGATAAGATCGATTAAATTGGAGCTCAATCAAACACAATGAATTATTAGACAGCTCGATCCTAGAACAAGAAACCTAACATGCATACAGATCAGCCAAACTACCTGGTCTCACTAATAAACTGCACACGACAAGTAATTAGCAACCAATTATGCACGAATTTGACCGGACCGACTAGACTCCTCACACAAGATGTATATAGTACAATGGGAACTCTCACTCTCTGTGTTTAGGGACGTGTTTCTGCTCTCGATCATTTTCTGTTACCGAATCTGTCATAGGTTTTCATTTCGACCACATCTCCACCACTGTGACAACACGAGTATCTAGTCAAGAAGGACTTCCCTGCTAGGACCGTAATGAAATCTACACTACTCGGGTTTATAATGAGATGGATGATGGGGATGAATGATGATGGCTTTGGTGCGGTGTAGCTTTCGACTAACTTCCCTCGAATCTAATCTATGGCTTCCTACCGTCTAACCAAACACGGGTGAAATAATGAACGCTCGTCCTATGATACCCTCAAGCAACCTAGCACTTATTCTTTTTCTTTTTGCACAATTTTTTTTTCTTTACTTTCTTTTGAACTTTTCTTTTGACTTCGTTCTTCCATTTGTAGGGAGAAGAACGTTTTATTGAACTACACTTTGAACTTTTTCTGATTTTCTTTTCTTAATCATTTTCTTTTTCGAAATTTTTTTCTCTTTTTTTTTCTTTTTGTGCCGATTTTTCTTTTAGTTGCTAGAGGGGGTTACACGTCTGGACATATTAGCTAAGACCACCTGTTTAATGGCTATAGGCAGGTTACCACAAACCGACTTCCGGTAGGTCAATCTAGAACTACAACCATAGGGGATCAACGGGGAATGAAAGAAATTGGAAATGGCTGTAATGTATTATCGAACCAAAAGAACAGGCCAAGCTCAAGGGTCTAAACCTAGTGGATTTATCGTTTGGTAGGCTATCTGGCTTAGTAGCTGAATCTAGGTGCCCCTATTCTTCTAGAACTCGTGTCATCGTGTGGTCTCGAGTAGGTCTCATGCAAATTCTAACTCATTCAGTAAACAGAAAACCACTCAGAAAGAATTTAAATTGCAAGTTACGTGCAATGGATCAAAAGCTCACAGTTGGTTTGAAAACAAGAATGACAGACGAACTTAGACTTTGAATCCCCCTTCGTTCCCCAGAGCATTGGCAATCAACAGATCAGCGGATTTCGATTCTCATTCAATCAATTACTAAGACACCACCATAACTCCTTACCCTTAGGTTTAAGACCGGTGAACGTTCGCTCTATCCGTTCTAACTACCAAGATTAACTAGCCGCCCGGGTACGGTCGCCTCTCGCAACGACTTAATTAATTGGTGTGATTACTAGTGATTAATGAGTTACTCTTGCAGTGAATTAACCCTAACCGGTTCCTACGAAAGGCACGCTCCAATTATAAGGTTAATTGTTCAATTCGATGTTCTAAAGTAAGGCGAGCGTTCGCTTCTATCCTTAGCTTAACCAGAATCTAATCTAGGTGATCAATCCAGACAAGAAACATGAACAATGAAGAACGAATCAAACATGAAAAAGAACTGATTGAATTTCGAATCTAATCACCGCCGATCCGTGACCGCTTTAAAGCCCTGGGTCACTTAGGGTTCATCTAGTCTAAGCTCTACAGGGTTTAGCTACTCATGATTATTACAAAAGAAACAAATACAAGGAAAGAGTTCATCATTCAAAGGAAGAACAGAAAAGAATCTGAAAACCTAATTCAGACGACTCTGACAGACTCCGATCTTCGGTAGATAACACTCCTAGCTCCGGTTCTCCGAGATGGAAGGGATGACGTCACGATCTCTATCCGGCTCTTCGAACTCCAGCTCTTCGCTCCAGAACTTCAGAGAATTCTGATCTCGAAAAGTTGTGTTTTTGTAAATTATGATTGTCCTCCTTCCCTCGGCCGCCGGGTTAAGTATTTATACTTAACCCTAACTGATCCGGATTAGTGTATTATTTTCGCCGAAACTTCCTTAAGAATTTCGGCGAAAATTCCTTTGTGTTCGGGAGTGCTTTCTCTGCCTTGTATTTTCGGTCCGAAGAGTACAATGTTTTCGCCGAAGATGTCCTTTGACTCGGCACCAGTTGAATGCACTAATATTTTCGCCGAATATGCAAGCTCAATTTCGGCGAAAATCTCTTTGTACTCGGGCAGGATTTTTGTTTGACTTTGACTGGCTCCTTGGATCGATTCCGGTTTGATTCCTCGAGGTTCCTACGCCTTAGACACGTCCATGGCTACTTTATTTGACGGCAAAAACCTGTGCTAACACAAAAGCACTAGAAAACCATCAAATAGACCCGAAACGGGCCAAGGTAACACAAATGGCACGAGATAGGGCAATCGATTGAATATTCGTTATTCTACCCTAAAAACCATGTCTTAAGCAAAGAAATGTCGCTTAAATGAGGCTGATAATCACGTCAAATCGAGTGTCATCAAATACCCCACACTTAAGCTTTTGCTTGTCCTCAAGCAAACTGAATAGAAACGCTCATGTTCACAAATGATAAGATCGATTAAATTGGAGCTCAATCAAACACAATGAATTATTAGACAGCTCGATCCTAGAACAAGAAACCTAACATGCATACAGATCAGCCAAACTACCTGGTCTCACTAATAAACTGCACACGACAAGTAATTAGCAACCAATTATGCACGAATTTGACCTGACCGACCAGACTCCTCACAGAGGATGTATATAGTACAATGGGAACTCTCACTCTCTGTGTTTAGGGACGTGTTTCTGCTCTCGATAATTTTCTGTTACCGAATTCTGTCATAGGTTTGCATTTCGTCCACATCTCCACCACTGTGACAACACGAGTATCTAGTCAAGAAGGACTTCCCTGCTAGGACCGTAATGAAATCTACACTACTCGGGTTTATAATGAGATGGATGATGGGGATGAATGATGATGGCTTTGGTGCGGTGTAGCTTTCGACTAACTTCCCTCGAATCTAATCTATGGCTTCCTACCGTCTAACAAAACACGGGAGACTCAAAACACAAATCAACTCTCAATCCAACACAAATAAAAAGAAAAATACAAGTCCGAGAGTTAAAAATAAGAAGTCATGGAGTGATGAGAATCATCAATGATCCGCCGGAGGGTCCTGAGGCGGTGTCCAGTATGGTCCCGTGTAAGGCTCTGCAGGCTGGTAATCGGGGATCATGGAAGCAAACGCCCTCTGCTGGGCGTCATGAGAATAGCGCTGGTAAACTCTAAGACTGAGGTACTGCTGGTCCGCCCGCTCCCTAGCTACCCGGAATCCGTCATCCACGTAGTCATATAGACCGGAGACCCGCTCGTCCATCCCTGACACTCTGGTATCCAATGCTGTAATCTGACCGGAGAGATTCCTGTATTGCTCCTCTTGAGTTTTCCAGTGATCCTGCTGCTCACTCCAATACCCAGCTTGCTGCTCCCAGTAACTCTGTTGGGAAGAGGCAACCCCAGCCGGGATGCCCTGTATGGCCTCCATAAGGTGGCTCATGTCATAAGAGGATGAACCTCCACTAGCAGAATGAGGTGCCTCGGAAGTCGGAGGAACCTCAGTGTCGTCCTCACCCTTCTCCTCCTGCGCTCCCACGTCCTTCTCATGCGAAGGTGCACAGTAATCTGACAAGATGGCCCGAATCCCTCTAGAGCGAGGAAGAGCTGGAGTGATGGGAATCTGAGCCACCCTCTTCTGTAGCGTCACTGAGCCAAACTTATGCATGCATCCGTAGTAGTTCACCAACCCGGTGACATAGGCACCGCCCACACAGAAGTCCCCTTGTTGGCGGCGTTCTGGGTGGCGAGAAGCTTGGCAACTAGAGGCGCCAAATGGACGCGCTTACAGACGCCACCTGCATTCCCCCTCTGGGTGATGGTCTCCCTAAATATAATCTGCATACACCTGTATGTCGGGTTAGTCATCAAAGAAGCTTTTGACCGACTAGACACATATTACCACATCTCTCCTGACTTGGTCATCTTCAAAGGGTCCGATGGAGAGAGGTTATGCCAAAACATCTCGGCTATGGTAGAGGATTCAGCACCGGTATAAACCACCAAGTTCGGACTCTCCGCCAGTTCTTCTTGTGTGTAGAAACCCAATGCTACACCAAACTGATCTAAAGCAAGCTTACACTCCTCCCCACTCAAACGGAACCGGATAGACTTGTCATTGTCTCGCTTCTTCATAGGTTTGAAGCGGAAAGTAGCGATAGCCTCTTTCGTCGGCCACTCTAACCCTGCTCGTCCACCTCAAAAAGTGGAGTCAAACCGGCCCTATCGAAGTGCGCCCTGAGCTTCTCTGCCCATCCCGCTTCTTCAAAAGACTCCCAGTCAATTCGAGAAGAGGCGACGACGGCTTTATCCTTGATATCACGCCATTTGGTGAGGTCGTTCGGATCCGTGAAACGGAAACAGGCGGTTTGTATAGAGGCAGGCATGTCAGCTACCTGGTACGTGGTATCCACTACCACATTCTTCTGCCTCTTAGGTCGTGGTTCCCTACAAACACAAACAACAATCCACCCAATAAATTCAAAGATATGGAAGAAGCGCACAAAGTCCATGTTAGCCACAAGGAACTTAGCTCACACAAAGATAGACTCATACAAGAACATGGCTGCCAAACCAATTAATGTGTTCACCATCAACTTACTAAGGTTCCATAAATAAAAACATGAGATCAAGTTGAACATATAACCAAGAGGAACAAAGAAACGATATCACTTGATCAAAGAAGTATCCTCAAAGCAAGAAATAAACAAGTCTAAGTCAGCCTACCAATCAAACATCATGGATTCAAATGATCAATAACCGACAATTTCGCAAAGTAAGGTGAAATCTTCATATAAGCTCAATCAAGGCATAGTGAATCCAAATCAGACCCTTCTATACGTCAAATAACATCACAAGATCATGCAAAACATCTCAATCCATCAGAATTCGTCCACCATAAAAAATTCCCAATTTGCAAAAACTCGGTATAGGAAAGTAACCTATAACATGCAATTTGTCAAGCAAACGGAGTCCAAATAAGCCACGATTCGAAATGGAGCTATCCTAGATGGTTAATTTCAAGATTCCATGGTCAATTTAACAATTCAAACAACTTAAAAATTAGGGTTCATGAAGACACCCATGAATTCCGAAAAGTCCTCTCTCAAATCCAAGGTTCTGCACTTCCATTCACGAAATAGGAGTCAAGAAGAGTAAGGAAGGAAATACTTGGAAGACGACATCTTAACACCCAAAATTGACTTGACAAGTGAAATTTCGAAGCTTGAGCTCCAATGGTGGTGAAAAGCTTCAATGGAGGGCGAATGAGATGAATGGGGGCTGGAAATTGATTGGGAAAGTGGAAAATTGAAGTTAAGTAGATGGAGATGAGTGGGTAATCGGATAATGTGAGTTTGGGAGCTTGGGAGATGGATTTTGGGTGGTGGAGATTAAAATTTCGAAGGTAACGAGGGGTGTTTTCCATCGGCACTGCTGGAATGGGGAGAAGAAGAGTGAAAATCGAAGAAAAAGAAGAAAATCACTTACCTGGATGATGACAATACACGGCGTGTATTAACAGTACACGGCCGTGTACCTTAGCTTCGTTTTTCGGCCGAGATTTGGTAAAACTGGGGCACGCCCGTGTCTTAGAAGTACACGGCGTGTATCATTGGTACACGGCCGTGTACCACGACCTGTAGCACTCCATAAATTCTGCTTTAATTTGGACGAATCCTGCACACACTTAGCACCCAAAATCAACTCCAGACGAACCCGAGACTCTATAACACTCTCCAGACATGACTGACTCGACACACGACTCTACCACAGACTCGACTCAACACAATTAAAAGACTCCAGCCTCGAGTTGCCTCCCGAGAAGCGCTCTCTTTTAACGTCTTTGAGCTAGACGATACCTGGTCTAAGGTGTGGCATCCCAGCTCAGAACTTCTTTCAGACTAGCATCCGTGTCCTGGAAGAATACCTTCATCGCTCCACTCTGAAGCACACATTTTTTCCCGTTAGCATGGAAAAGCTCCAATGAACCGTCCCCACGCAATCTAGCTACCTCAAAGGGTCCAAATAGCTCCACTTTGTCCAGGACCACATCTGGGGGTTTGGTAGGAGTACTATCCTGGGGCGGTGCCTTAGCTCCCTTTGGAGGCTTATTCTTCATCAAAGTGCCATCCGTATCTTGAGTAGATACCATCACCGCTACCTGATCCTGCAAAGATGGAAGCGAGTAAGGAGGTTCCATGTCTCTAAATACAGTATAAACTGAAGCATTCTCAAACACTAACGACATGGGTTTTTTGGTGGAAGAGTGCACATTAGGATCAGGTGGAGAAATTTGAAAAATGATTTCTTTCCCCTTATCCCGAAAAGTTAACCTTCCAGCCTACTTCCAGCCTGTGCATCGATGAGGGCACCAGAAGTGGCTAGGAAAGGTCTCCCAGGATAAGGGGGACGTTAATACTTTCCTTGCAATCAATTACCACAAAATCTGTCATGAAATAGCTATCATGCACCCTAACTATAACATTTTCAGCAATACCTTAGGGTGCCTAAACGTTTGATCAACGAAGTTAATGTTCATAGTGGTAGGGGTTATACTAGGCAATCCTAAACGTTCAAACAATGAATAAGGAATAACACTAATGTTAGTACCCAAATCTGCAAGAGCTCTATCAGTCAAATAAGTGCCAATAGAATAAGGGAAAGAAAAACTCTCTGGATCAGGACTCTTTGGCACCACGATGCTTCCCTTCGGAGCAGTCATACAAGCTTCATCAAGGGTGACTGAATCTATTTCTTCTATCTCGTTCGCTCTCGTCTTTGAAGGGGAGATCTTGGGAGGAGAATTGTCAGTCTTGACTTTCTTCTTGTCAGGAATCATGCTTCTCAGCTCCTCCACCACAGCAGCAGCTTCTACATTCTTTAGCTTCTTCTTCTTGGAGAGAATTTCTTTCATGTGCTTTGCATAATTCGGGTTTGCGAGAAGCTCCTCCAATAGCGTAACTCCCATATTCTGGTTGTTAATTGATACCAGAGTCTTCCCCAAATTCTCCTTGTTTAGCACAGGCCTTGACATAGCGGCAGGGTATGGTGTGTTTGGTCGGTAAGGAGCTATTGGTGGAGTAGCTTCTCCTCTTTGCTGCTCCTTCTGACACAACTGCTCCATTGGTTTCTCCAATTCCTCCGTGAGAGAAACTGCCCCACAGAATTCTTCCTTATTTTTGCTTCCTCCGGCATTGTTAGATGAAGAGGGAGCTGTGCTAGATAGAAGACCACCTCCCTTCTCCTTCAAAAAGTTGGTTATTGCCGTCACCCAATCGTCTAGCTTCTTGATAGAGCTATCAGTATCCTTCTTGTTCATCTGAGTTTCAGCAAGAATTTTTTCCAGCATGATGTCAGTATTGGATTTCTGTGTCGAAGAGCTTGAACCACTGTTACTGTTCTTATTTTGGTTCTGGTTTTGATTACCATTCCAATTCCCTCTGTTCTGCCATTGGGAATTCTGATTCTGATTCCCATAGTTCCTTTGGTAACCACCTTGGTTCTGATATCCACCCTAGAACTGATTCTGATTCTGATTCTGATTGTTGTTCCAATTCCCTCTGTTCTGACCACCAACATAAGCGATCTTCTTTTGTTGTTGGTCTTGGTTACTCTCAAACCTCCATGTACAACCCTCTCCTGAATGACCTGCACCACCACAGTTTGAACACGAGGTGGAAACTGCTGCAATACTCTCTGTCCTAGAAGCAGAAGGAGGAGTGGTTCTAGAAAGCATCTTGAAACCTGGTGGCGGAGCTGTCGGAACACCCGGTGAGGGAGCTATCTGAGACCTTCTCAACTCGTGCTTTAACCGCTGCACTTCCATCTCCAAGTTTGATTTATCCAACTCCAACTGACTCCTTACATTGTCCACCGGTGCAGGAGCTACAGGAACCGGGTACTGGGCATCATTAGAGAATTTCATTTGCCCCAGATTTATGTCATCCACCTTCAAAGGGTTAGCTTGCATCAAAGATTTGATCTTCATGGCAAAGCTCTTGCAAGCAGCTAAAGCCGCATCTGCGGTCATATCATTTAGGTCCACATTCAACTGCATGGAGAAGTCCTTCCTCTTCTCATAATCCAAGCCTCTGAGAAAAGTACTAAACTTGGCGTAATCATCCCATCCATGGCGAGGACAAGCTCGAAGAAGTCCTTGGAATCTCTGCCAGGCTTCATAAAAGTTCTCCTCTGAACCACTTGTAAAGGCTACTATCTGTGCCTTGAGTCCCTCGGTTCTAGAGGTTGAGAAGAACTCTTCAAGGAATGCTATAGCCAGAGCATCCCAAGTAGTGAAATGATTAGTCGGATGCTCATACAACCATTGTTCTGCTTGTCCCTTCAGAGTGAAAGGAAATAGCTGAAGCTTGACGAAAATATGATCTGCTTCGTTGTTGGAGACGGTGTGAGCAAGCCTTATGAAATTCCTCACATGAGCATTAGGGTCCTCATTAATATCTTCAGAGGACGTGTTCCCATTAGCCTGGATCATGTTGATCATGTGAGGGGGAATGTGCAGATTCCTAGTTCCTGTGTTGGGAATCTGAATACAAGAGGTCGTCCCATCAATGGTCAGACGACCATAGTCTTTCAGTGTTCTTTCTGCCATAACCTCTGCCTCAGGTGGAATAGGAGGATCTGTAGTAGCAATGGTGTATGGAGAAGGTGAAGACGTAGATGAGGATGTGAAGAGGTTCTTCCTTGCCTTAGGTGTCTTAACTGGAGGAGGTACCAGAGTAGTGCCGAAGTGAGTTTAGAAAATTTTGCCCTTGTCAGCTATACGCTTACTCTGTCTTCTTTCTTCCGTACCTGTAATCTTGCCTAAAACACCAAAAAAAAAAGAAATACCAAGTAATACAAAAATGTGGGAGATAAGAGATGATAAAAGAGTGAATGAAAAGCTTAAAACGCACAATGCCTTTCCTAGAAAAAGAAAAGTCTCCGACAACGGCGCCAAAAACTTGGTGCGTGATGACACTCGATTTTACGTGTTTATCAGCTTCATTTAAGCTACATTTCCTTGCTTGAATCTAAGGTTTTTGGGTAATTTAGCATGTTTTCACCAAAATACTCTAATACATGCCGTTCTGGTTACTTTGGCCCGTTATGGGTCTATTTGATGGTTTTCTAGTGCTTCTGAGAATGCACAGGTTTTGCCGTCAAATACGTAGCCACGGACGAGCTCGGGAAGTAAAGGAACCTTAAGGAATGGCCCGGAATCGATCCAGAAGTCAACCAAGTCTGAAGAAAGCACTACCTGGTCATTAATCAGAATTCTCGGCGAAAAGAACAAAGTTTTCGCCAAAAAGTTTGTAGACAGTTTTACTGCCAACTGGAAATCAGTCCTCGCCGAAAACTTCAAAGTCTTCGGTCGAAATTAAGGCACAAAATAATCAATCGGAGAAAGAAGACTCAGCCGGGAATTCACCCAAAGTCCTCGGCGAAAACTTCAAAGTTTTCGTCGAAAATTAATTCCCTTTTTCGGCTAGGCTTCGAAATCCTACAAATACAGGATCGACGACCACATTCAAAGACACTTTCTTTGGATTAATTTCCAGACTTAGAACAGTTCGGGAGAGAGTTTAGAGAGCTTGAGGAGCGAGGAAGAGATCGTGACGCCATCCTTCCCTCTCGAAGAGCTTGGTGCTAGGAGTTGAAGATTCAGGAGATTGAAGCTTCACAGTCTCATCTGAAATTAGGTTTTGCAGTTCTTTTCTGTTCTTCCTGATTGATGATGTATGCTTTGATTGTTCTCGATTCTTCTGTTCCGAATATGAGTAGCTAAACTCATAGAGCTTAGATTAGATGAACCCTAAGTGACCCAGGGCTTTAAAGCGGTCACAGATCGGTGGTAATTAAATCAAGTTTCAGTCAGTTTCTCTTGCATGGTTGGTTTGTTCTTCATTGCTTTATGTTTCTCTTTTTGGTTTGGCCACCTAATTAGGATTCTAGTTAAGCTGAGGATAGTAGCGAACGTTCGCCTCACTTTAAAACACCAAATCAACAGTTAACCTATTCATTGGAACAATTTCTCTTTGTAGGAACCAGTTAGGGTTAACCCGCTTCAAGAGTAACTCATTAATCATTAGTAATCGCACCAGTTAGTTTTCCGTTGCAGAAGCGAACGCACGGGCGATCAATTAATCTTGGGAGTTAGATCGGATAGAGCGAACGTTCACCAGTCTTAAACCTAAGGGTCAGGAGTTATGGTGGTGTCTGAGAACTGAAAGAACTAGGATTGAAAACCGCTGGTCTTGTGTTCGCCAATGTTCTGGTGGTCTTAGGGGGATTCGAAATCTAAGCTTGTTTGTCGTCTTCGTAAGTCAACCAATCTTTCAACTGTTTTCTGTTTTCTATTTTCATTTCCTGTTTCCTTTTTTTATAGTTTAGAAGTCGTGGAACTCACACCACGCTAGGTTAAGATGGATGAAGTTATACAATTTCAGTTTCAACAGACTAGATGACTCGACATTTCCTTTTGTAATCTCTACTCCATGGTCAGGCCGTAGAGATTCTATTCTATCAAACCTACAAGCTCCTATGGTCAAGCTAACTTGCAAGTTATCAAGAACGAATCAAGAACAATGAAATGTCACAAAATCATGCAAAGAGATTAGGTCTTCCAATCCTATGGTCAAGCTATTGGCAGAACCTAACGACCTCCTAAACTCTAGAATGATTCACGTCCATGGTCAAAACCGCGAAATCAAAGATGAAATGAATTCTACGATATGGTCAATCTGCGAATTCTTAGAGCTTCAAATTAGGGTTTAGGAGAAATCGCATCTAAGTCTGAATAAACATCGATTAACATAAACGGGTTAGAAACCCAAAATCATCCATACAAAATCCTCACTAACGCTTCATCTAATCTAAACAACCCTAAGAGTTTAGCTCGACATCACTACAGAAGAAATCACAGAAACAATGGAGAAGAAAATCGGAGAAGAAGACATCTTACTCCGAGATAACCTAATCCTGATGAATCCTAGAAACTCCTGAGTTAATCCTCGCTTCCTCTCGCTCAATCGTCACTTCAAAGCTTCGAGTTCTCCCTCCGAGAGTGTCTGGTTCGTCGGGGAAGAAAGAAGAATGAAATTGTGAGTTGTGTCTTTTCCCAAGAATGAATTGGATTAAAATCCCGTCAGGGGACGTTACACAGCCGTGTATCATAATACACGTCGTGTATTAGATACACAACATGTTTCTTCAATAAACGACGTGTTCTTGTTATACGGCGTGTTTTGTAATACATGCCGTGTATTGCTTCAGTTCTAGCTCCAACATTCCGATTCATCCCCAGTCGTCATGGATCACCTGAAATGAACCAAAAACATGCAAAACACATAAAACGGCCCCAAGGGGCCAAGGGAGTACGAAGCTCACTCAAAACCATGCAAATTGGACATATAAATCACCGAAAATGTCGTCTAATGAGACAATGAATACGCCAATAATGAGACACGTCAAAAGACGATAACATCCTAGCCAGATTGGTTGATGAAAATGCTAGTTTGAAGAGAAAGTTGGAAGAAGTGGAGTGTGCATTAGCCATTGCAAATGACAAGACAACATATAGAAAGCGAGATAACTAGAGTATGCAAAATCAATTAAGAACTAACGAGTTATGAATTTAATGTATGAGATTAGAGTATTGTGCAGCGTGTTATGAAATTAGAGAGTCATGTCGCAAATGTAACCATCAGACTAGTGGTAGTCCTTATGTGTGTCCTTTTATTAATGTTGAAGACAGTGTAATGTCTACTATCTATCATATATCTATCCCAAGTGTAACACCCATACTGAACCGACTCAGGTAAACCCATGGTTGGACCGATATGAGTATTACTCGAGAAGAACATAAATGAAATAGGCGGAAACGACAAAAGGAAAACGATATAAATTCTTATTAAATGATCAAAATCCGAAAGAGGCCTCCAATGAATAAACCGATAACACCGAGAAGTAAATAATCCAAAACCAACATCCCTACATTGGGTACAAAACTTCCCAAATACAATAGTCAACTGAAACTGAAATAACAAAATAAAGTCAACTCCGAGTGGTCCGCCAATCTTTACCTCATAGTTAAGCTTGCCTGACACCTCGAACTCAACGGAAGACACCTCCCAACACCTCACCTACTAGCCACGAGAACCTGAAAGGGGAAGAGGGCGGATCAATTTTCTATTGAAACTGAGTGAACCCACTAGGCTTAACTATGCGCTGTCCTAACAAAAGGAGCGGTTCCAAACTCCACACAACACACTGACAGTGGAACCCAAACCCAACCTTAAACAAGTTTTAATTCCCTAAAGCTGATGTGATCCTGGCCACCAAGCCCGAATTGGACACGACGGATGCCGATCCGGCCCTAGCACGGATGCCGGGCCGAGAGTACACCGGCCCTAGGCCTACACCAACACCACCCCCGGAGCCAAAAGACACCCCTGGGAGGATGCTGATCCCCACCCAGGCACTAGTGCCAGCCCATGCTCCATCCAAAGTAATATTCATGACCCGCTAGGAGCTGATGCTGACATCGAGCCCCGACCCGGGCCCCCGACCGAGTCTAGCACCAAGTCTAGGCCCCAAGCCAACTCCCACGGGCCCCGGGAGCAAATACCTACCTGAAGACATCCCTAAGGTACCCTTGGAAGAAGGCTCGAAGAAGAACTCAAAAGTCCTGGACAGATTTGAAGAAGGCCCCAAGCTAAGCCTGCCACAGGCATAAGGCCCATGTCAGCGCTCGTACGAGGAGCTATTTTGGCCCAGCGAACAATTGGCCCATGCCTTTTGGGATTTTCCAAAGGCACTGGAATCCTTATGGCCTCAATATTACTCTCCAACAAACGGAGCTCAATTTGGAGAAGTATCGAAGGAGATAAAGCTAGGCCAAGTCCTAGTAGAGCATGGATGGAGCCTTAAAGAGCACGACTCAGATGCTGATCCGGGGAAGCCCATGCCAGGAGCTATAATCAGGCCACCACCTGAGCCTGATACAGGAGGAGAGTCCAGCCAAGGAGAAGAGCCAAGAGGTCAGCCCATGACCAAGCAGCCACGGGCCAAAGCTGGATTAATACTAAGCAAAGCTAGATTTCTAGACAGATTCGTAGCCCGACAAAGATTGATGAATATGGGCTACCTGGAGACAGAATTTGGGCTGATGTCCAACATGAAAGTTGTAGCCCATGGAGTCCACTACTGATCTGCAAAATATCATAATTTTACAAATTTGTTTGGTATTTATTTGGCTAATATTTCTAGAACTCATTTAGGCAGTTTTTTGGGAAACTTGGCTCCCAAGTTTAGACTTCTTGTTTAGGAAGAATATTTTGAGTCCAGCTTGCCATCAAACAAAATTGGCTTCCTTGATGGGTCAAGGAAAAATCTCAACCATTGATTCATTTTTTTAGATCTAATGGTTTAAATTAAAAGGGTTAAAAAGGTCATTTCACCATTTACTTTAATTTCTTTTTTAGTTTTTTTTTTAATTTAAGTGGAAAGAGCAGTCGACCGGAGCTCCGGACGACTTCTCTGATGAATTTTCTAGACGATCGGAGCTCTGATTTTGAAAATATTTTCGGCCACCGGACCACCATCGTCGGACTTATTTTTCTGGAATTTTTTTTTCGGTGATGCTTCGCACTCGTTTTTAATATGTGTAGACATTTTTGTACATGTGTACGTGCACATTTTTGTACATAAACTATGTACTCATTTGCAAAGATTTTTCGTACACATGTTATACATGTGTACATGTTTTATACACGCACACGTTTATGTACTTACATTTTTGTATACGTGTACACTTATCTTGTACACATGTACATACGGTGTACATGTGCACACACTCTTTGTACACGTGTACATATTTTGTATAAATCATGTGCACACTACTTAATAATGTAATGTGTGTACATGTAAACGCCTATTCGTACACGTGCACACTTATTTTTTATACTAGTGTACACATACTTCGTATTCGTGTGCACATATTTTGTATAAATCTGCACACTACTTAATAAAATAATGTGTGTACATGTGTACACATATTCCAACACATGCACAATTATTTTTTACGCTAGTGTACACATACTTCGTACTCGTGTGCACATATTTTGTATAAATCATGTGCATACTACTTGATAAAAAAATGTGTGTACATGTGTATTTTTATATATTAGTGTACACATACTTTGTACTCGTGCGCACATTTTAGTACAAATCACATGCACACTACTTAATAAAAGAATTTTATTGTTGTTTAATATCAATTAGGTCATGATTTCGAATCCCATAAAAAACAAACATATTTTTAAAATTATTTTATTGAGTGCAGTGGTGGTGGAGGCACGGTGGCCGACGGGTGAATTCCGGTGAGGAGACAGCAGCGGAGGTCGGCGGCGAAAAGACGGCGTCCGGCGGCAAAATTCCGGCGAGAAGACGGTGGCGGAAGTCCGGCGGCCGGTGGCCGGTGGCGGAGGTCCGGTTGCTGGCGACGGTGGTTCGGCGGCCGCCAGCAGTGGTCCGGCAGCTCGGCGACGGAGGTTATAATTAGTTGGTTGACATTTTTTAAATACCAAAAATACCCTTGTTTGATGGGATCAAAGAAATGAGTTCTTTGATCACAAGCCGGACTCGAATATTTTCCCTTGTACGAATTTTGCTTCCCTTTTAGCTTAGATTAGTATTAGTTTAAGTCCTCTTTAGTATTCTAATTAGGACTCTTTTTATTATTTATTTATTAGTTTAGGAAGTAGCTATTTTGGAGAAATAGGAGAGCTTCCTTACTCCTCCACAACTATAAATAGAGGTCTTCGCCTCCCTTGTACATAGACACCTTTGAATCAAATTAACTCTTAAACTTCGGTTTTCTCTTGCATTGTTATGCAATTCTCTTTTCGACTTTCATGGAATTGATTGTCGTCTAGATCGGCTTATCGTTTAGGGTATTCACCCCTTGAAGTGGCGCCTTCGACTTGATACTTCTGGTTCCTAGCTCTCTGTAGCTAGTAGGTCAAAGTCCTTATCCATCCCGGTTCTGAAGGTTCCTCTCGTTGCTAGGATCATCAGCTTGTGGTGTTCATGGGTTGTCTGCCCACGGTTGCAGCGGTTCACATCAGTTGGTATCAGAGCTTCGGTTCAACACTAGGACCAACTCTATCCTAGTTTCCAGGTTCATTGTTGGATCCATATCCCTTTACTTTTCTTGTTCTTAGAAAATTGCTTCGAAAATCTTCATCTATTTTAGTTCTTGTTCAAGTGTCGATTGTAAGGCAGAAAAAGCTGGTGGCCATCAAAATCCATCAAGAAAAATATCAAAAGAGTCAGAAAATAGAAAATACTCAAAAATCAAACAAGGCCACGACCCTACTAAAAAATACTCAAAAACAGAAAATACTCTTTATTTTCGTTGTAATAGTGTGTTTAAGAAGAGGGGATAGATTAGCTTTCGTTGCTTGTGTTGTTAACCGAGCCACGACCCTACTTTTAGCCACTAAATTGTTGTTTGCATCGAGTCCTAGAAAAAGAGTATTAGAAAAAGTCGAAGCCAAGATGGAGGCTACGTATGATGGAGCTTCGTTCCATGAACTTAAAGGTAGCCCTATACGGCGTAGAAGATGCGGTTAGAAGGTTGGGGAGAAGAGCCGAAGCCAAGAGGTCCAGCACCGTGACCAGCACTAGGTCCAGCACCGTGCCCAGCACCGTGCTCAGGCCCGTGCCCAGCACTAGGCCCGCACAGGCAGCGCCTGCCCAGCACCAGGCCAGCGCCTGCCCAGCACCAGCCCAACGCCAGCACTAGCGCTCGAGCAGCGCCTGAGCGGCGCCCGACCGGCGCCCAGCGCCCGACCGGCGCTCGATCAGCGCCAGCACCAGCACAGTGCCCAACGCCAGCACCAGTCCAGCCCCCAGCGCCACCACTGGCCCACACCCAACGCCAACACCGGCCCGCGCCAGCACCGGCCCACGCCCAACGCCAACCCCGCGCCCAGACCAGCTTCGGAGCCGGCGCCCCCGATCATCCCGATCGCCCGGAGTGCCCCGATCAGCCTGATCGCCCAGAGTGCCCCGATCAGCTCGACCGCCATGGAGCACCCGTACTAGCGCCGATACGGCCCGAAACCCCATGGAGCGCCAAAGAACCACCAGGTCAAGTCCTATACTCCCTTGTGATTATTTTTATCATTTCTAAAGGACTACTAGGTACGGATTCGAGGATGAATCCTCTTCAAGAAAAGGATGATGATGTGATCCTGGCCACCAAGCCCGGCTTAGACACGATGAATGCCGATCCGACCCCAGCACGGATGCCGGGCTGAGAATACACCAGCCCTAGGCCTACACCAGCACCACCCCAGAGCCTAGAAGAGCCCAAGCCCCGGAGCCAAAAGACGCCCCTAGGAGGATGCTGATCCCCACCCAGGCACTGATGCCAGCCCCTGCTCCAGCCAAAGTAAGATTCATGACCCGCCAGGAGCTGATGCTGACACCGAGCCCCCGACCGAGTCTAGCACCAAGTCTAGGCCCCAGGCCAACTCCCACGGGCCCCCAGAGCAAATACCTACCTGAAGACATCCCTAAGGTACCCTTGGAAGAAGGCTCGAAGCAGTACTCAAAAGGCCTGGACAGATTTGAAGAAGGCCCCAAGCTAAGCTTGCCACAGGCACATGGCCAATGCCAGCGCCCGTACGAGGAGCTATTTTGGACCAGAGAACAATTGGCTCGTGACTTTTGATATTTTCCAAAGGCACCAGAATCTTTATGGCCCCAGGATTAGTCTCCAACAAACAGAGCTCAATTTGGAGAAGTATCGAAGGAGATAGAGCTAGGCCAAGTCCTAGTAGAGCATGGATGGAGCCTTAAAGAGCACGACTTGGATGCTGATCCGAGGAAGGTATGTATATGAGCCGAGCCGAGCCGAGCTTTGGCCAAGCTCAGGCTCGGCTCAATAAGGAATATAGCTGGCTCAAGCTCGATTCGAGCTCGGGTCGTTAGAAAAAATTAGAGCTCAAGCTCAGCTCAGGCTCGGCTCGAGCTCGGCTCAAAACTAGTGTTAACGAGCCAAGGCTTGATAAAAGCTTATCGACCTTAGCTTGAGCTCAAATTGGGCCATAAATTCTAGGCCCTTTCAAGCTCAAGTTAGGGTCAAAGCCCATAAAAATTTACTTTAATGATCCATAGACCATTCAAGTCTCTAAATTGAGACTATTCATCTAAATGTCTAGACCTTGTTATTTATAAGTCTTGATGGTTTCCTTCCTCCCCTAAACCACCAATGTGGTATTGCTGAGGGCTACAACAACAACACCTTTTTAGCTAGAATTTCTACTCTTTAATCAATGCCGAGCCAGCTCACGAGCCTACCGAGCTGAGCCAGGGTAGGCTTGGGCTCAGCTCATTTACTATCGAGCCAGTTCGCGAGCCGGCTCGTTTATAATCGAACCGAGTTCCGAGCGAGCTTTTTATCCATTTTTCCGAGCCAAGCTCAAGCTACTCGCGAGCGGCTTGGCTCATGAACAGCCCTACCTGAGCCTGACCAGGAGGAGATCCAGCCAAGGAGAAGAGCCAAGAGGTCAGCCCATGACCAAGCAGCCACGGGCCAAAGCTGGATTAATACTAAGCAAAGCTGGATTTCTGGACAGATTCGTAGCCCGACAAAGATTGACGAATATGGGGCTACCTGGAGACAGAATTTGGGCTGATGTCCAACATGAAAGTTGTAGCCCATAGAGTTTAATACTGATCCGCAAAAGATCATAATTTTACGAATTTGTTTGTTATTTATTTGGCTAATATTTCCAGAACCCGTATAGGCAGTTTTTTGGGAAACTTGGCTCCCAAGTTTAGACTTCTTGTTTAGGAAGAATATTTTCCCTTGTACGATTTTTTCTTCCCTTTTAGCTTAGATTAGGATTATTTTAAGTCCTCTTTAGTATTCTAACTAGGACTCTTTTTATTATTTCTTTATTAGTTTAAGAAGTAGCTATTTAGGAGGAATATGAGAGCTTGTTACCTACTCCTCCACAACTATAAACTGAAGCCTTCGCCTCCCTTGTACAAACACACCTTTGAATCAAATAAACTCTTAAAATTCAGTTTTTCTCTTGCATTGTTATGCAATTCTCTTTCGATTTTCATGGAATTGACTGTCGTCTAGGGTATTTACCCTTTTCATGGAATTGACTGTCGTCTAGGGTATTTACCCCTTGAAGTGGCGCCTTCGACTTGATACTTCTGGTTCCTAGCTCTCTATAGCTAGTAGGTCAAAGTCCTTATCCGCCCTGGTTCCGAAGTTTCCTCTCGTTGCTAGGATCATCAGCTTGTGGTGTTCAAGGGTCGTTTGCCCACGGTTGCAACGGTTCACATCAAAAGCAGTCTAGGTGATCACGTAGGTTCAATTCACAGTTCACATTCACAATTGAAACATCAGCAATAACATAGGCGGATCAGCAGCTAAACATAAGAACATATAAACCATTCAATACCACATAATCACACACATCCATGCACAATAATAACAAGTCACAAGTGGAGTTATCCCACACCACCACCGTCGACCTTCACAACAATCACATCCCGCAGGATTTTGCCCCGTGGGGAGATAACACGACGCATCCCCTAACAGAACCTTCCTTCACAAAGCTATCACGACACATCCCATATGGATCCTTCCTCAATGAATATTTCAACCACTATGACTCCATGTCATAGGATTCACCTAGTGAATCAGACTTGAACACAACGGTATTTTGGGTGGGGAAGTGTGGGCTCCTTCCGGTTCTATATTGAAATTCAGTTCACAACTCATACAATTCAGATCACAAACACTCTGTCCACATCATCTCATCATCTCATAATTCCACCTTTCAACTAGTTTCACAATTCATTCACACAATAGGATAATCGGCTAGCTCACGGGCCACCCACCTGCAAGTACATGGATAGCCATGTCATGAGTCTAGGGATTACCCACCCGTTCCACTTTCATAGGGCGACCCCACATTGGCAGGGTCATCCTCCTGCAACCACAACCGACAATGATATTATATCGTACAATTCATCATAGGACCCCCAATCAACCTATCTCTCATTTCTAATCCAAATCAGCTGTTAATTCGTTTCATCACAATCCCCCGGCACAACATAACACATCATACACAGCAATGGAGCACATCACAACAACCAACTGTCAGTTACAGAACCATTAACCCGTTTTACTCTCTTCAATTTAAATTTCTAAGTTCATCTAGGTCTGATTATATCTCCTCACATGACTTAAACCTATATAACAGAGCTAAGCCCTCACCTGGAATAGAAGACGAGTGATGACACTCGATTTGACGTGATTATCAGCCTCATTTAAGCGACATTTCCTTGCTTAAGACATGGTTTTTAGGGTAGAATAACGAATATTCAATCGATTGCCCTATCTCGTGCCATTTGTGTTACCTTGGCCCGTTTCAGGTCTATTTGATGGTTTTCTAGTGTTTTTATGTTAGCACAGGTTTTTGCCGTCAAATAAAGTAGCCAAGGACGTGTCTAAGGCGTTGGAACCTCGAGGAATTGCATCGGAATCGATCCAAGGAGCCAATCAAGTCGAAACAATTCCTGCCCGGTTTATAAAGGAATTTTCGCCAAAAATACCTCAGCATTTTCGGCGAAAATATCAGTACAAATCGGCGATGCTCATCAACAGAAGTTTTCGGCGAAAATGTTAAGTTTTCGACCGAAAACTATGGGACTGAAATTTACAGGAGAAATCAGCCGGCGGACCATCAATTTACAAAGAAATTTTCTCCGAAAATCCTTCAGTATTTTCGGCAAAAATATCAGGCAAAATCCGGCTGAATTAGGGTTAAGTATAAATACTTAACCGGCGGCCCAAAATCAGATATACGGGAAAAAAATACCTCATAATACATCATAATCAGAACTTCAGAATTCTCTCAAGTTCTGGAGCAAGAGTTAGAGTTCGAAGAGCCGGAAAGAGATCGTGACGCCATCCCTTCCATCTCGAAGACTCGGAGCTAGGATTGCAGTCTACCGGAAGATCGAAGTTCTGCCGGAGTCGTCTTAGTTAGGTTTTTCAGATTCTTTTCTGTTCTTCCTTTGTATGATGAACTCTTTCTTTGTCTTTGATTCTTTCGTGATGAATATGCGTAGCTAAACTTTTAGAGCTTAGACTAGATGAACCCTAAGTGACCCAAGGCTTTAAAGCGGTCACGGATCGGCTGTGATTAGATTCGAAGTTCAATCAGTTTCTCTTTCATGTTTGATTTGTTCTTCATTGTTCATGTTTCTTGTCTGGATTGATCACCTAGATTAGATTCTTGTTAAGCTAAGGATAGAAGCGAACGCTCGCCTTACTTTGGAACATCAAATTGAACAATTAAGCTTATAATTGGAGCGTGCCTTTCGTAGAAACCGGTTAGGGTTAATCCACTGCAAGAGTAACTCAATAATCGTTAGTAATTCCACCAGTTAAGTTAAGTGGTTGCGAGAGGCGACCGTACCCGGGCGACTAATTAATCTTGGTAGCTAGAATGGATAGAGCGAACGTTCGCCGGTCTTAAACCTAAGGGTAAGGAGTTATGGTGGTGTCTTAGAATTGATTGAATGAGAATCGAAATCCGCTGATAAGTTGATTGCCAATGCTCTGGTGAACGAAGGGGGATTCAAAGTCTAAGTTCGTCTGTTATCTCTGTTTTAATCAACCAATTTCCATTCTGTCTTTAGTTTAAATTTTTAATTTCTCTGCATTTCTTAGATTTAGAAGTCGTGGAACTCACACCACGCACGAAGTGTTTAAATCCGAGTAATTTGCCAGCTTATTTGAGTAGTCGATCATAGAAGACCCGTGGAATACGATCTACCCTAGCTTGTTAGCTTTGTTAGTTATTTGGTTGAACCCGAACAACGATCTCAGGATCCACCAAATTGGCGCCGTTGCCGGGGATTTCTTTTGATTGTTTGAAAGAAGAACTGACAATTTATTCTTCTATTTTCCATCTTTCACTTTTCCACCCACTTTGATTTTACACTGGTTATTGTTTGTTTTTGTTATTTGTAGGTTTGTCACAGGTGTATGCATCGCCGCCCTTGGACTCGCTCTCGAACCGACAAGGCTAAGATATAGAGAGACCAAGTAGTTCTGCTCCACCTCGACAATCACAGATTCCAAGGAGAAGCAGAATCAATCCACCTCAACCCGTCACTCCGATGAAGATTGAGGAACGGAAGGAGAGTCCCTCATCTTCACCGTTACCGTCACCTACATCCGTTTCATACACCGAGTCACTTTCACCTCCTCCATCTCCTACCATGGCTGATCAATTACCACCACCACCACCACCAGGCGGAAATCCACTACCACCGCCGCCTGCACAGAAAAGTCTAGCCAATTACAACAAGCCGAGCGCGACTAGCGTTCGATCTGCCATTGCCGTACCGCGCATTGAAGGAGATCCTGACTATGAGATCAAGATCCCATTCTTGACTATGATCTCTAGGGATCTACAGTTCCAAGGCAGACCCCTAGACAATCCGTGCACTCATCTTGCGAAAATTCCTTGATCTCTGCAGCACTTTTAAGAACGAAACCTCGACAAGAATACTCTTTGTTTGAGAGCTTTCCCGTTCTCTCTGAAAGGCGCCGCTAAGAGGTGGCTTACTGGCAAACCACTTGGATATTACACTAATTGGGATACTCTGGCTCAGGACTTCGTTGAAGAATACTTTCCTTCTGCCAGAACAACAACCATCAAGGACAGCATTGCCAGGTTCTCCCAGAAAGAAGGAGAAAGCTTATATGATAGTTGGAATCGATTCCAAGAACTTCTCTACAAATACCCTCATCATGGATTCGAGCAGAGGCAGTTAGCTGAAATCTTTGCTCGAGGTCTTCGAGAAGAATCTGCCAAGTGGGTCAATTCCCTAGCTGAAGGGGATTGCACTATCTCACACCTGAAGCTGCTCTTCTTCACTTCGCAAACTGTGCTTCCAAGTCAAGGAACTGGGAACGACAATCTGAAGGATCAAGGAGCAAGCTCGATCTTGAAGCAGCTATCATGGCAGAAGTAGAGAAGCATTTGAAGAAGTCTACCACAACAGTCAAACCGCCGCAGCTTCTGTCTATGTTGCCGATTGCGAATGGTGTGGAGCTTGCACACATAATGGAGGCCGATGCCAGAATTTTGGTAAGACAGAAGTCTGGTCCGCCGAAGAGGTAAATTTCGTTCAACAAGGCTTCGTTAATAATCAGAATGGTTATGTTGGCTACCGCAACTTCAAGGCAGCAAGGGAACTATCAAGACAGACCTCCCTACAATGCTGGCGCCAACCATAACCAGAACCAGAATAACCGCCTAGCTGGTCCAGCTCAGGATCAGAAGCCTAACCATCCGCCGGCAGGTGTCTACCAGCCGCGCACCTTAATCCGGGTAACTATGGAACTGCTCCTGGCAATCGCCAGAATCAATATTTGAATAACACCTATCCAGGGCAGCAGTACCAGAAGGAAAACAATGTCAGTGACCTGGACAAGAAGCTTAGTCAGATCATCACCAGACTCGACGATCATGACAGTCAGTTTAAAGCTCAAGCTCTTCTCAATCAAGAACAGATCACAGCCGGTCAAAGAATTGAGCAAGCTGTGAACAACATCTCGAGCATGCTAGCATCTGGTCGACCATTTGGCCAACTTCCGAGCCAGACAGAGCCGAATCCGAGAAAGGAGCAAGCCAAGATGGTATCTGTTAGAAAATTTCCAAGCTTATCTGCTGATGCTTGTGCTGTTTTAAGCAGGATCGCTGAATCTCCAGAGAAGAAGGAAGCACTACAAGTGGCGCCTAAGGAGGAAGATCCTCCTCTTGCACCGTACGTCGTGAAGCCTCCTTTTCCAAGAGCATTGCTGCCAATTGCAAGGATCGAGACTGGCATGAAGGGGAATAAAGAAGGATATCCTGATGCTCGTATTAAGAAACCTTCCTCTCCATATCCAGCTAAGTGCTCTGATCCTGGTTCTTTCACTCTACCTCTTGTCATTAATGATGTTGAGATAGAACGTTGTTTGGTTGATCTTGGCGCGTCTGTTAATGTTATGCCTATGAGTCTATATGAAAAATTGAACCTAGGAGAACTTGAACCGCCTAGTATGCAACTTATCTTTGCTGATAGATCACTTAAAACTCCTAAGGGAGAAATCAAAGACGTTGTGACTAAATGTGGTCCTTTCACGTTCTTAGCTGACTTTGTTATCATTGACACTAGTAAGGATGATTCTACCATTCTCATAGGACGACCTTTCATGGCCACTACTGGAATGCAAATTAACGTTCCAAATGGTTCTTTAACTTTGAGAGTT
This sequence comes from Linum lewisii, assembly GCA_034768395.1. NCBI lineage: Eukaryota > Viridiplantae > Streptophyta > Magnoliopsida > Malpighiales > Linaceae > Linum > Linum lewisii. The sequence goes on along the minus strand of CM068297.1, from coordinate 61,993,087 downwards.
GGTAAAGAAACTGTCACGTTCCGCCTTAAAGACGGAATGAAATATAATCCTACGAATGAAGAATTTCATTGTTTAGCTGTTGAAACTGTGGAGTTGACTCTGGTCAACTCCGTTACTGATGTCTCTTCTAGTGTGCCTAGATCAATTGCTGTTGCAGGTGCTGGACAGATGACCACGTAGAAATCAAAATCTGTTCTTCAGACGCCAAAGAAGAAGGAACTGAAAGCCTCTTCTAAGCCACCAAGCACAAAACCTAGCAGACCTCGGGGAAAGAACAAGAAGACGAAGACTCACATGGTCTGGAGACCAGTTGTGCCGCCACCGTCTACCGAGCCAGCTGCACCACCAATTCGTTCCAAGCTACCGGCGTCGGAACAAGCCAGAGGTCAGTATGGAAGGAGAAGCCAAAAGCATCTCCTAAGGAAATACTGACGATCACCGATCCTGGTGATATCAAGCCAGAGGTCAAAGAAAAGAAGGAGCCGATCGTTCTCATTCCGTCCACTGTCTTCCTTGTAGAAGATGATCCTTTGACAGAACTGTTCGGACCATTCAAGATTACTGACCACCTTCCCGACGGACGTACCAAGCTCTTACACGCGAACGGGAAGAAATTCATGCTCACCGGAGAAGCCCCGAAGCTCTACTTTATGAACTCCGATGCTAGCATTAAGGAGAATCTGAGTTGGGATGTCTCCTAATACCGTCCAGGTATCATCCAGCTCAAGGACGTTAATAAAAGAGCGCTTCGTGGGAGGCAACCCACAGCTGGAGTCAGTTTTTGATTTGTGTCAACCTTAGTATTTTAGAGTTGGTACGGGGAGCCAAAAGTGTCAGTTTGTTTGATTTCATATTTTTCGTGTGTAGTTTGTGTGTCATAATGTCAGTTGCAAGTCGTTTGAGGTCTTTCCGATTTTTTTGGATTTAACTGTGATTTTTTGAAGTTTGCCGGGATTGCGAAAATATTTTCAATCGTAGAGTTCAATATTTTCGGCGAAAACAACCCATATTTTCGGCGAAAATTCTCTTTGAAATCCCACAGAGTTTTCCTAACGTCCTGTTTTACATTTTCGGCGAAAATTTCTTTTGAAAACTGGCAGTACTTTTTAACTAGAATTTTCGGCAAAACTTGCACTTATTTTCGCCGAAAATTTCTTTGAAAATCAACCAACTATTCACTTTAAATCCGGATTTTCACCCTATCTCTCTCACTTTCTATTTTCGAACAGAAACCGAAAAAAACCCATCCCCTGTTTTATTTCGAAACCCGACCGCCGCCACCCATTTTTTCGTCCCACCGCCGCCGCTCCCTCCCCTCCTATTTCCGATCATTTTAAGCCCTAGAACAGCCGAATCGGAGCTCCACAGCTCTATTCACCCAAACCCTAAAACTTGTGATTTTTCACTGATTTCTCCCAATCCGTTCAGTTTTAGCATCCATGGCTTCAAGGTAAGTTGTAGAACTTTTCATTGTGAATCTTTTGACATATTGCATGCTGAATTTCGTCGGGGTTGACTTTGGTTGACTTTTCGGTTTGCCTCGATTTGCGTGCCGACTGATTTCTGTGAACTAGGTTAGCTGAACTTGTTGAACTATTCTAGCATGCTTAGGGAGTGTTGTGCTTAATTTTCATATCGTTTGATCATGTGTTGCTTTGCCTAAGTCCTATTCCTTGTGATGTTGACTTTTGAGAAATGTCGGTTTGACCATGAACTGTTTTTGATCATTTGGCTCCTTATGTGCTCATTCTCGTTCAGATTATTGTGTTTTCCATCTGAGACCATATTATACCGTCATTTCCCGCTTTGTGATAGTCCTGCCATGATTAGGGTTCAATGTTCTATTATGTTGACTTTTTTAATGTCGGTTTGACTTCTGAACTCTGATTGTGCTAATCCATTTAGGCTGTTCCTGAGCATGTATTTTATTGTTCATGATTACCGGTTAATCTGCTTTGCTTACCCCCACTCGGTTTTCCTCGTTTCTTTGTGAAATTGAGTTTTTTGACTAAGTGTGGGGTAGGGTTTTAGTTTGACTAATCTGGTTTGTTTTCTTGGTTAGGAACACCACTTATGAGCGCAGGACCAAGGCACGACTTGATGGCCCTCGAGCTCCGGAGCCCCCGCTCCCGTCACACCCGCCGTTCAGGGCCCTCCACCAGCTTTCCCCGACCGTGCTGGGTATCACCGCACCGTTGCTCGCCTACCTCAGCACTACTTTGCACGCTACCAGCGGTTTGAGAACACCCGTGAAGCTGATGTTCGCCCTCTTTCCATGGAGTCGCTCTCAGAGCACGATGATGACTGGTACCGGAACGTGCCCGATGCACTGACCCATGCCGGCCTGCTGGAGCTGACCACGCTCGTCGCCGACTTCCCAGACATCGCTCTCCAGGAGTTTTGGGCGACATTCGAGCTGGACGAGCACAAGAGGAGGCAGCACAGGAAGGTTGTTTCCATCTACCTGGGCGGGGTGTACAGGTCCCTCACCTATGATGAGTTTGCAGCTCATCTAGGTATTCCCTACGAGCACTACCACGGACATCACCTTGGCTGGGCGAACGACGAGGACGACGGAGAGGAGTACCATGCGCTATGGAGCCACATGACTGGAGTGCCGACGATCGCCTCGGGGACCATAACTCAGTTAAGTCGCTCTCTCACCCTTTCTTTAGATACATTCATATGGTTTGGCGTAGATCGCTTTTATATGCTCTAGAGAAGGACCGCCACCATATCAGCAAGGATGAGCTTCTTCTTCTTCGCACCATCCGGGAGAGATATCCCCTTCATCCCGGATGGGTGCTTGCTTGCCTACTCCAAGAAGACTCAGAGATCAGGTCGCCCCGCTCACTCCTGGGAGGCAACTTTGTGGGCCGACTCAGCATCTCCTTCGGCCTCAGCCAAGAATATGGCCCGAACATCCCACGCCGCAGAGTACGCACCGTTGGAGGAGATTTGGCGGTCAAGTACAACCTCGATCTGGAATCAGTCAGCCCCCTGGTAGCAGAGGATTATGACCAGCAGCAGCCGCAGCCGCAGCCAGAGTTTCATGACCATATACCCTCGCCACATCATCAGACAGGGTATGCACACCAGCCGCCGCCACACATTCCAGATCCATACCAGACGCCTCACCCTCAGCACCGACCGCACCCCGCAGACATTGGTGAGCTGTATGAGCGACTGCAGAAGTGGCGCATCACCGACAATGTCACTCAAGAGGCGAGATGGACTATTATGCAGCAGCATATGCACCGCGCTGATAGGCGGTATGAGGCACAGATGGAGTGGCAACGTCAGCTCGGCGATTTCCTCCACTTCCCACCTCCCGGCGCGCCTGACCAGCAGTGACCGGGTTGTATCCTCTTTCCTGTCACTTCTTTTTATTTATTTTTTTTCGGATTTCGATCCAACTTTTTTCTGTGTGGATCCGGGACACTTGTCCCGGTTTCCTTTTTATGTTTCATTTGTTTTTGTTTTGTAGGCAGTAGGGAGATTCCCTTTGCTTCGCTTCGGTAGATTCCCTCCGCTCTGAGGACCCGTGCTCATCCCCTACGCCAACCATCTCGGTCCAGGTTCTTCTACTTCACTCTGAACTCTAGAATTAGTCCTGTGAGGACACAGTCTGATTTAAGTGTGGGGTAGGATGCTAGAGAACCTTGCATGAACTTGATTGCCCTTGATTGTGTTTTCTGTGTGCCTCGTGATTCCATTCCAGTCTCTCTAGCATTAGAATGGCTCAGTTCTTGATTTTTGATGTTAAGTTGTTGTTCAAACTTTCATAATGATGCTTAGACTGCTTAACCTAGAACTTGAGAACCAACTTGTTTACTTTGATGCTAAATTGCCTGGTCAGAACAGAATTTTTAACATCACACTTGTACTTTGTAGCCTTGATTGCATGAAAATGACCAAATCCGACTAGCAAACCAAATGTGAGCTTTTGATCCATTGCACGTAACTTGCAATTTCAATTCTTTTTGAGTGGTTTTCTGTTTGCTTGAATGAGTTAGAATTTGCATGAGACCTACTCGAGACTACACGATGACACGAGTTCTAGAATGACAGGGGCACCTAGATTCAGCTACTAAGCCAGATAGCCTACCTAACGATAAAAATCCATTAGGTGTAGACCCTTGAGCTTGGCCTGTTCTTTCGGTTCGATAATACATTACAACCATTTCCCATTCTTTCATTCCCCGTTGATCCCCTGTGGTTGTAGTTCTAGATTGACCTACCGGAAGTCGGTTTGTGGTAACCTGCCTATAGCCATTAAACAGGTGGTCTTAGCTATTATGTCCAGACGTGTAACCCCCTCTAGCAACTAAAAGAAAAATCGGCACAAAAGAAAAAAAATAGAAAGAAAAGAAAAGAAGCAAGTTTCGAAAAAATGAAAAGAAGAAAAATCAGAAAAGCCGAAAAGGTTTCAAGTTTTAGTTCAATAAAACGTTCTTCTCCCTACAAATGGAAGAACGAAGTCAAAGAAAAGTCAGAAAAAAAATTGTGTAAAGAAAAATAAAAAGTGCTAGGTTGCTTGAGGGTATCATAGGACGAGCGTTCATTATTCCACCCGTGTCTGGTTAGACGGTAGGAAGCCATAGGCTAGATTCGAGGGAAGTTAGTCGAAAGCTACACCGCACAAAGCCATCATCATACATTCCCATCATCCATCGCATCATAAACCCAAGTAGTGTAGAATTCGTTACAGTCCTAGCAGGGAAGTCCTTCTTGACTAGATACTCGTGTTGTCACAGTGGTGGAGATGTGGTTGAATTGCAAACTTATGACAGAATTCAGTAACAGAAAATGATTGAGAACAGAAACACGTCTTAAACACAGAGAGTGAGAGTTCCCATTGTACTAAATATATCCTGTGTGAGGAGTCTGGTCGGTCAGGTCAAATTCGTGCATAATTGGTTGCTACTACTTGTCGTGTGCAGTTTATTAGTGAGACCAGGTTGTTTGGCTGATCAGTATGCATGTTAGGTTTCTTGTTCTAGGATCTATCTGTCTAATAATTCATTGTGTTTGTTTGAACTCCAATTTAATCGATCTTATCATTTGTGAACATGAGCGTTTCTATTCAGTTTGCTTGAGGACAAGCAAAAGCTTAAGTGTGGGGTATTTTGATGACACTCGATTTGACGTGATTATCAGCCTCATTTAAGCGACATTTCCTTGCTTAAGACATGGTTTTTAGGGTAGAATAACGAATATTCAATCGATTGCCCTATCTCGTGCCATTTGTGTTACCTTGGCCCGTTTCGGGTCTATTTGATGGTTTTCTAGTGTTTTTATGTTAGCACAAGTTTTTGTCGTCAAATAAAGTAGCCAAGGACGTGTCTAAGGTGTTGGAACCTCGAGGAATTGCATCGGAATCGATCCAAGGAGCCAATCAAGTTGAAACAATTCCTGCCCGGTTTATAAAGGAATTTTCACCGAAAATACCTCAACATTTTCGGCGAAAATATCAGTACAAATCGGCATGCTCATCAACAGAAGTTTTCGGCGAAAATGTTAAGTTTTCGACCGAAAACTATGGGACCGAAATTTACAGGAGAAATCAGCCGGCGGACCATCCATTTACAAAGAAATTTTCGCGGAAAATCCTTCAGTATTTTCGGCAAAAATATCAGGCAAAATCCGGCTGAATTAGGGTTAAGTATAAATACTTAACCGACGGCCCAAAATCAGATATACGGGAAAAAAAATACCTCATAATACATCATAATCAGAACTTCAGAATTCTCTCAAGTTCTGGAGCAAAGCGTTAGAGTTCGAAGAGCCGGAAAGAGATCGTGACGCCATCCCTTCCATCTCAAAGACTCGGAGCTAGGATTGCAGTCTACCGGAAGATCGAAGTTCTGCCGGAGTCGTCTTAATTAGGTTTTTCAGATTCTTTTCTGTTCTTCCTTTGTATGATGAACTCTTTCTTTGTCTTTGATTCTTTCGTGATGAATATGCGTAGCTAAACTCTTAGAGCTTAGACTAGATGAACCCTAAGTGACCCAGGGCTTTAAAGCGGTCACGGATCGGCGGTGATTAGATTCGAAGTTCAATCAGTTTCTCTTTCATGTTTTATTTGTTCTTCATTGTTCATGTTTCTTGTCTGGATTGATCACCTAGATTAGATTCTTGTTAAGCTAAGGATAGAAGCGAACGCTCGCCTTACTTTGGAACATCAAATTGAAAAATTAACCTTATAATTGGAGCGTGCCTTTCGTAGGAACCGGTTAGGATTAATCCACTGCAAGAGTAACTCAATAATCGTTAGTAATTCCACCAGTTAAGTTAAGTCGTTGCGAGAGGCGACCGTACCCGGGCGACTAATTAATCTTGGTAGCTAGAACGGATAGAGCGAACGTTCGCCGGTCTTAAACCAAGGGTAAGGAGTTATGGTGGTGTCTTAGAATTGATTGAATGAGAATCGAAATCCGCTGATCTGTTGATTGCCAATGCTCTGGTGAACGAAGGGGGATTCAAAGTCTAAGTTCGTCTGTTATCTCTGTTTTAATCAACCAATTTCCATTCTGTCTTTAGTTTAAATTTTTAATTTCTCTGCATTTCTTAGATTTAGAAGTCGTGGAACTCACACCACGCACGAAGTGTTTAAATCCGAGTAATTTGCCAGCTTATTTGAGTAGTCGATCATAGAAGACCCGTGGAATACGATCTACCCTAGCTTGTTAGCTTTGTTAGTTATTTGGTTGAACCCGAACAACGATCTTAGGATCCACCAACGAGGCTCTAGAATGTCTTCTAGATTCCCGAAAGAACGATTTCCCCAACTCCAAACTCGTAGATCTAACCCTTCTTACTGCCTGCGCCCTACACCAAAAAACCAAGAATCAAGAGTAGAGTTCTCTTCATCTCATCGCTAGGAATGCGTAGGAGAAAATGGATCGACAATCGGACCTCTACAGTCCCCGAAATCAACCTTCGAAGTTGAGTGCAGTTTGGTTTGTCAAAGGGTTTTTTCGAGGAAAGAGAGAGGGAGTGAAGTTGCTAAATCCTGTCATAAGTCTGTCTTTTATATGCAGGTGACGACACACGGCCGTGTATCCCACACTGGCAGATTCGATGAACTCCTCCTGAATTTAGAACAAGGCCGTGTGTTGTGGTTACATGGCGTGTATCATGATACACGTCGTGTATCACACTACACGGCTGTATGTTCCATACTGTACGACTGGGTCATTTGCAACCTCAACCCGGCTTACACACGAACGTCCCGAACCTTGATGGGAACTCAAGAACATCGATTCTGGTGCCTTGATCACCCGAACTTGAGTTCTAAACTATCCGGTTGGGCGGGCATGTTATACCAAGTCCTACTTTATCCAAACAAAACAAATTGCCATTACACTATCAGTACATGATAAGCAAGCAAGTTCAACACCATGCACATTTCCGTTCCTAACACATACTCGGTTTTCCAGTGTTATACCAAGCACCACACCAGTGTGGGCATACAAAATGCACAATCACATGAAATTCGTAATTACACTTGCCATAAACTCCCCCTATCAAACAAACCCTCTCAACTTCAGAGAATTCTCCCCAAAATAGACACTTTCCATTCACCACTAAACCCAAAATATGCACTACACTACACTGCATCTATGAATCAGACTCTACTATTGTGTGCCTCGCACTAGGGTGAGGTTGATGATGTCAGGAATTCCATGTTCCAAATGGGTCATCCCTAACCCGTGTGACCATCGGGGTATGTCCTAAACCCACCGCATTTTCCTAATCTGCGTTAACCAAGCAAAAAATTCACGATATGGTATTCGGGGATAATCACTCATACGTTATAGTAAAATTCACAAGTATGACATTAGTTGTGTACCGCAAAATATGTGTTCCCAATATCTGGGAAATAAGTGACTCGGTACTCGGTTTGGGCAATCTCCATCTCCCTCTCCACAATTCTCCTCGCATGTACCAACATCGTCATCAGCTATACAGTGTATTACACCATCAAATTCACTGACAGGTTCAGTACCTCATAATAGGTTAGACACAATAACACATACCTAGCACCACAATTAGATGGACATGTTCTGGAGTTATGACCCGGAAGTCTCACGTTTTAGACTTGTTCTTTTGTCTTACATGTGGCACGACATGATTTGCTAGCCCAGGTTATGGGTTTAAGGGTAGGGTTTCCCAAACATGAGTGATGGAATACTTCACCACTACAGCACCATCCCAGAGAAAAATTGATCATGAGATTGAGTAATATGAGGGAAAATGAGGTCATGGATCTTGAGAATCCGTTTCCAAAACCAGGCAGAGCTAGCTGAAGTACGGCAAGTCCATATATCTTTTTGTTTCAGCCGAAACTTCATAACCCATGCAATCCAAAGAGACTTGGAACACAACATAGTAACCCAAACATGGTGAGTGACACAAGTGATGATCCAATATGCTAAGTCTCGGATTCCAACACCTCCTTCATCTTTAGGACAGGCCACGAGTTTCAAGAAACCTTAGCTTTCTTTAGAGTGTTAGTTACCCCCCATAAGAACGATTACATGTTTTTTCCACTTCATTTATCACTACTGTTGGAAGAACAAAGATATTCATCAAATATTGAACATGCTAACAAGAACATAATCAATGATTTGGACTTTCCCAACATAACTCAAGGTTTTCATCTTCCAAATTTTAATCCTTTTAACTAGCCTGTCAACCAAAACTTGGCAATGAGCAGAAGAAAGCTTACCAGAAATGAGTGGGATACCCAAGTAACGAATCGGGAGCTGACCATGTTCGAAGACTGTGAGATTCACCATTTCTCGACGACAACCACAAGAACTGTCTGAGAGCAATAAATTTTAGATTTGGCAGGGTTAACCTTAAGACAAGACAAGAGATAGAAAGAGTTAAGGAAATTATGTATATGAGCAACACGATGGAGATAACTTGATGCAAAAATCATCAAGTCATTTGCGAAGTAGAGGTGGGTGATACCAAGTTGCTTGAAGCGATGGTGAAAAAGGTAGAGACCTACTGCAACTAGACGATGAAGGAGACAATGAAGCACTTCCATGGGAATCACAAAGAGGTAAGTGGACAAAGGATCCTCTTGCCTCAATCCTTTCTTAGCATTAAAGTAGCCACACAACCCCCATTAATAGAGATACTGAACATGGCCGAGTGATGACAGACCTCACTCCAATGAATAAATTTCCCAGGGAAATTCATTGCTCTCATAACTAAAAAAGAAAGTTCTGTTGGAAAAGATCCACGTGGATTAGAAAAACCATATAATGAAATCAAAATCGAAAGAAAATTGTAATCGCCCTACACAAGGACGTCTTTATTCCAGGATACAACGATCTCAATGAAGTAAAACACCGTCGAACACAACCATGCTTGAGCAAAGCGACTAACAAAGGAACCAAAAATAAAAAGAAAGGAAGAAGACTGAACTTTTGGGAGAGAGATTTTGTTATTTGAAGGTGTGTAGAAAATTGAAGGAATAGGTGGGTGTTTATATCAAAATATTATGGAGAAAACCCTTTAGTTGAGCAATGTGGTATAAACCACTTTCTCACATTACTCCTTTTCCCACCAAGGTACTTTGAGAATCAATTTCTCATTCACCTTAAATCCAATTTGGACGGATTATATCTCTATTCGAAACTAGATTGGTGAAAATAGAGAACACAACCGATATGAGGTTTGCTAGCCAAGAGACACAATTGAAAGGGCTATATGCTCAAGGGTAAAGGACGGAGAGCCAATTCAATGAGCTCGTGAGGATGATTCAAGAAAACCAACAACCTTACGAAACTCTCCCAAGCACCACAGAAAGAAACCCCAAACAAGAGACATGGAAGGCGGTAACTACTCGAAGTGGAAAAGAAACGATGGGTGCGATTGATGTTATCCATTAGGCTTCGGCCTTGTATGTTGCTAATGAAATCTCTAGTGGTGTTGGTGCGAAGGTAAGTAATGGGAAGGCCAAATTTGCAGGATATCCAAACTTAGAAGCAAAGTTCAAGGGGCTAGAGGACAAGTTGTTCAAGGAGCAAGGTGATAATATGGGGCTAGTCCAGAATTTGTAGGTGTTAAAAGGGTTTGTCATGGATCTGGAGGGCAATGAAAGGGAGGCCAAGGTTGAGGTAAGAAAATCGCACGCTAAGAGGAAAGGAGTAGACCTTGTTACAAATGTTCCACAAAAAAGAAGAAAGCTACATCTTCCCTAGGACGGCCAGATGGCTTTAGCCCTTTTCCAGAGATGTGGACAAGAGCTCACATAGAAAAGAGGTATGGGATATCCGTGGAAGAGTGTGAACGAATGCACCATAAGATATCCATTCTCATAGCTTGGAAAAGTTAGAATAAGGAGTGTTTGAGCATGAGAATTAATGAGAATGGAGGAGGGAGCACCCTATTGAGCACACCATGTCAGACTATGAGAGTTCCGGCGATGAAGAATTTTGGGGGGAGAGTCTCATCCTAGAGCGGGAAATCAACACTCTCCTTCTCTCATGGTAAAACGATCCGCCCCCACCCCGGAAGCATTCAAGGTTGTAAGTACCGCGGCTTCCACCATGGACAATCTCATGGTACACTCCGCTCCTAAGAGAAGTCACAAAGTCGAGTCAATACCTCTCAAGAAGGCTTGGAAGCAGCCTGGCAAGGAGGAGAAAGCGCGTCGTACGAAGAAAGTAGCCTCGGTAGAAAGCGGGAAGGTTGACAGAGTTTCTTTAAGGGGACTTGCAAGGATATCGCCCCATCTTCTAGAATTTATAGTTGGTCGGCTAAGGACCTCCCTCACTCTACTCTGGCTCAAGAGTGGAACTTCAAGGAGGTGCTTGGTTGGGACGACCAAGGGGCCAAACATCAAACATGATATCTCTTTTTTCCAGGTTCTGACCAGCTAAGTGATGTTAAAACCAAGCGCTCTCGGGAGGCACTCCGAGCTATCCTTGTGTTGTCCTTCATGTGTCGTTCTTTTGTTTCTTTCTTCTTTCTTGTGTTGTGTTTTGTCTCACCTAGTTGAGATCCTGGACCGACTTTTGTTCATGTTTTGCGTGTTTTTGTTGGGTCGTGTCGTGGGTTGGTTGCCCCATTGCTTCTCGTAAGTCATTCTGTTCAGTGTGGGTGTTCGGTCGAGTCGTTGTGGAGGAAAGGATCGAAGTGGGTGGGAGACACGCAGTGTGGTCGTGACTGGATGTCCGCTGTGTCCGCGACGCTTGAGATACGAGACCGCGCCCATAACCCCCTCGGTTCACACATACCTTCCTTCTTTCCCTTCCCCTTTTTTTTCATCTTCTTACTTTCCTCTCTTAGCACCTCGGGGCGCGCACGGATTCCCGTCCAATCACCTTCCTCCCTTATCCTTTCCATCTCCCCTTTATCCCCCTCACCTTCCTCCATTTCCTGACCACGACACACCCTCCTCTCCCACCCACCACTACCACTGAACCCGCCACCATCCTCCCTCCTCACACCAGCGCCCATCGACAGACACCAACCGTTTCCCCCTCTCCCTTCTTTTCCCTCCACACACCATCCACCGATTAACCACAATCACGCCCACCTTCGCCACGTCTGCGCCTTTGTCTTCCTTTTTTGATGCGCCTAAAAAAACCCGTCCCACCTCCGCACTTACTTTTGCTGCCCTCACCCTTTGTCCCAAGCCACCAACAATCACTATACTTTGAGTTTGGCCGGTCACCTCTCCCTTTCCAACTTCACCGTGTCAAGTGGATCTTTGTTTTTCAGGTTCCCTCCCTCGTCTTCCCTTTTCATTATGGTGGTTGTGGTTGTGGTTTTTGAACTTGATTTTATGCTTTTGATCGCAGTTGGTTGAGGCTGGCTAAGTGACGTAGCCATGCCCGTGTCGTGACCAAGCCCTACTCGGCATTGCCACTGATCCCGAGCATTGTCGAAAGCCTGATCCGAGAGAAGATAAACCAAGCAAAACCCAGCACTAAAGCTGGGTCGAGAGGTCAGTCCATGGCCAAGCAGTCACGGGCCAATGCTGAACCAATACTAGGCCAATGCTGGATTTCTGGACAGATTTGTAGTATGACAAAGATTGGCGAATTTGGGCTACTTGGAGACGGAATTTGGGATGATGTCCAACATGAAAGTTGAAGCTCATGGAGTTTACTAGTGATCTGTCAAAGGGATTAATTTTCCGAATTTGGTTGGTATTTTTTTTTTTGGCTAATTATTCCAGAACTCGTTGAACTATTTTTCTGCCTAGTTTAGAGTTCTTGTTTAAGAAGGAGTCTTTACCTTGTAGGAGCACAAATTTTGCTTCCTTCTTATATTATTTTAGGATTATTTTCTGTCCTTTTTAGTAGTTTGTTTAGGACTCTTTGTTTTCTTTATTAGTATTTTACTTGTTTAGGAGTTAGAGTCATAGAAGGAATTGGAGAGCATGTTCTCAATCCTCACCTATAAATAGAGGCTTACACGCCTCATTGTAAGACACACCTTGAAATTAATAAACACTTAAACTTTGGTTTTCCTCTTGCATGGATTTGCAATTCTCTTTTCGACTTTCATGGAATTGATTGTCGTCTAGATAGGCTTATCGTCTAGGGTATTCACCCCTTGAAGTGTCGCTTTCGACCGGACACTTAGGGTTCCTAGACTTCGCGTGCTAGTGGGTCCAAATACTCTCCATCCCGGTTCCATAGGTTTGACTTGTTGCTAGGAGATCAGCTTGTGGTGGTTAGGATCACGGAGCATAGCCGACCCTGTTCACATCACTAAGTCTCCTTTCATCTATTGATTTTGGGTCAGGTTTTGGGTAAGTGGGCTGTTGGGGCACGAATTTTAGGTTGTTAGCGAGTGTTGTTACGAGAGGTGGGGGTATGCTTATCTCGCTGTGTTTTTTCCGTTTTGGCTAGATGATTCGCGGTGTTACATTACCTTTGCAATCCGAAGTAATTTCTTGCATTTTGTCCAGATGACTAAGGCTAACTGTTAACTTAAGATAGACGTTTTCCCTTGATTGCCGCATGTTTGTGATGGATTTGCATTCAGTCTGTTTTGATTGTGCAGGATGGATCATGAGGATAAGTTTTTTCTCTACAGATACACCCTCCACGCCGTGGACACGCCCGGAGAAACTGTGGACACGAAACCAAGTGAAAAGCTCCAAGGCCAAGGTGACCGCGTACGTGGATGCATGGAGCTTGGCTGAGCACGAAGAGGTTGACCGCCAGATGCTAAGGACTGGATGCATCGTAGTGGAGATGATCACGCCAGGTGCCACGCCGAATGATGCTGAGGTCCGTACCATACCGATGTCGAACCACGGACTAGGATTGTTGATGCGTGTACCGATACACGTTAAGGCCGTACCGGAGACTGGAACTGATGTCGCGCCTGATGCTGATACACGAAGAAGTACTAATGCCGAGCCGGACTGAGGCAATCACCCAAGTGATGCTGAAACGAGGAAGACAACCATGCTGGGACGATACACCACAATGACGGGGCGATGCAAGCCCGAAGGATGGATCCGGGTGGCGATCGATACACAGAATCCGCGCCACACACAGATTACTGTGAATCCGCCAGCACACTGATTACACAAGAAGATCGCGAATCCACCCTCGACAAGGATTCAACGACGCAAGGATTCTTGAAGTTGCGGCCAAAAATCTCATTTCTGATGTGATCCTCCTCGGCTGCCCAAAGGCCTACAACTATTCCTACACCCCACCAGGGTTCCCAGTTAAAGGCAGAACCCTAGGGCCCTACAAGAAGCATGTAGGGCCAAGGAAAGCTCTCCAACACATCATGAAGCCAATGCATGTGACTAAATATAGGCTCAAGCCACCACCAGCAGGTAGGAGAGCAAGAATGAAGGTGAGGCCACTCCAGGCCATGCTGCTGGCCAAGGCACCCGATCCGAGCCCCGAGCCGGACCGAGGGCCGAGCCTAAGGGCCCTAGACCAATCCCCACAAGCCCTAGAGGAACTAACCACTCCTGTGATCCTCTGGAAGCATTCCTGGAGTACATGAAGCAAAGGACCCAAGAGTACCTAACCAGCAAGGGATGGCACCTAAAGACAGGCCCCGGAGCGAGCCCCGGACCGGACCATATGCAAGCACTAGGCCCTAGACTAAGTGCCACGAGCCCTGGACCAACTCCAGCCCTTTAAGATCCTCTGAGGACATTTCTGAAGACTTGGCCGAAGCAGAATGCTAAAGGCCTGGCTAGAAATGTAGATTGCCGAGACATGAGCCAGCCCAGGGCAACGGGTGCGGTGCAAGGCGCTACAAAGGAGCACTTAGGGCCGAGCCTCCAAACAGCTCGAGCCTTTTGGGAAATTCCAGTTGCCCTGGATAGCAGAAGACCTCAGGAACACGGCCCAACAAATGGTGTTGCAATCGGAGGAGGAATGAAGTAGGAGCCACGTAGAGAAGTGCTCATACATGATCCGTGTCCATGCATGCAATCCCACCGAGACAAGGATTCCCATTCGGGCCAGGAGAACAGGCTGCCATGACCAGAAGACCCCGGACCTAAGTCCTTCTAGGACTAGGGCACGAGAAGGAGGCCTACGAGTCAGAATCCCTGCTCGCCGGCCCAAGACCTGCCCGACCGCCACGGATGCTGCCCGGATTTAGGGTTTTTGCCCGGTCACCCAGTTTTTGCCTATTTAGGCTGTTTCTTGCTTTCCAAGACATTCTCTTACTATCTTTAAGTTTCCCTTTTATTTTTCCTTATTTTTTTTATGAATTAGTTGGCTATATATCATCAAAAAGCAAGGAATAACAGGACTAGTTTCACTAACAACTACAAGAGAAAAACTCACTATCTAAACTATTTACATATATCTCACTATTTGATCTTCATCTCTATGCCCTTTCGAAAAACATAAAATTTCTTCTCGGATGAGCTTACTGAGGTCTTCATGCTGAACTAAAATACCCGTAAAGTGCCTTCTACATCTCTCGATCCATACCGTGCTCACAACAACTCTCCAAGTCAATCTTTTGAGTTTGCACAGAACTGTGTTCCAGTTCCAGCCCTTAGCAACAGTTAACATTCCATCCCAGCTTCTGCCAACAAGCTCCATGAAAACCTGCCAAACAGATTGAACAAACACACAATCTGCAATAATATGATCCCTCGATTCATCACTTCTTACACAGAGCAGACACTTAGTGTCAACACCTGGATTCCAACGCTTGATGGTGTCTTTAGTAGCCAGCTTTCCGTTCAAGATAAGCCATGCCGTTATAGATCTTCTCAGAATCTTATAGCCTGTCCACACAAGATCATACCAATCCACCCCTTGTTCTTTAACTCGTATATCCTCCAGACTGCAGACAGTTTAAACCTACGCATAACTCTGCCCTTCCATGTCAAGTCCCCTTCAGCATCAGTACTAATATAAGCCCTCACTAAGTGACGTACCTTCAGTAGCTTGTTCCAGTGCCAAGATCCACATCGAGATTGCACATTCCACAAACTAACTCCTTTCAGCCTATAAGCCTTTAACCATGCTATCCATAATGAACCTGACAATGAAAGGATTTCCCATATATGCCTAACAACATTTGCAGTATTCCAAGAACGAAAATCCTTTACCCCTAAGCCTCCTTCACTTCTAGGCTTAGCCACCACATTCCAAGCTACTTTAGCTCTTCCTTGACCCACTTCAAACCCCCAAAGAAAGCTACTACACACCTTTTCAAGATCTTTAATAATTGAAGCTGGAATAAAAAAATTAGACATCCAGTAGTTAAGAGTACCTCCAATAACTGTCTCAATCAGTTGGAGCTTTCATGCATAATAGAGCTTTCTAGCCTTCCAATATGTTACCTTTCTAGTAATTCTATCCACCAAGGTTTTGCAATCACGTCTTCTTAGCTTACCTGAGGTAAGAGGCATTCCTAGATACTTGAAAGGGAGACTTTCTTGACAGAAACCAGATGCATTCACCACTCTCTCCTCTTCCACTCCCTGTATTCCCGCAACATATATCGAGCTTTTTTCAGGATTATACTGCAGTCCTGAACAGACATGAAATGCCTGAAGTATAGTGTGACTCCCTGGACTGCTTTAACATTGGCTTTAGTAAATATCAATAAATCATCAACAAAACTCAGATGTGATATCTGAACAGCCTTACATTGGGGATGCACTTGGAATTTCTTCTCTTTTATGGCTTCTTCAAACATACAGTTTAACACCTCCATGGAAACCACAAACAGGTAGGGTGAAATCGGATCACCCTGCCTTAAACCCTTCTTAGCTGGAAAATAACCTTTAAGAGAACCATTAACATTTATAGAGATCATCGTAGACTTGAAACAAGCTTCTATCCAGCTCACATACTAATCAGGGACCTTCATTGCTCTTAGTGTGCTAATTACAAATTTCCATTCAACAGAATCAAACGCTTTTATGAGATCACCTTCATAGCACACCTAGGTGAAACACCTTTCCTCTTATAATTTTTCAGTAACTCATGAGCTAACATTATACCATCACCTATTCTCCTTCCCTTCACAAATGCTGTCTGAGTATTACTTATCAAATCAGGGAGAACAGCAGAGAGCCTATTAGCCAACACCTTAGATACAATTTTGTATAGCACATTGCAGCAAGAAATGGGCCTATAATCTTTCATCTCAGCTGCATTTGTTTTCTTAGGGATTAAAGTCAGTATCACCGAGTTTACCTGTGATGGCATCACACCCTCTTCAAAGAAGTACTTCACAGTCTCCATAACATCACTCCCTATCTTATCCCAACTATTCTTATAGAAAAAAGCATTATAGCCATCGGGACCAGGAGCCTTCTCATTTGCCATACCAAAAATAGCCTTCTTCACCTCAGCCAAAGTTACAGGTCTGACCAAATCATCTTGCTGAACTGAGCCCAACTTTCTTTTAATGAGGGAATCTAAATCAATGTCCTGCACTTCCTTACTACTTCCAAGAAGTTTAGCATAAAACTTCACAACAACCTGTGCAATATCATCCAAACTTTCCACCATAACACCATTCTCATCCCTAATCTACCTTATGGTATTAACTGTATGCCTGGCTTTCACATAATTATAAAAGTACCTTGTATTGCCATCTCCCAGCTTGATCCAATCCACTCTAGATTTCTGCCTCAAAATACTCTCTTCTGCCTCTTTCACTTCCTGCAACTCCTTTAGTTAGAGCCTTAACAGTTACAAGATTAATCTCTGTAGGATCATTAAACAAGTTTTTCTTGGCTTGAACAACCTCTTCACTTTTCTCCTTCATTCTTGTTTGGATATCAGAAAAACTCCTAGCATTTAACTTTCTCAACTCATCCTTTAACAGTCTCAGCTTCTTACAGAATCGGTAGTATGCACTGCCATTAAGCTGCCTTCTCCAAACCTCATCAACAATATCCCCATAACTTGGATGTTTGGCCCAACAGGAGTAGTACTTGAAAGGCTTAAGTTGCGTTACTTTTGCAAAAGCTGTATCCAAGTAAATAGCACAGTGATCAGATTCATTTGATGGCAAAATATTAACTTTACTTCGTTGAAGCACATTCTGCCAACCAATGTTAATAAGCACTCAATCCAGTTTCCTTGCTATAGGATCATCCACTCTGTTGTTCACCCAAGTATACTTAGGGCCATCAG
Source organism: Linum lewisii (assembly GCA_034768395.1). Taxonomy (NCBI): domain Eukaryota; kingdom Viridiplantae; phylum Streptophyta; class Magnoliopsida; order Malpighiales; family Linaceae; genus Linum; species Linum lewisii. Next base: position 61,975,457 of record CM068297.1, on the reverse strand, counting down.
AAATATGCTCCACCAGCTCACATCCCTAACACAACTCCTGAATTCATCCATACTGTCAAAACTGGACGGGCAGTTTGAAGCTTCAGAGGGATCAAGATAAGCATTATAATCTCCCAGAACACACCAAGGAACTGCAGGCTGACTCAGGCTCTCTAACTTAGCATGCAGCCTCTTCCTCTCAACTCTATCATTAGAGGCATAAACAAAAGTACACATGAATGGCGAGGGCAGCTCAATAATCACATGAATGTATTGACTACCTACTTCCAGCACTTTTAGGGGGACATCTTTCTTCCAAATCAACCAGATTTTCCCTAGGTCTCCTTCAAAAGCAAACTCAGCAAGCCAACCTTCAAATCTATCTTCAAAGAGAAAATAGTTTTTGCTGCTCTAACTCTAGGTTCTAAAATAGCAATAACATCTAACTTATAGAACTTAATGAAATCAGACAAAGCTGTATATTTACACTTTTTGTTAAAACCCCTTGTATTCCAGGCAAAAAATTTCATCTTCTTTTGTTTCTAGTTTTCACCCCTGCAACAACTTTCTGCTTTACCTGAGCAACAACTTTTACCACTTCTTCACTTTCATCTGAGCTCTCACTATCCTTTTCATTTTCATTCTCAGAACAATCTATAGGTACCCCCTCTTCCTCATTGGCTTCATTAGCAGAGCTACTTAGTGAACTAAGCTGGCCAGGTGATCCCTCCACTTGCAATGAAGCTTTAGGATCATTGCCTGGCCCCCGTCCAGCTCCCTGCACAATAGCATCCACCTTTGGTGCGTCTGTCCCTCCCACAGGAGATGCAGAGGCATTGCCAGGGTGAACACCATTCACAGGTAAAACGGTGAGCTGGGAAGCAGAAGCCCCCTGCAACATCTTATCCAAATTATTCTTCCTATTTTTCCTCCTCTTCTTAGTTTTGCGTGTCCCTGTACCAACCTTACTAACCTCTGTGTTTTTATCTCCCATATCTGGTGTGTCACACTGCACAGGTCCTTCTACAATCTCTTTCTCTCCAGAAGTAGAAGCTTCAAGATGCACCTGAACTTCAACCTGCATCTTTTCTTTTCTAGGGTCTTTTACCACCCATTCTTTCTCCACAGTCGCTGGTGCATACCTCTTACTCTCAGCATTCTCCACTTTTTTATATTCCCTTGCTTGAATATGCTGAACCTCAATAACTTCTGTAATACCATCATCAACCTCTACTCTTACTACTTCAGGACAAGGTTTAGTGCCATCTCACAACAGACACACCTTAACATTTAATCCATCCCTCACAAACTTATTAATTGGCTTACCAATTTTACTAGAAACCCAGCTAATACCATCAGTAGTGACTAACACAGGTGGAACCATCTTAAGCAAAATCCACTCCAGCATAGCTGCTGGAGAGAAACTCATCGGTTTTATACCATTATACCATCAACATCAAACCTGAGTTATGAATATGCCACGATCTTTCCAAAACCCATTCACACAGTTGAACAGATTGGAACTCAATCAAAAAAAATTCTCAGAGAGGACAGAGATTACCATTGGGCCCTCATAACCCCATAGGCGGCGAGCTACAGCTGAGAACACCCTCAACGGTGGTTGCGATCCAACGAATTGAGCCACCACTGCACTTTGGAGACGCTCACAGCCCTTGTCCACAACTTCCCTAGGGATATGGAGAACTCCATCCACCGTCGCTTCCTCCGGAATCTCTATGTACCTCAGCTCCGAGCTTCCATCCGCCACCAAATCAGCCCACGTACGTCCAATGCTACTAGAATCTCCTTTTTTACTCCTCGAACCCATCAACAGACTCAATAAAACAGTACCTTCCTTGAATCGCCGTAACAAGATAGAACAGATCTGAGACTCGAACGCGAATGGATCCCAAAGACCTCAGAGGCCAGCCGGCGATCTTCACCCACCGGCTCACCCACGAAGGGAAAAAGCCCCACCGGCTATGAAAATCGAAACTCAATGCTGCAACGAAATTCAGAGAAAAAATCCCGCTACACGCGCTCTACGCGCCAAGTCTAGTCCGTTTTCCTTATTTAGTTAGCTTGTTTAGGTCGTTTTAATGTTTCCTAGTTAGGATTAGATTATTTTATTCCTAGTTAGGAAGTAGCTAAATAGGTGAGGAGAGCTTGTTCCCTCCCTATAAATAGAGGCCATCGGCCACCCTTTTTATTCAAACTTTTATCAATTAATAAACCCCCCTTTCAGAACATTGTTCTAAACCCCTTTGAGTATGTGCAAGAGCATGGCTTAAGGTTTGGCTTATCATCAAGAGCATCCATCTCTTGGCGTGGCGCCCTCGACTTGATACTTCTGGTTCCCAGCTCAGCTGAAGCTAGTGGGTCAAAGTCATCTTCCACCCCGGTTCCATAGGTTCTCTCATTGCCTTTGAAGATCAGCTTGCGGTGGTTAGGGTCACGAAGCATTGTCGGCCGTGGTTCACATCAGTTGGTATCAGAGCACGGTTCAACACTAGGACCACACTCTATCCCAGTCTCCAGGTTCATTCTTGGATTCATATCCTTTATTTTCCTTGTAATTCAGAAAACTCCCCATCTACTTCAATTCCTTCAATCGGTTTGGTATTGTAAGACAAAGAAAATTAGGTGGCTATAAGAAAAAGAAAAGAAAGCAAGGCCACCCTTGCCAAGTTTGTTTCCTTTTCGTTATAAGAGAAAATCTAAGAAGAGGGGATAGGTATTTGCTTCTTCTTGCTTGAAACTAACCATGGCAGATGAGAGAATGGAGAATTTGGAAGGCCGGATCCAAGCCCTTGGAGGAATCTTGGCTGGAATACAAGAAGCCCTAGCCAGACTTGAGAGAGACAACCAAGGCCGCCATGAGAGAAGAGATGACCGAGGAGAATATGATGAAGATGGAGATCTCAACCGAAGGGCTTGAAGGTTAGTCCAAGAGATTGATGATGATGTGAGCAACCTCAAGCTCACCATCCCTAAGTTTGCCGGCAAGAATGATGCTGATGAGTACTTGGATTGGGAGAGAAGTATGGAGGACTTCCTCGAGTGCCATCACTATTCGGAGAGAAAGAAGGTAATTGTGGCTACCATTGAATTTACTAACTATGCTGCTCTTTGGTGGAGCCAATTCAAGAGACATGTTCAAAGAGATGAGGAGGTACCCATCGAGTCATGGAGAGACCTCAAGAGGAAGATGAGGAAGAGGTTTATCCCAGCTGCCTACATCCGAAACTTGCACACCTCACTCCAGACTTTGAAGCAAGGAACCATGTCCGTGGAGTAGTATACCAAGGAGATAGATATGCTAGTGGCGAGGCTAGACCTCAAGGAGGAGCAGGAAGCCAGGATAGCCCGGTTTGTAGGAGGGCTACACCCGGACATCATGTACCAAGTCAACATACTCAACTATATTGACTATGAAGACTTGAAAGCCCTAGCCATCCGAGTGGAGAGGGAGATGAGAAGAGGCTATACAAGAAGGCCAACCCCTCCAACCAGTAGCTAATGGAGAGGAGGCTCCAGTACCAGCCAGCCCTCATGGAAGCCCAGTCAGCCCCGAGCAGACCATAACCCTAGGGAACCGGGACCACAAGTAACACCTACTCAATCTACTCCTACTGTACCGAATTATAACCCACGTCCTAGTGGTATTGTGTGCTTTAAATGTCAAGGTAGAGGACACGTCTCAAGAGACTGCCCAACCAAAGGACCATGGTGATGAGAGAAGGAGAGATCAAGATGGATGATGAAGAAGAGGATGAGAAGAAGAAGGAGGAAGAAGAAAAAGGGTCAGAAGAAGGGCCAAAAGAAGGGGAAGAAGTGAAGCTAGAAGGTCTTTAGAAGTTTCTAGGATGTTCTCAAAGGCCCCAGCCCTGAAAACGGCGCCTAGAGAAGCCCCGGAGCCGGTGCTCCGATCGGCCCGATCACCCCGATCGGCCCGGTACGCTCACCCAGAGAAGCCCGGAGCCGGCACCCCGATCGGCCCCGGTACGCTCGGCCAGAGAAGCCCCGGAGCCGGCGCCCCGATCGGCCCTGGTACGATCGCCCAGACCAGCCCCGACACCGAGGCCAGCCCCGACACCCTAGCCAGCCCCGGCACCCAGACCAGCCCCGGCCCTAGGCCAGCCCCGACACCAAGGCCATCCCCGGCGCCCAGGCCAGCACCGGCCCCCAGGCCAGCCCCGGCACCTCGGCCAGACTAGGCCCCCAGGCCAGCCTCGGCACCTTATTCAGCCCTGTACACTCCAGATCGGCCCCGGTGCGCTCCTGAATGGCCCAGAGACTGGCTCCCTGGTCAGCCCCGGCCCCGACGCGCCCCAGGACCTTTCCGACGCCCAGACTGGCCACGGTAAGCCCCTGCCCAGGCCCGATACGCCCCGGCCCCGCCCCGACGCGAACCGAGACTTCAAATTTCAATGGGAAGCTATCTCCCATCAAATTCTAAGGGCAGGTCCGATTGAGGAGGTAGAAAACATGGAGTTGGACGAAGAAACAGGTGCCCAGATCGAAGTAGAAGGAGAATTTGGTGTGAGAAGTGATGAGCTATTCACATTCGACACCTCCCCGAGCCTAGATATCCTTGTTGACAGTTATTCTGAGGAGGAAGACATGGACACCGACGGCCAAAGCTCAAAAGGACCAGAACCTTGGTCTGTCACCGATTCAAGTGACTCTCCAGGTCTAGGAGATGATACTGAGTGATGACACTCGATTTTATGTGTTTATCAGCCTCATTTAAGCTACATTTCCTTGCTTGAATCTTGGGTTTTAGGGTGATTTAGCATGTTTTCACCTAAATGCTCTAATTTCTACCGTTTTGGTTAATTTGGCTCGTTCTGGGTTTATTTGATGATTTTCTAGTGTTTTTGGAGAATGCACAGGTTTTTGCCGTCAAATACGTAACCACGAACGAGCTCAGGAAGCAAAGGAACCTCAAGGAACGGCCCGAGATCAATCCAGAATCAACCAAGCCAGAAGAAATCACTGCCACGACTGTAACTGAAGTTTTCGGCGAGAAGTCTGAAGTCTTCGCCGAAAACTATGCAAGAAATTCTCAGTCGAAGATAGGAGAATCCAGCCAAAGTGTCATCTTAAGTCTCCGGCGAAAACTGCCAAGTTTTCGCCGAAAACTAAATCCTTTTTCGGCTGGAATCCTAAACGCTATAAATACTAAACCGGCGCCAGAAGACAGAAATAATATTCCGTGGATTAAATTCCAGACTTACAAAGTTCGAGAGAGAGTTTAGAGAGTTCGAGGAGCCAGAAAGAGATGTGTCGTCATCCTTCCATCTCGGAGAACTCGGTGCTAGGAGTTGAAGATACAAGAGATTGAAGCTTCATAGATTCATCTGAAATTAGGTTTTACAGTTCTTCTCTGTTCTTCCTGGTTAAAGATGTATTCCTTGTTTAAATTTGATTCTTTTATCTTGAATATGAGTAGCTAAACTCATAGAGCTTAGATTACATGAACCCTAAGTGACCCGGGGCTTTAAAGCAGTCACGGATCGGCGGTAATTAAATCCAGTTTCAATCAGTTTCTCTTGCGTGTTTGGTTTGTTCTTAATTGCTTTTGTATTCTTTTCTAGCTTGATCACCTAGTTAAGATTCTAGTTAAGCTGAGGATAGTAGTTAATGTTCGCTTCACTTCAAAACACCAAATCAACAGTTAACCTATTCATTGGAACAATTTCTCTTTGTAGGAACCAGTTAGGGTTAATATGCTGCTAGAGTAACTCATTAATCACTAGTAATCGCGCCAATTAGTTTTCCGTTGCAGAAGCGAACACACGGGCGGTCAATTAATCTTGGGAGTTAGATCGGATAGAGCGAACGTTCACCAGTCTTAAACCTCAGGGTCAGGATTTATGGTGGTGTCTGAGAACTGAATGATTCAGGATTGAAAACCCGCTGGTCTTGTGATCGCCAATGTCCTGGTGATCTCAGGGGTATTCGAAATCTAAGCTTGTCTGTTGTCTTGTTAAGTCAACCAATCTTTCAACTGTTTTCTGTTTTCATTTCTTGTTTCCTGCTTTATAGTCTAGAAGTCGTGGAACTCACACCACGCACAACTTGTTTTAAACCTGAGTAAATTGCCATCATATTTAAGTAGACAATTGGAAGACACTTGTGGAATACGATATGCTTAGCTTTTAGCTTGGTAGTTATTTGATACGCTTCACAACGTTCATCACTGAGTCTCTTACAGACATGGTCACCTAAGTTACTGAAGTGTGGAGAGGATTGCTGAGTGCACAAAGAGAGCCCAAGATGGATTCGAGGGCGAATCCAAGGCAAGAAGAGGGGGATGATGTCATCCTCCTCAGCTACCCAAAAGCCTACAGCTATTCCTACACCTCACCAGGGTCACCGGTTAAAGGCAGAACCCTAAGCGTGTAGGGCCAAGGAAAGCTCTCCAGCACATCATGAAGCCAAGGTATGTGACTAAATATAGGCTCAGGCCACCACCAGCAGGTAGGAGAGCAAGAATGAAGGTGAGGCCACTCCAGGCTATGCTGCTGGCCAAGGCACCCGATCCGAGCCCCGAGCAGGACCGAGGGCTGAGCCTAAGGGCCCTAAAAGGCCCTGGACCAATCCCCATGAGCCCTGGAGGAATTGACCATTCCTAGGATCCTTTGGAAGCATTCCTGGAGTACAGGAAGCAAAGGACCCAAGAGTACCTGACCAGCAAGGGATGGCACCTGAACATAGGCCCGGAGCAAGCCCCGGACCGGGCCAAATGCAAGCACTAGGTCCTAGACCAAGTGCCACGAGCCCTGTACCAACTCCAGCCCTTGAAGATCCTCTGAGGACATTTCTGAAGACTTGGCCGAAGTAGAATGCCAAAGGCCTGGCCGGAAATGTAGATGGCCGAGACATGAGCCAGCCCCGGGCACCGGGCACGGTGCCAGGCGCTACAAAGGAGCACTTAGGGCCTAGCCGCCAAACAGCTTGGGCCTTTTGGGAAATTCCAGTTGCCCTGGATAGCTGGAAACCTCAGGAACACGGCCCAACAAACGGTGTTGCAATCGGAGGAGGAATGAAAGAGGAGCCAAGTAGAGAAGTGCTCACACACGATCCAGGTCCATGCATGCAATCCCACCGAGACAAGGATTCCCATCCGGGCCAAGAGAATAGGCAGCCACGACCAGAAGACCCCAGACCTAAGTCCTTCTAGGACTAGGGCACGAGAAGGAGGCCTAATCCGAGTCAGAATCCCTGCCCGCCGGCCCAAGACCTGCCCGACCGCCACAGATGCTGCCCGGATTTAGGGTTTTTGCCCGGTCACCCAGTTTTTGCCTATTTAGGCTGTTTCTTGCTTTCCAATACATTCTCTTACTATCTTTGAGTTTCCCTTTTAGTTTTCCTTATTTAGTTAGCTTGCTTAGGTTGTTTTAATGTTTCCTAGTTAGGATTAGATTATTTTATTCCTAGTTAGGAAGTAGCTAAATAGGTGAGGAGAGCTTGTTCCCTCCCTATAAATAGAGGCCATCGGCTACCCTTGTTATTCAGACTTTTCTCAATTAATAAACCCCTCTTTCAAAAAATTGTTGTAAACCCCTTTGAGTATGTGCAAGAGCACGGTTGAAGGTTTGGCTTATCATCAAGAGCATCCATCTCTTGGCGTGGCGCCCGTGACTTGATACTTCTGGTTCCTAGCTCAGCTGAAGCTAGAGGGTCAAAGTCCTCTTCCGCCCCGGTTCATAGGTTCTCTCGTTGCCTTTGAAGATCAGCTTGCGGTGGTTAGGGTCACAGAGCATGTCGGTCGTGGTTCACATTAGTTTCCAAGTCCTTTTTGGAGTAGGAAAACCTGGGAATACACTGTTCGTGCCTGATTAGGATTATTCTACCCGGTTTAGGGTGTTATGCATTTTTAGTAGTTTTTCCTTGTTAGGATTAGATTTTTATTCCCTTTTAGATAGTTTTTTGGAGTATTTTATTATTTAGAGTAGTACAAGGAATTGGAGAAGCCTTTGGCCGACCCTCATCCTAGAAATAGGAACCTATGTACTACGGTTTTATTTAGACTTTGAATACACAAAATTGAAATAAGAACTTTTATTCTTTTTGCTTCTAGCTTTTGCTCGTTGTTGCAAAGCTCTTAGGCTGGTTTATCATGACTCAAGGTTTCCCCCTTGACTGCATGGTACTGTTCGACTCTTGATACTTAGGGTTCCTAGCTCATTATAGCTAGTGGGTCTAAGTCCTTTACAACCTGGTTTCAGAGATTGTACTCGATTGCTAGGTTGCTGAGAATATTGGTATAGGGTCGCCGACCACGGTTGCTGACGGTTCATATTACCTACCTCTGGCTCCTTACCACTTCCGAAAGATGGATTTTAGGAAGAAGTTCTAGGGGATAGATCATCTTTCTGCTGAGAGTAGCTGGTACGTCGACAGGGAGGAGCTAGGTAACAAACTTTCCTACCTCCAAGAGCCACTGGAGGCGGTCGACCTTTGGGGATTTTGTGACCCTGAAGGATGGTTGTGAACTTTTCCCGCTCAAGCAATTTTATAGCACCCTGCGAGTCTCTCGCGACCACATATCATTTACCCTTTAAAAGCGGAAGTTCAAATTCACCTAAGATGACTTTGAAGTTTGGATTAGGCTTTGTTCTAAGGAGTACTTGCGGGAGGTTATTCGGGGATGGCCTGATGTGTCGCCTTACGACAAAGATGATCTCCTCCGTCAGGACCGTAATAGCATGTGGCGGTGGCTAACTAAAGGAGAGGTACACGAGTTTGGGGGGGTCAAACTCTAGGGAGAGTAAGGTGAACAGGAAGCTTTACCAAATTTTCCATCTAGTTTCTCGCTACCCCATCACTCCTCGGATTTACGGTACTAGGTACAACACTATGGACCTAGACCACGCTAGAGCGATCCACCATGTTGTGCCCCTACACCCTACTGAGGTGATCATCCAGCTCTTCAAGGATAGTTGGCCATTTGAGAAGGATTATTTCCTCCCTGGGACGAGGAGATTTATGCTGAGAGGTGGCAGGAGGAGACCTACACGCTCTGAGCGAGGGGTGGCATGCCCTCACCCTCCCTCTATCCCTTTCTCCTGTTTTCTATTTCTTTGTTCCTTTTGTTGAACTTTGTTAGTGTGTGTGCTTATTTTTCTAATTTTTGGTACTTATAACTATTTGAGAGTGCATATTTTAGCTTCCCAGCTTGTTAGGTTGCTAAATTTTCTCCGCATGTCACTCTCTGTCGGATATTAGGTTGTAAACTTTCTGACCTTGCGGTTTCTATTTTCAGTTTCATGTTTCTGTAAATATGTGTTGTGTGGTGTGGCCTCTCTTGTGTTTTTTTTTTTTTGTGTTTTCTGCAGGTACCCCCGATTTAGGTCCTCATCCTAAACAAGCTACTTGACCCCGAGTCCCATCTCCGGCTCTTCATTTTACCCGCGGTAACGTCTTTCCTAACTTTATTCGGGACCTTGCCTTGCAATGAGGTCATTGCAATGTTTGAGCGTAGGGTGGGGGATTAGTGATCGTGTTTAGGAGGGTTACCCGTTTTGTCTTTTTCTTTTATTTCCGTTTTTGTCTTTCTTTTTCAAGTTATGAGCGGTGATTGCGTTTTGTTTTGTCGTTTTATCATCGCTTCCCGATTTTTTAACCAAAATCTTTTGGCCCTTGGGATGTTTTTGAGCTATTGGTGCTTGTTTCTGAAATTTTTTGACTCATCGTGCTGCTTTAAATTCGGCTTTTTCAGATTGAGTTCTTGATCTCTCGGGGAGTCTGGTGTGGTGATCGAGTCCCTTAGTAGGATGTTCAAATTTCTACGTCTATGTTGCACCTCCGCGTCTCTTGTTTTATAGTACTCTAGAAGCCAACTTTTAAAAGCTTTAAGGATAGATAACTCGCTTTGTTTGGTACAATTTTGGAGGCCCAATATTTTTTGAGATAATGTGGTCTATCTTGTATTTTCCGATCTCTCTAGCTTGATGTAGAGAAACAAGGTGTCAGATTAGATGCATCAAATGGCTTTTAATGTTTAAATTCATGTGGTAAAGTTGTGTGGGCAGTGATTAGGTGAGGTTTTCCGCGAATCATGCCAACCTTAACCATACTCCTCCATTTGCTAAGAAATTTTGGCCTCGATAAAGTGCTCTGATCTGATCTTTTGAAAAATATTCCATGTTCTAGAGTAAGTGGGAAAGGGAAGAGCGTCATTCTCCCAAAGTTTGAAGTTTTTCTTATTCCGTAAGTTTTCTAAGAGTTGGCTACTCTAGTACTGTTTTAGAAGGGACGGTGGGTTTGTACTGTCGTGCAATCTAAGTGTGTGGTTCTATTCTATCTCGGGGAATATTTGGTTGCCTTTTACATCATTCAAGAACCTAAGGTTCTTTTGTCTCGGTTTGTTGGAGTAGGAGCATTTATTTCAATTGAGTTGATTACTCGAGGACAAGCAATGTTTAAGTGTGGGGGTGATTTGATGTGAGAAAATTATATAACATTTTCCCGTCACTTAATAACTTAATCTAGTAGTTTTGACACCTTTCCTATTGATTTGGTGGCACTTTAGCTTGTTTTGACACTTTGACCGTTTGTGGTGTCAAGGGACTTTCATAGTCCATTTCACCTACTTTCTAATGTTTTTATTGTCATTTCAGGTTATGGCGTTGGAGAGTGCTGCACGAGGTTTCCAAGTTGGTGTTCAGAAGTAGTGTCCGGGGCGCGCTATGTACCCACTATAACCGAGCAAAAATTATGCGTGTTTGCCATCGATAATTTTGGGCGAAAATGAGAGTTTGAGAGTGTTTTACCCGCCCTCTACCCCACCGCTCGCGCGGCCTTCCCACCAGCGCGCCTGCGCCCACCTGCGGTCGACCGAGCATCGTGGTCGCGGTCCCCTTTTGACAACACTATATAAGTGTTTTTTAGCACTTTTAGAAGCGAGTTCGTTTTTGGTGTTCTTGAAAGCGATTTGACGAAGGAAAGGGGTCTCCACCACCACCTAGACCACTATCAAGGGTCTCCACACCATCTCCCATCAACCCAAGTCCATCTAAGAGCTAAGGATGTCTCTCTTCACTTTCTTGTGTGCATTTGTAGTTGTTCTTGCTCTTTGTATGGCACGCTAGACCTAGGGTTGGGGATGGGGGAATCCATGGGTGTAAGGGTGTTCTCTTGGATTCTATTTTGTGGATGAATTGTGTGGATGCAATATTGGTTTCATTGTTCTGACTATGCATACTCTCTTACTCAAAATTGACCATGACTTGTGCAAAGGATGTTTAAGGTGAGAATTGGCCCTTTGTTTGCTCATGTATGTTGGTGGATTGGGCCCTAATTCTCATAGATGCTTGTTAGGATTCGGGTTTGAAGTGTATTTTTCTACCTACATGTGCTAATTGACAAGAGTTACATGTTGTTGGTCCTACTTTAGGTGATTTCTTACCTAGGCATTTCATCGAGCATGTGGCGTGGATAGTGGTTTTGGCTAGTTTGGTCGAAAAATTGATTGTCTTGCCACTTGCATCATAGTAGGACCTTGTTACAGGTCCTAGGCCATGCCTTGATGAGGTGTGCGAGGGTCGTGGATTGATTCTTTCCTTGCATTGACCCATTTTCTACCTGGTTCCAAGTGTTAGTGCACCTTAAGCTCGAAAGTGAACCCTAGACCTACCCTTTCTCATGGCTCAGAATCCGGGTCCAACCTCTAAAGGTTGGACCGGTCCAACCCACATACATGGAGGGGTAAACTTGGAATTAAAACAAATTAACCATATCAGTCGTTCCCTTCCCTTCTAAACAGCGCCGTCATCCCTTCTTCGTCTCCCTCCCGTTTCTCGATCGTCCAAATCTGGAGCCCACATCAAAATCGAGCCAGAGGAGCACCGATCTGTGGCGGAAATCAACTAAACCAATCCGGCCATGGCGGTCTTCGGCGGCGATGATCAAGTGAGATGAGGAAGGCTCGGTCGAGAAGGCGGTGGCGGATCCACGAGAAGGTGGTGGCGGAGAGAGGGTCGATTCTAACGCTAGGTTTGCTTGGTACGGCGGGTCCCGGGACGAGATCCGTCAGATCTTGAGCTTCGGTTTCAGTCAGTGTATCGGCGACGACGACGACGGAAGAGGAAACGCTCAACGACATACACACGGCATCGGCGTTCATCTCTCCCCGATTTGTACTGGGTCCTTGTCGCTGATGTGACTTTATTTAGTGCATTTTGAGCCTATGATTGACCTATGAAATGCCCGTGTTTGATCGTGAGATGCCATGCTCTGTAGGCTTTTATTGATATTTTGCGCAAAGTGTCCATTTGTTGTTCGGTTGCCACTTTGGAGCCAAATTCGTGGTCTATTGGTGTTACCTTTGTGCATTTTCAGGTTATGGCATCGAAGTACGGATTACAAGGAGTCCATAGGACCAAACGGAAGCCAAATCGGAGCTCGGATGAGGGAGAAATGAGCGAAGCAAAATTGCGGTCTGTGCAGATTTTAGGGTATATACACGACGTGTAGTTATACACGACGTGTAGTTCTACACGACGTGTATGCCCAGCAGATTCCTATTTAAAGACGATTTTTGGGGATTCTACTACTATCCTTTCATCTCCCTTGAACCCCAAACACATACCCACGAACACTCAAACCCTAGAACACATTTTTGGAGCAATTTGAAGCCATTGGAGCTAGGATTGAAGCCAACAAACCTTGGGAGAAGTGCTTACAAGTGGAGAAGCGAAGATCATCACAAGGATTCATCCATGGTGTTCATGGTGACCATTCTTCCTTCTCTTCTCTTTACTCCCTTGGCCATGTGTGGCTGAGTTTCTAGGGTTCATTCTTGGATGGGTAGATTAGTTGTGCCATGATAGAGGCATGATTGTATAGACTTGCCATGATTGATCTTGGTTGTATGAGGATGATTTCTAGACTTGTTCTTATTGCCAATTTATGCCATGTTTGCTTGATTTGGTCCATTCAATGTGATTTAATGCATGAGAGTGCTTGGATTGCATGGATTGTAGGTCTAGGGATTGAAGTGAGTGTGTTCTAAGAGATTAGATCATCTTGTTTCAACCATTTTCACTTGATTTCTCTCTTGGGCATTTTATCGAACACTTGGTGTACATGTGGATTTTCATTCAATTGAGTTTGAAAAGGCTTTTTGGTGAATCTCTTAGTGTTAGGGCATTGATATGAGAGTGTTGTGCCTAGCCTTGTGGTCATAGAGTCTTAAGAGAGGGTCTTGTGTCTTGGCATTTCATCAAACACTTAGAATGCATCCTTTTTCACTTAGCTTGAGAGCGAGAGCCTAAGTTGAGTGGTATTAGGATAGGGATTTGGTGCTACGAGAGTGCATTGAGTCTATAGAAGTGAAATGCATGGTCATCCGAATGCAAACTCGATTTTGATTGGCTTGTTTGTTCAATTAGTCCTCTTGAGCATGATGAAACTACCCACCAAGAGAACCCCCTTTGTCTTTGATTTGAACCACATTTCTCTCTTGTTTAATCTTTGTTAGTATTGTGAATCTTTGCTTTTGTTTCTGAATTTCTTTTCAAACCAAACCAATTTCAAATGTCTAGACCGTCTATGAGAAGTGTGAGTATTAGTTTATGAGAGGACCCCGTGGAATACGACCTTGGTAAAATCCTTTTATCAAGTTTTTGGCGCCGTTGCCGGGGACCTCTCATTCCTTTGAAAGCACTTAGTAGTGGACCGATCTATTCACTTCCTTCCGTTTTACTTTTGCTTCCTTGTTACGTGTTGTTTGACTTGTTATCACACATTGTCGTATTACGTTGGTATTTGTTGTTTGACTTGTGTGTAGGAACCGTGCACTAGTGCATGAGGCGAATCACCCGTCTTCAAGCACGACTCCAAGGCATCAAGGTCGTGATTGAACCACCAACTCGTTCTCTTCCTCACTTAATTCATAGCACCACACGCAACAACATGTCTCACCATGAGGACGAAGATAACCACTCGGAGCATTCACATCACACTAATGAAGACGATCAATCGCAAAGGGGTGCGAGGCGCACACTAGCTGATTATGCTCGCCCAACCCTTGAAGGGGCAGCCTCGAGCATCGTGCGATGACCAGTGAATGCAAGAAATTTCGAGCTAAAGCCAAATATGATTCAGATGGTACAGAACGGAGTGGTGTTCAACGGTATAGATGGAGAGTGCCCGTCTAGACACTTGAAGGACTTTTTGGAGATATGCGATACGGTGAAGAATGACCAAGTGCACCCGGATTGTGTGAGACTCCGGCTCTTTCCCTTCTCACTCAAAGGTAGAGCCAAGTCATGGTTGGAGAACCAACCGAGTAGAGCTTTCACCACATGGGAGGGCCTAGCCGAAGCTTTCCTCGAAGAGTTCTTTCCTCCTTATATGACGGATGCAATCCGAGATCGTATCAACCACTTCACACAACACAAGGGAGAGCTCTTCCATGAGACTTGGAATAGGTTCCAAGCCCTTCTTCGGTCTTGTCCTCATCACAACTTCGCCGAATGGAGCTTGGCGGATATCTTTGCTAGGTCCCTTGATTTTGAGAATACAAGGATGATCAACCAAGCCGCCGGAGGTGATTTAAGGATGCTCACTCCCGAAGATGCTCTAGAACTCTTTGCGGAGATGGCTAATAAGACTAGGAGTTGGTCTCGCCAACAACCTCCAAGGTCCAAGTATGGGAGCGACACTCACTACGACTCTAGAGCCATAAGTGTTGATGCATCGAAGGAGTCATCTAGTTTTAGGAAGAACCCGAAGCTACCGGGCCACCGTGATGAAGATGATCCCATGATCGCTCTTCTTATGTCCAAGATCGATGCCATGGCTTCACAAGTAAGCAATCTTAGTATGCCTAAGCCTCCCTCTAAGCCATCTAAAGTGGTTAATCCACCGGTTGCTACGGTGTTTTGTTGTGAGTGTTGTGGAGGCCAAGGCCATGATGCTAATGTTTGTCCTTCTGCTACTTCCGAGCCTAACCAAGGTGAAAGCATTGAGGAAGTAAGCTTTGTGCAAGGCCAAGGGTTCTATGGAAACTTCAACCCTCAAGGAAATTACCAAGGTGGTAACTACAACCGTCCTTGGAACCAAGGAGGTAATTACAACAAGCCTAATCAAGGTGGATTCCAAGGTTATAGAGGGTATCAAGGCAATCAATGGACTCAAGGAAGTAACCAAAACCAAGGTAGTCAATGGACTCAAGGAGGTACCCAAGGTCAAGGGAACCAAGGGGGAAATCAATGGAATCAAAGTGGACATCCAAATCGAGGTCCCCAAGGTCCTACCCCACCGGGAATGTACAACCATAGAGGTGATGGACCACCCGGATTCAACAAACCACCTCACAACAAAGAGGGCGGTTCTCCAATATCTCAAGAGGATACCAACGCGGCAATGATTCAACTTATAAAAAATCAACAAGCTTCAATTGCAAATTTGGAGAATCAAATGGGTCATATTGCTAAAACACTCTCGGAGCGACCCTCGGGTACTTTACCCTCCAACACCGAGGTCAACCCCAAGGTTCCCGAGGAGCTTATGATGGTAACTTTGAGGAGTGGTAAGCAAGTACAAGATGCCATACCTAAGGTGGTAAGTGCTCAAGATGATGATTTGGTTATAGTTGAAGATGTTGACTCCGATGATGACACGGATAAGATTGAAGTTAAAGATAGAAGAGCCAAGGCTAAAGAAGCTTCTAAGATGACCAATAAGGTTGGTTCTCAAGAGGCTACGGCGAGTGCTACTCCGGTCTCTCCTCTCGCACCGGTTGTACCTCCGTACAAGCCTAAGCCACCTTATCCTTCTCGCTTGAAGGCAGATTCCATGGAAAAGGACTTCAAAAGGTTTGTTGAGATTCTTGACAAGGTGCAATTTACAATGCCTTTTGGGGAAGCAATTACAAAGATGCCTCAATATGCAAAGTTCATGAAAAAGATCTTCACCAACAAACGCAAGCTTACGGATGTGACTTCGGCAAAGCTCAACGAACAATTCTCCGCCATTCTCTCTAAGAGGCCACCGGAAAAGCTTAAGGATCCAGGTAGCTTTACTATTCCTTGCACTATTGGTGAACATGCAATAAGTAGAGGCTTAGCCGATTTGGGTGCTAGTATCAATGTTATGCCATATTGCATGTTTAAGAAGTTAGGCCTAGGGAAACTAAAACCAACTCAAATGAATGTTCAATTAGCGGATAAATCTGTGACATCCCCTCGTGGTATTGTCGAAGATGTGTTGGTTAAGGTTGGTGCTTTTGAACTCTTTGTGGATTTTGTTATTCTAGATGCTATGGGTGGTACCGATGTGCCTTTGATTCTAGGACGACCCTTCTTAGCGACCTCTCATGCTTTGATTGATGTTTATGGTGGTAGACTTACACTTAGAGTCGATAATGAATGCATAATCTTTAACCGTTCCGATGGCATGGAGTTCACTTTGTCTTATGCTAGGCACCATGATCCTAGGAGTCCAAATGATCTTGCTTCGGCTACTAATAGCACTAACCTTGTCCGTCATAGTCTTGTGGAGTTGTTTGCTCTTAGTGATGTGCAGGAGAAAAAGGATGAAGTAAAGGTGGCTCCACCTTTCGTGCTTCCAAAGACTCCACCTAAGGCTAAGAAGAAAGGTGTGGAGAAGCCACCCGAGAAGGGCAAGGAAGCCGCACCGATGGGTGAGACTAGCAAGACTAAGAAGCCACCCGATGAGAGAATTCACTCCAAGTGGTTTGGCCCCTTCTCCATTGCTCACACTTCATCATCCGGGAAATCCGAGCTCACACCTCCCGAAGTCGGTAAGGTTCAATTCAAGTTCCGTGTGCCATGCGAAGGTAATGACTTCGACTTCAAAGAGGTAATGAGTTGGGATGGTTTTACTTAGCTTGTCTTTGTGCTTCGTCGAGCTTACGACGTTAAACAAGCGCTTCTCGGGAGGCAACCCGAGTGTTTTCTCGTTGTTTTTGCTTTGTTTTTGTGTGTGTTTGTGTGTGTTCTTGTTTACTTTGGAGTCCTTGAGGTTTAGAGGTGGTTCTTGGTCTGTGATGTTGTGGGAAGTTGATTTTGTTCGGGTCTAGTACCCTTTGGTGTTTGGAGTTGTTTGGTAAGTTTGGAAAAAATTGCATTTTTGTGAAGGTGACTACACGTCGTGTACTTATACACGTCGTGTAGTCATACACGTCGTGTACTTTCTCAGCAAATCCCCCTGTCCCCCAACTTTAGTTCATTTTGCTTTGGTCCATACACGTCGTGTAGTAGTACACGTCGTGTACTATTAAGTGTACCTTTTGAGTGTACCCTTTTTGAGTGATTTTTCGAATTGAGTCATGATTGGTTTTTGGTTTTGTTTTCGTTCGGTTTGATTTGGTTTTGCCCAGCCCTGATCTAACCAACCGACCCATCTACCCACCCTCTCACATAACTCCAACCAGACAACTCCCCTAGCCGACCCAACTCACCTGACTCACCCGAACCAACCGATCCACTCACCCGACCCAAACCGAACCCAATCCTCTTATCTTCTTCACATCCCGCAACCAAACTTCCCCGACTCCCAATTCCAACCTCCAAACTCCGTCCACCGCCGACTCCCGCCGGACCTCAACCCCAGCCGACGTCGTCCAGCCGCCAGCCACATCTTTCTCCGACCCCCCCCCCTCACAACTCTCTCTTCCAACCCGCCAACCCAGCCACCGCCGCACCGCAACACCCTCTCCCCCGCCGACTCGCCGCACCAGAGCTCCCGCCGCCCAAACCCGACCAAAGCCGCCGACTCCGCCAAACCACCTCCCGCCGCCCAAACCCGACCGCAGCCGCCTCTTAACCTCCCGGCGCCACTGCCAGCCTATTTCTGCCGCCATTGCCCAGCCTCTTCAGTTGATTTCGAACCAGGGTTTTCTTTTTCTTTTTTCATTGTTAAGTGTGGCTGGCGTGGTTATTTGTTTATTTGGCCGATTGGTGACTTCTTCAATTGCGTTCATGTGTTGTTTGCCGATTGTGGTTAATTGGGGCGGTGATTGAGTTGTGTGTTATTTGTTCAGTTGCTTGTTTTGCTTGCCAAGTGGGGTTGAATGAAGTGTTTAATTGGAGTTAGTGGCTTAGTTATGTGATTAGCAGCTTGTTGAGTTTAGCTTCGTGGCTTGGCTTGAATGCTTGCTTGATTCATTGTTTAATTGGGTGAGGTTTGTTTGCTGAATGGGCAGATTTGGTAGGGGGTTTTGTTGATTTGCTTGTGCATTATTGGTTGGTTTGCTTGCTAATGAGGGTGCTACCATTTTGTTGCTTGGACATTAGTGGTGTGAGTGTTGCTTGATGGACTAAATGGTGGCAGTTGGTGATATGTTGGTAGGCTTGGCATGTGACTTGATGAGCTGTTGGTGTTGTTGTTTTGTTTGGTGGGAGTGTGTGTTAATGTGCAGGTGTTTGAGTGTTGGCGTGTTTGAGCTATGGAGTTTTGTGGGGTTGATAATGTTGGCTTTTGTCTATGCCTTTTGTCTTGCTCTGTTTCAGTATGGTCTATGGTTTGATTTGCAAGTTCTGAATTCAGGGACTGAATTTCATTCTTGTGTGAGGAGGGGTGTGGTTGGTCACCACTCGTTGGTTTATTTATGTACATTCCCCTTGCATTGTGTGGTTTTGTGCTCATATGTTGCTACTAGTAATATTGATCCATGATGTATGCCTTTTGCTTAGTGTGGTTCTTAATGAAATGATCTTTGCTAGCATAGGTTTTTGCTCTTGATCGTGATGATTGTGATTCGTGCTAAGGGATATTGCCATTTTAATGTGATCGTTGAGCTGTGGATGTTAAATTATTTGATATTTGCTCCGATCTTTCTTGTTTTGGTTTTTGGAATTGAGGGATGCTTGATTACCCCTCCCTGTGAGCTTTTCAGGGCCACACCTTTATCTCGAGACTCTTGCTTTCTTTTTATTTGATTGTGATTGTGTGTAGATCAATTAGGGCTTTCTTACTTTTGCTTTTATTTGCTCCGTGTGTTTTTGTGCTGTTTTAACTTTTTGAATAAGGTTTGGCAAGCACTCAGGATTCACTCTTCACCAATGATCGTCATGGGACTCTTTCACCACTATTACCTCCTATGCTCCTCTTCACCGCACGGTATATTCGTTCCACCTTACCCTCTCTTTCTTGACCATTGAGGACAATGCTCATGCTAGTCGTAGGGGGAATTTGAGGTTTGGTGTGATTGTTTGTCGGTAGAAGTAGAATGCTATGTTTTGAGTGTGTGCATGATCTTGATTGAATGTCAAATTCCTCTATCGTAGAATCGTTCAGTTCTTGACTTTTGGTGTTTAATTGACTTCAAGCTTTCACAATGACGTTTAGACTGTTCCACGTAGAACCTATAACCAGCATGTTAGCGCTAATATCAAATGAGTCTAGGTCAGAACAGAGATTTTATCACTCTTGTATGTTGGTTGATTGGTTTGATACGTGTTTTTGTACCGCTCGATAACACCGGTCTAAGATGAGGAACGCAATCAGAATTTTCACCCTTTTCCATGTTTTTCTTCAACTTTTTTATCCCTCGTGATTGTGGCTTGAGATTAGACGGAAATCCAATTGAAATCTTGTGTGAAAGTTTTAAGGGGCTAAGGATCAATTGGCTAGTTTGTGAAGAAAATATTCAAAAGAAAATGCTCAAAAGAGAAGAAAAGCTAGGCAAGCTCGGCACCTAAGTGAAGTGTCGGGTTGAGCACTAGCAAAGGCAAAGGCTGTGAGCTAGGCAGGTTCAACACCTAAGTGAAGTGTTGGATCGAGCACTAGTATGCAGTAGGAAAAAAAAAGAGAGTTCTCGAAAGTGGCCCTTGTTATAATGATCCTAGCTAGAGCTTGTAAAGTGCGGATCTAGAAGCGGATGAAATCGAGTCGATAGCCACATCACGATCACTTACCACTTTCAAAAAAAAAAATTCCCCCCCCACCTAATCCGTTCCATTTCCTGAGTTCAAGTCCTTTTGATTAGAGTTGGTGTTGTCGTGGTCGGTTTTCCTGTATCCCAATTTACCACTACTTGAAGTGTGCAGAAAACAGTGAGGTCTAGACTTGTTTGGTTGATGTTATTGCATGTGTAGGTTAAATTTGTTCGTGGAACAGTCTAAGCCAAATTGTTATTGCTTGAATCTCAATGTGACCGATCTTGTCATTTGTGAATTTGGATGTTTTCTAATTCATTTGCTTGAGGACAAGCAAAACTTAGTCGTAGGGGAATTTGATGTGACTTTATTTAGTGCATTTTGAGCTATGATTGACCTATGAAATGCCCGTGTTTGATCGTGAGATGTCATGCTCTGTAGGCTTTTATTGATATTTTGCGCAAAGTGTCCATTTGTTGTTCGGTTGCCACTTTGGAGCCAAATTCGTGGTCTATTGGTGTTACCTTTGTGCATTTTCAGGTTATGGCATCGAAGTACGGATTACAAGGAGTCCATAGGACCAAACGGAAGCCAAATCGGTGCTCGGATGAGGGAGAAATGAGCGAAGCAAAATTGCGGTCTGTGCAGATTTTAGGGTACATGACGTGTAGTTATACACGACGTGTAGTTCTACACGACGTGTATGCCCAGCAGATTCCTATTTAAAGACGATTTTTGGGGATTCTACTATTATCCTTTCATCTCCCTTGAACCCCAAACACATACCCACGAACCCTCAAACCCTAGAACACATTTTTGGAGCAATTTGAAGCCATTGGAGCTAGGATTGAAGCCAACAAACCTTGGGAGAAGTGCTTACAAGTGGAGAAGTGAAGATCATCACAAGGATTCATCCATGGTGTTCTTGGTGACCATTCTTCCTTCTCTTCTCTTTACTCCCTTGGCCATGTGTGGCTGAGTTTCTAGGGTTCATTCTTGGATGGGTAGATTAGTTGTGCCATGATAGAGGCATGATTGTATAGACTTGTCATGATTGATCTTGGTTGTATGAGGATGATTTCTAGACTTGTTCTTATTGCCAATTTATGCCATGTTTGCTTGATTTGGTCCATTCAATGTGATTTAATGCATGAGAGTGCTTGGATTGCATGGATTGTAGGTCTAGGGATTGAAGTGAGTGTGTTCTAAGAGATTAGATCATCTTGTTTCAACCATTTTCAGTTGATTTCTCTCTTGGGCATTTTATCGAACACTTGGTGTGCATGTGGATTTTCATTCAATTGAGTTTTGAAAAGGCTTTTTGGTGAATCTCTTAGTGTTAGGGCATTGATATGAGAGTGTTGTGCTTAGCCTTGTGGTCATAGAGTCTTAAGAGAGGGTCTTGTGTCTTGGCATTTCATCAAACACTTAGAATGCATCCTTTTTCACTTAGCTTGAGAGCGAGAGCCTAAGTTGAGTGGTATTAGGATAGGGATTTGGTGCTACGAGAGTGCATTGAGTCTATAGAAGTGAAATGCATGGTCATCCGAATGCAAACTCGATTTTGATTGGCTTGTTTGTTCAATTAGTCCTCTTGAGCATGATGAAACTACCCACCAAGAGAACCCCCTTTGTCTTTGATTTGAACCACATTTCTCTCTTGTTTAATCTTTGTTAGTATTGTGAATCTTTGCTTTTGTTTCTGAATTTCTTTTCAAACCAAACCAATTGCAAATGTCTAGACCGTCTATGAGAAGTGTGAGTATTAGTTTATGAGAGGACCCCGTGGAATACGACCTTGGTAAAATCCTTTTATCAGTCGCCGAACCGGAACCGGAGCCGGAGCTGCGGAATCCATCGCCGGAAAATAATATGTACTGGTCGGGAAAAAAAATTGAAGAAGAAGATTTAGAATTTTAGTTATTTACAATTTAGTCACTTGAGTTTAATCTATTTTAGTTAGGTCACTTACTTTTTGTTATTAACAATTTTGTACTGGGCCGTTTTGAAAATTTTTGTATGTGAACATCGTCAGAAATTAACTTTGTAACTTAATAATGTGGTCGTTGAATAACATTTTAACTAGTTTATACAACTAGTTAACTAATTATAAATGTTAACTAGTTATGAGTTAAAGATTTCCGGTTAACTAGTTATTTGGTAATGACGTTAACTAATTAGCAATGTAAGATAACTAGTTAACTAATTACTAACAAAATAACTAATTACACTAATTTGATAATGAGATAACTAATTTTGGTAACTAGTTATCAACTAAAAATCTTGTTAACTAGTTATCCAATCGTGATGTTAACTAGTTAACTTGATAATCATATGTTAACAAGTTAACTCGATAAAGTTAACTAGGTAATAACAAACTAACTAGATACTAATTTTGAAAACTAATTAACTAATTTTTTGTTAACTAGTTATCTAATCATGATGTTATCTAGTTATCAAATAATCTAGTTAACTAGTTATCCAATAATCTCGTTAACTAGTTACCCAATCACGATGTTAACAAAATAACTAGTTATCAAGTAAAAAAATTGTTAACTAGTTATCTAAATCATGATGTTAACTAGTTAACTAGATTAGTTAACTAGTTACTAATAAAATAACTAGTTAACTAATTTTGATAACTAGTTATCAACTAAAAAAAGGTGTTATCTAATTAACTACAAAACATTGTTAACTAGTTATCAGTTTAAAAACCATGTTAACTAGTTATCAATACAAAATCATCTTAACTAGTTATCAATAAAAAAACATTGTTAACTAGTTATCAGGTTAAAATCTGGTAACAAGTTATCAAACAAAAAACGATGTTAACTAGTTATCAGTTAAAAAACACTGTTAACTAGTTAACAGGAAAAAAAATGTTAACTAGTTATCAAACAAAAATTGAAGTTAACTAGTTTTTTTTACAGCAAAAAAAAATTTTGGAAAGCAAAAAAAAAAAAGTTCACCGGAAAGTTCGTCGGCGACGGCGACCGATCGCCGGAAAAGTCGCCGGTGACGGTGGGCCGGCCGCCGGAGAGTCATCGGTAGTTCCTGGGTCAAAGAGTGTAATATTAATTATTTAATTTAAATATAATAATTAAATTATGTGTGTAATGTCCTAAATACCCCTAACAATCTAGACCATTGGATTGGTCAAAGAGTCAAAGGATGATCTGATGGCTGAGAAAGGGTTGGAACTTCCAACCCTTGGAAAGGGTTGGAACTAGATCCTTTGCCCTTTCTCATCATAAAATCTTTCCTTCGTTGTTTTGCCTAGGTTGTATGCACCTTGACTTGCTCACACACTTTCCATGCTCTTTGATCTCTTATTGACTTTTCTCTTTAACTTGACTTTTGATTTGTGATAGTGGACTTTGACCTTTGTTGTTTGACTCTCGTGGCACCTCAACCACAAAACCCTGTTGTTAGCTCTCATCCTATCTAAGTAAGCTTCCATCGAGGGATCTCGTGAAATAGACCCTAGCTTGCTAGGTATCTTTCATATAGGTGACCCCTCGCGGGAGCCCGACCAGGACTTATGAATCTCCTCATCTGAAACAGCAATTTACATCATACTTTCACAATCAACATGGGAGCAAAAATAACTTGTAGATCAATTGAGGTTTCCAGAAACTCCAGATCTTCCCAAGAGGAGCAAAATTATAGTAATGAGTATTCTTCCAAAGAGAAAACGTATGAGAAATATCTATACTACATATTAGCTAAAGAAATATTCAAAACATTATCATACTTGTGTGGAGGATTAAAGTCTCTCACGTTCCAACACATAATCTTCATTTAACAGTTTGGAGGCTTAGGAAGGATAACTTCCTTACTTGTTCTTGACCTTGTCACTCTATGCTTATTAATAGGAGATCGTAAAGAGTTGTGCAACGGAGGGAAATCAGGATTGTCAATTGATAAGACAAGAAACTGCCCTCTTAACAATGCAATTTGACCTTCCACATTTCCCGTACGAGGACTAGCACCTGGGTCGATGGAGCAGACAATAACATAGGAAGAGACTAGCACAAAGGGAGTTCCAACCTGCAACGAGGCTTCAACCAAAGTGCCGGTTGGGGCAGGTGGAATCTCAACTTGTGTCGAGGTTTCAACCACAACTAGGTATTGTAGTCGCGCGATGCTGCGACGTGTTAAATAAATTGTTAAATTTAGTGTATTCACCCGTTGACTAAATGAAAGTATTTTTGTGTGTTCAACATTAAACGACACCAAGAAACATTTTTGCAATATAATGAATTTTAAAGCATCACTGTGGTAGAGGGGATCTGATCGTCATTTTCAACTACAACATGGATGCCATCTGCTGATCGCACAAGAGACACCACAACATAAAGCTGACCATGTCTAAACACGAGAGATGGAAGATAAAGACCAACTTATTCCAGTGTTTGACCTTAACTTTTATTGATATGTCATTGTATAACATAGATAGTAACAGACACAAACATAACAAAGAGAAAACTGAGAGAACGAACTCACTATGATGCACTGCTATAAAGAGCTTGATGAAGACAGTATGTGCTAGCAATATTGAAAGCATGGTGGTAAAAAGAGAACATTTTGGGTTTTCCTCAATGGGCATGAGCAAGGTTGTAGGCTGTATGAATAGAGATAATGAGTCTTCACAGGTGATGTTGCGAGCGGCTTGGCATGACATATAGCTGATGTATCTTGTAAATATCCCGATATTCAATATAGGGCAGGCGAGAGAAGATTGCTCAGGGAATGTAAAACCCTCTATGCGAGTCTCCTGCAAAAACAACAAAGAACAACTTGATGTTACCAAGAGAAAAATGAATCAGACAAAAGTAGATGTAAAGAAAGCATAAGGTTGGCTGCCATCTCCGACAACATCAAACATTTCTTCCCACTTGTGAAGCAACTGGAAAATGGAGAAACATGAGTTGTGGGCGAGCCGCAGATCAGCAACACCAGATGTACACCGAATTAAATCTACACATTTAAAAAGATGAGAAGGTCTAAAAGAAGATACAGACTGGTATGACGAAGGTAAGTAAGGAAGTGAAATGAACACACCTGGAGTAGTGGAAGACATATTTGTCACTGAAACAAATTTAGCAAAGAGAGATGAAGAAAAGAAGAAGCCAAAGTGAAAGAAACACAGATGATAAGGAAATAGGCTAATCTTAAACACCCCATAGCTAACCTAATCAACTAAAACGTAATAAATGGTGGGAGGCATGTAAAAGAGAGCAATAATATATAAGGAAGCAGCAGACTATAATATGAAAATGAATAATATGTTTGAAAGATCTGGTTGTCTCACCTGAATGCTAAATCCACATGGCACAAATTTGAAAACAAATACACGTTGTATTTATATCAATGGAAAACGTAGCGAAATGGGACATACCTCCGAGTCCACCCACAAAGTACCGTATGCGGAAAACTAATCAATCCTAACAGGGTTTCAGAGCTTCCAGCCATGAAGTAGTCGTAGCTGCATTTCCGGTAGAGCCTCCGGAGAGGCGTTTTCCAGCAGAGAGAGCCACATCACCAACTGAAAATGGAAGCTAGAAACTGGAGAAAGATGTGGGAAACTAAAAAGCAGGAGGAGAGTAAAGTAAACACAAAGAGGAAAGAGGATTGGTACCTTGATATGGAATATGCAGAAAGCAGCAAGAGAAAGGCATCGGTCAATAAAGTGATGATGATTAGATAAAGGAACGAAAGAAATGGAAGAGAATCGGGAAAGCTGAACACAATTGATGACGCAACTGAACTTAAGTAAAAAATGGGCAGCAGAGTGAAAGAATAGAGGAAAGAGGATTGGTACCTCGATATAGAATCAATAGTAAGCCATCAATCATTTAAGTGATTGGATCAGTGAACGAAGAATCGGAAGAGAACTGGGGAACCCAAACTGAACCGATCAAGTAGCCAAACTTAACTTACACAGCGACCAGCGCGGAGTAAAAGAAACTAAGCTAATCAGTAGGTGCGAATCAGGGAAAAAATTGTAGCGATCCGGAGAGAAAGAGAAAGGGGGAAAAGAATCGTGAGAGAAAGTGAAAGGGAAAAAAGGAATAAAGCATAAGTGAGGCTGACTAAAACTCAGCCGAATTAACTGAAGCCCAACTGGAAGCATAGTGAAAACAGTTCTAGGAACTAAAACCCAGCTGAATCAATAGAAGCCCAACATGGAATCATAATGGAAAGAGTTCAATGGGGACTAAAAAAAATCTCTTAATGAATAGTGTAATACTTATGTGCTTTATATAGATTTAACATCTGTTTCCAAAGAAGTTAGATTAGACGTAGATGCCTAAGCAGGTGCCCATTTGCTATGCACTTAGAGGTCAGGTTCATTGCCTGCCACATGCACCTCTTTCTGAGGAATTTTTTGTCGCCAGGATGCCGTCTCATTCCCCTTTCGTCCCGTATGGTTTCTTAGAGTAATCCCTAAAAGAGATATACTCAATAACAACAGTTTTGAACCCGTTGACAGCCACACTTAACATAGAAGGTATGTCATCCTTCTTTAATAGAAGTACACGGGTTTTTGGAAACCCCAAGATATCCTCTAAACAGGTTTGCATATCCATTTGCATTGGGACACCTATTAAACTTGCAACCATGTTCATGACTCCCGTAGAGAAAAGCAAGGGGGAAATGAAGAAAAGAGTTGTGGATATGCCAGAGAAACTGAATCCTCAACCTGAAGAGGCTTCAAATTCGATTGTCATGGGTGTAAATGAAGAAAAGAGTTGTGGATATGCCAAGGTCCCTTCGAGAGCACCCACGCGCTATCTTCAGCAGAAAGAATCTGGATAAGAAGAAGTCCACCACCTCGCGGAAAACCCTGAACACTTCCTTCTCGTCCCCATAACTGAGGGGCCACCCACTGAAAAACTCTTATAGGGGGTTGATGACACTAGATTAACCGTGATTATCGCCCCCGATTAAGCGACATTCCGTTATCTGTAGCACATTTTAGGGGCAGTTTAGTGGATTTCAGTTCATTCACTCTGTTTCCTATCGATTTGGTTACCTTCACCCATTTTGGGTCTATTTGATGTATTTTTTAGTGTCTCTTTGAGTACACAGATTTTTGCTGTCGAATAAGTACCTGTCGAACGTGTTCAGAATGCAATGGAGTATCAAGAAAGAGTTTTGAACCATCAGAGAGTCAAAGAAAGAAGAAGAAATCAAGAACTGGTCAAATGGGAAGGTTCTCGGCGAGAACTTCAAGGTTCTCACCGAGAAGGTTGTGAAGAAGGGTTTGATTTTCCTCGCCGAGATTTTAAAATTAATTGTGAAGAGGTTACCGTCGAGAACCTTAAGGTTTTCGGCAAGAACCTGGTGTTTTCCAGATCAAGAGCTGAAATGAATTTCAACCCTATAAAATGACTTGTTCAGCCCCTTTTAAAGACACACTCGATTTTCTAGACAGAGCCACGACCTGGAGAGAGTTGAAATCATATTTTGGAGTGTTTGTAGAGATCACAACCACGATTAATCCATCTTGAAGACGCTCAGAGCATCGAAGTTGAAGGTTTTCAAGATCAAAACTGCACGGCATCATCAGAATTAGGTTTTTTCAGTTTCCCCTTCTTCTTCCTTTGTTCTATGATGAATTCTTTTGTAGAGTCTGAATCTTGTTCATCGGATTTGAGTAGCTAAACTTCTCTAGCTTAGATTATATGAACCATAAGTGACCCAGAAATTTAAAGCGATCACGTATCAGCGGGCAGTTAGAGTTTAATTCAGATTTTTCGTATTCATGTTTGATTCGTTCTTTAATTCTGTTTCTTCTCTGGCCAGATCACCTAGATTAGATTCTTGTTAGGATAATGAATAAAGGCAAATATCCGCCTTGTTCTAGAACGTCGAATCAAGCAGTTAACCTTTTCAACGGATTCACTTGACCAATAAGGGCCGTTTAGGGTTAATCTGTTTCAATAGTAGCTCACAGAATTAATTTCGATGCACCAATTAATTATCCATTGTAGGAGTGAACGCACAAACAGATAATTAATCTTGTTAGCTAGTTCAATAGTAGTAAACGTTTGTGGACTTAGACCTAAGGGTAAGGAGCTACAGCAGTGATTAAGAACTGAATGAATTGGACGAATTTATACTATAACTAGGCGAATTCACCCAACATAAGCTAGCTACATCTCCAATTTCCCATCCACTTTGTGTTTTCAAAAATTCCATTTTTGCTAATTATTAACCTAATTATGAGCAACTATAAAATGATCATTAATCTATACAATAAATATTGAGTCAAAAGATTTGACCATTAATTAATTTGATAATTGTTCCACCCACGTGAGACGTGGCGTACAATGAGGTTCAAACCTGGAGAGTTTAAGAGGTTGAGTGCTGTTCGCCTTACTCTATGCTCCACTGGACGTCCGGGAAGTACCTCACAAGGTGTACAAGAAATAGTAGTAAGAGAATGAACACTTTAATAAGTGTTTGTGAGTTGGGGTAAGGTCGTATGAGTGAGAGATAGAGAAGTATCGGGGGTACCCTTTAGGGTTTTGGCTGATCGATAGCTTTGAGCGTACTAGCCGGAGCCGCTACAAAAAAGGGGGTTTTGCGTCGCTTGCAGGGGAAGAGATTAGTATTGGTCGATCTAAAACCGATGCTAAACCCTTGACTCGCGTTTGACCAAGGGTTTAGCGTCAGTTGTTTTTTGACCGACAATGAATAAGGATCTAAAACTGACGCTAAACCTGAGTTTGGTCCGAACCAAGGATCCAGCCCACTCAGACATTAGCGTCGATTTGGCGAAAGAAGATAGAGTCGGACACGACCGACGCTAAATTCATGGGGATTTTGGCGTCGGTTCCGTGTCCATTTTAGCGTCGGTCTAATTTCTAACCTATTTACACCCCCAAATAGACGGAATTCATT
Organism: Linum lewisii; assembly: GCA_034768395.1. NCBI lineage: Eukaryota > Viridiplantae > Streptophyta > Magnoliopsida > Malpighiales > Linaceae > Linum > Linum lewisii. Next base: position 61,946,706 of record CM068297.1, on the reverse strand, counting down.
TTTCCTGTGTGCAACTCTTTGAACTCTCCTAAGGTATGTATTTTCTTATTTCAATATTGTATTTGATTTAGTTATTGAATTAGTTAGTTATAGTTTTAGTGTTAGTAGTTAGTTTGTGAAATAATTTTTTAATATATTGTACGTATTGTTAGGTTGTGAATTAATAAATTAGGGTTTTGATATTATTAGCTGGTTAGTGAAATAATTAGAGAATATATTGTTGTGTATTGTTAGTTAGTGAATTAATTTGTTTATGAATTAGTGTGCATTATTAGTTAGTGATTTAAATTGTAGTTAATTGGTAGGTGTAACTCCATTTGAGCTAGGAGCCGCGGTGACGCCGTCTCGTCATTGCTTTCTCTTCATTGGTTGTAGGTACGTATATATTAATTTGAACACTGTATTTTTTTTAGCATTATTATGTAGTGTCATTCAAAATAATTTAGTATAATTTTAAATTTATGATTACTAATTGTGTCGTAAAATTATCAGTGACCGTCCCTTCTTGTATCCTCGTTTCTCATTGTTTCGCATCTTTATCCCAGGTGTACGGTGTACCCTATAGAAAGGTACAACTACAAACTATTGTTTTCTTCTGTATTATACTGTCAATTCCAATAATCTATTACTACTGAACTTGTTCTCTTAATCAGATTTCGTGGAAAGCTAAAATATTTTGTACGAAATCGGTCACACAAGGTTCAATACTGAACGATGGATTTATAAAGAAAATCGTGAATTTCACATCCTATACTATGATGTTGGAGTTGAGACTAGATTCAATCATGGATCTCGACTACATGATCAAGTATTAGAAGATGAATCACATGATCTGTCTATTCTTCCATCCATTGGGCACCATGTTGGTAGTATAAATTACTTCCGATTGACAGATACAGAGTTGTTACAAGCGCACCGACATGTCCTTATGGGGTCCCAACTAGTCGGTTCTTTTCTCATGTAAATACAATTCTTATTTGGACTTGTGACATGGTTAGTAATTCTACATGTTTAACATATGTGAATTTCAAAATAAACCATTCATGGTGAATTAGGGAGTTCCAAACTATTACAACACGATGACTTCGAGGAAAATCAGCAGCAGAAATTGAGAAAGCTGTTCATAGAGACTTCGTACAATGGTTTCAGAGTCGAGTACGTGCTTTACTATGTAACTCGTTTGTGATTTTGTCCTAATGAAAATCTGAAATATAATAATCTTGTCAAATACTATTATTTTTGTCAATTGAACAGATACTTGACGATGACCAAGTAGTCCATTCCAAGGATCTAAGAGTGTTAGCTTGCGGTCCTCAACAACAATAAAAAAGATATGTTTCTTATGATATTAATGGTTATCGGTTTCGCATAGTTGCTCGTGACAACCCCCTCAAAACTCAGAATAGTAGGGTATAAGACAACTATGAAACTCATAGTTACGCTAGTTCAATGGACAATCGACCTCAAACAAGTGAACTGGCGTATTATGGCAAGTTAGAAGTGTAATTGAGTTGAATTATGGAGAATTCTGCGTGGTGTTATTCAAGTGTAAATGGGCTAATACGCACAATCCTAGATATGTGAAGAAAGATGGATTGGGGTTCACCTCGATTAATTTCTCACATTTGCTATATATTGGAAATCGTTTAAACGACGAACCATATATTGAAGCAAAAGATGCTCGATGTGCAGGATAAAGTGGACAAAGGATGGTGCATTCCCGTACATATCAAACCTAGAGATGTCTATGACATGGGTGATGAGGAAGGAAGCAATGTACATGAGTGTGAAATGTTTGGAAATCAAGAGTTGTCGGCTTTTGATAATTCCAATATTCTACCCTAGTTAGGCCCCGAATAATCACAGAGTTCGATTAGGGTTTGGTAATATATTCATTTCACTTATTTTACTAAAAGCCAATCTATTTGGTACATTTTACACATCTAATCCAATTAACTATTTTTCTGTTATACAGACATGTCTCCTTCAGGTAAGCATGAGGTTGAGCTCATCGATGGCGTGGAGTGAAGACTCTGGCCTCCATTCCTAGTAATCAGATGATGAGTCTTTCCCATGGGAAGAAGGTTGTCATTCCTCGGGGTGGTACAGGACCCTTATATATTGGTCCAGCTAAAATCCTCGACAATTCAATGGTCAGCTCGCTAGAAACACCAACCTTATCCCGATCACTTACAAAGGGTGGCCGAATTTGTCTAATGGCGAGAAGGAAGCAGTGATGACCGCTATCTGGGTATGTATAATAAACACTACTACTTTCAAACGGCCTAGGTTATATAAATACTAATGTTTATGAAATTCCTTGTTGCAGAAAAGTATTGTCATTGAACCAGCGGGGGCATCAGATAGAGTTGTTTCCTATATCATGAGTGATATAGGAAAGAAGTGGAGGGATTAAAAATGAAGTTGTGGGCCAATGAAGTGATAACGCCGTACAAAAAGTTTTTAGCGGCTGATGCAGCAAAGAACAACCAAGATTTCGACCCCAAAGAGTTCGTGGTACCGTCGAGAGCGTGGGCCCTAGAGAGGAAACCTCCACATGTTCCCGCGCCTATGTGGACGCAGTATGTGGACTTGAGGATAAGCGAAAATATGCAGGTATGTAACGAAATATATGAATGCACTTCATTGAAGTAAATTTAGTTAGGGAACTAATGGTGTTACTTAAAAAATCTCAATTTCCAGGAGCTGTCTCGGATTAACTCTTTGAGGAGGGCGGAATACAAATCACCCCACACTGGGGGTTAAAGAAGTTGAGAGTGAGAGGATCATAATTGGTAAGAGTTCATCCTAAAATCACCTTGTTTTGTTAAATTATTTGAAAATAAATTAATATTGTTTAGTCTATGCACGTGTAGGAAGTAGAAACGGGAAAGAGGCCCACGAGAGGTGAGTTGTATGCCATCACTCACAAGAAGAAGGATGGCACATACACTGATCCTAATGTTTTAAGTGACGTTTCATGATTTTTTTTTTCAACTTTGTCATTACATTATTCAGAGTTTGTTTTCGAAAATGTGATCGTTCACCAATGTGCAGCCTAAGATTCTTGAGTTGTTGAAACACCCTACCATCCCGACTTGGGTAAGTTCTAAGGATGCATTGGGGCAAGTCTACCCCACTGAACATAGTGGTTGGGTTGGAGGATTGGGATTTGGTGCAACGCCCACTCTAGTACATATATTATGTTATGCTATTGGTAAATTTAAATTTATATAATGCTAACATTTCTAATATTTTGTTGTCTCTTTTTTGTAGGTCAACTTGAGTATGAAGAGGGGTGCGACTGGCCAGAGTAGCAGCCCAACAGATACTTCCATGCATAACTTCGGACATTGTCCTGTACAAGGACAAGTAGCAGCGTTATAGGATGAGGTTCAAGTTCTGAAGGAGAAGATGGCACTTATGGCGTCAGGGGCTTCAGGATCCTCCGCTCAGGATAAAGGAAAGGGGAAAGCCGCTGTTGAGGAGGAGGAGGAAGTGAGAGGGAGGGTGATGATGAGGACGATGAGTGATTCTATGTGAACATTTTTATGCTATTATATTACATGTAGACATATATAATTTATAATATTATTTGAATTATATAGTATGTTATGACTATTGTATGTTATGCCTATTATATGTCATGACTATTATTTATCCATGTCATTGGTTAGTAGTGTGTGTATTGTGCGGTATAATTCGTATTGAATTCCATGAATGAAATTGCGGTTTGCAGGTTGGCACTAAAAGAATATGAGATAAGAAGCTGAAGTGGCCAAAGTTTTTGACCTGTACTACATGTTTAGCGTCGGTTGAAGGGAATTGGCGTCGGTCAAAATCGATGCCAAAACAACCTGTAATTGGCGTCAGTTTTGGGATGTAGCGTCGGTCCTAAACTGACGCTAAAAAGTTAATAGTTAACAACCGACAAGTCAACTTTGACCGAGTTGGCGTCGGTTTTGTGCTTTGGCGTCGCTCGGAAAAACCGACGCTAAATCTGATTTGGTTTGCAATCAAACCGGTCTAGTCAAGGATTTAACGTCGCTTGTTATATGACTGACGCCAAATTTTAGCGTCGGTAGAATTGGCATCACTTTTCCGAACAATGCGAAAATGTTTAGCGCTCGATCAGAAACTCGTCTATGACCAACGCTAAACATGCAGATTTTTTGTAGTGAGCCTACAGCTCAAATCGTATCTCTATGTGTAGATGTGGTGTTGATTGTTTGTCTTTGTTAGAGGGCTGGTCCTCCTTATTTATAATCTTCGGTCCCTGAGTTGGGGGGAAGAGTCCTTCCCTTGTAAGAGTTGGACTCCGCTTCTAAGGTGGAAACCTAGGCGGCTAGGGTTGTCGCCTTCCCGTGGTGGGTCAAGAAACCCGCGCGGCCCAAGTAACTTATCTGAGACCCTAGGCAGCTGCTGGCCATAGGGTTCGGGTCTGCTATACCTTCTCGTTAAGATGTACGCCGGTTTTGGGCGCCCAACAACTCAGCTTCGGCCCATCAATAACACTTTTCATATGAATAATTGGAAAGATAGTCGTCATCAACAAATCCCTATAAACGTATCGCTGGAGTTCGCCATAACTCCTCCGCCATAAAATTTGAATACCAATTTCCATTGTAGTCAAAATCTCGATTTTGATCTTAAAATCTTACGGTTTTACGATTTCATATGTCTCTAGCGATCATGATTCCACGCAAAATCTATGGGTTGTGAAATCTAATAAAATCTTGAACAAAATCTTAGAATCTTATAAAATCAACGATTTTTCTTATATTTTACGATTTCACTTTCTAGGGAAAATTATTAGTTTATACAACTACATGTAAGTTAGAACAAATACAATTAAATTCAGTTGGTTTTGTTTTGAGATTTTGATTAATTAAGTTAGAAGTTATTACTAATTCTAATTCTAATTCTAATTATTCACTTCCCCGAATGACCGCTTAAGAGCCGACATTCACTGTTATTTTCTTATCTAGACTTTTCAAAGTTGGGTATTTTCTTTTTTGTCTCATGAACTCAAATAACTTAGATATAAAACATGAGAATATATGGTTTAATTACATATTTATACTTAATATGTTGTTGACTTAAATATTTCGTCAGTGCACTACAAAAAAATAGTTATTTAACGGTGACAGAAAACGTGTTTAACAGCGGCCGCGTGCCGCTGTTAAATTGGCCAATGGGAAAGGCATTTAATAGCGGCAAAATGTGGTCGCGGTTAAATGAAATATTTTAATAGCGGCCATAGGCCGCTGTTAAAGTATGTCATCGATTAAAGTAATAGTCGGAGCTACGATGATTAAGTCGGAACTCCGGCAATAGTCCATATCCCAGGAACTCCGGAACGCGGCGATTGAGCCGGAGCTCCTCCTCCTTTCGTCGATCTTCTTCTTCCTCCTCCCTCTGTCACTGCTTCTTCTTCCTCTTCCTTTTGTTTCTTGTTCTTCTTCCTTCTCCAGACGAAACTAGTGACGATGACGACGACTTGGGGGGAGGATCGACAGCTTCCTCTGCTTCCCCTTATTCCCCTCGTTCCATCGACGACTATGGAGATAAAACCACCGCCAAGTCCCTTCCTTTACTTCACCTCGTTCCAGAATCCATAGGCTGGAGTATCGGCAAAGAAGAAGAAGAGGAAGAGGAAGAGGAGGAAGAGGAAGAAAGGAAGAGGAAGAAGAGGAAGAGGATGATCGAAGAGGATGAGGAAGAGGACGCTCGGCGAGGAAGAAGAAGAGGATCGACGATGAAGTGCAGCTTTGACGGCAGCGGCACCGAAATAAAAGATTGGAGCTGATTAGGGTTTCCATTAAATCAACGGCTGAGATTGACCACGTTTAAATCAACGGATGAGATTAGATTTAGAGTTATTCGCGTCTAGCGGTTTCAACCAATCAGATCATTTTATTTTAACAGCGCCCATGCGCCGCTGTTAAATTAGCCGTGGCCGCTGTTAAACTGTGTAATTTAACAGTGGCCAATAAATGGCCGTTGTTGACATGTCGCTGTTAAACTAACATTTCCTTGTAGTGGTGGTTCATAGAATCTTACGATTTTATGATTAAAAACTACAGTTACGATTTCACTCATGTTTTCGATTTCACATTTGCATTTTGATTTTAACTACATTGCCAATTTCCAATTGTACGATTCCCAAATCCTCTTATAATGGTCATCTATCTCTTCCTCCTCGTGCTCCTCCCACCAATCATCATCCTCTTCGTCACTGCCGCCAAACCCGGCCCTCCCCGCTACTGTCGTCGGGACCAAAACAGTGGCTAATCATCTCAAGAATCGTCCCTTACTCAATCGTCGACCTCGACCGGAAGGCAATCATCAGCGCGTCCATTTTCCACGAGAATTGGAAGAATATCAGGTCAAGTTTCAAGAACTAGCTCTTCTCAGCCAAAGCCACCACCCAGGAGCGGAAGGCGGCGAAGATGGTGAAGTTCATTGGAATAGGGAAGAAATCGATGTAGGGGAAGTGGCGTTCGCTACAATCTTCAATTCATTTTCGAATCTCATCTTCTCGAGGGACTGTATTAGGTTCGAGGAGTCGCCGGCAATGACGAAGCTAAAATCACTGATTTGGAGGTTGTTGGAATTGTGGGTGGCTCCTAATTTGGAAAATTTTCCCCCATTTTAGAGAACTTGGATCCCCAAGGGTTAAGAAGGGAGAATATTGAGAGAGCTTATTAGTTGTTCTCCATTTGGAAGACTTACGTCAAGTAGCGAAGAGAGATTCAAATTCTTTGGCGAGGAGATGATGACGCTGGCGAAGGGGATTTTCAATTTAGACTAGTGAAGGAGATCATTTTTACAAAAGTGTATAGACTAGTGATCATTTTGTAATTGCTAATAATTACGTCACTAATTGGCAAATAGAATTTATGAAAAGGAAAAGTGGATGAGAAATTGGAGATGTAGCTAGCTTATGCAGGGCGAATTCGCCCGATTATAGTATATTGGTCTGGGTTTTGGGTTCGTTTGGTCAAGAATCTGGTAATACCAATTTACGGGTAATTTTTATTTGGGGTCTGGGCAAAAATTACTATAAATTTAAATAATTTGAGACTGTATTTATTTAGGTACATATTTTGAAAAAATTATTTATTATGGTGAAATCTTGAAATTACTGTGTAGGCATCCAAAGTCACTTGTCTGCCTTTTATACTTGGTTACTGTAATAGTAATTTTAGGCCTAGGTAATTCTTGAACTCAGTGGTTTCACATTTAAGCTAATGAAAGGAAATGCAACAATTATGTATGTTTTTTCCTCAAAACCTATTGTCACTAATTCGCTCTCATGAGAGCGCTTTCTCTCATATGAGAGTTTGTTTTCTACGTTTGCACCGACAAAGCTTTTAGGGTTTCTTTCCACCATCAACCTTCTCTGAAACAATAAGCGAGCGTGAGGCTAACGATGGAGAAGGAGGTCATCGATCTGACGTTGGAGGAAAGTGATGAGGTGTTATCCCTCATCGAACTGGTCGCAGTTCCACCGATAGAGCTGTATGAGCTATGTCCGACAGGGATGTTCCTCACGACAGCTATGTGCAAAAGAATCAACATACCAGCTATGAAATGAAGCCTAACATATGCTTGGAAACCTGGTAGAGGTGCTGAAATAGAAGAGCTAGGACAAGATATCTTCCTATTCCAATTTCACCACGAAGTCGATCATCGAGAGGCGATGGATGAAGGTCCTTGGAGCTTCGATGGAAACCTACTAATCTTGCATGAACTATTTCCAGGAGAGGAGCCGAAAAAGGTCCCTTTTCACCATGTACCATTCTGGGTAGAAGTGCATGAGCTTCCCTTTGGGTATTTCTCCGAGGCTGTGGGGACGGCCTTAGGGAATTACGTAGGTAAATACATGGCATATAATGAGCGCAACTCGCAATCGTTCATTAACCCTTACACAAGAAACGGGAAAATAAGGTTCGTATGCATCGTAAAACTTAGGCTATGTGTCAATTTCGGTACGAGAAGGTGCAATTTTTTGTTATATCTGTGGCATGATGGGTCATATTGATAAACACTGTGAAGTTCGCTTTCGAGCTCTCGCCGATCAGATTTTTTGCAAGTGGGATGAGAAGCTGAGAGCAGACCCATGCAAAAACACAAGAGTAACCAATTGTAAGTGGTTACTTGAGAAGCATGTGGCTACATCCCCGATATGATGCGCGAAAATTAAAGGGAAACTGGCACTACCCTTAAAGATTATTCGATGGCTTTCGGGACGTGACCGAGGAGTCTGATTTTCTTGATATCAAACTTGATGGCTACCCTTTTACTTGGTGTCGTTCAAGAGGGAGAGACAACTGCATCGAGGATAGAATTGATCGTGTGATGGAGAATAGTGGATGGCGTAGAGATTCCCCTCGAGAAATGTTATGTAATTTGATTTCTCCAATCTTGGATCACTCGCCTATCCTTCACATTACATATCCATTGCCACAGATTGAAAGGAGGAAAAAGTTCAGATTCGAAAATAAATGGTTTGAGGAGAACGAATTGAAGGAAAAAGTTGAGCAAGGTTGGAGAGAGAATGGCCATGCAACTTTGCATGGAAATTATTATCTTGTGCAGAGCATCTTTTCAGTTGGGGGAAGCACCTTGATGATAAATTCTGGACCAGGAAGAAAGATTGCCTTAACCAGCTAGACGAGCTATGGGGAAGACATGATGCCTCGTCGACCGAAGAGTTTCAGTGTACGAAACAAGAAGTTTTAGGCCTTCTTAATCAAGAAGATGCCCACTGGAAGCAAAGAGCGAAGAAATTCCATTTAAGAGATGGCGATCTCAATATGAAGTATTTTCACGCAGTTGCAAATGGCCGTAAGAAAAGGAAAACTATAACCAAGCTTAGAGATGCAGATGGTGTTTGGCGAGAGGATAAGGAAGGGCTTGTAGAGATTGCAAGAAGCTATTTCAATGATTTGTTTCGACGTGGGAATTGTGCTTTGCAGCCGGTTATTAATTAATGTTTTCCAAGAGAAGGTCAGTCAGCAGGATAATGACATGTTGTGCCTTTCACAGCTGAAGAAATTCGGGTGGCCATGTTTTCTATGAACCTGGACAAGGCTCCTGGTCCAGATGGGTTCAACTCTAGATTTTATAAAAAATCTAGGGGATGTGGGAGATGACGTGACTCGCTGCTGCTCGCTGCTGCCAGGAATGGCTCTCGAATGGTACCGTACCACATTACCTTCGAGACACTACTATCGTGATTTTGTCGAAAAGTGAGTAGCCGACGATGAAAGATTGGAGGCCAATTTCCTTCTGCAATGTGTTATACAGGCTCATGGCGAAAGTCATCACTAACAGACTACGGAAGTTGATGTCAGGTATGATTTCAGAGGAATAATCAGCTTTCGTTCATTGGCGGTCTATGACAATGTTATGATAGCTTTTGAGATTATACGTAGTATGAAGTTGAAGTATAAGGCTAAGCATGAGAAGTTGCTTTCAAGATTGATATTTCCAAGGCTTCCATAGAGTTGACTAGACATACCTGAAGCAGATTAGGCTAGTCTTTGGTTTAAACTCAAGCAATTGTTTTGATATTTTAGAAATGTTTTGTTAGTAAAATTGTAAAGGTCTCGTTTCAAACATGGATGAACCCATGTTTATCATTTTTTTATATTGTTTCAGTAGCAAGTGTTACAATTATGTAGTTGATTATCATGCGAGTATATCACACTAACAACAATTCCAAATATTTTACATATTTTAAAACTGATTTAGTCACAAGTCTACATTCAATAGTTATTGTACTTGTAACGCATCTGATCCATACCATTTTCCCCAAATTCCTCGTACTTGTCACATAGTTGTCAATGTTGTAATAAAAAATACTTTCACTAGTACCCCTGAAAGAATTTTTATTAGGCTTGGCAACGGGTACCCATAGTTCCGGATATCACGTATCCATTCCTACCCGTTTATTAAATAGGTATTACACGTACCTCCTTCGCGAGACTAGATGGGTACAAAATACAAACCATCCCCGCCCAAAAATGTGACGGGTAACTGATGCACCCAAATATTGGTATGTTAAATCCCTCATTTCACGACATTTTTTGATGATTTTATCTCGTTTGGGTGATTTTAAATGAGTTTAGTCTCCTTTATCTCCCTAGGGCCGTTTTACATCGTTTTGCATGTTTTTATGTATTTCAGGTAATAAATGACATTAGGGAATCCAACCAGGAGTGTAGCATTGAGTGACATGAAATTCTAGGCCTCATGGAGTGATCCAGGTTGAAGGAAGAAGGCCCAACCACAAGGACCGATTGTGAAGAAAACTCAAATTTTAGACTTTATTAGTCTTGGACATATTTTAGACGAACCATACACCATTGGAGAGAGTTTTTGGAGATTTTTAGAGCACGAATGAGCGGAAGGAAGCTAACGATTGCTCAGAGGTTAAATCGGTTCATCAAGATTAGTTTATTCCGAGCAAGATGACATTCTCTTCGGGATTCTTCTCTTTTGTACATGTGATTTCCTTTGAAACCATGAACAACTAAACTTCTAAGTTTGTTCAGATTAGATGAAATCCTAGGCAAGTTTTTTTATGGATTATGTTGGGGTTTTACTCTTTGATGTTAATTGAGGTTTATTCAGACATTTAATGCGTTCTTCTTAAACCCTAATTTGAATCTGTTTGAATGTGATTGATTGACCGATTGTCAGTTTCATTGTTCATCTTTGATTGCGCGGGTCTGACCAAGAACGTGAGTCATTGTAGAGTTTAGGAAGTCGTTAGGTTCTGCCGGGTTGTTGACCATAGGATCAGTAGACCTAATCTCTTTGCATTATCATTGTACATTTCATCGAACACCTTGTATGCGTTCTTAAAAATTCATAGGGTAGCTTGACACTAAGAACGTTTGGATTGGATTGGATAGTATCTATTCGTCTTAACCATGGAGTAGAGATTACCCTAGGGATTGTCTAGTCATCAAGTTTGAGTAACCGAGATTGCATTGCATATATCTGTCTTAACCAAACTAGGGCGAATTCGGGTCTGGACAACCACTTTGATCTATCTTCAAACCCCAACTTGTTTACTTGCATTCTTTGCATTATTAGTTTAATTAGTTCACAAATCACTTTCAAAATCAAAAAACAAAATCCCTGATTCGCTTAATTCACTTTTTTTAGTAATAGAACTGAAAGACCCTAGGGTAATACGATCTCTTTGGAGAAATCCATTGAGTAAAACTAGGTGTGCAGTAATTTGTGCATCAATTTTTTGGCGCTGTTGTCAGGGATATTTTCTTATTCTAGGAAAGGTATTGTGTGTTTAAGGTTTTCATTTATTTTCTTATCATCTCTTTACATCGCCCCATTGTTATATTACTTTGGTATCTTCTTCTTTTTTCGTGTTTCAGGCAAAATTGCAAGTACGGAGGACAGAACAGGTTAGCAAGCGTATAGCTGAAAAACCCAAGGTCTTTTACACCTAGTCTGTCCCTACACCAATTCCTCCGAAGAAAGCCTCTAAGACTTCAAAGGCAAAGAAGAATATGTTTACTTCTCTGCCTTCGTTTTCATCTGTTCCTCCCTCCCTTGATACTTTAGTTCCTGTTGTGGAACCGAAAGAACCAAAGATGGCAGATAGTCTATTAAACATAGATGATATATTATGGTCAATACGACGTTGTTTCACACCATGTACCCATAGGGTTGGGTATGGGCGGATAGCTTCATTCTCGTTGTCCACTCGAACCAATATTGGGTTTACCCGTACCCGTCAATTTTATCGGGTCAACAAATAATCCCCATCCAAATCAGCCGAATTTTGGATGGATACCCGCTTTTTATATCAATTGCGAAGTTTAATATTTATTTTTTTCCGTAGACACGTGTGATTCATAGTATCAATGAAGAAAAATAAACAATCTAAATCAATTAATGACATACCAAAAATATAAAATCTTATTTAATGACTTCCCATATCATACACTTTTTTTAGTTTTTTTTTTAACCGACCACTCATTAAAATAACTAGAATACCACTCTCTCATTATAGTTTTGCATCATTTAATTTTAGTCAGTGAAACTACGTACTAGTTCCAATGAGGTCACCTTTTGTTCAATTAATAAATTATTGACATGAATATCATATTTAGAATGAATTAGAATATTAACGCATATGCTTAGCATTTATAGCTCGCTCTTGAGACAAATATCATCACAATCAGTTAGATTATCAATGAGCACAGGTAACTTTCTAGCATACCTTAGACAAATGGATATGAATTGGATAACTCATTGTCAATTGATTGAATAATGTCTTGTGAATCAATCATCACTAACTATAAGCGTCAAGATACAATGGATATGTAACACGTGTACTTCATTCACATTTGGTTTTAGAAGCACCGTCATAATTATACTTAGCTCATCTTCTGATGACACTAGATTTACCGTGATTATCTCCCCCGATTAAGCGACATTTCGTTGTCTAAAGCACGTTTTAGGGATAGTTTAGTGGATTTCGGTTCATTCACTCTATTCTTATCGATTTGGTTACCTTGGTTAGTTTTGGGTCTATTTGATGTGTTTTCTAGCATCTCTTTGATTCCATCCAATTTCTCCGTTAAGTGCTGATATCAGCAAGCCACCCCACCACTTGTTTCCATGTCACCCCTTGTCATGTCACCTAATTGAACCTAGACTCGACCCAACTAACCAATCCAACCTAATCGAACTCAATCTAAACCAACCAACCCTTCATCTCCTCTACCAACCTCCTTTCCATCTTTCTTCTCCGCTTCTTCCTCCTCCGCCACATCTGAACCCAGTTGGATTATCTAATCTCAGTCACACTTAGCAACCCAAAATCTCTTTTGTTAGTCTCAATTTAAATCAAGTAAGCAACGGACGAAGAATAACATAATTAATTACGATTTCTGTGTTTGCTCATCTGCTCCTCCTCTATTTTTTATGCTTGATGTTGGGCTTTATTTATAAAATGTGGCCTGGTTGAACTTCAACTCTCTTGAAGCTTCACAAATCTAAGCTCCCATGTCGATCGCTACCCTGACGTCCTCCACAATCAAAACCCATTCCTCGTCACAGAATGCCCCACCTTCCATGCCGCCAATTTCCTTCCCTTGTGAAAGCATCAAGGATTGCATATTACAGGCGTTAACAGAAGGTTTCAAGCTACTAAATCTCATTCTTTCAAACACTTTAAGCCCTTCTTTAAACTATCCTCTATGAGCAAAGTATTTCACAAATAAAGTTTAACACATTTGATTCAAAGCTTTCACCTTCACAATCCCTGGCTATGGTGTTGAGGATCAGCGACGAGGTATGAGTTTGGTTTGGTGAATCCAAGGTGGGGATTATGTTGGGGTGGGGAAGAGACATAACTTATGCAAATGGTGAAGATTTGACACAGGGATTTTAGGTCTAGCTTGAAGCTGAAATTAGACTTGACCTAGTTGAACAAATCGAGAGTCTTTAGGGTTCGTTCTAAGATTATGTGGTGGTGGGGAGGATATGAACGTCGGGGGAGGGTTGTAGAGGAGATGAATGACGAGGGAGGGTTGGTAGAGGAGATGAACGGCGAGGGAGGGTTGGTAGAGGAAATGAATTGTTGAGTTTTTTTGGGTCGGGTTATTTTTCGGTCAATATCGATTAGGTTGGATTGGTTAGTTGGGTCGAGGTTAGGTTCAATTAGGTGACATGGCAAGGGGTGATATGGAAAAAAAGTGTTGAGGTGGCTTGCTGATATTACTTAACGGAGAAAATGGATGGAGACTTAACGGATTGACCAAATTATTACAAACCCTATAGGTTAATGATCACTAGGTTACAAATCAAAAGTTTATGACCACTTTGTTATAAACCCCAAAGTTTTATGACCAAAATGGACAATAAGCCGATCATTTCTTGTTTATTTACCCTGCCACCTCCCGATCAAGCGTTGACGGTCGAAGAGGATCTTCAACCCATCTCTCTTTATTTTCCTCCGTTGTGGAACATGCCCCTGCTCCGTGGAAGCCTAAAATCGCGGCCTATTCGTAGATCTGAGTTCCGACGAGATTGCCTCCTTGTTCTCCACGAAGGCGGGGATCTACAACGCCGTATAGAACCCTCCCTGATGGATGCCGTCGTGTACAACTAGCTCTCCTCCTCTTCAATTCCCCACGCGTTGCTGCTCGGATGGCGATGATTTCTTTCGTCGGCGTAAGAGTACGAATCTTGGACGACGACTTCTGGTTCCGGACGCCGAAGAATGCTGCGAGAAGGTTGAAGATGAAGAAGTAGATTGCTTAATACTTATTTAAAATTACAGTTTTAGTCACTATATTTAAGTTATAGATAGTTTGATTGGTTAGTATTAATAATCACAGTTTAAGTCATTATTTTTTATGTTGTGACACTATTGGAATAATATTTGGACGTTATAAACCGGTTGTCGAAGAACGTGTTAACTAGTTCGGATAATGAGTTAACTAGTTATCAATTAAATAACCCCGTTAAATAATGGTGTTAACTAATTAACTCAATAAATTAACTAACATGTCAATTTGTTATCAACTAAATAAATCGTTAACTAGTTATCTGATGGTGTTAGTTAATTAACTCAGGCTATCTTCACTATCACTTATTATTATGAAATTACATAATCAACTTAATTAATATTGAAAACTACCTAAAATTGTGTTTAGTTGAAAATTAAAAAATTTAATCAAACAATTATTTGGTAATTTCGACCATATTAAAAAAGTGGAAAAATTTACTTTAAAAATTTGTAAAATTCAGATTTTATAATTTGGAGACAGGGAATTATGAATTTTTCATTAAAATGATCCACCTTTCAAGCCCCACTTCCAACGGAAATTCCTACCGTAAGGACACCCCTTAGTGTACCTATTAGAGTCATTGGATTAAATCTTATAGATATTAAGGTTAATATTAAATGGATATAAGGTAATTTCATTGTTTGAGATATTACAGATTTTTAATTCTGATTTTTTTTTTCGTAATAATAATTATTACATTAATTTCAGATTTTCAGTTATGATGCAGATTTTTTAAGTTCAATTAATTTATTTGTTTTTAAAAATTCCCTTTCTGCTCCATTCTGTTTTTTTGAAGATTACAGATTTTTAGTAACTAATTAATTTCTATTTTTATAATCACAATTTTCATTTTTTCTTCACTTTTCCTAATATTTATTGAGAAGTGTTAATTTTTATTTGGAAATCAATTTTCCTAATAGTTAATTTAGCAATATCCTATGAATTTTTCCCAAACTTTACACCCTCTTTCTTTTTTTGAAAATTGTTTACTAGTCGTCAATGAACCGCTGTGGGTGATTTCACTAAAATAAATATATAAAATAAACTATATACCTAAATAAATACCATTGAAAACTATTGATATTTGTAGGTTAAAACGCTCAGGCCCCATGCTAGATCGCCTAGGCCCTTAGATTTTCCGAACCACCCGATTCAAATCTGCACAACCACCGATTAAATGTTGTGTATAAGGACCCAGACGATTTGGGTGACGAAAGGAGCCGTTGCTCGGCGGACCAAGGGAACCCTAATGTCGACGATAACATTGGCCAAACCGACGAAGAATACGACGATGGTCCGGGCGAGATCGACTGGGGTCCTTATACACAGCATTTAATCGGTGGTTGGGCAGATTTGAATCGGGTGGTTCAGAAAATCTAAGGGCCTAGGCGATCTCGCCTGGGCCTGGGCGATCTCGCCTAGGCCCTGGGCGTTTTAACCTACAAATATTTTGACAAAAAAAAAAACCTACAAATATCAATAGTTTTCAATCGTATTTATTTAGGTATATAGTTTATTTTATATATTTATTTTAGTGAAATCACCACCGCTGTGATTTTATTGAGATTACGACGACACTTTTTGTGGAAATTGTTTCGGAATAATTCTTCTTTTATTGTTTCGGAATAGTTTCTCTTTTACTGTTTTGGAACAGTTCCACTTCTATTGTTTCGGAACATCATATTGATCCATTAGGGAAACAAGAACAAGATGAAGAACTTCTCCTAATTAGGAAATCGGAACACAACCCAAACCAAATCATATTATATGAAACCTGGTACCAATACCGACAACTTGGAACATGAAGTTGAACCATGTTCCTAATTAGAAAATTGGAACAACACCTTATTCCTGATTAAAAATCGGAACACACCAAGAAGAAAAGTTTGACATCTCCACGATCTTGTTGGTGGCCCGATCTCCTCTGGCGACGACAATGATAGTTTAGCTACAATCACTTTTTAATTCCTCTATCCCCATTAAGAGAGAATGATACATAAATTTGCACAGCTAACGCCAATTGCTCAATCTTTCTTCCCCTATACACACCCTCCAAACTCAACAACAAGACAAAAAGAAACTTCATTAGTTAAACCATGAAATTAAGATAGAAACATGAACCATAATCACAAACGAAGAATACGAATGCCTAATACTTGTATGTCGACAATTTTGGAAAAAGAAATCAAGGCAGGGATTACCAGTGGAGAGATGAGTGGGGGAACTCTACTCCGTCATTCCCATGGGTGGATGATTGACCAACCCTAGCGCCGTCAAGACCTTGTCGACGAGGGAGTCGACTGATTGTAATCGAAACAACGTTTTTCGACTGATTAACAACGATGACTATCTTTTCGACGACCAAAGGAGGGCCGAGAATCTTCGTGGATGTTGTCATGGGTGTTGGCGGCAGCGGTGATACTCGACGGCGGCTGGAGCAAGTAGGGTTGGGAGGGAGAGTTTTTTTTTTTGTAATTGTAAAAAAGAATTAGGGTTTATGATGAAATCCTAATATTATTTACTATATATACTAGTTCCAAATAACTATTTTGTCCATTTTAATCTAGTCCATTAGATCTAGTTCCTAATCTAACGGCTCCTAATAGTGTCCTTATATGAGGACACTAATAGGTGTTCTAATGGTAGTAGATCCCACTTCCAACAACTCATTCTACAAAATCCTAACAACCAACAAACTATTTTACAAAATATTTTGACCTAACTGGTCGGATTCCTGCTTCACTAACCACCACCGCAACTCTATCAGCTCTCGATCTTTCGTCTAATAAAATTTTAGGCGAATTTCCCTCTTTTTCTGGTCGTTGACCTAGGTCAGAGCTCTCGAGCTCTCTGATAATCAGCTCGAAGAAGAAATTGGTTTAGGAATTTCAAATTTGTCCAGTTTGAGAACCATTTCTTCCAAGAAGAACAGATTCTCCGTAAGTTTTAAAGACATTGATTTCAGAAACAATTTCTAAACTGGAAACATCGCAGAGACGCTGCGTGTAACACTCGTCCCGAAATCAACCGGTGAAACCCATGGTTGAACCGGTCACGTGTATTACTGAGTAAAAACCAGCTCAAATAACGAAGTAAAACTACAGTTTTTAAGAAAGATAAACGAAGGAGGCCTCCATAAAACCATAAAAGAAAGTAACTCGAGTACAAAACCAAACCCATCATAAAACCTCTAAAATTCAACATAAAACCCAAAGTATATAAATCCATGAAAACCCCCAAAATATACAAGGTCAATTGAAAGAAGGAACAAGTCACTCCGAGTAAGTTCCAGTCTTCACCTCATAGCGTCAATCCGGGACTTCTCGATATCAACTCACCCCTTCGAGCTCTGACACTCACTCTCACTAGCCATGAGATCCTGAAAGGGAGAAAGGGATCCATTTCCTATTGAAAGTGAGTAAACCCATTGGGCCTACCTACACGTTGTCATAAACCAATGGAGCGGTCCCAAACTCCGCACGAGACATCGACAATGGGACCTGACTTTAACCCTTTCCAGATTTTAACATCCTAGAGCAGTCTAGGTGATCACATAGGTCAGTTCTTCATTCTCATTCACAACCCATAGCATTACATAACATAATCGAAGCAGCGCACATTCACAACACATGAGTCACAATCAGTTCACATTCACCATCCACAGCACAACATCACACACACGCACACCCACAACACATAATCATTCTAGGTGAGTTATTAGGCGCCAAGGAGGTGTCCACACCACCACCGCCGGCCATCACTTCCACACATCCCGTAGGATCTTTCCCACATGGGGGGATAAACACGACACATCCCCTAGGGGATCCTTCCTCCATGGAGCTATCATGACGCATCCCATAGGGATCCTTCCTTAACGGAGATTACAAACACCATGACTCCACGTCATGGGATTCACCCTAGTGAATCGGACTCAACTCAATAGTATCTCGGGTGGGGTAGTGTGGGCTCCTTCCGGTTCTAATTTCACATACAATTCACAAATCATATGATTCAATCACAACTCATCCATACATAACATCACATCACACATGAATCCACTTCCCATTCACAATACACCATCCACTTCCACAGTTCCATAACATGTCCCTAACTCACACTCAAACAACACTACACACAAAGAGTGATCGGCTAGCTCACCGGCCACCCCCACCTGCAAGTACAGGGGTAGCCATGTCGTGAGTCTAGGGACCACCTACATGTTCCTCTTTCTCATAACGACGCCACATTGGCCATTCTCCTGCAACCACAACTGACAAACAGCATATCGTATCATTTGCATCCATTCCCCAATTCCACCCTATCACTAATTTCTAAGTCAACCCGTTATGCATTTCATTTCTTACCATTTCCCCAAACCCAACAATCAACAACAAGCATGCAGAACACATTTCACAGCATGATTCACCCCTTTTACACGTATCAATTTCATACAAATCCTAGCTTCCATCTAAGCCGGAATTAGAACTCATCACACTATCCAAAACTACCTAACAACGCTAAGCCCTCACCTGGAAAAGAAGACGAGGCTCTAATCGTCTTCTAGTTCCTCAGAAACTCGGTTTCCCCAACTCCAAATTCGTAGTACCTCACTGACCGACTACACGCACAATTGAAGTTAGTGATCTCTTCTCCTTGTCGCTAGGAACGCGTAGCAACAAACAGAACTCAATTTCGACCTATACAACTCCTGGAATCACCCTCTGAAGCTTGTCACAAGTTGGTTCGTCAATGGCTTTTCGTGGAGAGAGAAAGGAGTTGAAAGTTATGAATTTCCGTAAAAAATCTGTCTTTTATGTGCAGGTCACGATACACGGCGTGTATCCACAACACACGGCCATGTATTAATTTCCTGCCACATTCGACGAGATTCTGAATTTAAGGTACACGGCCGTGTATCATGCATACACGGTGTGTATTGTGATACACGACGTGTATCACACTACACGGCCGTGTACTCTACACTGCACCGTTAGCCCCTTTGTAACTTCAACCCGACTCACTCACGAACGTCCTAGACCTCAAGGGGACCTCAGGAGCACTGATTCCAGCACCGTAGCCACCCGAACTCGAGTTCTAATACCGTCCGGTTGGGCGGAATGTTACACTGCGGAAGGTGAAGTCATGTGCTTTTTAATCTTAAGAGGGAATTCCTTCATAGAGGAAATCACTAATTGGATTGGAGAGCTCACCAATCTGGAAACCCTAAATCTCTCTGCTAATAACCTCTCTAGTCTGGTTCCTACCTCCATAGGAAAGCTCAATTTTTTGAAGCATTTGAATATGTCCATGAACTAGCTTGTTGGAGGTTTAGATAGAATTGCTCATCTTGAAAACTTCAGGGTTTTGGATCTTTCCTCAAATGCCATGTCTAGTGAATTAAGATGTGAGCTTTTGGAAGAAGCTTGTTGGTGCTAAACTTGTCCAGGAACTAGCTATTTGGTATGATTCCATCGACAATAGGGCAGCTAAAGATGGCGAGAACCATTGATTTGAGCTCAAATCAGCTCAATGGAACCATACCTCTAGAGATTGCAGTAGTAGTTAAGCTAGTAATGCTGAGCTTGGAGGAAAACTTCATTACTGGTGAAATTCCAGCTGACATTGCCAATGCTCATCTCATCACTGTAAGTCTCGAATTCTACTCAAATTCTCATTCATTACCCCTCACGGATTCGCATCCCCGATACTGAGATCGTGTAAATTGCGATTACATAATCGTATCAAAGAACAAGCTCTCCAACCTGATCCTTGCATCAATGGGAGATCTAACAAGCTTACAGATAATGGACTTGTCCTTCAAAAACTTCTCAGGAACTCTGCCAAAGGAACCAACCAAACTTTCCAACTTATCATCATTCAACATATCTCACAACAACTTCCAAGGAGAGCTCCCAGTTGGTACATTCTTCAATGCCATCCCTCGTTCATCTGTGTCTGATAACCCATCTCTATGAGGCTTGGTTGTGAACCGTCCATGCCCTTCGATCGATCTCAAGCATATCGTCCTCAATCCAGACTCATCGAACGGCCCATAATTAGTCGAGTTTGGACAAGTGTTATATGTGATTCACTAGAATTCTAGAAGTATGTAAATATAGTGATACCTTGAGTAATGAACACAATTATTATTTTAAAATTAAATAATTTCAAAATAACAAGTAGACAAAATTTCAATTATGAATTATAATTATGTTTTTTTTTTGAAAGTATAATTATGTAATTTTTAAAATTCCCTCAATTATAAAATTTTAGATGATTGTTAGTAAACATAGCCTCAATAAATTAACTAATATGTTAACTTGTTATCAATTAAATAACCCCTGTTAACTAGTTATCTGATGATGGTGTTAATTTTTTTTGACAAACGATGATGTTAACTAATTTACTAGATATGTTAACTAGTTTTATTTTTTTTGGCATAGATAACTCCTCACGGAGAAACAAAGATAACACACAATAGAAGGAAAATCAAGTCCCAACCCAGGCAGTCAAGTCTACCTCCAAGACCATTGGGAGGTTAATCAGGGCCATACGTGCCACGTAATGGGCGACCCTGTTACCTGAACGGCGAACCGTTTGAAAACGCCATGATGGAGCTCCACGATGTAGTTGTAGTATTTCCTCCACTATTGCTCCTCCAGGATTGGAAGTGACTTGAGCAGCTTGCAACCGTGTAGAGACGAGCTCAGCATCGCCTTCAATATCCACCTGCAAAATACCGACACCCAAACACCAAACGCAGCATCCCTAACGGCTAGTAACTCCAAAACAAACGGGTCGACAATACCTGGATAAGTAGTTCCAATTGCTCGGAGAAAGACGCCTGTCGAGTTTCGCAAAACCCAACCCGAAGAGCCACCAACCCCTGGCCGAACAGCACCATCAACATTAACCTTGAGCCGCAACGGGTGGGGGGGAGCCATGTAGGATGGCGAAAAAGAGGGGGGTGAGGAGGCGGGAGAGGGGGTAACTAGTTAACTAATTTTGATAACTAATAACTCCCGTCTACTAGTTATCTGATGATGATGATGTTAAATTTTTTTTACAAACGATGATGTTAACTAGTTTACTAGATAATTAACTAGTTAACTAATTTTGATAACTAGTTATCAGCTAAAACTGTTAACTAGTTAACTAGTTAAAAACAACCTAACTAGTTAGATAACCTGTTAACAAAAAATATAGTTAACTAATTATGGTAATTTATTAACTAGTTAACATCAGAATAACATGTTAACTAATTTTGATAACTAGTTAACTAATGTTGATAACAAATTATCACCTAAAACTGTTAACTAGGTAAAAATAACATAACTAGTTAGATAACTTGTTAACAAAAAATCTCATTAAAATTTTGATTATATGATAATTCGTTAACTAGTTATCAGTTAAAATCTGTTATCAACAAAAAAATCGTTATTAACTAGTTATTAGTTAAAAAGCATGTTAACTAGTTATTAGTAAATAAAAAAACTATAACTAGTTAACACTCCTTCATCGGAAAAGTCATCGGAGACTCGCCAGAGTTTGTTCGGCCTTCGAAAAAGTCATCGGTGACGATGGTCGGTTGCCAGAGTGTGGCCGGTCGGTCACTGGAGGAAATTGACTTTTTTAAAAAAATAAATTAAATTACATGTGAAATGTCCTAAATACCCCTAGCTATGTTGACCACTGGATTGGTCAAAATGATTAAAAGAGTGATCAAAGAGTGATCCAATGGCCAAGAAAAGGTTGGGCCTGTTCCAAACCCGGCAAAAGTTTGGACGTAGATCCAACTCCCAGTTGCCAATGATTATATATATATATATGTGTGTGTGTGTGTGTTTTTGTGATATTTATATATTTACATAGAAGGAATGTGCTATTTAATTATGTGTCAAATACTTGAGTAGTCTCGAAATTCTGGGTCAGGTTACAAGCTCGTCCTGAAACTTCATTTTGTTGCAGACTCGTCCCATTAGTACAAACTTCGTTACAAAGCGTCTTATTTGCCACGTCATTCGATCCATGTTATTTAAAAATAATAAAATAATAGTTTCGGCCCAAACCGATCTAAAATTTTTAATCAAACCGGTCAACCTTTTCTGAACTTTTAATTCCTCTCTCTCTTTCTCTCTCCATCTGCACACTCCCTTTTTCTTTCTTTCTCTTTCTTTCTTTCTCTTTCTTTCTCTATCTATTTCTATTAATTAAATCATTCAACCTCTCTCTCTATTTTCCTCTCATAATTTAATGTGTGAAGACTTCTTATTCTCTTTCCTTTATTTCTTTTTCTTCTTATGTTATCTATTAATTTGTGGGTGTAATCCCCTTTTTCTTTCTTCTCCTGAATTATAGTGTTGCAAATGTTGAATTGAAGCTTCAATTCCTTTTAGTTCGTCAAGTTCCCGTGTAGAATGAAGATCACTGTCGTCGTGGTCGGTGATTGCTACAACCTAAGAACTCGAGAACCAAACTACTTTTGTTACATCTCACATCGTATTATGTTGGTTGTTTTAGGGAATCGAGGTCATATTGTAGAGGATATGTATGTGTCTACTAGTATTTGGTATTTATATATTGGTGTTATATTGGTTATCTGTGTGTCACTAGAGTGTTTCTAAAAAAAAATACTCAAGTTTTATTAGAGTGTTATTTGAGGTAAAACTCAAATAACACTTGAGTAACTCTCGAGTAACATCCCTGTAATAAGTTACTTGAAAGCTACTCAAGTGTTATCGGAGTTTTACTAGAGTTTTACCTCAAGTAAAACTCTAGTAACACCCAAATAACCTGTACGACGCCATTCGAAAGGCCAAATACCATGAATTCAATTAACACCCAAATAACTAGTAACACTACGGTGGCTTCTAGAACTTTGTGTCTTTGTCATTATGGTGTTTGGGGGTAATGAGATTAAGTTGTCGTCGAGTAATTCGGAGGAAAAAAGAGATTATAAGACTGAAAATTTGATCTAATGTGAATTTGGTGGATGATTCAATTATTGTTTCAATAACAACTATAATTTCTTTCATTTTGTGGGAGAGGGAGAAGAGAGAAGGAATGAAGTTGGATGAAATTAATTGGAAGAGGGAGAGTAAGAAAGGAAGAAAGAGAGTCTACACATGGAGAGAATAGTAGAGAGAGAATTAAAACAAAACAAAAGAAATGAGGGAATAAAGCCCCTTTTCTATCTCAGCCATTAAATACCCCTGCCATTAAATGAAAGGTTAGATTGGTGTGCCCGCCTTGGCAGGCAATTTAATGTGCCAGCACCAAAAAAAAATTGATGCGGCACCCGCTGTATGACATTCCTGCTTCTCTTTTTCTTATATATTTTCTCTATTTCATTTTTCTCTTAATTAATTAAACCCTAAAATGGCACAAAATCTAGAAAAACATACGACATCCAAAAACTAAGTGCCGAAATAGAAATCAGGAAATTTAAATGCCATCATGAAAACTCAAAAGCACTGATCAGTTTCCCATCTCCGGGTACGAATAAACCGACCCGAACAACAAGCAACGGGCAACCGAAAACCCAACGATAAATCATACATCTCTCTGGACTGCGGATCCGAGAGTGTCTCGTAAGCATTGTGAATCTCGATGAAGTCTCGACCACCGTCGTTTGTTCGGTCAGGATGAACCACTTTAGCCAGTTTCCTGTATGCGCTCTTAATCTCCTTCAACGATGCAGTACACTCCACCTTCAGAATCCCGTACAGAGTCAGCGTTGAATTTTGCTGGATTGGAATCGCATCGGCGGCGACAGAGGCCTTTACTTTAAGTCGGCGGCTAATCGAACATGTAGTCACAAGTGAGGGAAGTCTGTAGGGCGGAGCGGTGAAGGAGGAAGATATTGAGGGGAAGTGCTGGAGGCCAGCATGTATGGGTGAGGGAGAAATGCCCATAGAGAGCATTCTTGTGTTGAATTTGAATTTGGAAAATGTTGAAGGAAGGTGGTGAATTAGTGTATTATATATATATATATATATATATATATATATATTTTAATTATAGTTTCAGTTTATTTTTTTGGTAAATAGAAACCAAGTTGTTTTACAAACCCATCGTTCTCCAACAAAATTTATACATTTCTTTATTTATTCCATTTCCTTTTTTGTTTGTGATTCCATTTGCTTTCTTTGGTTGTTTCATTAATGGATAAAGGAAAATAGCATTTTGCCCCTCTCCACTTTGCCAACTTCACAAACAGCCCCCTATACTATAAATCACTCATTTTACCCCTTCCTACTTTGTCCACTTTGCCGTTTTGGTCCTTCTGTTTCAACTTTCGTTTTCTTAACATTAAATCTGGACACATGCACACACCGAAAAATAGAGATATCGGTGGTAGGAGATGAATAGTTGGTTAGGGAGGTAAATTGGGAAGGTATCAAGAAGAGTATGGTGAAATACGAAGGGTTTTAGAACCACATATTTACTCGTCAATTTCATCCTATCTAATTATATGACAAGCGCTCTGGTACCCACGGGGTACCGGTACCCTCTATCACGCGTCATTCACTAATTGGTCCAACTAAACCCGGAAAATATGCTGGTTTGGGCCCAAGGAATTGCAAACACTGCAATTTGGTCACTTTAATTATGTAATTTGACTGTACCATTTATTTCATCCGTCTCCCTTATCTGATTTCCAAGTTCATAAACTGAATCTATTTTTTTTTTAGTTTGTCTATAGAATCAGACAATAGCCATGAACGGAGCTTCTTCTCGATTTCAAGATAAAGCAATATAAAACCGAGCTCCTCTTACTCTCTTAGTACATTCAAAACACTCACAGAACAACAAATTCGACGGTGGAATGAAAGAACTAACTTTGTCACTGAAACCAAACATAACAGAGGAACAAACATCGAATGTAAAACCATCTCGTTCGTAATAACCCGAACTGCCACCAGGAATCACATACTTCTCAAGAACAAAAACTTTAGCTCTTTTCACTGCCAACTAGGTAGCAGCAACCATGTGTACATGTGCTTTGTTTTGGGGTTATAGGGACAAATATGTTTTCTCCAATGGTTTTATCAGTTGGAGGTAAGTAGTGGCTGTCAATTGTTGGGGTGTTTTTATTTTGGTAAACCATTTTGATTGGTCCTTTGTAAAGTTGGACATATTTTATTTTAATAGAAGCATTATCATTCATAAAAAATTGGGTAGCAGCAACCAACCCACCGATCCCAGATCTAATAATAATCGCATCGTAATACCCTCTTGTCTTACCCACGTTCACAACCAAATTAATGGTTCTCTCTCTTCTAATTTCATTGAAATCGGAGAAGAAGCTCTGTTCATGGATGATGACAAGACTTATTGGGTGGAGCAGTCAATTTTGTTCAAGGGCGATCGATCATTGACAATGTGATGATCGCCTTTAAAATGTTACATGCAATGAAAACAAAGTAGAAAACCAAGACAAAGAGTGTGGCAGTCAAAATCGATATTTCTAAGGTGTACGATCGGATTGAGTAGGGGGTATTTGGAGGGAATGTTGATGAAGTTGGGTTTCAGTGTGAAGTGCACATATTGGATGATGATGTGCGTGAGATTAGTGGAGTATAAGGTCCTTGTTAATGGGGAGCACAACGTAGGGATTACACCAACTCGGGGATTCCGACAAGGATGCCCTCTCTCTCCTTTCTTGTTCATCCTTTGTGTTGAGGGTCTCTCAGCATTGATTCACAAGGAAGTGAGGGATGGGAGACTTTTGAGTCTTCGTGTCAGTAGAGGAGCACCAGAAGTGATATGAACCTTCGACCGTGGACCGCGACCCTATACCAAATTCTTAGAAACAAGGCAACCGAAAATAACCCTCAAAATCGGAACGAAAACGGACTTGGACCCATGATGCGCCTAATTATTGACGTATTTATTCCCTCATTAGATGACATTTTGTAATAATTTTATCTCGTATAGGTGAGTTTTAAGTGAGTTATTCCCCTTTTGGCCTTAGGGCTGTTTTACGTCGTTTTACACGCTTTTATATATTTTAGGTAATAACTGATGTTGGGAAATTGAACCGGGAGTGGAGCATTGAATGACATGAGATTCTAGGCCCATTGGAGTGATCCGGGTCGAGGGAGGAAGGCCCAACCACAAGGAACAAACCAATTTTGAAGAAAAACTCAAAGTATTGCGTTTTAGGGATTACACGCCGTGTAAGCTAAATACACTGTTAGCTTCAGTCCGTGTAAGATCCCCAGACGGGAAATCCTTCCTTTTTCAACAAGGAAAAGGTTTATTTGCAGGTATAAATAGACTTTCCGGAGCCAGATCAGGATATATTCGATTTTGAGAGATATCCACGACTTGGAAGAGAGTATTTCGGAGCTATCGAAGAAACGTGACGCCATCAATCCATCCCGGAAGACGCTCGGAGTTAGAAATTGAAGATTCTCGAGATCGAAGCTTTACGGAATCATCCGAAATTAGGTTTTTCAGATTCCTTCTGTTCTTACTTTGTTTTAAGATGAATTCTTTTGTAGTTTTTGAATCTTATTTGTCAGACATCAGTAGTTAAACTCTTATAGCTTAGATTAGATGAACCCTAAGTGACCCGAGGGCTTTAAAGCGGTCACGGATTAGCGGTAATTAGATTTTAATTCAGACAGTTTCTTATTCATAATTGATTTGTTGTTAATTCATGTCTCTTTTCTAGCTTGATCACCTAGATTAGATTCTTGTTAAAATAAGGATAGTTGGGGAACGTCCGTCTTGTTTTAGAACTTCGAATCAATTAATTAACCTATTCAATGGATTATGCCATTCGTTGGAACCATTTAGGGTTAATCCGCTTCCAGAATAACTCATTAAAATCAATCAGGTGCACCAGTTAATTATCCGTTTGTGAACCAATAAGAGTGCGAGTCAATAACCTAGAATCGCTTGTGAATTGACTCACAGACCTACCTTCCAGAACCCATGCTCCCAAGCCAGCTTCAAGCCTTCAATAGCTCCGCATAATTCTGCACGCATGATAAAGCAACGCCCTAAATTAATACAGAATGTTGTAAGACACTTAATTCCTTGTATCATCCCAGATCAACCCATCGGCAGCTGCACTATTAGTATAGGACCGTATCGAGTCGTCGATGTTGAGAACCACCCATACCAATTCACCCATCTCCCACGCTATATCAGTATGAATGTGTTTCTCCCCAATAAGCTCCTGGTGGTCCACCATTTGCAAGAGAACCTAAAAGTTGTGTAGTACCCGAGAACAACCATTCATTCCGGGATTTCCACAGATACCAGCAAGCAATGCCAAGATCAAGGGCCTTGTCATGAGTAAGGATGAATTTAAGCCAATCAGTAGAGTAAGTTCCTCTTCTGATTGGGTTAGTATTGCGAAAGCCAAGAGCATCTCAAACCTGAGCCGTGAAAGGGCAATATCCGGAGGACATGTAACGTAGATTCTTCCAAATTCCCACAAACGAGGGCAGTCGTTATCCCTGGTTAGGTGTCTTCGTTTCCTTTCCAAATTGGAGAGGATATTACCATGGCCAATTAGCCAAAGGAAAGCTTGACCTCTGTCCAGTTCACTCCAATTCCACACCAACTTGTAGTTGACATCCGGCCTCGGATTAGGGAAATTAAAAACGATTCCAAAGAAGATTTGATGAAGAACTTAAGACCCCAAATCCAATCGTCTTCTCCATAATCGACCGTCGGAGGTAGCATGCCAACAATTTCTTCCATCAGGTCATCCCTAATATATCTACCAATCAACTCAATATTCCAATTACTATCGCTTGAAACAAGATCTGAAACTGTGGTGTGAAGCTCAAAGTTCTCATCCATTCATGTGGCGTGATAAATAAATTTCACCCCTGACCTGTCTAGAAGGTCGTCCCGGTGCTGTCCCTAATAGGCGACCTAGCCCCTTGCAGCATAAGCGACCAGTTGTGGGAAATTCCTTTCCAAATGGTAGACTAGGAGTCAAGATTAGAGGGTTAAGCTCACCGCTGACCTCATTAAAGGATTTAGTGTGAGGATCTGAACCCATAAAAGTTATGGTTTCTTAAAGAACAGGAATGCGAGCTTAACCATGTAAGCCATTTTCAAATGTCAAGCGAGCCGAAGTCCCAGAC
This sequence comes from Linum lewisii, assembly GCA_034768395.1. NCBI lineage: Eukaryota > Viridiplantae > Streptophyta > Magnoliopsida > Malpighiales > Linaceae > Linum > Linum lewisii. The sequence continues at coordinate 61,918,250 of CM068297.1, read as the reverse complement.
CACCTTGAGCTTTCGGAGTAAAAAATATCTCTGCAGAAATAAGATGTTCTTTCCGTTCTTCATTCGTCGAACCCCAGACGAAGTTCCTTATTCTCCTATCAATTTCCTCATAGGTAGTTATATGACGAACCGAGGTTTGCATGAAGTAATTTAGGATAGCTTCCAGTGCTGAGTTGGCGAGAGTGACCCTCTCTACAAGGGTAAGTGATTTGGCCTTCCAACCTAATAGTTTCTTATCCAGTTTGTCAAGAATGCACAGATACGTACTCGATGAAATTCGATAGTGTAAGACAGGAACTCCAAGATAACGACCCAAATCAGGGGAATCTCAAGGTGAGTCGCAATATCCCTGTAAACCCTCTTGTCCGTATTCTTGGATTAGAAAATAGAAGATTTTGCTCTGCTAATCAAAAGGCTAAAAGCGTCACAGAACTGCAAAAGGCATTGAGCAATAATCTCTACTTGATCAAGGGAGGTACGCCCGAACAGGATCAGGTCATCTACATAGAAAAGATGAGAGATTTTGGGTCCATCCGACACCGAACAAATCAAACACCAATCTCCTGTCTCAATAGCTTCATTGATGAAGTGGCTTGCTAAGCAACTCATGTCTAGATAAAAGGGAAGAGGGAGCCCTTTTGATTCGCAAAATCTCCATATAATTGATTAAGAAAAAACTCGATCGAAACTGAAGTTATTTAAAAGAAAGGTTCAACTTGATATTATCCACAAATTCAGGGGTATGAGTTATCACTATAACAAAAATAAGCTTTTGCGGTATTTGTTGAGTAATCTATAACGACAATTTCATTAAACGTCGCTAAAATGCTAAATTTTGTAACTCTTGCGACATTTTGAGTAAATGTCACAAAATTATAATTTTTCGTGACATAAATCAATGAAATTTTTTATGTTACTATATTGTTAGATATATATTTTAAATTTAAAATATATATTCAAGTTTGGTTCATTCTATCTAACATAAATATCATTTCAACATTGATAGTATAGTTTAGAAAAAGCATTTTATAGACTCATCTAAGTTTTTGTTATTTTTTTATCTATAAAGGTCGAATTTAAATGAAATAAAACTTAATATGTAAATCTCTTTGTACTCATGTAAATACTTTTCGTATTCATGTACACATTTCATATACATGAGTATAATGCAAGGTATTAAGGTATTTTTGTACTTGATTTTACACGTATTCGCCTTTTGTAGATGGTACATGTGTACACATTTGTTGTAATCTTATAGATGCGCATTGTACACACTCATGTACAAACACCCTTAAAATAAATTAAATTAATATACTTTATAAAAAAATAGTTAAGATGTGTGCATAAATGTAAGGACTCAATTTTATAACATTGAGGTCAGGGGTTCAAATCCCAACATCAAGAAATGGTAAATATTCTTTTCCAGGTGTTCAACCAGAGACCATAGTAGGAGGGGAGAAATAAGAGGACTACTTGGTGGTCGGTGACGATGGCTAAAGGTTCGACGGTGGAGGACTACCTGGTGGCCAGTGACAGGAGACTTCCAACAACAAATTGTGATTGAAAGAAGATAGTGGTTGGAGGGAAGGCCGTTAGAGACGTGTCCAACGAAAGATATACATTTAAGTAACATATATAAGTATTACAACACTTTATGACACATATAAATATCATTTCAAATATCAAAAAAAATATTCACCAACATTTATTGTAATCGTCACAAGAACATAAAGCGACACTGGTTTAACCGACATTATTATGACACTTGGACAAAACGTCGGTGAAAACTTTAGTGACATTATTTACCATTTTAGCGACACATTAAAAGGTCGTAAAAACTTATTTTTGTTGTAGTGTATTTCCTTTGATTCATATCTATTGGTTTAGCAAATTTGTTTCTATTGTTGACGTCTTTCGTATCTTTAATACATTTTTTATTTTATTTTGTTGAAGTAGTTCGTATGAATCTTTTTGTTGGGAGTTTAATAAGAAAGTTTTTTATGACAAAGAAAAGTCTGAAGCTTTGGTTGATTACATGTGTTGTCGTGACCGGTACAAGTTAGTTTTTTTTTTTTTTTTTGTTGTTTCATTTGTTTAAAGTCGTATGAACTAATTGTCTGATCTTGATGTTGTATGTTTCAGGGATGAGATACTTTTCAAGAACATATTCATAACGTGTTAGTTGTACCAAGAGGAGTTTAGAACCCGCAAACCAGGTCGCATGCTGTCAAATATTTTCGTCTCCTATACTGAATTCGTCATGAAGTATGTATGGGTGTTCGACAAGTGTAAATTTGGCACCGAGATTGCCATAAGTCTTGTTATTTATACGTTCTTGATTCACGAAAGTTAGCTTTTATAATTGTTATAGTCCATACAGATTTTAAGGACCAGATTTTATTAATTCATGAAAAATGTTATTCTGTGCATATTTTATAGTTTGATTGTACATTATGAGTTGTTTGGGTGGGAGAATTGGGGTGGATGTTTTGAGTGATTTGGGGTCCAAACCCTACCCTAGAGAGATTTGAGAAAAAATAATTAGTTTGGATGCAAAATAATGTTGGAGATTGTGGGTGATTTGGAAACCCAATGGTGAACTCAAAGTGATTTGAAGGAGAATTTGAAATCTTCATTAATGTGTAGAGATTTGAAAATCGAGGAAGAGATTTGATGGCATTTTTACTCATTTGCCCTCCAATTAAAAATAGAAGATTGGTATGAGAATTATTGGTCTTTAATAAAATAAATTTTAATTTCAAATTTTTTTTTTTTTATGAATCCCCTACTCAACAATCTATCCAAATCACTCATTCAAACATTCTATTTTTTAAATAGCAAGGAACCCCAATTCTCATGCTATTTGAATTCTCTAGATATTTAAAATCACCTCCTCTCAAATCACCTAATCCAAACAACCTTAAAATTATGGAATAGGAAAATATTGATCAGACTATGGCATATCATAACTGTTTCAATTGAAGTTTGTTATTATACAAAGCCAAAATCATAATCAAAGACCGGCGGCGACATGGAGAAGAAACATTAAACAGATTAAGAAGAAATATTTATATATCAAGTGGTGGACCATCCACGTCATCATCACCGGAGACCATATCTAGTACTTGTAGCCTTTGACATACAAGCTCTCGGAGGCCAAACCGCCAGCGTCGGATCCACCGACGTACTTGCCGAGAGTGGCATCAGAATTAGCCTTGCATCTCTCTAGGAAGGCTGCCTGAGCTTTCTCCACGTTCTCTTTCTTCCCTCCCCAAGTCTTGAGAGTGCTCTGCTGGAGGGCTCTCCCAAATGAGAAGGACAGCGTCCATGGCTTCACTACTTGAAGCTTGTTCATGGCGTCCAGGTTGAGTGTTGCTTGCTCTTCACTCTGTCCACCTGATAGGAACACTATCCCTGGTACCGCGGCGGAACTGTCCTCCTCAGTGCCCGAACTGTGTACTCTGCTATCTCCTCTGCTGTCACCTACGTACATTTTAGATTATTCATTTATTAATTATTATTTTTGAATAAAACAAAATGTATAGTATTGCATAACACCTTATATCCACATAAAGGCTCCCTCCTTACCTGATAACTAGTGGTGGCCGTTTCGGGTCAGGTTTTCGGTTGGACCAAAAACCAACCAAATTCTGTAGACAGATAAACTGATTGATTTTGATTTCATCCAATTGAAAATCATTCACAATCACTGACTTTGGTGCTCAATTCAATTTTTTCTCATTCGGTCATTAATCGAATTTGATCGAAAATCGATTATTAGTCCAAAAACATGAATTATATGTACAATTCAAAGAGAAATATATATAAGTGATTCAAATGTCCAAACCAATGAATTTAAATGTCTATACTCGTGATTAAATGCTCAAAATCATGATATTAATTGTCCAAAATCATGTAATATTGTTCAAATTTGCCAGAAATAGCTAGTTTTCATTTAGTAGAATTGATTTCGGTCAATTCGATCTCTGCCACGGTCATTATTTCTGGCCGAGTTCGAATTCAGTGACCAACCAAATTTAGTCTGGTTTGACCGTGACCGACCGATTCCGCGCCTAATTAAATAAACCTTGGTGAATGGTGAGAAAACAAGTAAATGAAAAAAAAAGGAAACAAACCTTGGGGGAGTCAGAGCCAGGAGTAACCATATTAGGCTTGAGGAGAGTACCCTCAAGGAGAACATGCTGTTCATTCAGGGCCTTGTAAACAGCAGCAAGAACCATCTCAGTAACAGCAGCACATTTTGCAATATCATGGGTTCCATCAGTAAGTATCTCTGGTTCAACAATAGGGACAAGACCATTCTCCTGACAGATAATGGCGTAACGAGCAAGCCCCTGCGCATTCTGCTGTATTGACAGCTCAGATGGCTCAGTGGGACCAATCTTGAGCACGGCACGCCACTTGGCGAACCGTGCACCTGCCTTGTAGTACTGCTGGCAGCGTGCTCCGAGAGAGTCGAAACCTTGGGTGGTGGTTTCGCCGTTGGTGCCAGCAAGGTTGACGGTGCCCTTGTCAACCTTTATACCGGGAATGACGCCGTTCTCGTTGAGCAGGTCAACGAAGGGCTTGCCGTCGGTAGTCTTCTGGTAGAGTGTCTCCTCATAGAGGATGACACCTGAGAGGTAAGCAAGGGAGCCTGGGGAGGTGAAGAGGAGCTCCCTTAGGGCTTGGCGGTTGGACTCTATGTTCTCAACGTTGATGCTGGCTAGTCGTTTTCCGATTGTGCCGGTGCTCTCATCCGCTGCTAGGATTCCTTTCCCTGGAGCTGCGATGGCGTTGGCTATCTTGATGAGCTCATCTGCATATAGATATTGTGTGACTCAATTCACAAGAGCTTATATATTTAAATGAAAGGAGATAGAATTGAATGAGGAGTGTATTAATTACCTGAGTACTTGCCTACAAAGGCAGACATATCGGCTATTAGGGAGGAGGCTAAACACTAAACACTAAACACGAACACTATGCATTTGCTAAGTTGGAATATATATATAATATGCGTAGAGAAGGGAATATTCCCATTTCGTAAGTTTCTATTTGATTTTTTTTTTTTTGGATGAATTTAAGGGGTGCAACAAGAGGACTTCCCAAGAGGTCACCCGTCTTAGTACTACTCTCGTCCAACCACGTTTAACTTCGGAGTTCTGATGGGATCCGGTGCATTAGTGCTGGTATGATCGCACCCTCTATTTGAAAAATTCTTGCTTTAGCATGCATCCAACATCGGACAGTCAGAGCTCTAAGTTCTCATGCTCAATGAGCCGCCCAACTGCCTCAAACCCGTACTTGTATCCACATTTTATTATAAATAAAAAATAATTAATTTAATTAAGGTCGAATTCAAAGATTGATTGAATGAAGGTACTTGGGTTAAACTAATAAATGAGTTCATCTATTGCCATTGTTTGTATGATCATCACTCAACAAAAATCCGCCATTTTTTTTACGATAAGCTACGTTGCATTGCAATTGCATGGTGGGTAACCTATGCTATGCATTGATATATATTGTAGAGCTGGATATTTATAAAACTACAGATATTTTATATTGGTTTCTTCAAAATATTATTATAGAAATTAATACTTGCAAGAATCAAATCGATATATTGATAATAATATACAACGAATAATACATAATATAAATTTTGTAGTAAATTATAATAAGTAATAATATTAATATATATGGATAAAGCAAATGGGTGGGTGATGGTTAAGTTGGACAAGTGGCGAACAATGTACACCTTGTCTATCCTTTCTAGCTCTTACTGGAATATAATATTCAAAATATAATATATATTTGTGTGGAAACCATAATTTCTCTTTCAATCTATCCACTTTGGCAGTTTGGCTGGCTGGCTGGCTGGCTGGCCCCCTTCATCAAACTACTATTTTATTATTATTTATTTTAGGGGTTGATGGATATATCAATGGGATTTCGAAATTATGCCTTGGCCACTGCCGTCAATGTCAACTATTATAAGTAATAATCTTCTACTGCACGCAGCTAACCTTACCATCCATTTTGTTCACTAGTCTCTATTAGGTTTGTAATTCCACTTTCATTAAACCTAAATGTAGATATCACTAACCTATTTATTTCATAACATAATAGTCACTTTTTCAACTTTTTATCCATTTTTTCCATGATGAGGTGGTCAGTCACATAATCAATCATTCTAATTAGCAAAAATTATAAAAGACATTCACTTAAAACTAATTTTTGGTTTTAGTAATAAATTAAAAATTACTATTTTCCTTCAAAATTTCTCTCTCCAACCTTTATTTCCCGGTTCCACCGCCATTGAATCCTCCCTCCAAACCCAGAAATCTTCGCATCGCTCCTTTCCTCCTTTATCGTAATCAAATTCAGCAATGTCATCAAAGAATACTGTTGGTAATGATGGCACCTCTCACTCTCTTCTAGCAGATCAATTGTCGGGAAAAACTTCTTCATCGCTAAATAGATACCAGAAAAAGCTAGTCTTCCTCCCTAAATCAATACTTAAACATAGAAAAAATATATGTCAAATTGATTTTTGAGAGGAAGAGTTAACTAAAAATATTTTTTGCGCAGTTTTTAAATATGAATTCTAAAACTCAATAATATGGAGAAACTATTCCAAGAAAAAGAAATCAAAAATGAAAAATGAATTTTTTTTCTTACTCATTATTAGAAAAGAAAATCGTTAGGGTCTATTATATATTATCTAACATTTATCTATACAAAATAGTACAAAGTTTACAAGTTATCTACTTTTACAAATTTTAATCATTCAACATATAGAGATAGATGGTGTTGGGGTCTGTCTGACGCCCCGGCAGTGACCCATTTACTGTTTGCGGATGACAACTTTTTCTTCTTCAGAGCAGAGATCGAGGAAACCCGTAAAATCAAGGATATTTTTCAGAAATATGGTGCAGCTTCAGGTCAACTTATAAACTTCTCGAAGTCTGGCATTTTCTTCAGTAAGAGTACGTGCAGCCCCTTGAAGGAGGCGATTAAAGCAATTTTGGGGGTCACAGAGCCGTTTGACAGAGGAAAGTATCTGGGGATGTCGTCGTTTGTGGGACGACGCAAGAAAGACACGTTCAAATATTTGAAAGAAAGAATCTGGGAACGTACTCAAAGCTGGAAAGGGGGCTGCTCTCATGTGGCGGTAAGGAGGTACTGGTTAAATCGGTACTTCAAGCCATTCCTACCTATTGCATGAATGTATTTATGCTGCCAGTTACCCTTACTGCAGAATTAGAGCGTATGATGAATTCCTTCTGGTGGGGTACGAACTCGAACGGTAATGGGGGAATCGCGTGGATGAGGTGGGAAAGGCTGAGCGTGAAGAAAAGGAATGGTGGTTTGGGTTTCAAGGACTTACACGCGTTCAATCTGGCCATGGTTGGGAAGATAGGATGGAAGCTCATGATGGATCAAGATTCTCTTGTCACAAAGATCTTCAAATCTAAATATTTTCCAAAAGTGGATTTTTTGTCGGCAACTTTGAGAAGTAATCCAAGTTTTGCTTGGCATAATATCTTGAAGACTCAGAGCATGCTTCGTAATGGTTTCAGATGGCGGATTAGCGATGGTAAAGACATAAAAGTTTGGCAAGACCCGTGGTTGAAGGAGGATGACAGAAGACATTTGTGTCCCCGGTGGTGCAGGGCCTCGATGACTTATGGGTGGCGGATATGTGGATCCCGGGTACGAGGAGTTGGGACGAAGAGCTGCTAGAGGAGCTTTTTCTTCCGGAGGATGTAACGCGATCATGAGAATAATTCCACCCGCGGAAGATAGCTCAGACACTAGAATTTGGCGTGTGAGTGCAGACGGTAGTTATTCGATCAAGTCAGCCTCCAAGGAGCTCATGGAACATGTGTTTCAACGAAACTATTTACACCAGCAGGGGGCATGGAAGGAGCTGTGGGACATCCATTTGCCACCTAAAACCCTTCACTTTATGTGGCGGGTGGCAAAAGGCGTGTTATCGTTGCATTCAACCCTGAGGAGGAGAAGAATAGACGTACTGATGGAGTGTGACTTATGTACTTGAAGAAGAAGAAGGGAAGGGGGTTAGATTCAGATGATAAGAAGGAAGAAGAAAGGGGTTGTGGGTAGCAGTTGAGGGAAGAGGAAGTGAGGGTCAGGCGGTGAGGCGGCGGCGGGGCGGCGGCAGTGAGGCATTCCGATGGTGGTAGGGAGTGAGGATGGAGAAGAGGAAGAGGAAGAGGAAAGAGGAGGAAAGAGAAGGAGGGGTTTGATTTGGTTTAGATGGTTTGGTTTGGTAATTGGGTGGGTGTTTAGGTTTGGGTTAGATGATGTGGCAATTTAGATGATGTGGCTGTCTTGATGGCATCGCCACATATGCAGATAGATGGAAAATTGGATGTCCGTAGACGGTAGTGACTGCTAGGATAATCGGCCAAAGTTGTGTGAGTGCTAGGAAATTTTTTGAAGAATAGTGACCACCGGGTTATTTGGTCAAAGTTTAGTGATCATTTAAGTAACCAACCCCTAACTCCCCTCATAACTCATATCCTTATTCCAGCCTAAGAACCTTTCATCAAAGATCTTAGCTACATTATCCTTTTTAATATGAGGCTCCAGCAATGCAAAAATATCAATATGGTACTTACTAATATACTTTTTAAAAACTTCATACTTCCTGGGATCATTAAATCCCCTAATATTCAATATCCAAACTATCATTTACTCATTCTACGATGCTGCTGACGAGTCAACACCCTCACTTTCAGTGGAGAGGCTAGGTTTCTCCTACCAACATCACCTAGTGCACCAACAATATTCAACTGTTTAGATGGCACACCATCATCCGTATCCCCTCTTCACTTGTGGTTTCATCAATAGGGCTAATGGCATCCTCCTCCACTATAATAGCTTTGGGAATCCCCTCTTGAGCAGGTGATGCATCCACTCCTAGAGGAGTCTTTGCATCATTGCTTGCCCCCCCCCTCTCCAACAGGTTAAAAAATACTAGCCCTACCATGTCACCTTCTCTTTCGAAAAAGACTCAGTGCCATTGCCTGAGGTACTACCATCCTCAACATCAACTTTTTGCTAAGAACCCGCTGAGGGGTCTTTGACTCATTACACACAACATCATCATAAATATGAACACCACCTGCCAGTTTGTCAGACCCAAATGAACTAGACACTAGTTCATTAGCAACACTCCCTGTAGGTTTCCCTATTCGTTTCACTTGATACTGCACTCTGCCATAACTTTGTTCAGTCAAAACATTAACCTGTACTTCAATCGATTCCTCCTTTCCAATATCCACCTTCAGAATTCCACTAGTCACATTCTCATCTTTCTTAATCACTCACTAACTGAGAGCCCTGTCCTAAAAAATTTATTAATCGGTTTACCATACTGTGTTTCCATCCAGCTGATACTAGTTGGTATCATTAGTTCTAGAGGGACACTCCCAAATTTAACCCATACTAGTTTCTTCTCCTGAGAAAGATCTTGCGGTTCAATGCCCGAGTACCATCTACGAAGTAGCAAGGGAGCACGATGAATGTGCCACGAACGATCCATAACCCAACCCCTTAAGGTCTCTGATGCAAACTCAAACAATAAGAAATTATGGACCAACTCCGAAATTATTACTTGGCCTTCATAGCCCACAAGCGATTTGCCATGGAATGGATAACCATCAAGGGGGGCGCACCAGTTGTAACACCCCAATTTCATGAAACGTAAATCGACAACGTGTCCCGGGACAGACGATGACTTAAAGGTTGAAAAAAATACAACTTTGACCAACTACTTTCAAACCAACCATAAAACTAGGTATTAACCGTCAAAATATTTACAGCGGAATTGGGCCCAACGACTTGAGAGCAATTCTCCAAGTCGCCATTACACCGTCTCATGATCCACTGCTCCGGCATAGCTTAAGAAACTCCGGTGGCCCGTTGCTTGTCCAGGAAATTCTTGCAAAACTGGTGGGTGGCTCGGGGTCAGTCCATTATCATGATTATTCCGTATAAACATGAATAAACACATTTAATGGAATTAACAACGCAAACCAGTAATTCCATAATCGTCCTTCCGTAACGGAGATTACCGTTACCATCTATCAAATGACTTGTCACAAGGAATATTAATCCAATATTCCAATCACGACCTATATGTGAAACATTAACACACATAATCACAAGTCAATAAGACATCACATGAGCTATTTCAATAGTACCACATAACATCGAGATCAACTCGATCAACTTTCACCAATCAATAGGGCGTCCCCTCTTCCCGCCTAGCTAACCTCTACGCCATCATCGATAAGGCTTACTTTTGAGCCTGTAATAGGGACTTCACAAGAGTCGCTATTCTTCCCGACTACCATGAATCGATTGGGGCTATCAATACCCAACTCCCATCATCCGGTCGAGGCTAATTCCTCCCAACTCTTATCATCCGTTTGGGGCTATCCGTACCCATCTACCGTGAATCGATTGGGGCTAACAATACCCAACTCCCATCACCCGGTAGGAACCCGTATCCATCGATGTTCCCGACGGAGGACTAGCTAGCGAGGCTTTACTTTCCACCTGTATACACAAGTGCCAAACATCATCAGATAACATCGATTAACCATAACCGAATCAAACACTATTAGGTATAAACCCAATGGTTCTGAAAAGATAGAACTTTCCGTAGAAACGACACCTTGTTGTCAAAACCAAGACTTTCCGTCTCAATTTCCAGGTAAGTAGGGGAGTCACTCGGACTACTTAAGTCCCTCTAACCTTAGGCATCATAACTTTATAAACCGAAATTAATGAGGATCCGCGTCACTCATTACTCTGAATAATCTAACCTATCGGGAAAACCAACTCAGATGGGTTAGTACTCGGTTAGCAGTAAATCTCCATGAAAATTATAAGGACCTTAATTTAAGCATGCACGAGTCCAAAATAAGGCCCGAGTACCACACTCGTTGATCCGGTTCCCGTCAAACGATTAATTCAGAATAATCACATTATTTGGTTAGTGACAAAGTTTAACCAAATAGCTATTTAAATTGAGGAATTAATTAATCCAATGAATTTACCCCCTTAAACCAACCCACCTATAACACGAGCCGGTTGACTTGGAGATCGATTCCGTAGCTCAAATCGGTTCGAAATAAGAACTTAACGGACTTCCGTAACTTTCGGGCCATTCTGTCCTAACTGAGAAAGTTAAACAGGGCCAAATCTGTCACAAGTTGATAGTTTAGGACTGCGACAGTAATTAAAATTAAATTAGAGGACTAAACTGTGACATAGGAAATTGGGTGACCAAACTGCAATTTACCATCTTCTTCATCTAATTTGCAGGAAAGTCGTCGGCGGCAGAGAAGCTTTTCTGATGAGCTTACTTCCTTCTATTCTCGAACCGAAACAAACTTTTGAATATGGGGAAAGCTTCGGGGGTCAAGACGAGGCTAACGAATGATACTTTTTGGCTTGGGCACGTTTAGAACTCCCCGACCAGCTTTTCGTCGGAGTTACGACGGTGAGCTTCCGAAATCGAATCGAAGGCTCGCTGGTTTTATAGCCGACTCAGAAGCCCTCGATGCCCTCTGAGTACCAAAAGCCAAGTCATGAAAGAAAGGAGTGAAAGTCATTTATTTGAGTGGTTGACGTAGTCTGACGAATCCGACAAGGTAGCTTCGTTTTGGCGATATTCAGGCCAATAATGGAGCTGGAGGGGTCGGAATTCACGTGGTGATGATTTACAATCATCAAAACCCGACAAACATCCATAAATGAAGGATTGGCCTCATTGGAACTGTAGAGTAGTCGTCAAAACATAGAAGCGACGGCGGCTTCTGTTCACGGAGAAGGAATGCTGACTGGTGTGACGTCACTATATGCCCTCTGATACCCCAAAAGCCAAGGTCATGAAAAGAAAGGAGTGAAAAGTCATTTATTTGAGTGGTTGACGTAGTCTGACGAATCCGACAAGGTAGCTTCGTTTTGGCGATATTCAGGCCAATAATGGAGCTGGAGGGTCGGAATTCACGTGGTGATGATTTACAATCATCAAAACCCGACAAACATCCATTAAATGAAGGATTGGGCCCTCATTGGAACTGTAGAGTAGTCGTCGGAAAACATAGAAGCGACGGCGGCTTCTGTTCAGCGGAGAAGGAGATGCTGACGTGGTGGTGACGTCACTATGATGTCATCATCTATCGAAACTACGTCGTTTTGAAGAAAGACTGAAAACTAATAAAAATAAAGGATCTGCTGGAGCAGGGAGTCGAACCTGTGACCTTTAAGTTGTTGGTTCAGTTCCTTGACCAACTTGGCCAAGCAGAATTCTTGAATTCCAGGCAACCGTGTTCCATTAACCCTTACCCGCCTTCCTTTGGAATCCGAGCTTAACCAAATTATAAAACCATTTGATTAACGAGGACTGCCGCATCGAACACTTCACGCTATAAACCAGGGTTAAATAAATTCGGGCATAGATGACCAAAATTTTAGCGGGAAGGCCGTGCGTCCAATCCGAGTCGAACCCAGGTTCGCAAGAGTCGAGTCAGTCACTTAACCTCTCGCTCCGTCTTCCATGAGTGAAATTAACTTGCCTCGGAATCATTTAAACATCAAGTTGCGGTCATTTCTCAAATGTATGGAATAAAATAAAAAATTCTGGTTCAGAGATTCGGGGTGTAACACCAGTGAATTGACCCACCATGGCTTCCTTCAGACGATCCAGTCCCAGGCTCACCATGCCAAACATCATCAGATAACATCACGATTAACCATAACCGAATCAAACACTATTAGGTATAAACCCAATGGTTCCGAAAAGATAGAACTTTCCGTAGAAACGACACCTTGTTGTCAAAACCAAGACTTTCCGTCTCAATTTCCAGGTAAGTAGGGGAGTCACTCGGACTACTTAAGTCCCTCTAACCTTAGGCATCATAACTTTATAAACCGGAATTAATGAGGATCCGCGTCACTCTTACTCTGAATAATCTAACCTATCGGGAAAACCAACTCAGATGGGTTAGTACTCGGTTAGCAGTAAATCTCCATGAAAATTATAAGGACCTTAATTTAAGCATGCACGAGTCCAAAATAAGGCCCGAGTACCACACTCGTTGATCCGGTTCCCGTCAAACGATTAATTCAGAATAATCACAATATTTGGTTAGTGACAAAGTTTAACCAAATAGCTATTTAAATTGAGGAATTAATTAATCCAATGAATTTACCCCCTTAAACCAACCCACCTATAACACGAGCCGGTTGACTTGGAGATCGATTCCGTAGCTCAAATCGGTTCGAAATAAGAACTTAACGGACTTCCGTAACTTTCGGGCCATTCTGTCCTAACTGAGAAAGTTAAACAGGGCCAAATCTGTCACAAGTTGATAGTTTAGGACTGCGACAGTAATTAAAATTAAATTAGAGGACTAAACTGTGACATAGGAAATTGGGTGACCAAACTGCAATTTACCATCTTCTTCATCTAATTTGCAGGAAAGTCGTCGGCGGCAGAGAAGCTTTTCCGATGAGCTTACTTCTTTCTATTCTCGAACCGAAACAAACTTTTGAATATGGGGAAAGCTTCGGGGGTCAAGACGAGGCTAACGAATGATACTTTTTGGCTTGGGCACGTTTAGAACTCCCCGACGCAGCTTTTCGTCGGAGTTACGACGGTGAGCTTCCGTAACTCGAAATCGAAGGCTCGCTGGCTTTTATAGCCGACTCAGAAGCCTCTCGATGCCCTCTGGAGTACCCCAAAAGCCAAGGTCATGAAAAGAAAGGAGTGAAAAGTCATTTATTTGAGTGGTCGACGTAGTCTGACGAATCCGACAAGGTAGCTTCGTTTTGGCGATATTCAGGCCAATAATGGAGCTGGAGGGGTCGGAATTCACGTGGTGATGATTTACAATCATCAAAACCCGACAAACATCCATTAAATGAAGGATTGGGCCCTCATTGGAACTGTAGAGTAGTCGTCGGAAAACATAGAAGCGACGGCGGCTTCTGTTCAGCGGAGAAGGAGATGCTGACGTGGTGGTGACGTCACTATGATGTCATCATCTATCGAAACTACGTCGTTTTGAAGAAAGACTGAAAACTAATAAAAATAAAGGATCTGCTGGAGCAGGGACTCGAACCTGTGACCTTTAAGTTGTTGGTTCAGTTCCTTGACCAACTTTGCCAAGCAGAATTCTTGAATTCCAGGCAACCGTGTTCCATTAACCCTTACCCGCCTTCCTTTGGAATCCGAGCTTAACCAAATTATAAAACCATTTGATTAACGAGGACTGCCGCATCGAACACTTCACGCTATACCAGGGTTAAATAAATTCGGGCATAGATGACCAAAATTTTAGCGGGAAGGCCGTGCGTCCAATCCGAGTCGAACCCAGGTCCGCAAGAGTCGAGTCAGTCACTTAACCTCTCGCTCCGTCTTCCATGAGTGAAATTAACTTGCCTCGGAATCATTTAAACATCAAGTTGCGGTCATTTCTCAAACGTATGGAATAAAATAAAAAATTCTGGTTCAGAGATTCGGGGTGTAACACCAGTGAATTGACCCACCATGGCTTCCTTCAGACGATCCAGTCCCAGGCTCACCAATGAAGCAGGAATACGAAGAACTCCATCAACAAGAGCATCGCCTGCTTCCTTAACCAAACCAAGGTCAGTCTCAGGTTGGGCTACAACTAACGCCCAAGATTGAGCAGAAGGATTGGGTAAGGAAGTAGTGGAGGATGCCATCAGAAGTGCCAAGCGGCGCTCGCCGGAGAAGAACACAGATCAGCTAGGTTAACTTCAGAGAAAAGCATGCGCTGCGCGTTGCAATTATTTTGTACTTCCAAAATTAAAGAGTTTTTCATATAACTTATAGAGGTAGTTATAAACTATCTTCCTCTAAAACTATAAAAATTATTTATTAATATTAAAATATATAAATAAAATAAAATACACCACACTTGTTCCTTCTCCGTCAGTATCTCGCCTCTATGGAAAAAAAACCGTCGACTCTCTCTCAACTTTCCTCTGTCGTTTCTCGTGTCTCCGCCGCTCAGTTTCGGTCGTCGGGATCTCTTCTCTACCTCTAGTTCCCCTCTTCCGTTCCCTTTTTCCCTTTCCGTTTGTCGCTGCTCTTCTCTTGTTCTGAGTGTTTTTCTTTGTTTACCCTTCCGTAGGTTGGCCCTTGGGGTCAAACGGTTGTGGATTGATGGCAGTCACGGGTTTCCCGTTGTCTGAAGTACAGCTTGCTGGAGTCCTGAGTTCGTCTTTACAGCGATTGTTTTCTTTTTGTGTTGCAGGTTGTGGCTGTTGCATCTGACGTCGGCCCTTGGGGTCAAATTCGGAGGTTTCTGAATGCTTCTGACTCTTCATTGGAGTTCGATCAAAAATTCCAATTCACGAAACTGTTAATCAACCATTTACGAGGGTTCCTTATCATTCTCCTTGCATCTCGGGTCGGCGGCTGGCGGAGAGGAGACGATCCTCCGTTCACTCTCCCCATCGGACGATCTGAATTGCCCACGTGGATTGGAAGATCGATTGGCTCATTCTAGTTCGGTTGGCATGGTTGCTCCCACGGATCTTCGGTTTGTTTCGATTTTTGTGAAAAGGTAGTTATTCAATTAGTTTTTTTTTCTCGTGTTTTTCTCCAATCTGTTTGGAGTCCCTCCTCTTGTTTCGTTGTCTCACGTTCTGCTAGGTTGTTTAATTCCCTCCTTGTTTTTCTCCAAGTTGTTTGAGTTGCATAGTGTGGTACTCGTTGCCCTAATTTTTGTGCCCCCACCCCTCCCCCTTTTTGTGGAGAGGTCGCCAATGAGGAGATCTAAACGGTCCACAACAATGTCGAGTAGGGATGTGGCAGTGATTCTGATAGTCTAGCTTCAAAATTCAGGACTTTGTGGGAAAGCAGACCTAAAGGATCGATGCCTCTACGCTCCAGTCCAATCCATGACAAGGATGAGCTTGGAATCCATGGCTACTCTGGGTGGCTATCAGAGATGGAGTGGCGGTTGATGCCACAATTGAGGTTGAAATGAATGAAAAGAAACAAGGATAAGAATTGTTCAGCTTCAGGCGGCGGGTTGGTCGGTTTGGAGGGAAATTGTTCAGCTTAGTCCTAGATTCTGGGAACACGCTTGGGTTGATCCGGGGGGTGGGGGAGTGTCTTTTTGGTTCGATAATTGGGTGTTTGGGGGGAGTCTGTCGGTGAGGTTTCCTAGGGTTTTGGCGGCAGCTAGTTCCCGCTTTACTTGTGTCTATGACCATGTGTCTTTTGTGGACAGGTATGAGTGGAATGTGTCGTTGTCACTCATCCTCCGGGGAGGTGCCGAAGTGGAGAGACAGAGGTTTTTGCAGCTACTTGAGAGTATTCCTTTGGGTTGGATTACTGTGGGACCACCGATTCCACAGTGGCCGCTCAAGACCTCAGGGAGTTTTTATGTTCAGTGATTCTATCAGTTGGTGTGTTCTCAGGAGTATCCAGGTTGGTGTGACTTTCTCGTGTCTACGATTTGGAAGAGGGGGGTGCCGACCAAAATTGCAGGTTTAGTTTGGCAGGTTTTTCACAGGAGGGTGTCCACTCTGGACAACCTACGTAAGAGGGGTTTCATTGGACCCAATTTATGTGTAAAGCGGACCTTGAGTCCGTGTCGCACTTATTTTTGTCTTGTACTTTTGCTTCGAGGGTTTGGACGATCTTTAGTTCCAAGCTTGCCATTTGGGGACCTTTCCCATCTGAGGTGCAGGTCTTTATTCACAGTTGGCAGGCTGGGAACTTGTCGAGGCGTTTGAGACCCTTTGAGGAGGTGGCCATTCATGCTATTTTTTGGTTCCTGTGGTTGGAAAGGAACAATAGGATTTTCAGGGATAGAGAGAGGTCTCCTAGGAAAGTTCTTTGGAAGATGATTCTTGCCTTGGGTCGGTGGCTTAGAGCGGCATGTTCGATTTCGGCGGATGAGCTTCACACGTGGTTGTCTTCGTGGAGCACAGAGCACGATCCGGGTTGATTGACCCTTGCTTTTCGACTGGGTTTGGGTTCTTTTTTGCACTGCTGTTTGGCTTTTTGACCCGTTTTTGTAGAGGGATTACGTGTGGAGTTTTGTATAGGGTGGGGTGGCTTGTATAGCGTTGGGTTTTGGGGTGTCGGGGTCTAGTTGATTCTCTTTTGGCCAAAGGTAGTGGGTGGTACATCTAGAGGCGGTTTGTATCCCTGTGATGTGGTTATTACTTTCTGTATCTCATTTTTGTTCATATATTTGATTTATCATTCATAAAAAAAAATAACAAGAGGCAAAGCCGCATAGGATTATATCCCCTATTCCTTTTTCTTCTCTTTCTTCTCTCATTTCCAATTCTCCATCCTCCTCTCTTAACTGCTCCTGTGACTCTGCCACTCCAATCAACAACCCTCCTCCTCTAATTCCACAACCCCTAATTATATTCCTCCTCCATCTAATCATGATTTGGAGGACAAACCACTCAAAGCCAAACGCAGGAGGAGAACCCAATCAACCAAGAAAGGATGTGCCATTAGCGTGGCCCAAAATCAAATGGTGAAGACAAGGTTGTCATTAGTGAAGGAGAAACTCATCATCATCATCCCCTGCCTCCCACTGCACATGGAAAAAAGCTCTACTTTTAGGAGTGTCACCAGACACAAATCAATTCTACTCACCTATTTGGTTTTCATGTTCAATTTTTTTCCAAAGCTTATTGGATAATTGTTAACGCCTGAGGGTTTCTGAGGATAGAACCAGAGAGGTGGAATCGAAGATGGTGCAGTTGCAGAAGGAAGTTGAGAAGATGATTGTTCGAGAAGAAAATAGAGGCAGAAAAAAGTTTTCAGTTTTGATTTCAGATTAGGTTAGAAAGAGATTGGGTTCAATATTTTTGGGTTTAGGTTAAGTAAATCGGTTAGAGTTGAGGGTGTAATTCAAAAAGGGTTAATTCTATTATTTAATAATATTTTAAGTGATGTGGACCGGCTGACGTGGCAAAACCGCCAAAAAAAGTCCCCGTTGGCATTAATAGGATCACGTCGTAACGGAGTCCATACTAACGGGATGAGTCTGCAACAAATTGAAGTTTCGGGACTGATTTGTAACCGGACCCAAAGTTTCGGGACTATAACATGTTGCTAGTTCATTGATCAGTTGGAGGGCAATCATTGTGTAGTTAAAATGCACTTAAAGTTTTGTCATAGTTCATATTGGATTTAAATATTTTATGCCAGTTAAATTGACTAGGTTTGAGTTAAGTTTAATGAGTAGGTTAGTCAAGTCACATGTCGGTCGGATTTTGAGTTGAATAGTCACATGTTGACCGACGACTTTGATGGTAAGTTAAGTGAAATGATGATAGATATCAAGTAATGGTATCTGACAGAGGAATAAGAATGAGGTTCAAACAATAGTGACGATTACACATTAATGTCCTGTTATCCACGCATATAAACAATTTTTAAAAAATATTATAATTAATATCATTAAAAAATTAAATTAAATGAAACCTGCCAATAAGCCAAGTAGAAAACTGGTTCTAATAATTCTAAAGCTAAACCAAAACATTTTTCTATTCAATTTATTTCTTTCCCTTTTTCTTTTCACATACCATAATTAAAAAAACTCGGGTGTGTTTGGATAGATGGATTTGAGTTTGGTATTTGTATTTGGTATTTTAAACTCTAAATTTTCTTGTTTGGTTAGAAACTAACTGGGTCGGTTACCAAAATGGTCATTGGACTTTGCCCCAATTAACCCAGCAGTCATAGGACTCGAAAAAATTCTCAAAACATCACCAGACTTAGACCCCATTATCCCGGAGGTCAGTCCGTCCATTGACATCCATCTTCCCGTTAAATTGTTGGACTCTTTTATTCCCGTCCGAACCGAACCCCTACCCGATTCCCAACCCAAACCCAGACCGAACCCTATCCCAAATCCCCAACCCATCTTGAAAACAACCCCAGCCGTTTGACTTCTTGAAGAAAATCTTATCCCCACCCATTCCTTCACTAACCTTATCCGCAATCAGTGGAGGAGAGGCTCTGAGATCGAAATTAGTTCCTTCGATTTCTTCATTGGAGCGGGCGATTCATCTTCGCCATCGTTCTTCAGTTGCGATTTCGTCGGACTACACTTCAGCAACGGAGAACCGAACGTTGGTGCTCAGAGATGAACACTGGATGGAAGCATCGCTGGGATGGAGAGAGACAACCTGAATATAGTAAGTGTGGTCCTCTGTTTTTTAGTGTAAACAATAGTATCTTCTAAACCGATGTCTTCTTCTGCGGTGGGTCACCTTGGTGGGGTTAATGCGTGAGGGGTAAGTGTGTTGGTTTAAGGCGACTTTGTCTTTTTAGGGTTCTGTTTGTTGGCCTAAAAGGTTATCTTTTTCTTCCTTTTTGTTTTCTGCAGCGCAAAGAAAACTATTCACACTGGAGTTGCATCACGGAGGAACATTCGGTGAATGGGGTTACTACGACGAGACGGTTGATTTTTTCGACAACATCGACTCTGATCGGTTCTCTTTGCCGGAGCTAAACAAAATGGTGTTGGGGCTGATACGGAAGATGGACTACATGTTGTACCTGTGGTTGCCACATGGGAAGGACATAAACAATGGATTAGCCCCCCTGTACAACGATGGTGATGTGCGGAAGATGGTGAAAGGTAGAAAAGAACACAAGGTCATCGTTTACATCCACATGCTGAACGAAGACGAGGTCGACTTCCTCGTGAACTCACACATAGAGTCAGTACAACAAGAAACAGAAAATTGCAAGCCTCGCTCCAGTGTCCGAATTGAAGAAATTGAGGATGACCAGCCTGTCATCCCAAAGAGGAACCTAAAGATGAAACTGCCAACGACCAATCTCATAATTGGATGGACGGACGAATCGGCTTCAACGGACAATGGGCGAGACTCACCGACGCCACCTGCAAACATCGAAGAAGCTGACCCGCAGGACTTTTGTTTCGAAGAGGTTGCAGTCAACAATGACATAAACAGAGATGATGCCAACAGGGATGAATGCAGCGAGGATGATGACAATTCGGACAGCGACGACTCTATTGACTTACAGGATTCGGATGTCGACGTATATGATGATATGGATGTGCAAGAACGGTTTGAAATGGACAATATGTCTAAAGGCAGGAAAAGCGGAAATCAGGGGACAATGGATACTGAGGGATACGGTTCTTCTGGACATGACGATAGCTCGGCTAGGCCTGACGGTACTGCTGCACCGATCGGGGAGATAATAATGCTCAAACAGCTGATGCAGTAGATCGAACAGAGGGTTGCAGCACGAGGAGTGAAAAACGTAAACGTCGGTTCATGCCTCAGCCAGAACCACAAGAAGTTGAATCCGATTTAGAATCTGATGACGGTGGCTTCGCAAGAAGGGTGCTTTTCGACTCTGATGATGAGAATGTGGCAGATGACGTGGTCTTCCCGGAATTCAATCGGGAGATTGACTTAGATGACCCAGAGTTTGAGGTTGGTATGATTTTCATCGACTTAGCTGAATTCAAGGAAGCGTGTAGGGCACACGCAGTTATCAGTCGAAGGCCTATTACGTTCCATCCGAATGACAAGTTGCGTGCCCAATGTCTATGCAAACAGAAGTGTGGCTTTAGGGTTTGGGCTTCATGGATGCCCAAGCAGCGGTATGCTCAAATCAAGGCGGCTAAACTACAGCATACTTGTGGTGTGGTCCAAGATCTCAGATCATGTACGAAGGAATACCTAGCGAAGAAGTACTTGGAGCGGTTCTGTAACATCCCCGCCCAACCGAACGGGTTAGAACTCAAGTCTGGGTGACTAGAGTGCCGGAAACGGTACTTAAGAGGGTCTCTTGAGGTCTGGGACGTTTGGGTGTGTGCCGGGTTGAAGTTGCAAAAGAGGGGAACAGTGTACAGTACCAAAAGTGCTGATTTTGGGTCCTAAAGTGCGCAGGCGCACATTTAGAAGTGCCAGGCGCACTTTTCAATTAATTCAGCAAACTTTCGGCAGAATATTCAAAATGTGCTCCTTTTAGGGGTCAATGTGTGCCGGCGCACATTTTGACATGCCAGGCGCACATTTCGTGCATAAAAGGACGGATTTGCACGGAAATCCATAACTTCCCCTTCTTTCTCTTTCCCCGAAATTCGTTTTTGACGAACCAAAAACCCCTTAGCTTCAATCCTTGATTCCGGGAGTTGTAGAGCTCCGATTTGCGATCCGTTTGTTGCTACGCGTTCGTGGCGACGAGAGGAAGAGATCGCACATCGTGGTTCTGGGTGGTTCGGAGTAGGCTGCTGTCGGTGAGGAGGAGAAGAGCTACGACTTTGGAGTGGTAGAGCTTGGTCGTTCGGATTCCGGGAGTTGTTTTAGAGCCTCGTCTTCTTGTCAGGTGAGGGTTTAGCGTACGATAGGTAGTATTGGTCGATGTGAGGAGTTGCAACCTTGACTTAGATGAATATAGGTTTTGCATGGAATTGAAAGAGAGTAAAAGGGAAATTGTTCTGCATTGGATTGTTCTGTAAATTGTGATGTTTGATGATTGTTGTGTGAATGTTAATTGCTACATTGATTGATAATTGTTGGCTGATGTGATGTGGTTGGATTGGGGAATGATTAACGATGATATTAAATGGATCGGACTTAGCAATGAGTGTAGGAGGGGTGGGACGTGATTCTTGTAAATTGTATCTATACTTTGTGCTGACAGTTGTGGTTGCAGGAGGGTGGTCCTGCCAATGTGGGGTCGCCCTTTAAATGGTGAACAGGTGGATGGCCCTGCCAATGTGGGGTCCTCCAATGAAGGATGAACAGGAGGGTAACCCTAAGACTCACGACATGGCTATCCCTGTACTTGCAGGTGGGGGTGGCCAGTGAGCTAGCCGTTTACCCTTAAACTGTGTGTGTAATGTGGAATGATTGGATGAAGTGTCATGTGATTATAAATGTGTGAATGGATTAGATGATGTTATTTGATATTGGATTGAGATGATGTTACGTGGTGTTTTGGATGGATTGATGTTACGTGCAATGGTAGAATTGATGCTAGGTGCCGTTTTGAGTGGAATTGATGATGTGTGTGAAGGTGGTTGTTAATGTGTTTAGGGTTGTAGGCTTATGACTTCGGATTGGCTAATAGAATTGGTAAGGGGATTTGTACATGGGATGGTAATGTGGAATTGTGATGTGGACTTGGATTGTGGAATTATGTGGTGAACTTGAATTGTGGATTTGTAATATGGAATTGAATTGTTGATGTGTGTGATTGATGTAGTTATGTTTAATGAAGTTCAATTGATAGAACCGGAAGGAGCCAACGTTACCCCAACCGAAATACCTTTGTGTTAGAGTCCGATTCACTGGGGTGAATCCTATGACAGGGAGTCATAGTGGTTGAAATCTCCGTTGAGGAAGGATCCCGATGGGATGCGTCGTGATAGCTCCGTGGAGGAAGGATCCCTTAGGGGATGCGTCGTGTTATCTCCCTACGGGGAAAGATCCTACGGGATATGGATGATGTGATGGCCGGCGGGGTAGCGGGGGAACAACTCCTTATGGCGCCTAATTAACTCACCTAGTAAAATGAATTGTGAACTGTCGTGCGTGTGTTGTGCTTGATGTGAACAAGCTGAAATGTGATGTGTTGAGTGTGTTTATGTGACGTGCGGTATGTGATGGCGAACTGTTATGTAATGTGTGTGAACTAGGTCGGATTGATCTGTGAATTGAGTTGTGTCAATGCAATGAGTTGCGGGTTAGATGTTGAGTGGTTGATGACTATGATGATGATATGAATTGTGGATGGTTAGTACGGCGTTATGCACTTGAATGATAACCTAGATTTGCTTAGGGATGATTAATAGCTCACTTAGTGAATTGGGATGGGATTAATGTGTGTGTTGAATGTGAATGGGTGTGTGATTGTGGTGTATGTGGAAACGCTGACTATGATCTTGAGTCGTATTGTATTATAATGTTGAACTGTATGATTCTCTGTTATTCATGGATGTTATTGAGGATGGTAAGTGTTGATTTGGAACTGCACCTATGTGATCACTTAGATTGTTTAGAGAATTAAAACTGGTAAAGGTTGAGTCTGATTCCATTGTTGGTGTCTCGTGAGAAGTTTGGGATCACTTCTTTAGGTTAGGTTCGGCGCATAGTTAAACCCAGTGGGTTCACTCAGTTTCATTAGGAAGCTGATTCCCCCCCAGTTTCCCTTTTCAGGTGTTCGGTTGGGTTCGGAGGAGTTGCAAGTTGGAGTTGTGAAGTGAAGATTAGGAAGCTATTGTGGAGTGACCACTGTTTTAATTTTAGATTTCAGTTGACACCTTTGGTTGGGAATTTTGTAATCGTTTTGAGTTTTGGTTTCGGATTTCGGTTTTTATGTAATGAAGGCCTTCGGTTGTCTTTGAGCTTTTATTTAAGAGTTGTTTCTATTTCCGCTGCGTTTTACTCTTTTCTTTTAAAGCTGGTTCTTCAAGTAGCACTCAAACCGGTTCGACCATGGGTGAACTCGGGTCGGTTTGGGATGGGTGTTACAAGTGGTATCAGAGCCTGGTTAGTTGCTGCTGTGTTGGTGATTTGTCTCTTCTTCTAGAGGAGTAATTAACCTCGTAGGGGGGAAGGGATGAAGCATCGGCACAGGACCAACTTTCTAGGGATTTTCAAATCGTTTTGAAGTGGGTGGGAAGTTTTGAAAGGAAAGTGTTGTGAATTTGAAAGGAAAGTGATTTGAAATGAAATGTGATTTCTGAAAATTGGTCAACTGAAATGTTTTGTGTCCTCCTGTAGTGAAGAGGGTGGCAGAGTAGTTGAGAGTGGAAGTAGTAGCAGGTTGGGAAATTGGTTAGAAGAGTAGAGCCTTGTAGAATTTGGTTAAGTAAGTAGAGTGCTTGAGGGTGTGAGTTTTAGTCGAAGGTGTTAGCTTCATAGTCTTGTTGGTGTGAGTGTGCTTTGTTGAGCTCTTGCGTTGTGATTGTGCTCTTGAGTGAGTTTTGTTTGATTGTGTTTTGGTTGTGTTCTTGTTGTGAGTAGTGCCGTTGAGGTTCGGTTGTGCGTGTCTGTTAGGTAGAAGTTTGAAGTAGTGTGGGAGTAGTGCCCTTAGAAGGTATGTGTTGCTAGAGCCGTTAGAGGAAATTTCGGGAGGTAATGTGATCTTGAATTGCTGCATTTGTTGCTGTGATGTATGGTTGCATTGCTAGAGCAAGTCGGGTTGTGATTTCGGGGACGAAATCTCTTAAAGTTGGGGAGACTTGTAACATCCCCGCCCAACCGAACGGGTTAGAACTCAAGTCTGGGTGACTAGAGTGCCGGAAACGGTACTTAAGAGGGTCTCTTGAGGTATGGGACGTTTGGGTGTGTGCCGGGTTGAAGTTGCAAAAGAGGGAACAGTGTACAATACCAAAAGTGCTGATTTTGGGTCCTAAAGTGCGCAGGCGCACATTTAGAAGTGCCAGGCGCACTTTTCAATTAATTCAGCAAACTTTCGGCAGAATATTCAAAATGTGCTCCTTTTAGGGGTCAATGTGCGCCGGCGCACATTTTGACATGCCAGGCGCACATTTCGTGCATAAAAGGACGGATTTGCACGGAAATCCATAACTTCCCCTTCTTTCTCTTTCCCCGAAATTCGTTTTTGACGAACCAAAAACCCCTTAGCTTCAATCCTTGATTCTGGGAGTTGTAGAGCTCCGATTTGCGATCCGTTTGTTGCTACGTGTTCGTGGCGACGAGAGGAAGAGATCGCACATCGTGTTTCTGGGTGGTTCGGAGTAGGCTGCTGTCGGTGAGGAGGAGAAGAGCTACGACTTTGGAGTGGTAGAGCTTGGTCGTTCGGATTCCGGGAGTTGTTTTAGAGCCTCGTCTTCTTGTCAGGTGAGGGTTTAGCGTACGATAGGTAGTATTGGTCGATGTGAGGAGTTGCAACCTTGACTTAGATGAATATAGGTTTTGCATGGAATTGAAAGAGAGTAAAAGGGGAAATTGTTCTGCATTGGATTGTTCTGTAAATTGTGATGTTTGATGATTGTTGTGTGAATGTTAATTGCTACATTGATTGATAATTGTTGGCTGATGTGATGTGGTTGGATTGGGGAATGATT
Organism: Linum lewisii; assembly: GCA_034768395.1. NCBI lineage: Eukaryota > Viridiplantae > Streptophyta > Magnoliopsida > Malpighiales > Linaceae > Linum > Linum lewisii. The sequence continues at coordinate 61,893,105 of CM068297.1, read as the reverse complement.
AACGATGATGTTAAATGGATCGGACTTAGCAATGAGTGTAGGAGGGGTGGGACGTGATTCTTGTAAATTGTATCTATACTTTGTGCTGACAGTTGTGGTTGCAGGAGGGTGGTCCTGCCAATGTGGGGTCGCCCTTTAAATGGTGAACAGGTGGATGGCCCTGCCAATGTGGGGTCCTCCAATGAAGGATGAACAGGAGGGTAACCCTAAGACTCACGACATGGCTATCCCTGTACTTGCAGGTGGGGGTGGCCAGTGAGCTAGCCGTTTACCCTTAAACTGTGTGTGTAATGTGGAATGATTGGATGAAGTGTCATGTGATTATAAATGTGTGAATGGATTAGATGATGTTATTTGATATTGGATTGAGATGATGTTACGTGGTGTTTTGGATGGATTGATGTTACGTGCAATGGTAGAATTGATGCTAGGTGCCGTTTTGAGTGGAATTGATGATGTGTGTGAAGGTGGTTGTTAATGTGTTTAGGGTTGTAGGCTTATGACTTCGGATTGGCTAATAGAATTGGTAAGGGGATTTGTACATGGGATGGTAATGTGGAATTGTGATGTGGACTTGGATTGTGGAATTATGTGGTGAACTTGAATTGTGGATTTGTAATATGGAATTGAATTGTTGATGTGTGTGATTGATGTAGTTATGTTTAATGAAGTTCAATTGATAGAACCGGAAGGAGCCAACGTTACCCCAACCGAAATACCTTTGTGTTAGAGTCCGATTCACTGGGGTGAATCCTATGACAGGGAGTCATAGTGGTTGAAATCTCCGTTGAGGAAGGATCCCGATGGGATGCGTCGTGATAGCTCCGTGGAGGAAGGATCCCTTAGGGGATGCGTCGTGTTATCTCCCTACGGGGAAAGATCCTACGGGATATGGATGATGTGATGGCCGGCGGGGTAGCGGGGGAACAACTCCTTATGGCGCCTAATTAACTCACCTAGTAAAATGAATTGTGAACTGTCGTGCGTTGTTGTGCTTGATGTGAACAAGCTGAAATGTGATGTGTTGAGTGTGTTTATGTGACGTGCGGTATGTGATGGCGAACTGTTATGTAATGTGTGTGAACTAGGTCGGATTGATCTGTGAATTGAGTTGTGTCAATGCAATGAGTTGCGGGTTAGATGTTGAGTGGTTGATGACTATGATGATGATATGAATTGTGGATGGTTAGTACGGCGTTATGCACTTGAATGATAACCTAGATTTGCTTAGGGATGATTAATAGCTCACTTAGTGAATTGGGATGGGATTAATGTGTGTGTTGAATGTGAATGGGTGTGTGATTGTGGTGTATGTGGAAACGCTGACTATGATCTTGAGTCGTATTGTATTATAATGTTGAACTGTATGATTCTCTGTTATTCATGGATGTTATTGAGGATGGTAAGTGTTGATTTGGAACTGCACCTATGTGATCACTTAGACTGTTTAGAGAATTAAAACTGGTAAAGGTTGAGTCTGATTCCATTGTTGGTGTCTCGTGAGAAGTTTGGGATCACTTCTTTAGGTTAGGTTCGGCGCATAGTTAAACCCAGTGGGTTCACTCAGTTTCATTAGGAAGCTGATTCCCCCCCAGTTTCCCTTTTCAGGTGTTCGGTTGGGTTCGGAGGAGTTGCAAGTTGGAGTTGTGAAGTGAAGATTAGGAAGCTATTGTGGAGTGACCACTGTTTTAATTTTAGATTTCAGTTGACACCTTTGGTTGGGAATTTTGTAATCGTTTTGAGTTTTGGTTTCGGATTTCGGTTTTTATGTAATGAAGGCCTTCGGTTGTCTTTGAGCTTTTATTTAAGAGTTGTTTCTATTTCCGCTGCGTTTTACTCTTTTCTTTTAAAGCTGGTTCTTCAAGTAGCACTCAAACCGGTTCGACCACGGGTGAACTCGGGTCGGTTTGGGATGGGTGTTACAGGTTCCGTGTGGATCCATCGTGGTGTATGCGTAACATCATACACACCATTCAAACCGACATGGGTTTGCATATCTCACAGATGAAAGCCTACCGAATGAAGAGATATGCAATGGGGTTAATACACGGTGAGGATGCATTACAGTTTGGACTCCTTTACGACTACAAACTCGAGTTGGAGAGAACAAACCCAGGTTGTACAGTTGTGTTGGATCATGTGGACAATGTGTTTGCTAGAATGTATGTTTGCTTGGCTGCTGTGAAGAGGGGTTTCCTGCAAGGGTGTCGTCTAGTGGGTGTAGACGAATGTCATTTGCACGGTGTACAGGGGTGGCAACTGCTATCAGCCGTTGGCATTGATGCCAACGACTGTATGTACCCTATTGCGTACGGGGTTGTGGAGAAGGAATGTACTGACTCATGGGAATGGTTTCTGGCTCACTTAGGCATGGACATGAACATTGACAATTCCACAAAATGGACATTTATGTCGGATCGTCAGAAGGTAATCTCGTATCCATACATTTTACTTGTGAATTGATTGAAAGGTCCTATTACAAACTGCCATTTTATTCGTAAGTGATTGTGGTGTGGTGATTCATATTTGGTGTATGATTAATGGTGTATGATTAATTGATGCAGGGCCTCATGAATGTAATTCAGGACTCACTATGGGGTGCTGCCAAAGCGACCTACAGGTCCGAACACCAGAGCTGGATGGATCTAATTGAGAAAGAGTCGGATAAATACCATGGGGATGCCTTGACACCACATTCGTGGTTACTTCAAAGAATGCCAGAGCAGTGGTGCAAGGCATACTATCGGGTGGACACGAAATCGGAGATGGCACTTAATAATCTTTGTGAGTGCTTCAACAAATACATACTGGAGCCTAGGGGTTTTCCCATACTAAGTATGTTGGAAGCTATACGGGTGCTGCTCATGCGCCGAATGTACAAGAAGCGGGTCGAAGGGGACAAGTTTGGTGACAATCTCATTTGCCCGAAGATAATGAACAAACTCAATATGTACAAGGAGCAGGCTGCCTTGTTCACCCCAACATACAATGGGAATAAGGCTTATCAGGTGCGTGGGCCTTGGGGGAAGTTCGTCGTGGATCTGGAAGCACGCACGTGCGCTTGTGGACGTTGGCAGTTATCGGAGATACCTTGTCCACACGCCATCAGGTGCATCTAATACTGCCAAGAGGATCCCGAAAGGTATGTCCACAACACTATTATACGGAGGTATATAGGGCCACATATGAGCACTCGATTAATCCCCTGAACGACTCCACCCAATGGGAACGGAGCAGCTTGGAGCCTTTACTTGCACCTGTGTTTCCAACACCGAAGAGGGGTCTGAAGCAAACTAAGAGGAGAAAAGAAGCGTGGGAATTGGAAAGGCCAAGGGTTAACAGAAATGGTGTTGAATCAAGGGTTCTGACAAGGCAGGGAACTGTGATCACTTGCAGTAAATGCAATCAGCAGGATCATAACAGACGTGGCTGCAAGGCAGGAGTCGGTGGAAGTGCATCTACCACACGGCCTACTACTCCGGGTAATTTTGCAGGTGCTGCTAACATGGTGAGTATTTACAACTTCTTTTGTGAGCAGTAAGTCATATTTATTAACAAGTAATTACCTTAGGTGACTGAATTTGGGTGTGGTTGCAGGGTAATTCACCCATTCCATGTGAACCCGCGGAGGTAGCGCAACAACTTTCATGCCTACACCCGGTTTCAACCAGAACGACTCACCAGCAAGGAACACTCGATCGAAAGCTCCAATGCGCAGTTAGTAGGATGAAGGACTCCGGTGGAGGTTCTATTTTGTGGATCAGCGGATGTATTTTTTGTACAGCACTAACATCTCTTTTGTTACCATCCAAACAATACGGGTTGATGGTATGTTGGGGAGTAGGAAATATTACTTAGGACTCTCCCTCTTTTGTAAATGATTTAGTGCTGCTGATGCCATGGTGGTTGACGTATAAACCACCTCGGTCATGTGGGTGGTAGATGGGTACACCACTTTTGAACTTCAGTTATGTTTAGTAATTATGTTGTATGTATGACGAACTATTGTCTGCAGACCTATTGTCGTGTGAATGGAAAGTTGGTGTCCATTGTGGTTACCATACTCTATGTCCCCATTGATGTACCATAAACGAATTAAATAAACCATGTAGCAAATGATGTACCATAAACCTTGAAGATGAAACACACAACCTCAATCCATATATTGTGAATCGACCAAAACATTAAAAGCCCACTTCAATTAAAACACTATAGTGGTTCAGTTTTGTGTTCAATCAGTCACTTCTCGGTTGCAATAAAAAAGTTCAGTGACTTCTCGGTTGCAATGTCAAAGTTCAGTGATTGCCTTACAGATCTGATAACCAGTTACATTGAAGAAGTAGCGGACAGTTACCGATCCTAACTTTCCTTCCTCTGACCCTTTACAAAAAAATTCCGATTACAATGCCAATGCAAATGACTACAACAATCAGACAAGTGTGACGAGAATCCAGCTTCTTCAGCTCCATGTGATCCGCCGGTGACAGATTTGAATATGCTTCTTCTATGGTACTACTTTCCCCATCCATGGCCTTTTCGAACCTATTCAGCTTCCGCAACAGCCCGTTGATGACCACCTTCGCCCGGAATGGCATGGGCTTATCAAACCAAGCAAAATAGTGACAACTCCCATCGCCTGATACCTGGGACCAGCAGAGGAAGAAGCTGGAGAACACAAAGTGCGGAGCAAGATCTAAGGAGGAGATGGAAAACGACCTTACCTTCTTCATGTTCGCGCACCTGAAGAACCTTCTATCGGGGTTATCCTCCATCCAGGAGGTCAGCATAACAACTTCACCTCCCCATATGCATCTCCGTTGATAGTCTTCCATTAGGCTAAGCAAGAAGCTACGACCCGATGTAAGGATTTTTATATGAGAAAGAGGGAGGTTAGTGAAGGAATGGGTGAAGTGACTCCGGGCAGTCGACCGGCTGGGAATTCCTATTCCTACACCCCATCGGGGTCACCCACGAGGGCAAAGGCCTTAGTGCCTTATAAGAAGCGCTTAAAACCTCGCCAACCCCTTAAAGTAACCCCACAGAGGTTTACCAAGCCCCAGCAGTGGTGAGGTTCAAGTACAACCCTCCCCGTAGGGCTCAACAAGCACGGATGAGCGTCTGGACCCATCTGACCCTAACTTGGGCCCCGGCACTCATGACAGCCAAGGAGCCTAGCTTGGCCGGCACCTCGGGCACTAAGTCTAAGAACCCAGGAGGTGCTACACAGCCCTGGGATCCTCTAGATGTCTTCTTAGAGGAATGCCGACGGAAGAGGACCAAGCCCCAGCCTAAAGGAGCTCCAGTCGGCCCCGCCCCGAGCGCTCCTCCGGCCCTAGCACCAAAGCTAGGGTTCCAAGAGCTCAAGGAACGGATGACCACCTTAGGGGAACCTCTAAGGACCTTCCTGGACAACTAAGAAACAAGGAAGGCCAGGCGTGGGCATATCAGGAGAAGGCCCGAAGGCAGACTACACCCGAGCGCCAGCCCCGGGCTCGGAAGGCCCCAATCGGGCCCTAGCACCCAGCCAGCAGGGGACTCAGCCCCTAGGAGGTCTAACACCATCCCTCAACCCCGTACCAGGCCTGAAGCCAAGCCTAGGAGATGCTAACCTAGGAGCACAGAAGGAAATGGAGGAAATGAGGAAATGGAAGGAAGGCCGAACGGGCAGGCCAAGCAGGAACCCCGGATGCCGAGCAACATCAGCATCAGGCCCGCCGGAGCCCAACAATAGAGCCCGAGCAGCCGCCGCCGCCGCCAATTCTAAGCCCGACAGCAAAGGCGGCGCCGACTTTCTTAATCCGGCCCGCGCGTGAACGGCACACCCGACCGGATCCGCCGGTTTAGGGTTTTTAGCCGGTTTTGTATTATTTAAGTCTTTTTAAGAGTTGGACTCGGATTTTCCCTTTTAGTTTCGATTCTTTAGGAGCAAGTAAGTCCTTTTATTCTATTTAGGACTCTCGGCTATTATTTTATTAATTTAGAGTTCTTTTCCAAGTAGGAAACGTGAGCCTGTTCACGATTTCCTCACCTATAAATAAGAGGCTTCGGCCTCATTGTAACAACCAACCTTTTTCAGAATAAATCAATCAAACAGAACTTTGTTCTTCAATTCTTAGTTTTATGCTGCGTGCATAGCTTAGAGTAGGTATTATCAACAGAAGTATTCCCTTCTGTCGTGGAGCCATTCCTGGACACTACGGGTTCCCGGTTACATATAACCGACGGGTCCTAGTACTTTCCCACCCCCGGTGCCAACGGTGATCGAGCGAAGGTTCAAGACTTGCGGTGGTTAGGGTCGTCTGCCCACGGTTGCGGTGGTTCACACCAGTTTTGGTATCAGAGCTTTGGTTCAACTCGAGGAACCACAATCTATCCCAGTCTTCAGGTTTGAAACCCTGGATTCATATCCTTTACTTTCAGTCTTAGAAAATCCTTGAAAAAAACCCTATCTATCTTTGCTTTCGTGTTAGTAGAAAATCAGTTTAGAAAATCCCTCTACTTTCATTCTTGTTCGAAGCATTGTAAGAAAAAGAAAAAGAAAAACAAAATAAAGGCAATCTGCCCTAGGGTTTCTCGTTCATTATAGGTTTATCTTAAGAAGAGGGGTAGATAGACATATTTGCTTCCCTGTATTATCAACTAACATGGCAGACGAAAGACTCAACCACATGGAGGCCAACGTTCTCAACATCACTCAAACTCTAACCGCGTTACAAGAATCTATGGCTCGGATGGAAAGGAGAGCAGCGGAGCAAGAGTATGAGAGGGAGAGACCTCGCGGCGACCGAGATCGAGAGGACAGAAGACCACCCCAAGACGTTGACGACGATGTGAGCAGCCTCAAGCTCACTGTGCCTAAGTTCAACGGGAAGGCCAACGCCGACAACTATTTGGACTGGGAAAGAAGCATGGAAGACTTCTTGGACTGCCACAACTACTCTGAGAGGAAAAAGATCAAGGTAGCCACCATAGAATTCACTGACTACGCTGCCTTGTGGTGGAGTTAGTACCGGCGGAAAATCCTGAGAGAAGAAGAACCGTTGGGACGTGGAGAGAGTTGAAGAGAATAATGAGAAAGAAGTTTGTACGGCTGCATATACAAGAGACTTGCACATCAAGCTACAAACCCTAAGACAAGGAAGTATGTCCGTGGAAGACTACCATAAGGAAATCGAGATGCTTGTGACACGACTTGATCTTAAAGAGGATGAGGAGGCCAGAATAGCCAGGTTTACCAATGGCCTACAAAGGGATATCATGCATCAAGTCAACATCCTTCATTATGTTGACTATGAAGATTTAGTAGCCTTGGCGATCCGAGTGGAGATGGAGATCAAGAATGGCTTCGGCAAGAGGTCCGTGCCACCTGCCACTAGCACCTGGAAGGGAGCTGCCAGCACTAGCCAGCCCCCATGGAGATCCGGCCCTACCCGAGCCCAAGGCGGCAAGCCGAGCCCTAGCCCGCCGCCAACCGGGTAACCCCAAGTATTGCCCCTACTGTACCAAGTGCTAACCCTAGGCCTAGCGGCATTGTTTGTTTTAAATGTCAGGGCCGAGGACATGTGGCAAGGGATTGCCCCAATCAGAGGGTAATGGTGCTCAAGGAAGGAGAAGTCATCACCGACGATGAAGAAGAAGAAGCGAAGGATGGCCAAGAAGAAGACTCCGACAGCGGAGAAGAAGTAGAGGTTCAAGGCCTCGAGAAATTCACGGGGATGTTCGTGAAAGACCTAACCCTAGTCCTAAGGCCTGGCGAGATACCTTGGTCGAGGCCTACATCCCTGGCATCGCCCGACTCAAGAACAGCGCCCGACCAGCATCGGGTTAACCCGATCCCGTACCCGGTGCCCTACGGAGCGGTGCCCGAGCATCCACTAGCCAACCCCTACTGGTGCAAGAGCAGCACCCGGACACCCCGAGGCCCCGAGGGACGTTCAGGCTATCCGAGACATGCACACCGAGGAGGTGTCACACCGACTCTTGAGGCTGGCACCCATCCGACTCCGCCTACCTCCAAGACCGACGGTGGTAGAAAAGAGCCCTAGCAAGGAGGAGGGGCTCCACTGGGACGACCTGTACTCTCCTATGTCTTCTGCGGGCCTCAACCTTAAAGTTAACAGTCCATCGACTGATGACAACATGAGCACAGACGGTGCCAGCTCAGAAGACCCGGAGCCTTGGTCAGATTCGGACTCCAACGAGTACCCGAGCCCCCGAAGCATGAGGGAAGATAGCCCCAACACCACCTCACGAGCCGCCGACTTGAAGAAACCCCTGCCCAGTACACGCACGAAGGATTGGGATTCGAGGATGAATTCCTTACAAGAAGAGGGGAATGAAGTGACTCCGGGCAGCCGACCGGCTGGGAATTCCTATTCCTACACCCCACTGGGGTCACCCACGAGGGCAAAGGCCTTAGTGCCTTATAAGAAGCACTTAAAACCTCGCCAGCCTCTTAAAGTAACCCCACAGAGGTTTACCAAGGCCGAGCAGGTGGTGAAGTTCAAGTACAAGCCCTCCCCGTAGGGCTCAACAAGCATGGATGAGCGTCCGGACCCATCCGGCCCTAACTTGGGCCCCGACGCTCATGGCAGCCAAGGAGCCTAGCTTGGCCGACACCTCGGGCACTAAGTCTAAGAACCCAGGAGGTGCTACACAGCCCTGGGATCCTCTAGATGCCTTCTTAGAGGAATGCCGATGGAAGAGGACCAAGCCCCAGCCTAAAGGAGCTCCAGTCGGCCCCGCCCCGAGCGCTCCTCTGGCCCTAGCACCAAAGCTAGGGTTCCAAGAGCTCAAGGAACGGATGACCACCTTAGGGGAGCCTCTAAGGACCTTCTTGGACAACTGGGAGAAACAAGGAAGGTCAGGCGTGGGCATATCAGGAGAAGGCCCGAAGGCAGATTACACCCGGGCGCCAGCCCCGGGCTCGGAAGGCCCCAACCGGGCCCTAGCACCCAGCCAGCAGGGGACTCAGCCCCTAGGAGGTCTAACACCATCCCTCAACCCCGTACCAGGCCTGAAGCCAAGCCTAGGAGCTGCCAACCTAGGACCACAGAAGGAAATGGAGGAAATGGGGAAATGGAAGGAAGGCCGAACGGGCAGGCCAAGCAGGAACCCCGGATACCGAGCAGCATCAGCATCAGGCCCGCCGGAGCCCAACACTAGGAGCCCCGAGCAATGCCAAGCCCGAGCAGCCGCGCCGCCGCCAATTCTAAGCCCGGCAGCAAAGGCGGCACCGACTTTCCTAATCCGGCCCGCGCGTGAACGGCACACCCGATCGGATCCGCGATCCGCCGGTTTAGGGTTTTTAGCCGGTTTTGTATTATTTAAGTCTTTTTAAGAGTTGGACTCGGATTTTCCCTTTTAGTTTGATTCTTTAGGAGCAAGTAAGTCCTTTTATTCTATTTAGGACTCTCGGCTATTATTTTATTAATTTAGAGTTCTTTTCCAAGTAGGAAACGTGAGCCTGTTCACCATTTCCTCACCTATAAATAAGAGGCTTCGGCCTCATTGTAACAACCAACCTTTTTCAGAATAAATCAATCAAACAGAACTTTGTTCTTCAATTCTTAGTTTTATGCTGCGTGCATAGCTTAGAGTAGGTATTATCAACAGAAGTATTCCCTTCTGTCGTGGAGCCATTCCTGGACACTACGGGTTCCCGGTTACATATAACCGACCGGTCCTAGTACTTTCCCGCCCCCAGTGCCAACGGTGATCGAGCGAAGGTTCAAGACTTGCGGTGGTTAGGGTCGTCTGCCCACGGTTGCGGCGGTTCACACCAATGGGTGGGGATAAGATTTTCTTGGAGAAGTCAAACGGCAGGGGTTGTTTTCAAGATGGGTTGGGGATTTGGGAAAGGGTTCGGTCTGGGTTTGGGTTGGGAATTGGGTAGGGGTTCGGTTCGGACGGGAATAAAAGAGTCCAGCTAGGCGAGCTGGCGTGACGTGGCGGACCCTAAATGGTCCTAGCTGGGCTTGCCACGTAAGCAATTTAATTGGGGATAATGGGGTCTAAGTCTGGTGATGTTTTGAGAATTTTTTTGAGTCCAGTGACTGCTGGGTTAATTGGGGCAAAGTCCAGTGACCATTTTGGTAACCGACCCGAAACTAACTTGTGTATTTGAATGAAATTCACCCTTATAGTTTTTAGTTGTATTTCAAATCCCCTCTTAAACATGGTGATTTCAAATTCACAAATTTCAAATACCAAATCCAAATCACTCTATCCATACACACCCACATTTTTAAGTATTTAATCCTCAGAAATTAATATTAATTCACTCATGCTTTCTTTCAATTTCTTTAAATTAAAAACAAAATAGCACGTAATAAATATTGCATTCCTCGGCTGGGGCAATTGTACATAAAATCAGATAGTTGATTAATGATTTAGTCTTCATAGAATATAGGATTATTCGAGGTCTCAAAATAACATTGCGCATTGTCTGGCCAAAACTTCATTGGCTTGTCTATCTTCCTAACTGATTAATGAACTCACAACATGTTGTTGTAGTATCTGCTTCATGATTAGCACAAACTTCGTAGGGAAACTCCTCGTGGAAAAAGCAAGAGAAAAGGTGTGGAAATTAGCGCCATCAAACAAACCCTAGGAGAAACACTAGACCCCTCTCATACGGAGGACCTGCGACTTTTTTCTTAAAGTAATGTTATTACCGGTTTTTTATGCCGAGTTTTACGGTTTGAACTCTGGTTGAACCTCTAATCCTCGAACCTCTTACTTTATCGGTTTGATGACCGGTCAGGTCTTAATAACATTGCTATTTACCTAAAAGGCCTAATACATAAATCTAGCCAAACATTTATAGAATATGTCAAATCTAGCCAAACCTTTTGGAAAACTGAAATCCGCCACTTTGCGTTTTTTCGTCCATTTTTTTTATCCCTCCGTTAGTCACTATTGACAGAATTGCAACCACTTAATTCATATTTGTTTATGTGGACAGAGCTAGCAAATGCCTATTAGATTCGGCTCCACGCGGTATGTCACATTAGCATTATTTTCATTGAGTTAACCCCAACAAAAAGGCAAATTTACTGGAGTCGAGAACATTCTATTTTTCTACCTTCCACTCCTCTCACCTCCATCTCTATGAAACTTCCATCGTCTCGCCGATGAGAAGGCTTCGCTCCAAACGTTGACCACACCGAACGACATCCAGCAGACAGAGGAACAAAGTTAGGTGCAGATGAGGGTTTCATGGTTCAGTGACAGACTAAGTGCAGTAGCACCTGTCGCTGCGAATTTTGGGTTTCACGAGTTTGGTTTCCATCGTATCCAAACTTGAAACCCAAATCCTCGAAGAAAAACAGAAGGTCTATACGCTACCCCTTCTCGTCGGCTGTAGATAATTGAACCCAAAACCCTGTTTTGGAAATCACGCGTAGGCAAATCGAAACCCAAAACCCCCTACACCAAGTACACATATGAAGTGAGGTGTAAGAACAAAACCAAATCAGATACATGGAACGAAAAATAGTTGTAACGAGGCGGAATCACGATCCCTAAACTAGTATAGGGAACGCGATGAGAAGAAAATCACGCGAAAGGAGGAACCAATTAACATGCCTACCCAAACGTAGAAAACAAATCGGCCTTACTTACAACACGAAGCGACGACGATAGAGATGGAACTTCCGGTGAAAAGGTTGGCTCAAAACATGAAGTATGGAGGTCGGGGATGAAACAGAGACCATATATGGGTAGAGAAGAAGGAGTGGTTGGGATGACTATGGGTAATTCGTATTTAACCCTAGGAGAAAACTAATCCACGTGGCGATAGACGTGGAATAAATAAGTTTCTTACGTGGCAACGTGGCAAAGGTACTAACAGTAGTAACGGCTTTGTCACAAATTGTTGTTACCGTTTATGATCAAATCGGCTATAGGGATAAATTTGTCTAATTTAATAAACGTTTGGCATAGTTAGTGACACTGAAAATTTTTGGCTAGATTTAACATATTTTGGAAACTATTTGGCTAGATTTGTGAATTAAGAGCCCACCTAAAACTAAAAATACTCCCGCCGAGGAAAATTGATGCCGATTGGCGCTTTGCTCCACGTAATTCTATACCACTCTTCTGTTGCAAAAGCTGATTAGGGTTTTGGTGGACTCGTAATTTGAAACGTTGGCCTCGGCGGAGGCAAATTTCGCATTCACAATGTTCGTGACTGCCCGGAATCGCCTTTTCTCTTACCTTCTCCCCCAGTAAGCTCTGCTTCAATATCCCTGAAAGCCAATATCTTTTTTGTTTTCCCAATTGGAATCGGAAACGCTGTACTCTACGTGGGAATCCTTTTCTACTGAACTCTTCAAGTTCTTGCTTGTGCTGCTTACAACGTTGAATATTTGGCAATCCAATTTGTTGTGTGTCTGAACTTTGCAGGTCCATAGTCAAGATCAACCAGGCATTTCCATGTCATAAGGTCCGGTGTTGTAGCGGGTCCTCAGGTCCTGTTCGATACATTCCAAAGAAATCTTCCAGGAGAAATGAAGAGGAGGATATTCTGCCCCTCAAGGATTGTAATAAGAGTGCATTTGACAAGATGTCTGATGGTGCGGAGAAACACTTTAGCTCAAATGAGAAGAATCTAGGTGAAAATAAACGGTACAAAAGATTGACCACTGCACAACAAGCTAAGGTAATATACTTATTCCTCAGTTTTAACCTTTCAAGCCCTGATAAAGTATGCCAATGTTCTCTATTTCAAGTTTTTCTTTACGTGCATTTCACATTTAGGTTCATTCAGCGACCTGTATTGGACATTTGTATTAGACATCACAATGGTTTCGATGCTTATGCTTGAATACATATCAGCTTCTCTCCTGAGTCTTTTTTAGTGTGCTTTATTCAGAATTTTGTTGGACTTCTGTTCTGGACTAGCTTAGTAGAGTAGAGAAGAGTTATGTTCAGCACTAGTTATATTTTTTTGGGTAGACTTAGCACTAGTTATATAGTTCTGCTTGTAATCTCATTTATTGATAAATGAAATGACTAATTTTTTTATCTGAAAAATATCTATACAGTCACGCTTTTTTTCAGTAACATCAGTTCATACCATTTCTAACTACGTTGACTGGTGCATCTCAACCCATGGTCTTTTTTGTCTTATAAAAGGTGCATTACACTTCAGCAGTCGTGGATTATGAAGCTATGGAAAAGCAAGTGGAGTTTTCCATGGATAAAGGAATCCAAATTAGTGGCCATGCACAAGAAAATCAATTGGTAGAAGATGCCAATAAACTGGCTATAAAATTTCTTACTAGAAGGTTATATTCAATTCTCCTTCATACATTTTTTCCTGTTGTTCTTGCTAGAATATTTGTTGGGTCGATTAATGGGGATTGTAGTGCATCCTAATTTGATGCTGATCGTTAGACTTACTTTCAACTTCTGAAAACTACAAGAGGGGATTGAACTTAGGTGCTAAAACTATGGAATTTCTTTAAACTCATTTTCTTTTAACATCAAAATTTTGTACCACCTTCATGTAGTGTTTTGTCGAATGGCTCATGCACTAGAGTCACCAGAAGTTAGTGTATCTTTACTACAATTTCATTTTTCTTGCAGAGCACTGACAGCATTAGAGCTGAAAAAGAAACTTCATGGGAAGAAATATCCTGCTGACATCGTTGATTCACTGGTAGCAAGTCTCCAGCACAGGTTTGTAACATGGTGTGGTTATACTCTTTCATTATGGGAGCACTTTTTTTAATTTTGAAATTCACCATCTCGTAGTGGTTAGATAATTGTTGTTATGAATTATGTTGTGTATCATCCTTAATAGTATTTGGGTTTGTTTGGCTTCTGTAGAGGATATGTGAATGATAGCTTGTATGCCGAATCATTTGCACGCTCTAGATGGTCTTCATTAAGTTGGGGACCCATGCGAATCAAGCAAGTAAGCTTATGTTGTTTGCATTATGCATTTTTTATTGGCTGAATTTGGTACCTGACGTCTTGGATGTGAACCCTTCCTTAGTACGTCTTATGCTTTTATGGATACGGTCTTGAGTTTGATCATATGGAGAGAATTGAGACTTAGCCATTTGTTTCCCACGTTTTTTTGGTGAAAATATGCAACTCTGAGTTCAATTTTGTTGATGATTTGATTTGATATACTTAATTGCAGTAAATTTTTCATTACGAACATATTTTTGATGTTAGACTTTAGTGTTGGCATCCTGATTTATCAATAATCTTAGCTAGCAATGTATCTATATATGATTTATGATTAGAACAGCACTATGAAAAAGATAGACCACCTATTTCTATACTTGGTAGGTATTTTCTAGTGATTGCTGACTATGACTCCAGGTGGCATGGTGGGAGACCAGGGTAGGTTACTGTACTTATGTTTATTTAATTTCTAGTGGGGTAGCTGACTCTTTAGTGTTCAGCTTCTGAAGAGCTGCAGCCAGCTCATTCTATGAGCTAAAATTTGTCTTTGTCAATTTCATGTTTAACGATTTTGAGAATTACAGAGTTAGCCAGAAGATAGACAGTTCCAATTAACTGCTTATGTCATAAATCTAACGGTATCTTTATTGAGGTCCATAGGAGAATTTAACTTCAGTAGTGAGCATGAGAAGTTGGATGGAAGTGCAGTTGATATAAGAAGTTGGTTATGAGAAAAAGTTATGAATTAGTTTTCTGATTTACTTATTTTTTACTTATTGGTGGTATAATGTAATGAGCAAATAACCAACAACCATTTGGTTTTCCAGGGTAGTTTTGAGAAAAAGTTCATGAGAAAAGGTGAAACTAGAAAGTAATGTTGACACCAACTTAAAGTTGGATTATGAAGTTAAGAGGTTGGGAGAAGTTGGCCAGTGAATGTTTGGTTGGTGGCTATTAACTTTGGAGTACTGAAACGAATATAGTGTGGTAATGGTTAATAATGAGAAAAATTCAAAGATGATGTATTAATCACTAGATAAGTACCAGTTACTAGATAACAAGTTTTATTGTTGCCTAGCTAACATTAAGCGCAAAATGTAATTGTGCACAACTGTTGCAGGCATTGCTGAAGAAGGGAGTGAGTGAAGGAGATGCACAGAATGCAATAAGAAATGTATTCCAAGGGACAGAACCCAGAATTGAGGAGTCAAGGGTTGAATTGTCAAATCCTTCGTTGGATCACCTATTGACTCAAGCATCAAAACAATGGGGGAGAAGCCAGGATGTGGCTATAGAGAAACGCAAGTCGAGAATGATCCGGTGGCTCCAGTACCGTGGTTTTGACTGGAGTGTAATTTCCACTGTGCTGGGGAAGTTAGAGTCTGGAAAACCTCCATAGACTACAACTACAACAACAACAATAATAAAGAAGATGGATCAACCCTTGAAACAGAGGTAGAGGATGTTGGTCCGGTTCCCTACTTAGATGGTGATGTTGGATAAGGATAGCTGTCCGTCTTACTCCATTATCAGCATTTACGGCTAAAAGGGTGGCCACTTCAGCCCCCAACTGTACAGGGTCCAGGGTTACATCAGTGTATACGTAGTGCCATCAAATCCACCGTGTAATGAAGAAACGAAGTCAAAGGCGATGGGAAAATGTGGGCTCTCTCTGGAGGAGGACAAAGAACAGGTGGTGGGAGCATCACCATGACATGATGTTGTACTCGTCGATACAAGTCAAGTGAGTAAAGGGTCTTCTTTCTTTTTTCTTTCTTTCAACTATGTATGTTACTGTTAATGGAATGGTTCATGCATCATCGAAGTGCAAGTATTTCAACCGTGGATTCTCTCTGGGTTTTGCCCTTTTGTTTGTTTTTGGTTTGTTTGATTTTGTGGTGGGGGGGTCTTCCTGATGCATAATAATGTTACGGCTATGCTGAATGGTTGGTTGGATGGTACCCTTATCCCTAAAGCTCCACTTGCTGAATTGGAAAGTTGATTTCGCTAATTGCTAGGGATCTTGTTTCTTCTTCTTCTTCTCTTTACTGTTTCTAGAGGATATTTTGTTGTGTAGTTGGATGTTGAGGTTGACGGGACAATGCTTTGTTTTCTTGTTTTTGTTCCTTTTGGAGCTAGAGGACCCCCCCCCCCCCCCCCCCCCCCCCCTCTCCTCCTCCTCCCTATGAATTACTGTTGATGATCCTCCTGAGGTTGCACACATTCCTTCTGTTTGATTAACCTTAGTTTGTATACTAGCCGTTGAAGTCGCATTAGTAAGTTATGTAGATTTGTAGATTTGTCTTAATGTTGATCATTATTATTATAATTATGGTATTGGATGGAAAGTCCTTGTCAAGACAGCACATGTACATGTGTTGTACAGAACGTGGGACCATGTGTGTGAAGACTGGTGTGCTTCCTGGATTGCAAAAAACACACACTTGTACTCTTCTGTTGCTTATGTTGTGTTCTATTCTCAAATTTTAAGGGATCGATTAATGTAACTTACAGCTAACCCTAATTATAAAATCAGCAAAAACACCACCTTTCTACCTCTTTTGATTACATATTACGGCAGCAATTGGGAATCACTGTTCATGCGACAACTGGGTCAATCATTATTGTTTCATCCTTTGATCTTAATTTTGCAGTTTTATTACAAAATCCCACATGCCTACATACATTTAATTCTAACTACAAAATCACAGGTGGAATATTTTGAATTAAGATGAACTTATGGAACTAAAAAGAGTAAGCAAAATAATTACTCTAAGGAAATCCAACCACCGATTCTCTATTAGACGGATTCATCGGAGAAAGCAAATGAGCACTGAGATGAAGTTTGGAGACTGTGATGTTTCTACTTGGTGTGCGTGTTGCAGTAATAGATGTTGGATCATAACCCTTCTCCTCCGACGACCTTGTTGTTGCTTCGTCGTGGCGAATCTCCTTGAGCATTGCAACTACATCGTTCATTGATGGTCGATCAGCTGGTCGAGGGCTGATGCACAAGAAGATACTGCTAGAGTCTGTAACATCTCGTGCATCGTGGGATCTGATCTCCCTCTTAATTTAGGATCCAAAATGTCACTTGGGTTCTTCTTACTAACCAAATGTTCCCTCACCCACTCCACCAAATGTGCACCTCCCGGCAATGTTGGGTCCAACGGGTGCCTTCCTGTTAGCACCTCTAGAATCACAACTCCGAAACTATATACATCGCTCTTAATCGTTATCTTTTGCATCGATGCGTGTTCTGCAATCAACCACAATAAGTATGATCAAAACCTATACAAAATTATCGAAACTAAACCAACATGAACTTTTAAAAATGATGACGTAAGTTAGTTCATCTTTTTCGTACCTGCAGCCATGTATCCGTATGAGCCGGCAAGAAGAGGCCTAGGACTTGGCTTCGACTTAGACAAGCCACCACCAATGGCTTCATCTCCAATGTCTTCTCCGTCATTCATGACTCTTGCGAGCCCGAAATCGGCCAAATAAGCTTCATAGTCCCGACCCAACAACACATTCATAGCTTTGACATCACCATGGAGTATAGCCGGGACGCAGTCATGATGCAAATAAGCAAGAGCGTGAGCAACACCGACAACAACATCGTACCTCATCTCCCACTCAATCCCCACAAATTTCGTGACAGAAGCACCAGCTGCACCGTGGAGGAAAGAGCTCAAACTTCCGTTGGGAAGGTAATCATAGAACAAGAGCTTCACATTCCTATTGGATCCCCAACCAAGCAACCTCACAATGTTTCTGTGCCTGATTGATCCAAGCGTCCTGATTTCGGAATTGAATGCTCCTGATTCGTCCCCTGACCACATTTTCTTCACAGCAAGAGTCTCTCCTTTGGGTGTAATCACTCTGTACACTACTCCAGAGCTTCCGTTCCCAATCACATTTGCTGAAATCAGGTTCTTTACAATCTCGTCAACTGAGAGCTCCATCTTCTGGTACAGAGTCATTTCCCAATGACCACTGTCTTCCATCTTCATCATCATCGACTCATCCACCGCATAATTTACCCGCCCACGTACCAATGCAAATATCGCCAGAAGAATAAGTACTGCGCTCGCACTCAGAAGAACAGAGGTCAACAGCTTCATCGCCGACCGTCCCCTGACGTGGTCGGCCGAGAGAAAATGCTCCATTTTCGGCTATGTACAAGCCTTTATTCGAGGCGAAATCGTCAACCGGGAGTTTCCTGAAGAAAAGAGTGTCGGGTAGCTCCCCAGAGAATTCGTTGAACGAGATGTTGAGGGAAACGAGGTTCTGAAACCCTGCTGCTAAAGCGTCCAGCTTTCCTTTGAGAGCGTTGTGGGAGATGTCGAGGACGGCTAATTTGTTGAGTCCTGAGAATTGGGATGGGATCTCGCCGGAGAATTGGTTGCAGCTCAGATTTAGCGAGATTTCCAGTGCCGGAATTTGGCCGATTTCTTTTGGGATCTTGCCGGAGAGGCGGTTGTCTCCCAAGTTAAGAAGCTGCAACTTGCTACAGGATGATATCTCCGGTGGAATGATTCCAGAAATCTGGTTCTTCCCTAGGTTGAGCTTTGTCAATTCCGTCAGCAACCCGATTCCACGTGGCAATACCCCAGTGATCCGGTTGTCGGATGCGTCGATCAATTGTAAACTTGGAGGCAGAGTCTCGGGAAGGGAGCCGGCGATCCCATTGGAATGGACATCGAGAAACTCGAGGCTTTGACACCTGGAGATCGCCGGTGGGATTTCTCCGATGAGCCGGTTGTTGCTCAGATCGAGGAAATTCAGTTCCTTCAAATTCCCAATCTCCGACGGAATAGCGCCGCTTAATCTGTTCCCGTTCAGCCTTACCCGGTACAAGCTTGAGCAATTCCCAATATCCGGCGGAATAAATCCGGAAAATTCATTCGAAATAAGGAGAAGCTTTGTGAGATTCTGAAGCTGGAAAATCCGGTTAGGAATGGACCCGAAAAGGCTGTTGTAGGAAAGATCAAGCGCCTGGAGATTCAGACACTCTGAAATCGACTCTGGAACAGTCCCTGTCAGATTATTCTGCCACGCGAAAAACAGAGTCAAACTTTCGAGATTGCCAATTCCGGCAGGAATTTCGCCGGAGATTTTATTGTTATCAAACTCGAGATGAGTCAAGCCTTTACAGTCACAAATTTCGATTGGAATCGTCCCGGAAAGCTGATTAACACTCAGCTGGAGCTCCTTGAGATTGGGAAGCTTCCCCAAACTTCTGGGTATGGCTCCCGTTAATAAATTCTCCGACAAATCGATGACGGTGAGCTCCGTACATTTCCCAAGCTCTTCTGGGATTGAACCAACTAAGCTATTCTGCCATAGAAGTAAGCTCTGGAGCTTCCCGAGCTCACCAATTCGAAAAGGGATCGATCCAGAGATTGAATTCTGGTAAAGAAAGAGATTCTGAAGCTGGGTACAGTCTCCAATTTCATCAGGGATTGGACCTGACAATAAGGAAGTGTAAATTGCCAAAGTTTGAAGCTTCTTGAGCATCCCAATTGACGGTGGAAGTTGCCCTGAAATGCTGGTCTCAGCAAGTCCAAGAATAACCAAATCAGAACAATTCCCAATCTGATAAGGAACTTGACCTTGGAGATTCTTGTTACCTCCAGCTCTGAAAATCTGAAGACTGGTCAAGGAGCCAATGGTGTTGGGAATCTCCCCACTGAGCTGGTTATCGTAGAGAGTAAGAGTGATTAAAGAGGAAAGGTTACCGATTTGGGAGGGGATACGGCCTTGAAGGAGATTAGTGTTGAGAGCGAGGGTTTGCAAATTGGGAAGGTGACAAATTTCCAAAGGGATTTGGCCGGAAAGGGAATTGTCGCTGAGATCAAGCAGAGTGAGGTGTTTGAATTCCCCAAACTGTTTAGGGATTGTTCCGGTGAGGTTTGTGGATGAAAGAATGATGGATTGTAAGTAGGGAAGTGAGTGAAGGTTCGATGGCAATTGACCTTGTAGATTGACATCTCTCAAGGTAAGCTCTATGACGTTGTGGTTGGAGTTGCAGCGGATTCCGTACCAAGTGCATGGATTTGGATGAGATGGATTCCATGAGGTGAGGACAAGGCCGGCTGCTGAGGAGGAGGAGGAGGAGGAGGAGGAGGAATTCAAGAGGGTTTGCTTCCAAGTAAGGAGGGATTGGCCTTGTGAATCAATGGAATAGCAAGTGTGAAAGAAGAGGAAGAGGAAGAGGAAGAGGAGAATTATGGAGGAATTGAAGAAGAGATTTGTTTGAGGTGGAGACATTTGTGTTTCAGTGTTGGAATTGTTGAAGGGGAGGAGATATTGAAATGCTGCTACATGTATGATCTAGAAGTGAAGAAAGGGATTGGGATCTGTAATGAGTAAAATGAGTGGCAATTCCAGACCATTTCATTTCTTTAATGGAAATGGGTTAACTTAATGGATTATTATTACATTCCAGTGAATGTGAATGTGAATAGAAGCAATTGGGAATCAAAACCAATAGATATTACTTATTAGATAGTGTGATTGAATGGATTAATTGGGTGGAGTCAAGTGCACATGCAACAAAGGAACATTTAGCATACTATTATTTAATTAAGGCAAAATAGCATTTTGCGCCACTCTACTTTTCCAATTTAACAAATAGCCCCCCTACTACTATAAATTACTCTTTTTACCACCTCCTATTTTGACTGTTTTACCATTTGGGTCCCTCCATTCCAACTTTAAATACACCATGTTAGCTCCAATAGTCATGTATTAGGTTACTAAGCATTTTTAATTGGGAATATAAATATATAATATAGTTAGATAGAATTAAATCGACGAATACAACATGCGATTTTAAAATCCTTCGTATTTCATCATACTCTTCTCGATACCTTCCCAATTTACCTTTATGGCCAACTCTTCGTCACGTACCTCCGATATCTATCTCAATCACTGTGCGGATGTGTCTGAATTTAATGTTTAGAAGACAATAGTTGAAAAGGCCCAAAATATACAGTGATCAAAGTAGGAGAAGATAATAAGAGATTTATAGTATAGGGGTTTACTGTTGTGTTGGCAAAGTAGAGGGGGTAAAATGCCATTTTTCATTTAATTAATCAGTACTTAAGGCTTTGGTTTTCAGTATCATCCATGATCCATGGATCACATGGTAAGAGATGCTATCAATTTATATTTAATTAATCTTTTTTGTATTATTGCCTTTGAAACCTGCAAATCTGGGAGTCTGTCGGGTGTAGTCTTTGATGCTGAAAGGGGATTAAACTATAACCTTTCATAACAAAAGAGAATTCAATCCTCATTCATCAAATACACCATTTGGTTTATGACATCACTACTTTTCAATATTAAATCGATCATTTCAGTTTCATCTACTTTATATTTTAAAATCTAGCTTCATTTTTAATTCATTAATTATGTTTGTACTTTTGTTACAACTTACTATTTTCTGTCGAATTGGCATATTAAATTTACGACGTGGTTAACTTTTAAAGACACTCAACTAAAATTTAGCTATCATACTAATATTAGTTTATTACCAAATTAGTCAAAACCGATCCATAAATTTTATTTCTCCGTCTCTCCTTACTACCCAACTGCCTTAGACCGGTTGTGTAGTAATGAGAATGTGTCATGGTTGATATATATACCGTTCCATACGAGTAAACCATGTAGTGCAAGACTAATATTTCAAATCTGGTATATGCCAGAGTTGATATACCAAGGTTGATATGTTGGTGCTAATATGCTAAAGTTGTTACCGGTGGTTGATATGCCATGGCTGGTACCCACCCTAAAGATGGTTTGCCAAAGTTGCACCATGGTTGTTGAACTGTTTGAAGTTTCAAGTGATTTTTCTTTTAGTGTCACCTTTACTTTCTATAATGTCTTAGGGTGAATGCACTTAAAATCGTATATTATTTTCAAATCGGCAAAAAATGATGAGATTCATTATCAATAAATCCTTAAATTAGTTTAATAATAGAGAGATTTGCAAAAGATAAGAAAAGGAGGTATTCAGAAAAGTATTTAGTAGATCTAAACCACAATACGTATGTTATTGGGATTCAAGATCTGATCTGCCCAATTTATAACTTTTTTATTATCATTTTGAATTTGATCCAAATGAAATGATCAACAAATCCTCCCACAAGCATTTACTAATAAAATAATGCAAAAGAAAGGAAGAGGGAAAGTAGATGTCTGCGACCCACCAATGATAGATGCTCACATGACGCCATCTACTAAATATGCAACCGGTGTATCAGAATTCGGATGTGAATCTGAATCAACACTCTTCCAAACGGTTCGCGTTCAGGTAACAGAGTTGTCCATTACATAGCTCGTATAGTCTTGTCTAATCTTTCAGAGATCATGTAAATATGTATGACTTTCTGAGTTGGGACTTAATGTTCTTTTCAATATGTGTTTGCTATCTTTATATCTATGCCCAAAAAAAATAAAAACAACTTAGCAACACTTAAAGATAAAAAAAAAAAAACTTTGATAACCAAATAATCTCATAAAACCTACAAAACGAAATAATTTGTATTTCAATGTAAATCTCACAAGATTAGTATTTATCTGATGAGTTATCCTAAGTACTAACTAAATCATATGTTGATCTGACTTTTCCTTATGAAACATTTGGACTTTCCAAAATATGATTTAGCTAGGGTTTTTGTGGGACCATTGGTGGGCATTGAATGTCGTCCGACTTAGACGGTATTTGAGGAAATTCTAGATGTCTGGCGGCTTAAGGGTTTCGCCGTGCTGATGATATGTACTTTGGTTGGCCCTGACATGTACGTTGTAGGCCCATCACTATTCAGGGTAGTTATTACTCGAATCTTAAACTACAGGGTGAGAAAGAAATATTAACTATCGAAAACCGAATTCATTAAAGAAACTATAAAAAAACAAATCGGACCCAAATGTCGCCAAACATGCATAATTTGACAACTTTGATATTTTTTAAGTTTATCAAATTTTCATTGCTATAACTTGCGATTGATAGTACAATGGTGCATTAACATAGATAGAACACAAGTATTCAACAAGGTTCACCGACGGTATGTCGGTTAGTCCTCGAATGGGGAACTGCGGTGTGTGATTTGTATTAGAGAGAAGTGGAGAACAGAGAATTAGGGTTACAAAGTAGGGTTAGTTGAGTATTTATAGTAATAGTATTACTCTAATAATCCTAACCGGTCATAACCGAATTTCTATCCTAACCGGTCATAACCGAATTTCTATCCTAATTAACAAACATGACGGAACTACTGCTGCTACAACGAAGGCGACAACGGCGGCGGTGGCTACTAATCCCAACAAGGATAAAGGTAAAATTAATAATATCGACGGCTACATTATAATAGACGACGACTTGTTCGGTAACAAAGGGTAGAGGAGGAGGCGGGGTCGGCATCAGCGTCACCGTTTTCGTCGTCGGTGGTGTTGAATCCGACTACTCCCGGTAGCCATAACAATTACTCGTTTTTGTCGTTTCCTCTTTTAAGGTAATTGTTTTCCCTTACCTTTTTTTAAGTATCATTTTAATTTTGATTGGTTTGGTTTTTAATCATGATTTACGCAGGATTGTAATCTTTAAATGTTATTTATTATTGATTTATCACCGTTTTCCTAATTTTTTAGGTCTAATTGGTGTTTCCTTTTTATTAGTTAAATGTGATTTGTGCTGTTATGATGTAAATCAATATTTTAATAATTTCCTTTTTTTTCCGGCTGGAATAAATGCTTATCTCTTTTTATTATTATTGTCTTTCTTTGTTAATTTAGGCTCCGTTAAAAAATATTGTGTGTTTATTTTTTTCTCATAAATGAGAGCTAATTGTATAATTGTTTTAATTGAATCTAACTAATCATTTTGTTATTTTCATAGTAAGGAGACAGAAAGATCAATACTTTTAATTATGACAAATTTTCTCTTGTCGTACAAACTCGCCAATAAGGCCATAACCTCGCCAATAAAGGCATTGATCTCGCCAATAAGGGCTCAATCTCGCCAATAAGGGTTGTTCGCCAATAAGGGCTCATTCTCGCCAATAAGGGCTAATTCTCGCCATAGGTATTCGCGATAGGGCTAATTCTCGCCGATTAGGGCATAATAATAGCTATCCTCGATTCGAGGAGAAGTCATTGCTTGATTTAAGTTTATATGTGAACAAGCCCGGTGCTCCAAAGTTTCGGATTTAGATCCTCTATTAAGATTTTTCTCTGAAACTCCATGAATGTAACTTTTTAACGGGTTCACAGTCACTTCCCCACCCAAGAGAAATCGTGATATGTTGACCTCCTGTCAAGTTTTTGTCGAAAAAATCCCATGAATGTAACCTTTAAAAGTTTCATGTGATCGTTTTCTCTCAATCAAACCCACCCCCAACCCCCTCCTTTCCCCCCTTCTTTTTTCCTTTTTATTTTTAGCTCCTAGGATGGTTCACGATCTATAGCACGCTCCCGCCCAGGAGTGCTACGCCAAAAAAAAAAAAAATGCCCCCTCAAACGAAAGCCATGAAAGGGAACAAGCCCATGAAAATGAGATTGAAGTTTGCAAAAGTTCACCAAACCTTATGCAAGATAAATTGTTATATTGGGGACTACCAGAGTTCGATACCAAGATCTTTCGATTATCAAAGACTTTGATATCATATCATGAACCGCTGCATCCCAATAACTTGAGTTGTTAGAAAAAAGTTCTAAATGGATCTTATATTACTTACTAACATCAGACTACTTTCAACCAAAAGAGGCTCGATCGAGGTGCTATATGAATTCATTCAACAACAGGCCGATCACACATCTCGATCGTCTAATATTTGTTTTGTGTTTTTGTTTGTATAGCACATGCAAACGATCGAAGAGAAGGGCACATGATCATCAATCGCAGTAGTGGAAGGTGCATAGGAAAATGATCAGTAAGGTAGAGACAAAAGATATATAAAGAAGAACATGCATTGTAGTGGCCAGTGGGGGCTTTTTTAAGGTTATATTAATTAATTAAGTGGGAAATGTGCACTCTTTCATCTCCATTTTGGTGCCACATTCTCTCCTCTTATATAATATAATATACAGTTATGTTATATAAGTTTCAAAGTTATATTGTTGGGCTTCTATTATTGTCCAAGGTTTTCCTGATTGCCAGAATGGAGAAATATGGTTGTACATATTGAAAACATGGGATTAGTTAGGGTTTCGACTGAGAAAGAATAAAGCTTACCTTTCATTGAAATGAAATTGAGATTGAGAGAATGAAACAGCTTCTTAGAAACAAGTGTTTATATCGTTGGCCCTGCGGGTGGGATTGAGCCCAAATGTACACAGGTAGATCAGTTGGTGAAGATGAAAGTGAAAGGGCTTGGCCCGTTGCGGTTTGGACTGAAGATGGAGTTCTTCAGTTTCAATATATTGACCGAAATTGTGGACAATTGATGGTTTGAGAATGACGGAAGGAGAGAAGACATGAATACAAGATTTATGTGGTTCAGAATGATCTCTACTCCACGCACAAGCAAGTTTGGGATAGTCACTCTTATTACAAAGACACACATAGCCCTTGAGCTACACCACTCAAGTAATCACTGTGTTTTTCACTCAACCGAAACAACAGAAAACCCAAGACCCCAAAAAATTGGTTCACCACAGTTCCTTCCCCTCACCCATCTTGTTGTCTTCTATCTTCTCCTTGCGATGATTTAAATACCTTGTGGAACTAGTTGTTGCTTGATTTAGGGAGGAAATTTTGCTCCATTGATTTGTTGACTGTTTCCATTGATCTCTCTTGTCTTGATCTACTTTCCTTGTTTGAGCAAAGAGTTCCTGCAAAATCAAATTATATCGATCTCAATTATTTTGACAATAAACTTTCCAAGAGTGT
Organism: Linum lewisii; assembly: GCA_034768395.1. NCBI lineage: Eukaryota > Viridiplantae > Streptophyta > Magnoliopsida > Malpighiales > Linaceae > Linum > Linum lewisii. The sequence goes on along the minus strand of CM068297.1, from coordinate 61,867,283 downwards.
GACATAGGGTTTTGATGGGCCCCGGCCCAAAAGGCCTCAAAGCCCACAAGGGCCACCAATAGGCGCATGGGAGGCGTCATGACACCTCATGCTGACGCCCGACAACCGCCCTGGTCAGGATCAACGCGCCAGTCAGTCCCATCCCTGACCCCACGCCATTGACGGGACAACCCCTTTCCCTCGCGGTCCACTAGGACGACGCCGCGTGGCACCAGGGCCCTTGCTAGCTTGGACCTATAAATAGGAGGTTCCCCACATAGCACACGACACGACACCCTCAGACCATACGCCCAATACTGCACGCTCATACGCTGCACGCTAAAGGCTTTGGTCATCCGCCCTATTAGGGCGCACGCCCAGTACTTCTCTATTATCCTCTCCCCGCGTTCCATATACACCCATACTCAGTCACCCTCCTCTAACGCCTGTTCATATACCTTGCAAGGTACACCTCACCTAGCTAAGGTAGACTCAGGCCAAATCATTTCGGCTCCCTCAAGACCGAGCCTCCTCATTATTGACGAGCTCACTAGGGCGGATCAATTGGCGCGCCAGATAGGGGTGCAAACTGACTCATCATCACGAAGAGCGACATGCAGAACCTCTCCAAAACATCGAGTGAGAATACTGGAAAGGATATGGTCACCCCAGCAAAATAAGTTGTACCCGCCGGAGTCTCGCTGATCTCCCGGCTCCAGGGAATAGACAAAGAGGCCACGCCTCGGCATGAAGATACGCCCTTGATCCAGGAAACACAAGATTTTCTGTTCAATCGCTCAGGCGCCGGAGCCTCCCAAACCCCCGTAGCTGACGCCAACGTCGTGGCAGTGGTCTCAGCACCCCAGGCAACAGACCTAGCCGGACAGGTGGCGGAGTTACAGAAGCAAAACGCTGAAATGGCTATAATGATGAGAATGCTAATCGCCCAGACCACAGAAGAGCATACCGACGCACGAGCTCTGGCCCAGCGAATGGCATGGCGAGCTCTGATGAGATGATCAGACTGTTCCTACCACACACCAGTCGGGCCCTAGGCAGATCGCAATGCGCCAACCACTAGACAAGGCGTTACTCATCGTTCCACCACCTCAGGGGTTTGTCCCACCCGCCATCAAGGCATATGACGGGACGGGAAACCCAGATGAGCACCTGCTGACCTTCACCATTGCCATGCCGATGTTTAGCGCCCCTGACGCCACCTACTGTAGAACCTTCCCAGGGACCCTAGTGGGAGCTGCGTTGACATGGTATGGCGCCCTTGCCAAAGGTATCAATAAAATCTGGGAGGATTTCTGCACTCTGTTCCTGCACAAGTTTAGCAACCAAATGGAAGCCGAAAAGAATATGATGGCGTTTGGGGACTTCAACAGAACCGTAACGAGTCCCTCCGTCAGTACTATGACAAGTGGTCCAAGGCGGTAATCGCGGTTCCTCACCTCGCGCTGGACATCGCCCTGCACCACATCATGACTACCACAACCAGCAAGGAGCTTGTCAAAAGCCTGGTACTGAAGAAGCCGAGAACTCACACAGAGTTAGAGGCCTGTATTCTCCAGAGTGCCGAGGTAGAAGAGAACATAGCCATGATACAGGGCGGGACCCGGGAGGACTGATCCAAACAAAGGCCAGGGTTACCCCCCGGAGAGACAAACGCCCTGATGATAGGCGTGACTACCGACCACACACAGAAAGGAGGCCAAAAGAAAAGTACACACCCCTGTCAGAGTCTTGAAGGCGGCTAATGCACGTACTCCAAGAGAAGCAGGTTGGACTCAGGTGGCCAGCCCCTTTGTCCAAAGCGGCGGTTAAAAGAGGTAACCCGAGCGAATTCTGTGAATTCCACAACCAGGGGCCACAATACCAAAGACTGTCGAGAGCTTCGGAAAGAAATCGAGCGCGCCCTGAAAAATGGGAACTCAGAGATTATATTATTGACAACCCCCGAAAGAAAGACAGGGAAAGATCGAGGTCACCCCGAGGAGAGAAAGAGAAAGGTCGGAGTCACCTCGAAGGACAAGGTAGGAACGATCTCCCTCCAAAAAGGAGTGTTTTTGACAAAATAAGCGAGAAAAAGAGGAGACTGAAGAAGACCAAAGAGATGAGAAAGATGATAGGCGGATAAAATATAAAAAGACATGCAGCATGATTCTGGGAGGAGAGGATGACTCCCCCAAAGGAAAACAAGTTGTAGGAGAATGCTCACTGGTAAATAAGGGAGTAGGATATCCGCCCATTGCCTTCTTAGCGTCTGACCTAAAGGGATAAGCCCCAGCACGCAGACCATGGTCATACGGTTGATCATGGAAGAAACCCTGGTGGAGAGGGTCCTGGTAGATGAAGGTAGCTCGGCGGACATCCTTTTCCGCCGATGCTTTCAGCAGAATGGGCTTAGATCAGGCCCGACTGAAGAGTTTGAAAATAGTGCTCACCGGTTTCACCGGGAACGACGTCCCGGTGCTTGGTGTCGTCTCGCTCTCGGTCACGCTAGGCGACGAAAAACTTCAGGAAACCAAGTACATCAAGTTCTACGCCATCAACTGCAGCATGATACTTGGGCACCCAGGTCTGGCCGCGTTTGAGGCAGTCTCCTCTCCCATACATCAAGTGATGAAGTTCCCGATTGGGGACGGAATAGGGAATGCTTGGGGAGACACCACCCTGGCCAATAAGTGCTACAAAGGAACACTTAGAAAGGAGGAGGCATGCTTCACGGTCGACACACGGGGAGACATGTTCGTCCGCCCCGAGTCAGGAGAAGCTGACATAGAGGTTCTGTTGATGCCCAACGATTCTGCAAAGGTGGTTAAGTTATCCGCCCATATGCTAGCGGCGGAGCGATCCCGAACACTCTCCCTGCTTAGAGAGTATGCTGACCTTTTCGGTTGGAGACCCTAGGATATGCCTGGGCTGGACCCAGCGATTATTCAACATCAGCTGGCAGTGAGGGCGGATGCTCGCCCTGTATCTCAGAACAAAGGGCAGTCAACTGGACAAGGAAGCAGGCTGTCCAAGAAGAAATCAATAAGTTGTTGGACGCATGCTTCATTCAGGAAGTACAGTACCCTGAATGGCTCTCTAACGTGGTAATGGTGGGTAAGGCGGATGGCAGCTGGCGCATGTGCATTGACTTTACCAATCTCAACGACGCTTGCCCAAAGGACCCGCATCCGCTCCCGAACATCGACCAGCTGGTGGACGCCACGACAAATCACGAGACGCTGTCTTTCCTAGACATGTTCTCAAGGTATCACCAAATCCCTTTAGCCAAGTCGGATCAAGAAAAAACTTCGTTCTCCACCCCTTTCGGCAACTACTATTACATGTCATGCCTTTTGGCCTGAAGAACGCCGAGCCACTTACCAGCGGATGATTGACCGGGTGTTCCAGGACCAACTAGGCTAGCACATGGAAGCCTATGTGGACAACCTCTTGGTGAAAACCAAGGTAGGGGCGGATCACCTCATGGACTTGAGGCGGACATTCGATACCCTAAAGAAGTTCCGCCTTCGCCTGAACCTAAAGAAGTGTGTGTTTGGAGCTTCTTCGGGAAACTTTCTAGGTTTCATCATGACACGAAGAGGGATCGAGGCGAACCGAAAGAAAATAGAGGCCATCATAAGGACCCCGCCGCCAAAGACAGCCAGGGATGTCAAAACTCTGACAGGATGGTTGGCCGCCATGAACTATTTCATTCCTAAATTGGCTGAAAGGCAGGCACCATTCTTCGCCACGCTGAAGGGCGCATCAAAATTTGCATGGACAGAGGACTGCACCAGGGCGTTTGAGGAGCTAAAGGCATTCCTCACAACGTCGCCAGTCCTAGCTACACCTGTCCCGGACGACCAGCTGTACCTATATGTGGCCATAGCCACCGCGGCTGTCAGCTCGGTGGTAGTGAAACGAGAGGATAAGGAGGAAAGTCCGGTCGTCTACATCAGTAAGACATTGGCGGATGTAGAAGGGAGGTTCACCCCCTGGAGAAGGCAGCGTACGCCGTCATCGTGTCATCCCGAAAATTGCGCCCATACTTCCATGCCCACACCATTCATGTGGTGACCAATCTGCCCATCAAGACTGCGCTCAGGTCAATGAGCGTAGCCGGCAGGATGGCCAAGTGGGCAGTCGAACTGAGCGAATACGGTGTGCACTTCCAACCACGAACCGCCATCAATGGTCAGGCGCTTGCTGACTTCATGGTTGAAGGGTGCGTAAGGGCAGAAGGAAGGCTGGACGACTACTGGGAGTTGTATGTAGATGGGGCCTCTAGCAAAAATGTGCAGAGGCATTGTACTAAAATCGCCACAAGGGGTCTTACACGAGCCGCCCTGAGGTTCGCCAAACATCGCACCAACAACGCCGCCGAATATCGGGTGATGATAGCAGGCCTTTACATGGTGAAATCCATGGGCGTCACTCACATCAAGGTGTACTCAAACTCGGCTATAGTTGTCAACCAACTTAATGGCGGATATGAGGTGAGAGAGGAATCATTGTTACCATACTGCGAGGAAGCCAAGGCAGTATTGCGAGATTTTGAAGCAGTAGAGCTGACCCAGATTGTCAAGAAAAGACAACGCCCACACAAACGCTTTATCTAAACTCGCCACCGCCCTCAAATTTGATGAAGGAAGGATGGTAACGATGGAAAAGGAAAAGGAGGTCTGCCTAGCATTGGAAGAAAGGGAAGCCGACAACACGGCAGACTGGAGGGCCCCAATCAGAGCTTACATTGAGGCGAACATCCTACCTGAGGATCGAGCCACGGCTACTAAGATCCACCGACAGGCCGCCAAATGTGTAGTCCTAGAAGGGAACTTGTACCGAAAGTCCTTTGCGAGACCTTACCTACGCTGTCTAGGAGAGAAAGAGGCGGCGTACGTGCTGAGAGAGATCCACCAAGGCGTGTGCACTATGCCATTGGCACCAAAAGCCTGGAGAGGAATATTCTACACCAAGGATACTACTGGCCTCACATCCACCGAGACGTGGAAGCCCTAGTCAAACACTGTCACAAGTGCCAGGTATTCGCCAACGTACATCACCTGCCAACATCCGCTCTGCAGCCGATAGTCTCGCCTTGGCCATTCGCCTTCTGGGGAATGGATCTCTTGGGTCCGTTTTTAGAGGCAACGGGGAAATGGAAGTTCATCATTGTGGCAGTTGACTACTTTACGAAGTGGGTGGAAGCCGAGGCTCTAGCATCCATCACGGCGCTTCAAGTACAGAAATTTGTGATGAAGAACATCATCACCAGGTTCAGCTTCCCCACAGGATTTATGTGTGACCACGACACGCAGTTTGACTGCGCGTCATTTCTGGAGTTCTGTGAAGAGTACAAAATCGTGGTGCACCTAGCCTCCGTGGCATACCCCCCAGGCTAACGGACAGGCAGAGGCGGTGAACAAGATCATATTGAAAGGGCTGAAGAAGAAGGTTGAAGAAGCAAAGGGAAGGTGGGCAGATGAGTTACCCAAAGTCTTATGGGCGCACCGCACTTCCTACAAAACCGCCACGGGTGAGACGCCCTACACGCTGGTGTATGGGACCGAAGCAGTCCTCCTAGTGGAAGTCAATCTGCCAAGCCTTAGGGTGCAGCACTTCAACCAGCAGAAGAACGAGGAAGACCTGCAACAGGATCTTAACATGTTGCAAGAAAGGAGAGTGGAAGCAAGTATTCACCTACTCGCGGAGACGTCACAGTTAGCGCACCGATACAACGCTCAGCTCCGCCCTCACTGCTTGGTAAAAGGCGATTGGGTTGTAAGGAAGGTTTTTAGGCCAATCCCCCAACACGACAAACTTAACGCCACTTGGGAAGGACCCTATCAGATTAGGGAGGTGATTGTGCCAAGCACCTTCAAGCTACAACGACCCTCATGGGAACTCGTGCATAAGACATGGAACTCTATGCATATGAGGAAGTACGAGGCGGAAGTACAGCAAGAAAACTGAAGGCAACAAGTTTTGTTTCAACCCTTGTATTTTGACGTAGGTGATTCATTTAAATCACTCTACCTGTATTCGCCCAAGAGGCCTGAATTTTAATTAAAAGGGCGGATTCTCAAAACACTTCAGTATCGAAACAGTCTCAAAAGTACATAAGTATTGGAGGCCTATCGGCGCCTTGGAACACCTCGAACGGTTACCGCGTCTGACGACATTAGCGCCCTGATACCACTTGGAGGTACGGCCTAAAACGCTCGAAGTCTGCCACCCGCCTAGCGGTTACAACATTCTATCGACGCGTAGGAATGCCTCGAATGGTGACCACGTCTGATAGCATTAGAGCCCTGATACCCCTTGGGGGTACGGCCGAATACGCTCGAAGCTTATCACCCTGCTACCCGACTCGCGGTAACAGCACTCGTTCTACGCCATTTTAGGGTGCAATGTAGGGCGGCCAAAGAGAAAAACAAGGCTTTTTCCGACAAAAAAAAATTGTAGAAACACTTCTGATTAAAGATGAAAAGAAGTGTACTGTCTTTACAAATTACGGGCAGAGCACCCAAGGCGGAATAACAAAATACAAAGATAAACAACTCAGGACTACTTGCCGGAGGCAGCAGACTTCTTCTCGCTGGAGGTGGCTGATTGCTTCCGCTCTTTCCTATGACGCCTGGCCAACTCAAGACCCTCGGCTTTTTCCACCTGTAAGATGTCCACCTTCTCAGCAGGAGTAAAAGCTGCGGAATCCGCCGATGCTTCTTGATACGACTCCGTAATCACACGCTGGTTTACCACCTGAAGCATGCGCGCCTGATCCCATGGGAAGTCGGGATGGCTCGCGTGCAAGTCGTGGTGAATAGCAGTGAGGGCGGAGTCAATAGTGGTAAGCATCCGCTGTCCGAGGTGAGACTCCACTTCGGCGTCAAAGTCCTGGCGGAGGCGGCTAAGTTCGTCCTCAGCTTTCTTTTGGCCATCACGCGCGTCCTTCAGAGCGAGGCCATCCTCCCGGAGCCTCTCTGATTGCTGGTTCAGGTCCTCCACCAACCGCTTGTTGTCACCTTCCATGGTGGTCACCCGGGCAGAGAGAGAGTCCTTGGTGACAACAGCATCAGACAGAGAACGGTCTCTCTTGAACAGCTCTTCTCTATGGGTGGTGTCCTTGTCCGCCAACTCCTTCTTATGCTTCTCCTGAGCCGCTGCATGGCACAAAAGTGTTCAATGCAAGCTTCATCGTAAGCAAGGCGAGTCACGTCGAGCTTAGTAGAAACATCAAAAATGAGTTCGGCGGACTCTACCTCCATGAAGTTCTTGGCCTTGTTGTACAGGCATTTGTACTTGGTGACCTCCGCCTTGAGCAGCTTATTATCCTTCTCCAAATTCTTGATCCGTGAGGCCTAGCCGATGGTACCGCCTGACCCACCAGCGCGGAGGTGTTCATCCGCCGTGAGGAAAGCGCTAGCATAGGCCAACATCTGAAAGGTGGAATAAGGTCTCCGGCGGATATATACATATACGTGAAAAGAGAAAAGTGAGGGGCAGAAGCGCACATACCTTAGCCCCCATGGCCGCCTACTCCTTGGCGTACGAGCGGACGACATCCTCGTCCTCCTGGAAGTCCATCCTCCATCGACTGGCCAACTCAACGCAATATCGAGAAGTTCTGTATTCCGCCGACAGGAGGAGGAAAGGACGGCAGGTATAGCTCTTCACACTTGGAAGATAAAGACTCCAGGACTGACAGGCGCTTCACCGACTTCTTTTTCCGCTTAGATGAGCCACCCAACTCAGCAGCCCTCGATTGCTTCTTGGACGCAGAGTCTTTGGTATGAGGCTCGCGCTGATCCTTGTCGTCCTCGCGCTTATCCGCGTCGCCCTCACCGCCGACAACAGGCTCGATGAGGGGCGGTTCAGTAGACTCTGGAGAAGGCCTTGCTTGTCACCCTCTTTTCAAGGGGAGCTCGATTCATTGTCGCCTTGCTCAAGCTTAGGATGGGTGTTGGGACTCGGCCCCCGAGAAACGGCGGATATCATATTGTCCAAAATGGAGCTCCCTGCACAAGGACAAGAGAGAGTCAGATACCATAAAAAAAGCATTCCGTCAATGGACAAAAGAAGAATTTCTCTCAACGAGAGGATATCAAGCTATCCGCCTAGGAGCACTTACGTCCTTTCAGGGGAAGAAGTCGTTCCAAGTCTCCTTTCCCACGGCCGATCAAGTTATAGTTCCAGGAATTCACTTGAGCGGCTAGGGCGGAGGTACGAGAAGAGGGACTTCGCAGGGTGAACCACTTTGTACTCCCCTATGACCATGGGTGTCGAAGCCTTGAATACCAGGCGGCATCCTCCGACCTATTCGCCTTGAAGAAGAAGAAGAAGGAGTGCCACCAGACCGAGTCCGCCTTTAAAGATGAATATAGCTCGCTCCCGCCGAACTTGCGCCTTTTCTAAAAGGTAATCCCATTCTGGGAGATTTGAGCGAAATACAGCGCCCTGAAGACCTTGGCGGAAGGCAGAACTCTTCTCTTCAAGCAGGCCACTTTGAATGCTGTCAAAGTACCCCAAGCGTGAGGCTGAAGAGTGGTTAAGGAAGCACCCAAGACGTCGAGGATATCCAACTGCCAAGGCTCCACGGGAAAGCGGAGCCCATAGGCGAAGGATCTAATCCAGCAGCCTTGCCAGCCTGGAGGACAATGGCCAACGGAACAGAGGTAGGCAGGCACTGCGTAGTTCCATTGCTTTGGGAGATTGCACTCTCTCAGAACCCGGATCAGGGCCGACATGCGGAAATAAGGGAAGTAGCCATGACCAAACACCTCCCGAATGTGAGGAGTATTAGCTTCATCCCACATGCTCTCCCATGTGCCCATTGTGTATCCATGTTTGGTAAGGGCGGACACGTCTATGTTGAATCCGCGGAAGGCCAGACAGAATCCCTGCTGATGCGAGGCAAAGTGCCGACAGTTGTTGGGAATCACGTCCGGTTAGTGGACACCAAGTTAAAATGCTTGTCCGCCTGGGCAAGAAGTTTTTCTGCTGTAGGCCCTGAATTTCATCATCCGAAGCCTCCTCTGCGTCGTCGACATTGGCGTACGGGTCAAAGGTCAGGTCGTCGTCCTCAGGATAGGGAGGACTCTTCTTTGATTTTTCCCACCTTTCTTTTCCTCCGCAGCAGACGTAGAAGCCACATCTCCCGCTGAATCCTTGTCGTCACCTTCTACATCGAGAGGGTGGGAGGTGGATGTTTCGGTTTCTACATAAGATGAGCGCCGATGAAAGAGGGTGAAAGTCAACGTAGAAGAAGAAGACCTGTTGGATGAGCTGGTCGAGGAAGAAGATCGCGAGCCATTGACAGGAGAGCGGGTTGTGGCGGAGAAGCATTCCCCCTCCACGTTCCTTTGACCCTCGACATCTGAAGGAAAAGGAGAAGCGAGAGTCAGAAGGGCGACATTCATGGAGGCTGATGGCGGAATATAAGATAGAGGCTGATAGGGGTCATAGGGCGGAGTGCTGACACGAGGCTCCGCCCGGAAAGAACCGCCGTCCCAGCTCAGATCACTAGACAGCTCTATAGGAGAGCCATCTCGTTCGCTGGACAGCTCAATTGGCGAACCGCCATCATTCCCGCGACGCCCTGCTCGGAAATGCCGCAGAAATTCATTGGCCGTACTAAAATCTAAGGACGACGAACTTGACGACATGGCGTATGACAGTAAGGAATACGGGAAAAATAGGATAGGCGTATCAAATGAATGGAGAAACAAGCAAGGAGGAGTTTTAAAGGGACATACTTATTTCAGGAAGAGAGGTTGATGAAGCATCAGGCGAAGGCATGATGAAAATATTGTAGGTTGAACAAGGCGGCAACTCTCAAAAATCTCAAAGGCGGCAACTCTCAAATATTTCAAGAATCGGTGTGGAGTCACTTATGGGCTCCGACTCTCCTTTTATAAGAGAAAAAGGGGAAGACGAAACGCTTCGCCCACTAGCATAGGGGACACGTGTCACACCACGGTTGGATGTAGCCTACCCCCAATGCGCTGCCTTACATTTTCATCATTGTGGCCGGTAAATGGTGGGAGGGAGCACGCATGGGGAAGGGGGCACGTTCCCTGAGGAGTTTGGTCTTCCCCAAGAAGATTCAAATATGACGAGAAAATTTGAGGAAGTCCAAAGGACTTTCGAAATCCAGAAGGGCGAATACAACAACAAGGGGCGAGGCGCCCTGGAGGATCCCCACATCAAATAAGCACCGGCCAAGGCGAACGCTACGCCCCTAGATAGCAAGAGTGGATTGGCTAGAGTACAAAGCATGAAAAGCGCTTCTCAGGCATCAGCCCTCCTCATACTAGGGCGGCAACGGTGGGGGCCTTCAGGTCAAGGGTCCTCAAGCTCAAAATATATAGCAAAGGCTAGACTCGTGGATTCACTTGTCTAACCATGCTAGGGGGCAATTGATGGGCCCCAGCCCAAAAGGCCTCAAAGCCCACAAGGGCCACCACTAGGCGTATGGGAGGCGTCATGACACCTCATGTTGACGCCCGGCAACCACCCTGGTCAGGATCAACGCGTCAGTCAGTCCCATCCCTGACAGCCCACGCCATTGACGGGACATCCCCTTTCCCTCGCGGCCCACTGGGACGACGCCGCGTGGCACCAGGGACCTTGCCAGCTTGGACCTATAAATAGGAGGTTCCCCGCATAGCACACGACATGACACCCTCAGACCATACGCCCGATACTGCACGCTCATACGCTGCACGCTAAAGACTTTGGTCATCCGCCCTATTACAGGGTGCACGCCCGATACTTCTCTGTTATCCTCTCCCCGCTTTCCATATACACCCATACTCACTCACCCTCATCTAACGCCTGTTCATATACCTTGCAAGGTACACCTCACCTAGCCAAGGTAGACTCAGGACAAATCGGTTCGGCTCCCTCAAGACCGAGCCTCCTCATTATTGACGAGCCCACCAGGCAGATCAGGTTTGAAATTGCCTTTCAACAATCTCCCCTAAGTTCAACCCCTGCATCACATGTAATCAAAATGGATATGATGAAAGAGATCAAGGTCATTAAGAAGTATCTCCCTCTAAGTTCATTCATACATGATACAACAATAAAATGAGATAGCCCACAACATAAGAGTTCAAACAGAAAGCAGAAAGGAAAAGAAAAACGTTCAGACAAATAGAACAAACAAAAACAGTAGCAAGAGTTCTTAACAAATCAAAAGAAACACTTCATGAGATGTTTTCAGGAAGCAACAACGAAGCTTCAAAAGGATGTGCTGAGGGCACAGACATCGACCATTATATAGAAGGAGATAGTCAGTTAGGCGGACCCCAACTTTTGGAAGAAGTGCAGTAATGAGAGATGCATGTGGTAGAGAGCCAAAGAAATTGACTATTGAGGCGTGAATCATTTTGAAGAAGATGAGATGAGAAAGAATGAGTTGATTCCGAAGAAGAGCATTGCCAAAATCCAAGTGTCAAAAGGCATGAAAATATCCCTTTCAGTAGAACGAGGGACAAGAATGCGAGAAACAAACCAATGTAGGACACACAGTTGTTTTGAAAGGAAGGAAACATGTATCAGATCATGAGTGGGTGGCTCCATGAGGCATAGATGGCTAAGCTCACTTGGAGTGTCAAAGCCAAGTGCTTCAATAGCAAGGATGTTTCCAAGGCAGCAACTCTTCGCTGATATACCAACGAGAGCAGTAAGAGCTTCAATGGTGACAATGACTTCCCTACCATAGACAATCAAATCAGATTCACTTGGATTGGAGATCGAAAGTGCAGAGCCTATGGTGGAGGTCAGATGGTTACGAGAGAAAGAATCTCCCTCTCAATAAAAATTAACCAAAAGGCAAAATGACGTCATTTCATTTTGGTGACACGTCAAATCTGACAACCTACGGACTGATTCAGCATAACGTGTCAGCAAAATTGTATCGCAGTTTATCAAAATTCTAACAGAAGGGTTTCTTTGTTAAGCTTTCTAAGTAGAGGGATGTGTTTTGCGCAAATAATTGTAAGAGGGCTTATTTGTTAAGCGTTTTAAGTAGAGGGATGTGTTTTGCACAAATAATTGTAAGAGAGCTTGGTTGTTATCTTTCAATAGTACAGGGACCTCTCGGCCTATTATCCTATAAATAAATTAGAAAGAGTTGAATGGATATTGTTTCTTCAATGAATTATAATAAACTCTATATTTGTTCACATGCAACAGTCTTTCCTCATATTCTAAATTTGAATAGTTCAAACACGTATTTTATAAATTATATTGGTACATGCTGCTCAATCAATTTGACCACAAAATACTCACAAAACATGTCTAAAATTTCTATGTAATATCTATTTAAACACAACAACTTGAATAGTTGAATCAAACACATTAATTTAATATGTGATATGGTTATCAAAAATCATATATTGCAAAACCTTTTCAAACTTATGTGTTAAAATAAAAATAAAAAGTGAAGGAAATTTAAAGGAACAAAAGTGAACATTAACGGTGAAGATATAAAGTCAGATGATTTTTTTTTTTTGTGAATTAATGAAATGAAAAGTTATGCAAGAATTCATAAAAAAAGTTATGCAAGATAAAATTTAGGCTTGACAATTGGTATCCGAAAATTGGGTACTCACCCGAAATCCGGTTGACTTGGGCGGGGATTACCCATTGACCGGGTACAGGCCAACCTGATACCCAGTTTGAGCGGGTATTAGACGGGTACGGGTTTGAAGGCATCGCCTCATACCCAACCCGATGGGAGAAGAAATTGAGTTTGTTCTATATATAAATATAATGATGTCGTATTAGCCACAATATATAGGGATCTACTACCATTAGGACACCCCTTAGTGTCCTCATATTATGACACTCCTTACAACCACAAGATTAGAAGGTAGATCTAATGGCCTAAATTAATCTGGACAAAATAGAAATTTGAAACTCCTATATATACTAAATGATATTAGGGTTTCACAAACCCTAATTCTATTTTACATCTCTCCCTTCAAAGCTCCCGCCGCCGTGCTCCAGCCTCGCCGCCAGCCTCGCCACCCGCCATCATCAACCGTTAGCCTCGCCGCCGCCATCATCAACCACTAGCCTCGACGCCGCCATCATCAACCGCTAGCCTCGCCGCCGCCATCATCAACCGCTAGCCTCGTAGTCGCAAGCCTCGCCATCTACATCTCTGCTGCCTCAAACCGCTAGCCTTCTTCGAAGATCCGACTATCTAGATCGGGGGGAAAAGAAGGGAAGCTGCGCCGCTGCATCAGATCCGCCACCGCGCTCTAGCCCCTTAAGGATCAGATCTGCCGCCCCATCATCAGATCTGCCATCGCACTCCAACCCTGCTTCCGTCATCAGATCCGCCACCGCCATCATCAGTTCCGCCCCGCGCTCCAGCGCCTTAAGGATCAGATCCGCCGTCGCCATCATCAGATCTGCCACCGCGCTCCAACCCCACTGCCGTCATCAGATCCGCCGCCGCCATCATCAGATCTGCCCCCATGCCGCCACTTCTTCATTTTTCCTCCCTTGTTTCTGTGCAACTTCCCCCCTACCACGTTGTTCCATTTTGATAATTTAGGAACATGTTTGTATTGTTCCATATAGTTACTTATGGAACAGATATTTGATATTATTGTTTCATTTTCAATTTGATTCAATGTTTTATGATTTTCTGTGTTTCGAATTGGTAATAAGGAACAAAATCGATTTTCAACACGTTCCATTACTTTTAAAATGGATCACTGTTTCAAAACAATAAAAGAGGAACTGTTCCAAAATGATAAAAGAGGAACTGATTCGAAACAATTTTCACAAAAAAAAGTGTTAGAAACTAATCTCAAATAAAAACCACCGGAGATACACAACAAAAACCGCCGAGCATAGAGAAGAAGATGAAGAAGTAATTACAAAAAATAATTAATTTAATCATAAATTAAAATGGAGCAAAAAAAGGAGAAAAAAGAGCAAAAAGGAATAAAAAATCAGCTATGTAACTGCAAATCCGAAAATTAATAAACAATAATTAAAAATCTGCAATAAATAAAATATTGAAATTACCCTTATGTCCAATTAATATTGGCTTTCAGATCTGTAAGATTAAATCCTACTGCTCTAAGAGGTATCCTCAGGGTGTCCTAATGGTAGATTTTGCCCAATATATCATCTATGTTTAACGAACAAACTCAATGTCTTCTCCAGACAATTTGTTCTTCACTTCAACTCATTAATCTAGCAAACTGTTGTGTTGAACGTGTCGTTGTGATGCGTTCAAACAAATAACTAACAAAGCTAACAAAAGCTAGGGTAGATCGTATTCCAGGGGTTTCCTCTACTTCCTTACTCAAAGATGTTGACAATTTAATTCAAGTTTAAACACAAGTTGTGCGTGGTGTGAGCTCCACGTCTTCTATACTAAAAAGCAAAGATAGGTTGAAATGAGAATTAAAGTGAAGAAAGATTGAAGATTGATTGATTGACTAGAAAGATGACAGACAAGCTTAGACTTCGAATCCCCCTTAGATTACCAGAGCAGCATCAGTCAACAGACCAGCGATTTTCGATTCTAGTTCATTCAGTTCATAAACACCATCATAACTCCTGACCCTTAGGTTTAAGATTGGCGAACGTTCGCTCTATCCGATCTAGCTACCATGATTAATTAGCCGCCCGGGTACGGTCGCCTCTCGCAACGACTTAACTTAACTGGTGCAAATTCTAATGATTAATGAGTTACTCTAGCAATGGATCAACCCTAATCGGTTCCTACGAAAGGCACACTCCAATTATAAGGTTGATTGTTCGATTTGGTGTTTTAAAGTAAGGCGAGCGTTCGCTTCTATCCTTAGCTTAACAAGAATCTAATCTAGGTGGCCAAACCAGACAAGAAACACAGATAACGAAGAACAAAACAAACATGAAAGATGAAACTGAATGAACTTCGAATCTAATCACCACCGATCCCTGACCGCTTTAAGCCCTGGGTCACTTAGGTTCATCTAATCTAAGCTACACGAGTTTAGCTACTCATATTCAATACAGAAGAATCGAAGACAGACAAAGAAAGACAGAGAAGAACTGTAAAACCTAATTTCGATGTTTCCTGGCAGCTCCAATCTGCAGGATCTTCAACTCCTAGCACTGGCTCTCCGAGATGGATGGATGGCGTCACGATCCGTTCCTGGCTCCTCGAATCCTCTCTACTCGTTTTTCTCTCTTTCCTCTGTCTAGCTGTGTGTTGTAAATTCTAAAATTGTAAGCGTGTCCGTCCACTTCATTTAGCCGCCGATTCCTGTATTTAAACCTACCCGAGATTTTCTGATTTCCCCTGATATTTTCGCCAAAAATAATAGAGGAATTTTGGCAAAAATTTCTTCTTAATCGGGACAGTGGATTCCTTCCTTCGTTTTCGGTGAAAATCCAAGGGTATTTTCGCCGAAAATATATGTGTAAATGGAGCAGGAGTTTCTTTGACTTGAGTGATCTCTCCGGTTGATTTGTGTGTGATTCTTCGGTGTTCCAACGTCTAAGACACGTCCTTGGCTACTTATTCGATGGCAAAAACCTGTGCTAACGCAAAAACACTAGAAAACCATCAAATAGACCCGAAACGGGCCAAGGTAACACAAATGGCACGAGATAGGGCAATTGATTGAATATTCGTTATTCTACCCTAAAAATCATGTCTTAAGGAAGGAAATGTCGCTTAAATGAGGTTGATAATCACGTCAAAACGAGTGCCATCAAATACCCCACACTTAAGCTTTTGCTTGTCCTCAAGCAAACTGAATAGAGACGCTCATGTTCACAAATGATAAGATCGGTTAAGTTGGAGCTCAATCAAACACAATGAATTATTAGTCAGCTCGATCCTAGAACAAGAAACCTAACATGCATACAAATAAGCCAAACTACCTGGTCTCACTCATAACCTGCACACGACAAGTAATTAGCAACCAATTATGCACGAATTTGACCTGACCGACCAGATCCTCACACAGGATATATATAGTACAATGGGAACTCTCACTCTCTGTGTTTAAGGACGTGTTTCTGCTCTCGATCATTTTCTATTACCGAATTCTGTCATAGGTTTGCATTTCGACAACATCTCCACCACTGTGACAACACGAGTATCTAGTCAAGAAGGACTTCCCTGCTAGGACCGTAATGAATTCTACACTACTCGGGTTTATAATGAGATGGATGATGGGAATGTATGATGATGGCTTTGTGCGGTGTAGCTTTCGACTAACTTCCCTCGAATCTAATCTATGGCTTCCTACCGTCTAACCAAACACGGGTGGAATAATGAACGCTCGTCCTGTGATACCCTCAAGCAACCTAGCACTTATTCTTTTTACCTTTTTCTTCTTGAACTTTTCTTTTGACTTCTTCTTCCATTTGTAGGGAGAAGAACGTTTTATTGAACTAAAACTTTGAAACTTTTCTGATTTTTCTTTTTTTCACTTTTTCCGAAATTTTCTTTCTTTTCTTACTTTACTTTTTCCTTTTGTGCCGATCTTCTTTTAGTTGCTAGAGGGATTTACACGTCTGGGCATATTAGCTAAGACCACCTGTTTAATGGCTATAGACAGGTTACCATAAACGACTTCCGGTAGGTCAATCTAGAACTACAACCACAGGGGATCAATGGGGAATGAAAGAAATGGGAAATGGCTGTAATGTATTATCGAACCGAAAGAACAGGCCAAGCTCAAGGGTCTAAACCTAGTGGATTTTATCGTTAGGTGGGCTATCTGGCTTAGTAGCTGAATCTAGGTGCCCCTATCCTTCTAGAACTCGTGTCATCGTGTGGTCTCGAGTAGGTCTCATGAAAATTCTAACTCATTCAAGTAAACAGAAAACCACTCAGAAAGAATTAAAATTGCAAGTTACGTGCAATGGATCAAAAGCTCACAGTTGGTTTGCTAGTCGGATTCGGTCATTTTCATGCAATCAAGGCTACAAACTACAAGTGTGATTTTAAAATTCTGTTCTGACCAGGCAATTTAGCATCAAAGTAGACAAGTTGGTTTTCATGTTCTAGGTTAAGCAGTCTAAGCATCATTATGACGGTTTGAACAACGACTTAACCTCAAAAATAAAAAACTGAGCCATTCTATTGCTAGAGGGACTGGACAGGAATCACGAGGCACACACAAAGATATAGGCAATCAAGATCATGCATGGTTCTCTAACACCCTACCCCACACTTATACTGTTCTGTGTCCTCACAGGACTAAAATAAAGTAGAGAGAAATGAAGAACCTGGAGGGTGAAGGGCGGTGTAGTGGATGAACGGGGGAGTCTGAAGCGCAGCGGAGTAGCTACTTAAAATCCTACAAAACACAAACAACAAAAAGATCAAAAGGACACCGGGACAAGTGTCCCGAGTCCACACAGAATAAAAGTGGATCGAGATCCGAAAAAAAGAAAGAAAAGAAAAGCAAAGGATAGAAACAACCTGATCACTGTTCCGAGGGTGGGGGTGGGGTGGTAATGGTGGAAATGGTGAGCCGCTGCTCCAGCTGCTGTCGCCATGCGAGCTCGTCCTTGTGTCTGGCTGACTGGTCGGCCATGAACTGCTGAAGAATGGACCAACGCTCGTTCTGAGTCTCTTCATGTGCTACTCGGTCCTTCTGCCATTGAAGCGAACCAGCCGAGTATTCTAGCTGCCACTTCTCAATACGTGCCAGCCTCTCATTCATCTCCGCGTGAGGTGCGCTCGCGACGGCGGGCGTTCAACTGACTGGTGAGTGCGGTGAGGGAGCGATGTGCAATGCTCAAAATCCGCAGAAAGGTCGATGCCCCGTGCTATGGCGAGCTCAGCACCTACATGCTCAACCGGGACACGAGGAGTGTCGGGGCCCCATTTGTCACCGAGCTGGAGGTTGTCGATCAGAATTGAAATGAAGGGCCCTCCTGGAAGCTCAGAAGGAAGCTTCTTGGCGGTAGTGCGCTTGTGAAAGAACCGTGCAAGCCACCATCCGGGATGTAGGTTGGCGTCCTCTTCTAAAGCACAGAATAATACGAGCTCCTCCAAAGAAACGTGGTGGCGGCTTGTCTTGCTGCAATAACACAGAGATTGCACCCAAACATAATGCAAGAATTTAAGAATAGGGTGAAAGATGTCACTGACCGTGGGGTGGACGATAGGTGAGATCTCATCTTCGCAGCAGGCCCATCTCCACACGTCTGGGTAAGGAGCACTCGTGATGGAGTATGTGTCCTTGTAGCCAGCGGACGTTGTATTGAGGTCGACGTGCGGATCCAGTAGGCGGCCGAACTCGAGAATGGACTTCTCGTGGAGAACACCACCGAGGCGGAAGGATACAAATTTTTGCTCGCGAATGGGCTTCGGGGTGAGGCGCCGAATGAACTCCAGAACTCATGAAGAGCGACAAGCGGGTAGGGGGAACCATGAGCGGTCAGCACTCGTAAACCGGCTTTGTGAAGGGCGGTGTCAATGGTAGAGTGCCAAGCCGGATTGTGCGCCTTGAGACTGTCAAGAGAAAGAACTGCCACCTTAGCCGGAGGAATGTCTTTGATCTTCTGAAAGACCTCTAGCTGGTGCGGCTCCAGGGCGGCGATGAAAGGATGTATAGCCCCATTGGCAGGTGTAGGACTAGAGGAAATAGGAGTCGCATGGGTCGGTGCATCCTCGGGAATGATGGCCACAGCCGTCGATTTTGGTGCAGCTGAAACTTTTGGTCGGGAGGATGGTGTCCGTGTCTGGCAAGCTGAGGATCGCTGCGCTCTATCTGCACTGGTAGTCTTAAAACGCTTGGGAGCCCTGTAAAACACAACTCAGAGATGACCAGCATCAGATGACAAGAATCTTACCCCACACTTAAGTTGACAAGCTGGGGTAAACAAATTAACCGAGAGATCATCGAATCAAGATATAACATTAAAGAACTGTCAATTCATTTAGCAAGCATGAAGAATGGAATGATTCATGAACACGATCTCACAGACAATAAGTCACGAGTCCGAAAAGGTCAAAAAGGAATGCCAGAACCTAGCCAATTGACACCGACAAAGCAATCATGAAGAATGAGGGAGATCCAAAAATTCAACCACAGTCAACCATGCCAAAACCGAAAGTCAAAAAGCCAAAAGATTCACAATCAAGGGCTGAACAACTAACCGTGAAGACATGACCGAGAAAACTATCAGAAATCCGCGAAATCGATGAAAAACTCTGAAAACTAGGTCGGCCGGAACCGGAGCTGAAAAGCTCCGATTCTAGGGTTTTGAAGTAGGGGCTAGGGAAAGGAGTAGGCCGGCGGCTAAAGGAATGGCGGCGGTGAACGGTCGGGGCGGCGGCTGGCTGATCGTCGGTTGAGGAGGCGGCGGTGAACAGAGAGAGGAGGGGTTGTATGAAGTTTTCGTTTAGGGGGGCGAAAATATGAGGGCGGTTCCGGGTTAAATAGGGGAAGGGTAGCACAAAATTTTCGGCAAATAGTGGGTAATTTTCGGCAAAAATCGTCATGAAAACCAAGATGTGGTTTCGGCGAAAAAACTTGGGGCTTTTCGGTTCGAAAAGTTTAAACAGGGAAACAGGTTGGTTTAAACAAGAATGTTCGGCGAAAGAGCTGATAGATTTTCGGCGAAAATCTCAGTTAAAATGAAGGAAAATTTTCGGCGAAAAGATGGTGGTCTCGGTTCGAAAAGTCGGAACAGGAGGAACAGGCTGATTTTGAACACACATTTTCGGCGAAAATAATGACTCAGTTTTGCCGAAAATTTATTTGAAAGCGGTGGTAGTTTTTTTTTGAAAAGGGTTTAAAACAAAAAGACTCAGAACAAAACATAACTGACTCCAGCCGTGGGTTGCCTCCCACAAAGCGCTCTTGTTTAACGTCCGTGAGCCAGACGATACCTGGATTCGTGTCAGGATTCCAAAACAAGGTAGTGCACGTCTATGGAAGAGACAGCTAACCCTTGCAGGTACTTCTTAAGCCTATGCCCATTGACCACAAACGGCTCTTGATCGTGCAATTATGTAGACCTGCCTAAGGGTGTCTGTCTGACCACGGTATAAGGGCCAGACCATCGGGATTTCAACTTATCTGGGAACAGCTTTAATCGAGAGTTATATAAGAGTACTTCATCTCTGGGATAAAACTGCTTGATCGTCTTCAGTTGAGAGTCATGAATTTTCTTTGTGCGCTCTTTGTTTAACTTTGTGCTCTCATAAGCGTGGAGACGGTGCTCCTCAAGCTCAGCGATCTGGTCATGGCAGTTACTACCTGCTACTGCATAGCTCATATTCAACTCTTTGTTAGCCCAGAATGCCTTGTGCTCAAGCTCAACTGGTAAATGACATGCCTTGCCATAGACCAGCTGATACGGTGAGGTACCGATGGGAGTCTTATAGGCAGTTCGATAAGCCCATAAGGCATCATTGAGCTTAGATGACCAGTCCTTGCGAGACCGGCCAACTGTCCTATCAAGAATCCGCTTGAGCTCACGGTTCGTCACTTCCGCCTGATCATTCGCTTGAGGGTGGTAAGCCGTGGACATTTGGTGGGTGACGCCAAAACGTTTGCACACCCGGTCAAATTGTCCATGGAAATGGGTACCCCTATCGCTTATGATGAAGCGCGGTGAACCGAAACGCGTGAAAAGACGGGTAAGGAACCGACCCACCACTCTAGAATCATTAGTGGGTAAAGCTTCAGCCTCAGCCCACTTAGAAACGTAATCAACGGCTAGAAGAATGTACTTGTTTCCGTTGGAGGGTGTGAACGGACCCATAAAATCGATTCCCCAAACATCAAAAATTTCAACAGTTAAAGAAACAATTTGGGGCATCTCATTACGGTTAGAGATGTTACCTGATCGCTGGCATGCATCACAACGTCGAGCAAAAACGTCGCAGTCACTAAAGATTGAAGGCCAATAAAAACCTGTTTCGAGTACCTTTCTTGCCGTGCGGTTTCCTCCAAAGTGTCCTCCGAACTGTCCTTCATGGCACTTACGCATGATGTCAGCTGCTTCAGTGTAAGAGACACATCTCCGGATCATCCCGTCAAGACTGATGCGGTATAAGAAAGGTTCATCCTAGAAGTATGACTTGGCTTCTTTAAAGAGCTTTTTGCGTGCATTGAAATCCAACTCAGGAGGTACAATGCCGTGTGAGAGATAGTTAGCCAGAGTTGCATACCAAGGCTCCTCTGAATCGGCGGCATTACTCAGATCTTGAGCGTGAGGGATTGCCCAGGGCTCGATAGCTATGTTGTTTACATGTTCATATGTTTCAACACGCAACAACTCGTCAGGGAAAGAATCATTGATAGGGGTAGTAGACTTACCTGTTTGCGATTCCTCTAGTCGGGAGAGATGATCCGCTGCTAGATTCTCTGCTCCCTTCTTATCTTTAATTTCGATGTCGAACTCTTGGAGGAGGAGGATCCACCGGATGAGACGTGGCTTCGAGTCCTGCTTGGCTAATAAGTGGCGCAGGGCAGCATGATCTGTGTAGACGATGGTATGTGAAAGAACCAGATACTGTCTAAACTTATCAAAGGAGAAAACGATAGCCAGGAGCTCTTTCTCCGTAGTAGTGTAGTTTCTCTGAGCATCATTGAGTGTTTGCTCGCAAAGTAGATAGGATGAAATATCTTCTCCTTCCTTTGACCAAGAACCGCGCCAACGGCGAAGTCGCTAGCATTGCACATAATCTCGAATGGAAGATTCCAATCTGGTGCTGTAAGAATCGGTGCGGTGGTCAGTTGAGTTTTCAAGGTCTCAAAAGCTTCAAGACAGGCTTTATCAAAGACGAAAGGAACATCTTTCTCAAGAAGCTTCGTCATTGGTAGAGTGATCTTGGAGAAATCTCTGATGAATCTTCGGTAAAATCCAGCATGACCCAGGAAACTTCGAACCGTCTTAAAGAGGTCGGCGGGGGTAAGCTGGCAATGGTCTCAAGCTTGGCACGATCGACTTCTATACCTGTCTTAGATATTCTATGGCCAAGAACAATACCTTCTGTAACCATGAAGTGACATTTCTCCCAACTAAGAGCTAGGTTGGTCTCCTCTCAACGGGCTAGCACCTTATCCAAATTAGCCAGACACTTTGAAAATGAATCTCCATAGACGGAGAAGTCATCCATGAACACCTCTACCACATTCTCTACCAGATCTCCGAATATAGCAAGCATGCATCTCTGAAAGGTAGCGGGAGCATTACATAAACCAAAAGAAATACGACGATAAGCAAACGTACCAAACGGGCATGTGAAGGTCGTCTTCTCCTGATCATCAAGCTCAATGGGGATCTGGAAGTAACCGGACATCCCGTCTAAGAAGCAGTAGTATTCATGACCAGCTAATCGTTCAAGCATCTGATCAATGAACGACAGTGGGAAGTGATCTTTCTTGGTGGCATCATTGAGCCGTCGATAATCGATGCAGACTCTCCATCCGGTAACTGTTCGGGTAGGAATGAGATCACCCGTTGGATTAGGGATGACAGTGATTCCTCCTTTCTTCGAACGACTTGAGTCGGGCTGACCCAAGGACTGTCGGCAATAGGATAGATGATACCGGCATCTAGAAGCTTGAGTACTTCTTTCTTTACAACTTCCTGCATCAAAGGGTTAAGTCGGCGTTGGGGTTGTCTAACTGGTTTGAATTCATCATCAACAACTATCCGATGTTTGCAGAAAGTTTCAGAGATGCCTTTGATGTCTGCTAACTGCCAGGCAATAACTCGGACATGCTTCTTGAGTAGTCTAATCAATTGCTCTTTCTGCTCGGGAGATAGATTCGAACTGATGATGACTGGTAACTGACAGTCCTTCCCCAGAAATGCGTATTCTAGGTGGTCAGGCAGCTCCTTCAAGGTAAGTTCTGGCGGATTCTCGTATGAGGTAGTAATCCGACTCGATGCTGGCTCAATATTTGTAGGCGCAGTGATGGGTGTGAATGTCGCCTTCTGTTCGTCTAGTTCATCTTGCCATAAGCACTGCTCTGGATCGTCTAACGCATTATCAATCCCTGAAATCAAACACAACTCTAGCGGATCACTAGATAAAGCATTAGTAAAGGAGTTGGCCGAGGCCAACTCTAGGGGATCAACAGCTTAACATTTATCATCTTGAGCAACAGAATATCTCATGCTATCTTTAATGCAGAATGCAACACTCTCTTGACCTACGCTTAGAGTTAACAGGCCTTGTTTGCAGTTTATATTCACACCAGCAGTTGCTAAGAAAGGTCGACCTAGGATAAGCGTTCCGTCTAACTCACGAGTATCTAAAACAACAAATTCTGCCATTATAGTAAACAGACCACAGCAAACAGTTACATCTTCTATCATACCTCTAGGTCGTTTGACAGACCTATCAGCTAACACGAGATGCAGAGTGATCGGTTTTAATTGTCATAGGTTCAGCTTTTCATATAGATAAACAGGCATAACATTAATAGAAGCGCCAGAATCAACCAGACTGCGATCAATTTTAATGTCATTGATAATGCACAGTAATGTAAAAGAACCGGGATCAGAACACATAGCTGGGGGCGGTGGCGGCTGTCGAATGGGAGATGGCGCACCGAGAATAGACGCGCATTCATTAGTAAGCGTGATAGAGTACGCCTCCCCGTTCTTCACTTTCTTTACGAGATCCTTAAAGAACTTCCCAAGTGGTGGTATGATTTCCACAGCTTCAGTCACCGGTATCTTGATCTCTGCAGTTTTAAGAACATTGTACCACTTCTTGTACTGAGTGTCGTGATCCTTAGCCTTGCTCCTTGCAGCTTTTGGGAAGGGAATCCGAGGAACATATGGCGCCAAAACAGGCTCAGGAGCTGTCTTGGGCGACGGAGGAGAAGGAGCAGGTGCTTCTTCATCCTCTTCTGTGATATCTTCTATTTTCTGGCATATCCATGACGACACTTGTATCTGGTATTACTTCAGGTTTTGGAGCCTTGGGATCAGTTGTTTGCTTGCCGCTCCTGGTGGTAATGGCTTGAGCGTGTTCGCTCTTTGTACCGAAGTCTGCTTGAAATGCTTCTGGATTAAGGAGAGGGTTGCTAGTAAAAAGTTTAGTCATATTACTTATAGCATCCTCTATCCTCTGGCTCTGAGCTCTCTGTCCTTGATTGAGTGCAGCTTGAGCTTTTAGTTGAATGTCGTGGTCGTCAAGTCTGCTCATAATCTGGTCGAACTTCTTCTCATAATCCATGTCTCTATTGTAGTACGACTTTGCTTGAGACTGGTGTTGTCCTCCAATGAATCCCGGAGGTCTATAATAAGGATCTACTAACCGGTTGCTCTGGTTCCATGGTACGTAGTTTCTGTAACCAGCATAGCCTTTCTGATTGTTAGCGAAACCCTGGTCGATGAAGTTTATCTCCTCTGTAGACCAGACTTCTGTTGTGCCGAAGTTGAGGCAGCTCCCACCGTTATGAGCACAGGACCCACACCATCCACAATCAACTGAAGAGATGGTGGCTGACGGGGGATCGAGGGGAATACCAGCTGCTTGTAGATGTTTCTGAACCTCTGCCTTGATCTGCTCTGCAACACTCATCTGACTCTGACTCTTGCTTCCTTCTATTTGCCTCTCCCAGTTTCTAGACTTTGAAGCACAGTTAGCGAAATGCAGAAGAGCATCCTGAGGAGTAAGGGCGGTACAATCTCCGCCAGCTAAGAGTTGACCCAGTTTGCAGATTCTTTGCGCATACCACGAGTAAAAAATTCAGCCACTGTCTTTTTTCATACCCATGGTGAGGGCAGTCGATGAGAAGAGACTGAAATTGATTCCAAGTGTCATACAGGCTTGCATCCTCTCTCTGATTGAATTTGGAGATGCGGTCTTTATAAGCAGTTGTCCTCGCGGGAGGAAAGTATTCCTCAACAAAATCTTGAGCTAATGCCTCCCAGTTAGTGTAATGACCCGCGGCTTGCTTCCAAGCCACTGCTTAGCTGCACCTCTGAGAGAGAAAGGAAAGACTCGGAGATATAAAGCGTTCTTGTTGAGGTTCCCAGACTTGAAGGTGTTACAGACAGCCAAAAAGTCATCTAGATGGGTGTAGGGGTTATCATCTGGCCTCCCTTCGAATTGCACGTCCTTAGAGATCAGTTCTAGGAGAGGAATCTTAATCTCATAGTCAGGATCATCGTCATTAGAAAGCACAGTGATGGGGGATCGAAAGTTGGATGCACGCGGCTTGCTGTAGTCCGTAACACTCTTAAGATTAACCATTACGGTAAAGGAAGATGGAACGGAAGTGATCCGTTTCTGTACCTGCTCTGATCTGCAAGAGACAAAAACAAACACAACCGGTGTAAAATCGAAGTGTAATGGAAAATGAAAGATGGAAGGGCAGAAGAATAAAAATGCCAACTCTTCTTTCAACAAAATAGAAGAGTTCCCCGGCAACGGCGCCAATTTGATGAACGTGTCGTTGTGATGCGTTCAAACAAATAACTAACAAAGCTAACAAAAGCTAGGGTAGATCGTATTCCAGGGGTTTCCTCTACTTCCTTACTCAAAGATGTTGACAATTTAATTCAAGTTTAAACACAAGTTGTGCGTGGTGTGAGCTCCACGTCTTCTATACTAAAAAGAAAAGATAGGTTGAAATGAGAATTAAAGCGAAGAAAGATTGAAGATTGATTGATTGACTAGAAAGATGACAGACAAGCTTAGACTTCGAATCCCCCTTAGATTACCAGAGCAGCAGCAGTCAACAGACCAGCGATTTTCGATTCTAGTTCATTCAGTTCATAAACACCATCATAACTCATGACCCTTAGGTTTAAGATTGGCGAACATTCGCTCTATCCGATCTAGCTACCACGAAATTAGCCGCCCGGGTACGGTCGCCTCTCGCAACGACTTAACTTAATTGGTGCAAATTCTAATGATTAATGAGTTACTCTAGCAATGGATCAACCCTAATCGGTTCCTACGAAAGGCACACTCCAATTATAAGGTTGATTGTTCGATTTGGTGTTTTAAAGTAAGGCGAGCGTTCGCTTTTATCCTTAGCTTAACAGAATCTAATCTAGGTGGCCAAACCAGACAAGAAACACAGATAACGGAGAACAAAACAAACATGAAAGATGAAACTGAACGAACTTCGAATCTAATCACCACCGATCCGTGACCGCTTTAAGCCCTGGGTCACTTAGGGTTCATCTAATCTAAGCTACACGAGTTTAGCTACTCATATTCAATACAGAAGAATCGAAGACAGACAAAGAAAGACAGAGAAGAACTGTAAAACCTAATTTTGATGTTTCCTGGAAGCTCCAATCTGCTGGATCTTCAACTCCTAGCACTGGCTCTCCGAGATGGATGGATGGCGTCACGATCCGTTCCTGGCTCCTCGAATCCTCTCTACTCGTTTTTCTCTCTTTCCTCTGTCAGCTGTGTGTTGTAAATTCTAAAATTGTAAGCGTGTCCGTCCACTTCATTTAGCCGCCGATTCCTGTATTTAAACCTACCCGAGATTTTCTGATTTCCCCTGATATTTTTGCCGAAAATAATAGAGGAATTTCGGCGAAAATTTCTTCTTAATCGGGAAAGTGGATTCCTTCCTTCGTTTTCGGCGAAATCCATAGGTATTCTTTGCGGATTCAAAAATTATATGTGTAAATGGAGCAGGAGTTTCTTTGACTTGAGTGATCTCTCCGGTTGATTTGTGTGTGATTCTTCGGTGTTCCAACGTCTAAGACACGTCCTTGGCTACTTATTCGATGGCAAAAACCTGTGCTAACGCAAAAACACTAGAAAACCATCAAATAGACCCAAAACGGGCCAAGGTAACACATATGGCACGAGATAGGGCAATCGATTGAATATTCGTTATTCTACCCTAAAAATCATGTCTTAAGCAAGGAAACGTCGCTTAAATGAGGCTGATAATCACGTCAAAACGAGTGCCATCATGTTGCTACCTATCAAAACGTTAATGCTCTAAAAATCATAGCTCTCGAAAATCTCTTTACAATCCAGATGTAGAGAGATTTGAAGTTCACTTGATGGGTAGCGAGTTTACCTGATACCATGTCGGGGCGGGGATGATTTGGATTTTGTACCCGTTTAGTTTCACGGGGCGAGTACGGGTAATACATGTTTAATAAACTTGTGGAGAGTGGATATGTGGTATTAGGATTCATGAGTACTCATTGACAAGACTAAGAAAATTATAATCTTTATTTAAAAAGAAGAGGAAAAGAAAAAAATATAACAAAATCAAAACATGTATTGAACATTATACGGTTGGCAAGGGTGATAGTTTGGGCAAATACAAAAACTAATCAATATATCAATTTAAAAGTAAAAACAAACAAACCACACCTAAAGATCTGGGCTGCAGATCCGGCTCCAACCCTTTCCAAGGGTTGAAAGTCTTCCAACCTTTTTCAAGGATTGGAAGCCTTCCAACCTTTTCTCAACCATTAGATCACACTTTGACTCTTTGACCAATTCAATGGTCTAAATTGTTAGGGTATTTAGGACTTTACACACACTATTTAATTTTTATATTTAGATTAAATAGATTAATATTCTCCGGCGACCGACCGACGACTTTTTCGACGACCGGCCGCCGTCGCCGGCGACTCTCCGGCGAAAATTTTTTTTTTTTGAAAATTTTTTTTTCAACAATTTTTTTTTACTTAAAAAAATACTAGTTAACACTTTTTTTTTCTGATAACTAGTTAACAGTGTTTTTTTAACTGATAACTAGTTAACATCGTTTTTTTTATAACTTGTTAACAGATTTTAACCTGATAACTAGTTAACGAATAATCATATAATAAAAATTTTAACGAGAATTTTTGTTAACAGGTTATCTAACTAGTCATGTTTTTTTTACCTAGTTAACTAGTTAACAGTTTTAGGTGATAACGTGTTATCAACATTAGTTAACTAGTTATCAAAATTAGTTAACAGGTTATTCTGATGTTAACTAGTTAACGAATTAGCATAATTAGTTAATTAGATAACTTATCGAGTTAACTAGTTAACATCATGACTAAGATAACTAGTTAACATGGTTTTTAAACTGATAACTAGTTAACATTTTTTAAGATGATAACTAGTTAACATCATGACTAAGATAACTTGTTAACATTTTTTTAAGATGATAACTAGTTAACCAATCGAGTTAACAACCAATCGAGTTAACTAGTTAACCAATCATGTTAACTAGTTATCTAATCAAGTTAATTAGTTAACTAATCGTGTTAACTAGTTATTTTGTTTTTAATTAGTTAATTTATCGAGTTAACTAGTTAACATTACGATTGGATAACTAGTTAACGAGGGTATTTAGTTGATGACTAGTTATCAAAACTTGTTAACTAATTATACGAACTAGTTAACACGTTACTCGAGAACCAATTTATATTAGTTAATATTATAATTGGATAAATAGTTAACATATTATTTAGTTGATAACTAGTTATCAAAACTTGTTAACTAATTATACGAACTAATAACACATTATTCGACAACCAATTTATATAGTTCAAAGATTATTCCAATAATGCCAACAATATAAAAATAGTGACTAAAAATGTAACTTTTAATACTATGTAATCAAATTGTCTATAACTTACAATATAGTGACTAAATTGCAATTAACTCACCAAGACCTAAAACAGCAGCAGAGGCCTCCGCCAATTACGGAAATTACGGCAATTGCCTTCACGGCCTCCGCTCCGCCCATTGTCGGATTCCCATCCGACGTCCGCCATGTCCTCCTCCATTCCACCACTGGCGCCCATCCACGGCCTCCGCCCAAACATCATCCTCGTCGACATGACCACATCAGAACCCTCCCTCGTCGCCGAGATCACCGCCGCCGAGATCGCCGCTGCCGCATCAGCCAAACAATACCACTCAATCGACGCGCCGATCTCCGGCCCTATCTCCACGGCCTCCACCCAGACAGCATCCTCGTCGACATGATGCCCTCCCTCGCCATCGAGATCGCCACCGCCGCATCGGCACTTGCTACTCAATCGACGCGCCGGTTTTACCCCTATTTTTATGATTTTATTAAAATGACAGATTTGCCCTCCCTGTTTTTGGTTGGACCCGGTCCAACCTTTAAAGGTTGGGTCCGGATCCTGAGCCAAAGATCTGCATTCAACCTTTTGTAAGGGTTCGATTTGATCCAACTTTTTCTTAGCAATTAGATCCTCCTTTGATCACCCTTTCATTCTTTTAACCAATTTAGTGGTCTAGATAATTAGGGGTATTTAGGACATTCCACACCCAATTTAATTTTTGTTTTTTAAATCCTCAATTTTTCTACGGTGACTTTTCGGGCGATCGATCACCGTCTCTGTCGACTTTTTGGCGAGACTCCAACGACTTTTCCCGCGAGGACATGTTAACTAGTTAAACACATGTTTTAGCTGATAACTAGTTAACAGTGTTTTTTTACTGATAACTAGTAAACATGCTTTTTTTACTGATAACTTGTTAATAAAATTTTTTTGTTGATAACTAGTTAACAGATTTTAACCTGATAACTAGTTAACGAACTATCATATAACCAATTTTTAACGGGGAATTGGAATTTTCTAGCACAATTTTAAAAAATATGTACCGTCAGTAGCCAAATGCGTAAATAAGTCCAGAAATAGCACAATCTGACTGGCAGCCAGCTATGCGCTAGCCAGGTAGCGATGCGCCACCCAGCCAGCGCATCGCTGGCTGCCTTCAGAAAATTATTTCCTTTCCCCTCCGTCAGTCTGGCAGTTAGGGTTTCTTCAAACCAGCCAGCTATGCGCTACCTGGTAGGCTATGCGCTGCCTGGTTTTGAAGAAACCCTAACTGCCCCATTTTTAGTGTAAATACCCCTTGGAAGATGAAGTTTTTCACCACACCTCTCTCAAACCCTAAACTTAGAATTTTAAGCAACATGCACTGACAACAAGAAACCAAACATTACATTGAAGATGAAACATGACACTGACAACAAAGATTGAAGTACTAAAAGTTAAACAAACATTGGAAAAACTAGTACATGATAACAATGCAAAGACCCTTAAACTTAATAGTGCAATTAACCGTTCCTTGTAGGGTTTGGATTTCTGCTGCTTCGCCTCGCACGTGGGCACGTCCTCCGATTGTGCCCTTCTTGCTGGCAGTAACTGCAGTGAGGCTCAATATCTTCAACCTAGTCCATCTCATTGTGTATGTGAAAATGTCATGGTCGCCCCATCTCCCTGACCCTTCCTGGGTCATGCATCACCTTAGGCCCTCCATGTGGCTCCTAGTCCTCTTTCGAGCCGATAGGGAGAAAACTCCTTCCGTATATCTGTCTTACTGTTTCCAACCTGTAATGGGCGTTGGCGTAATATAAGGGATCTTGATTCGCGGCGTTACATGCGGCCACGACATGTGAACAAGGCATCTTTAGCTGTTGGAACTTGCCGCACGAGCAATGACCGTCCCCCTCCTCGTAGTCCAAGCGAACTTCTTGCCTATTGTTTCCCTTCCCATTGCTGCGATTTATCGTCGTCTGTATTTTCGAATATGCCAGCATCAGAATCGAATTGCCTCACTTTGTGGGAAGTGGCCTTATTCACTCTTTTCTGCAGGCGAGAAAGACACTTCTTCGTCCAGATTTGCATCGGCCGCCTGTTCTTCTCGAACCCTCTTCCATCGATCTTCGAAATACGTTTGCAGCCTGTAGAAAGTGGACTCCACCAAAGCTGCAACTGGGAGAGCCCGAATTGACTTGAATGCCCCAATCACGCTCTCCGCCATGTTTGATGTCAATTGGTTCCATCGTGCCCCGTCGTGTTGAGCGTCTACGGCTCTTGACCAATACAATTGATCTTCAAGTGCCCACTTTTTATTCGCGGGGTCGTCCCTTGTGAATCTTGCTGCCCCCTTATGAACTTTCTCAAGGACCACCGTTTAGCTTCACGTAAGGGAGAATGGATTACAATGATGTACGGTGACTTGTTAACTAATTGGTGGAGTGTCATGATACTTACCTAAATTCATAAGGCGACTTTTGAGTTTTGGGTTCTTGGCGCTTTTGTTGTAATTGCTTACATAGTGTCAGGCGCACCACCGCCAATGCCATCCAAATCTGATTTTCTCCATTGCACTCACGATGCCCGCATGTCGGTCGGATATGACACATACTCTGCGTCTCTGTGTGACTAGCCGTTGTATGCAATCAAAGAACCATTCCCAAGTCTCCTTGCTCTCAACGTCCACAATTACGAAAGCCACAGTGAAGATGTTCTCACTGTCTTGCCCTTTATGACCTCTCTCTCTGCCATCCTCCTTCGACAAGTCTAAAGAGCGATGGAAATTTGATGTTTTAGTGGAGACCGGGAGAGGGAAGGTGAGTGGATCTGCCGCCGTGGAGTCGTCTATGGCCGTGAAATCGTCGGATTGTCGAAGGGTGCGGAATGTCGACTGCCCATTCCAGCTTTATACCACAAACAGAATTAGAAAAGCAAAACCAAGGCCATGAGTAGTACGGTATACAAAACGGGAATTAAATCCCACACATCCACAATCACACTAAGCTCGAAATTTCAAATTGAAAACATCGAAGTGGTTAAATTCGAGGAGATAACACACCTGAAAATTGAGAAATTCCTCGATCTGTATGAAATTTCCCTCCTCTTTTACATGGTCGAGAACCTCTTCGCTTCCTCTCCCTCATTGCACCACCAGAAATCTCCCCTTGGCTGAACCATCCTCTTAATCTGCATGACTGCATCTCTCTCGATTTCATTTGACAAAACCCTCAGCTTGGGAGCCGGAGTCCCTCCTCCCATTCCTCACCTACTTTTGCTCTGCCGGCCGGCCGAATCTCTACTGCAATGAGTGCAAGTATCGTCAGGGAAGGAGTTTTCAGAAAACAGAGGATAAGGTACGGAGGAGAAGAAACGGTGGGAGAATGAGGAAAAATAATCTGAGATGATGGGTTTTGGTGAAATGAAAAAATGGGTGGGTGGGTTTGTTCTTTACTCAGGTGGTATGAATGATTAAGATGGGTGGGTGAGTTTGATTGAGTAAAAGTATGGATGGATGTTTGAAAGGGATGAAGTGATTTAACAAGTTACAAAATATTTGTATTTGAAATCTGTTTTGATGTTATTATGATGATTATAATTTAATTTGGCCTGAAAAAAGTTTAATTTGAACATAAAATAAAGAGTTATGATTATTTATTTATATAAAATATGTTGAGTGACCTTTTAGTTATTTTAATAACTATTTATTTAAATTATAAAATTAATTTATGTATGGATGGCTCAGATTACATCTTCCGAAATGAACGAATGAGATTCTCCTTGAATGGTTCAAACAGAGGGAGCATGTGATGCTCCGGGAGCACCGTAGTCGCCACCATATATATAAGCGCTCCGGTACCCACAGGGTATCGGTACCCTTGCCACGTGGCGTCGTTTAATTAGCTAATTAAATTAATCAACAAAATTACAATTTTGATACCTAATTAAACCCAATAAACCATAAAAACATTAAATACTTTATACATTCTTAACCCAAATTGTAACTCCGTTTCCTTCCCAACTTACTTTAACTTGTGAAAAACAATGTCCACAAACCAAATTCTCAGCAGCTCAACAATGGCGGCTGCTTCAACTTCTTCAAACAATCTCCTCCTCCCTCAATCCAACCACCACCTCAGTTCACCCCTCCATTCCTCCCACTCCCTCTCTTTCCCATTCAGAGCTGCCATCGCCACCGCTGATCATCACAGGCGGCGATCGAGCTCCTCCATCGTAGTATTTCCAGGTTGAGACCTGTGAAGGCTGAAACGAGTTGACATCTACACGATTGTTCCTAGTGATATCGATGTAGCGAGAGCCAACTCGGTCACCCGGGTCTGCCCATGGTTGCGCCGATGGGTCATGTCTTTATGACGAGGTCATGGGTTAACCCCAAGAACCTTATTGGTTCAACAAATATAGGGGTGTTTCCGTACAGTTGAGACCTGATTTGGCTTCCATTCCACAAATCTATGTTTCCGTCATTAAATGATTTGGTTAATTCTCAGTTTCAAATCCCCCTTCAGGCAGGTTTTAAATTCCTGAAATATAGGAGTTTATTCGAAGGTCCAATTTTTTCCCAAATCTTGCCAAACTTCCAATTTATTTTCATTTTTTCTAAGTTGTCTTCAATCCGTCTAATACTCGAATCTGACTTTCTTCTTCCATTGTCCCAGAATCGCAAAGTATGTACGAAAATTTGTTTGAGGAGGATAACGAATAATTGTTTTGTGTGTTTGATTTTTTTTCCCATTGATAGAATAGAGTTTCACAAACAGACCTTATTTGAATATTGGTAGAATATTGTTGATCGTTTGAATATTGATGTTTGATCGAATAATGTTTATTATTTTGAATATTGAGTTTGGTCGAATAACAAACTTTGATATTTTTATAATAATGGTGAGCTCGAATTTTTTTAGTATTTTGTGTAGATAATGACATAAATGAGATGTAGAAAGAATGTAGAGGTTGTTCGGATTGATAAGAAGGTTAGTTCAGTAATGCTAGGTGGTCCTTTATTTGAAATCCATATGGTTATGGTATTGTGGAAAACAAGGAATTAAAATCCGGAAGGAACCCTAGCAATCGAATCCTTCCGGATTTTAATTCCATTGCAATTCATTTCCACGCGGAAAACGACCCCATAGGTTTTTTCTTTCCGCTGGACATGGCTGCATATTGCAGTATGCTCTTCTCCACCTCGCTGGCTATGACAGTATCCAAGTAATTTGAGCTTTGAATCTGTTCATAGGAATTTGTTAAAGTTCTTAATCATTGGCCCCAACAATTATGAGTTATTGAAATGTGATTCTTGATATGATTAGCACAAAATTCATATTGATTATGAGCCATCTCCCAAGAATTCTGAGTTACTGGGATGAGATGTGACAAGTTATTGATATAATGGAAGATTGATTGCATCAGAATAAAGACTAATTTCGATTGTTGTCTAGAAAATTGATGAATGAATACAAAATCAGATTCTTCAAACAAAATTAAAATTGAATATTTAATAAAATAAACGGTATCGGGTATACTAGATGAAAGTTAAATTAACTTTTTGAATGATTGAATGAGCTGATAGTAGTGTCTTTAAAATTTGGGTATCAAAAGTGAATTTTTGCGAACTATTTTACCCAACCAATCACAGAGAGCCATGTGGCAGAGGGTACCGGTACCCTGAAGGTACCAGAGCGCTTGCCATTTAATTAGTTATTTTTTATTAACTAGTTAACTTATAGAGTTAACTAGTTGAAATATTGATTGCATGACTAGTTAACGAGGTTATTTAATTTATAACTTGTTAACTAATTATACGAACCAGTTAATACGTTATTCGACAACCAGTTTATATAGCTCAAAGGTTATTCCAGCAATATCAACAACATCAAAAATAATTTCTTAAATTGTTATTTTTAATACTAAACAATCAAACTATCTATAACATAAAATTAAGGGACTCAAAGAGTTAATTTTCATTATTAAGTAAACAAATCCCACAATTTTATGAAATTACAAACCAATCACTCAACTAAACTAGGTGACAAAGAAGTCACTCTTCTTCAACCTTGAGATATGAAGCTACTACTCCGGCCTCCGCGCTCCGCCGACCTCCGATTTTTTACTCGATCTGTCCACCTCCGCGTTCTACTTGCCCCCTGACCTGCCGAGTGTCGTCCGAAGTCAGGGGAGGATTTCTGGCACGGTTAGAATTGGAGGGGGTGGTAGAGAGTAGATCTGCGAGTGTAGTCCAGAGTCAGGGGGCAAGACTTGATGTGGCTATTTGGGTTCTCGACATCGAAAGTGGTGACGACGGGATTTGCTGTGATAGAGGGAGGATCGAACCAGTAGAGAGGCTGATGGTTGAAGAAGGGACAGTTAGGGATGACGACCGAGACAGTGAGGAGGAGTCCGCCGCCAACCTGATGGAGATGGAGCGGCAACAGCGGTACCACAAGAAGAAGGTGATGATGAGGATAATAGCTACAGGAGATGGAGGTGGTTGTTTGGCTGTCTTGAAAAAAAGATTAGGGTTTAATGACTTTTTGAAAAAAAATTGCCCTTATATTTTGGGTTGGACCCAATTCCAACTTGTAAAGGTTGGACGCAGATCCGGACCCAACAAAACTAAACATTAAAGAATGGAGTAAAATGAGTTAGATGGCTTACTGTTCCTTAATGAACAATAAGCTACAGTAAATCTCCCCCAACTATTTATATTTAGTAATGTTGGCTTTTATTCCAAGGTTTTCTCGGTTGCCAACATGGATAAATATGGTTGTACATATTGAAAACATGGGATTAGTTAGGGTTTCGACTGAGAGAGAACGAAGCTTACCCTTCATTGAAATGAAATTGATGAGAGAATGAAAACGCCTTCTTAGAAAGCAGCGTTTATATCGTTGGACTTGGGGTGGGATTGAGCCTAGTTGTAGGCTGGCAAATCAATTAATGAAGTTGAAAGTGAAACGGTTTGGCCCGTTGTGAGTTTCCACTGAAGATGGAGTTCTTTAATTTCAATGTATTGACCGTAATAGTAGAGACTGAAAGAGATTGAAGAGACAGAGACTCCGGCGGATTTGAACTACGACATTTCATATTTGAAAGAGATTGATGAGAGAGAAGTACAAACTTGGGACACAAGGAGTTAGGTAATACGCTCAATTGATTAGACCCAAACCGGTTGTTTTTTTTATTATGAACTGGTTTGGAATGGTTATAAAGTAGAGAGTGGTGACTAGGAAAGTTGTGACGTGGCAGGCCATATAAGCATCCTAGCTACATGGCAAAAAATGACGGAAAAGTTGGACGGGCGCGGACGAAATTTTTCTAGAGGACCATTTTGATGAGATTTATACATCGAAACCAGCGCGTTATAAGTCAAAACCCACGGGACTGTCTATGTCAATGCCTCATCTAATCATGGGCTCAACCATGTTGGTTATGGATGGGCGCATCTGCTACTAACCATCCTCTGCCTCCCCAGCCTGGTACTTCTCCACCGTCACATATACCAGGACTGGTTATACACTACGATGGGTCATTCATAAATGACTCCGAAATGGCAGATTATGGTGTTATTATTACTAACACTATTAAACAAATCGTGGATGGGAGAGATGAGACCTTCTATTTCTCCTCTCTTAATTTGTCTGAAGCCCACACGTGGTTTGAAGCTGCTAAATCGCTGCTAATGCTCTCTTTGCATATACAATTTCAATCGAATGGGCTTCTTGGTCTGTTCGTTTAGCCAGGAATGTTTAGTCGTGATTGGGTATGTTGCTTGTAATATGTTGATGTGTTCTATTTGGCTTCACTATTAATGAGATGTGGGGTTTCCTTGTAAAAAATGTTATATTTCCTCTAGTAAGGCTTTTTGAAATAGTGTTAACATAGTTTTATTATCAGCTTAGTTTGGTAAATAATTATTAAATTATGGTATCTCAATGGGCATGATTAAGGCACATTGGGGGACTCTCAAGGATGATTTCATGGAAGCTTTGGGGGACATTTGGAGGTTTGAGACTCTGCCAAGATCAGTCAACAACACATTTCTGTTTTTAATCCCAAAAGTGGAGTCTGTTGAGGACATACGCCAGCTCTGACCCATCAGCCTAGTGAGTTCCTTCTATAATATCCTCTCCAAAACCTTGACTACTAGACTTAAGATGGTTATTTCCCAATGTGTCGGCGAATCAATGCGTTTTTGTTGATAATCGTCAAATCTTGGATGCTTCTCTCATTGCAAATGAAATCATTGATTCTAGAAGAAGGCCGGGAAGACCAGGTTTGGTGATTTTGGATATTGAAAAGGCATATGATCATGTCAGTTGGAGTTGCGTTGTTAGGATCTTGGGGGAAATGGGGTTCCTGGCTACTTGGATTAGATGGATGTCTGGGTGTATTTCCTCTGCTTCTTTTCGGTTTTGGTTAATGGAGAATCTAAAGCATAATTCTCAAGCTCAAGAGGGTTGAGACAGAGAGACACTTTTTCGCCCTTCATGTTCACTCTGGTTATGGAGGTTTTTATCTTTGTTCCTATGTAAGGCTAGGGACGCTAATATCATTAAGGGCTTCTTCATGAACGATATTAATAGGGTGGGAGAGGTTCACCACATTCTCTTTAATGATGATTGATGACACTAGAAATATTGTGTTTATCAGCCCTAATTAAGCGAGATTCCATTGTCTGAAACACGATTTTAGGGGTAGTTTAGTGGGTTTTTATTCATTAACGCTATTTTCTACCGAATTGGTTACCTTGGCCCATTTCGAGCCTATTTGATGTGTTTTCGAGTGTTTGTGGTAGTACACAGGTCTATACCGTCAAATAAGTGGTCATCAGGATGGAGCCTCGAGAAGTGACCCGGAATCAGCAGAGAAGTCAGACGATCGAGAACCAACAACACAAATGCTTTCCAAAAACATTTCGCCGATAAGTACAAAGCATTCGACGAAAACATTGTGAAGAACCCTATGAATTTCCAGCTCGAAGATCAAAGAAAATATTTCAAAGAATATTACGGCAAAAAGTTTCAACCTTTTCGTCAAAAAGTTTGTGAAGAAGCCACGGCTGAAAAGTTCGTTGCAGATTCGGGAAAATTATTCAAAGCAGTTTTCGCCGAAAACTTTCAAAAACTCTGGCCTATTCCGGGTCAGATTTGGAGAACCATATATTTAAACAGCCCTTCACCCCCAATAATTTTTTGGCGAAAACTCTGGCCTATTCCGGGTCAGATTTGGAGAACCACCTATTTAAGCAGCCTTTCACCCCAATTCAGAGATACTTCGATTTTTAGACTTTCCACACATAGAGGAGAGAGGTTAGAGCATATCTTGGAGTTTCCGGAGAGATTGTGACACGGTCTTTCCATCTCGGAGTTGCTCAGAGCTAGGAGTTGAAGAGTTCTCTGGATCGAAGCTGCACGGAGTCGTTGCAATTAGGTTTTACAGTCTTCCTCTGTTCTTCCTTTCTAAGATGAACTTCATTGTTGTCTTTGATTCTCTTAACTTGAATGTAAGTAGCTAAACTTGTTAAGTTTAGATTAGATGAAACCTAAGTGACTCGGACTTTAAAGCGGTCATGAATCGGCGGTAATTAGATCTTAATTCAATCAGTTTCTTATTCATAATTGGTTCGTTCTTAATTGCTTTTCTAGCTTGATCACCTAGATTAGTCTCCTATTCAAATATGGATAGTTGACGAACGTCCACCTTGTTTTAGAACATCAAATCAATTAATTAACCTATTCAATGGATTATGCCTTTCGTAGGAACCATTTAGGGTTAATCTGTTTCTAGAGCAGCTCATTAAAATCAATTAGGTGCACCAGTTAGTTATCTGTTGCAGAAGTGAACGCACAGATGGTTAATTAATCTTGGTAGTTAGTTTCGATAGAGCGAACGTTCGTGGACTTAGACCTAAGGGTAAGGAGTTGTGATGGTGTCTAAGAACTGAATGAATTATGATTGAAAGTCGCCGGTTTTGTGATCGATAATGTCCTGGTAATCTTAGGGGGATTCGAGTCTTAGGTTTTGTCTGTCAATCGTTTCAAACCTTAATCCATTAGTCTGTTTCTTAATTTAATTTCAATTTGCTTGCTTAATAGTTTAGAAGTCGTGGAACTCACACCACGCAACTTGAATTAAACTTGAATTCTTGCCAACTTCTTTGAGTAAACAATTTGAAGAAACCTGTGGAATACGATCTATCCTACTTTAGTGGGATAGTATTTGATACTTGTTCTGTACGTTATCATAGAGCTGTCAAATGAGCGGGCTAGGCGGTCAACAAGCGGACTAGGCGTGCAGGTTTATCGCATTGGGGTTTATCAAGTCATTTATTCATTATATTATTGGTAAATTATATAGCAGTTTGCTTAGTTTGAAGGTTTTTGAGGTATTAAAATTGAGCTAACTTTGAAATGTTGGCTTTAATGTCAACTTAAATTCTTGATTGCATTGAGTCGACCTGAGTTGGGTTTGCTTTTTTTCATCTCTAGTCAAAGGACATGGTTGTAACACCTTTTGAACTTCGCAGTGCAATGCAGGGTTAGAAATCCTAACTTTAATGGCTAGTATTGGTAACGTCGTGTGCAATGTAGTTGCTATAAGAGTTTTGAAATCTTAGATCTTGAATTATTGTCCACCAACCAACAAGTGTATTATTTATTAGCTAAGTCTGTTATTTATTAGTTGCAGAACAATAGTTTTGTTCGACTTTTTGACTTTTAATGAGTCGGAAATTGCAAATATTTTGTTCACTTTTGACTAGTCAATGGTAAAAAATTGAACTTAGAAGGGGATAAGTTTTGGTTTAAGGTTATAGTCAAGGAACACAAGATAGAGTTGAGGTTAAACTTTTCAATGGGAAAAATGACTTTTTTTAATATTGAAAATTTAAACTAAATAAATATGTGGTTGAATATGTGGACTAAATCGTTCACCACATGATCCTAAATTTTTACAAATAGACCCTAACGCAATTAACAATTTGAATTTTTTTGGTAGATTTGGGGATTCAAAAAGTTTAGATTTCTTGATGATATTGGTCCATACGGCATCTTCTAAGGTGACTTGACTTAACTTCAAGTAAGGTAACTTGAAGTTAATGAAGAATAGATCTCAACCATTAAAATTGTCATCCATAAATTAGAGCCTTTGATTAAAAATTTTATATTTAAAAAAAAAAAAAACCGGAAAACCTGCAGCCTTGCCTTCTAGTAAAAATAACTAACCTATTTTCTAGGAAGAAAAATCGGTGCATAATTACAAATTAGTTAAGATTCATTTAAATATTTAATAAAGTTTTTAAATAAATTTAACTTCCCAACTAAAATCTAAAATAATAATTACGTTTGTTTTGTTTTAATATTTTCATTCTAATTCACTTTCTTACTCATTTTCTTTTATATACCAAACTGGTCCTACACTTCTAAATGTTGACATATTTACCCAACTAACTTTATCAGTCAATACAAACTTGCCTAACAGTTGTGAAATTTCTTTACAACCGACCTAATTAATAGATCTGTTGATTTAAGAGATAATTCTTTAGATTTATCTATTTAATTACTCTATTTTAAATAATTACTTGATTAACCCTTACATGTAGCCAAGTCTATGGTTGATTACTGCAATTTGATCAACTAACGAAAAATAGTTGAACAAATAGTTTAATCTGTGCTTTAATCTGAACTTATAATTTACAACAGTTACATAAGACCAAATGTGGTTACGTAAGCTTTACGTAACAATCATTTAAAACTGTCACGTAAGATACTCAACTGTTACGCAAGGCTTACGTAATCACAGTTATTTAATATAAAATTAAGCATGTTACGTAAGACAAACTGTCGTTATGTAAGTCTTACGTAACAATAATTTACAACTGTTACGTAAGTTAATCATCTTTGACTTAAGGCTTACGTAACCACAATTATTTCTTACGTAAAATATAGAATGAAGCTTGTTACGTAAGATAAATTGTCGTTACGTAAGCTTACGTAACAACAATTTATAACTGTTACGTAAGACAAACTGTCGTTACATAAGGTTTACGTAACCACAGTTATTTCTTAAGTAAAATATAAAATTAAGCTTGTTACGTAAGAGAAACTGTCGTTACATAAGGCCTACGTAACAACAATTTACAACTGTTACGTAAGACAAACTATCGTTACGTAAGGCTTACGTAACGACAGTTATTTCATACGTAAAATATAAAATTAAGCTTATTACGTAAGACAAACTGCCATTACGTAAGTCTTACGTAACAATAATTTACAACTGTTATGTAAGACCACATGTGGTTACGTATGAATTATGTAACAATCATTTACAACTGTTACGTAAGGCTTACGTAACGACAGTTATTTCTTACGTAAAATATAAATTAAGCTTGTTACGTAAGACAAACTGTGGTTACGTAAGCCTTACGTAATAATCACTTACAACTGTTACGTAAGACAAACTGTGGTTACGTAAGGCTTACGTAACGACATTTATTTCTTACGTAACGAATGAAATTAAGCCTGTTACATAAAACAAACTGTGTCATATAGTGTCTCTTTAAATAAAAAAGGGGTTGGACAGGGTGATCCCCTGTCACCCTATCTATTTAATATTGTAATGGAGGGTCTTTCCCGTCTTCTTGACATTGAGGGTGAAAGAACAAGTTAGTCAGGGCTGAGTAAATGAATTGGAAAACGGAGAGCTTAGATTATGAGTAAGCCGAAAAGCAAAGGGTAAATCAGTTAGGTCAAGAAACTTGATAACTAGTTCTTGACCATATATCAAACCGTTTCCAATCAATGATTCGAACACAGCCAGATCAACAGTAGTACTGCAGTTCAGTAAAATCGATGTCTGACCAAGCAGTGAACATGAGACGCGATGGAATCAAAAGGAACAAGCACACACACACGATTTTAACGTGGTTCGATAAGCTAGGATTATCTACGTCCACGTCTCGAGCAACGCTCGAGAGAGTCACTTTTATTAGAACAGAAACACACACCAAGACTCAGGACGAATCTTGAGATTACAGCTTAATCACAACTCACAAAAACCTCACAACCTCCCATTGTGAGTGACACCCAAAATCTCTCTTCACCGATCCGATTTCGTACCTTCATCGCATCTCTTCAGTGTATATTTATCATCAGCGTCTTCAATTTCTTCTTGCATGAATTCCGCCGAGAGTTAGCATCAATCCCTTGACTGCCTCATCTTCGCGATCACCTTTCCTTTTTCTTTTCTTTCCTTATCGCATTCTGCACAAAAGGAAACTACCAATCTGTCTTTTGGACAAGATCAGGGTTAAACACATTTCACGGTTCACTCGGTTTGGAAACCAAACCAAAAGACCATAAAAACCAAATTGGTTGACTAGCGTGACTCAACACTCTCCCCTAAGTTGGACATCTCCAACCTTTTCTTCAGCGTCCAATGTCAAATTCCCAAACAAGAGACACACACATTTCTCTAGCAACAGAATCAATAAAGCACCACATCAATGTCTTAGAAAAACAAAAAACCAAAGTAATCCAAAAAACAAATTATCCAACTGAAAGCAAATCAAGACAAGTCGAGTAAAATGAAGTTTAAAGTTTAAAAAGAGACACATCCAGAACAATCAAACACATTCTTCAATACTTAGACCTGCAAGATCTTTCCATCAAAAGTCCACCTCCGGGTCGCTTTCGTAATCCGACGCATAGTTGCTCTCTGGTTCCTTCTTGTATTTTTCAACAATGATTTCTTTGATGTCTTCTGCATCCTGAGAGCCTCCAAGGTCGAGAGTTTGAATGTCCTCCATTTCCTAGTCTCCTCTTTCTTTGAGAGCATGGACGAAATCCTCAATGCAATTTCCTAAAGTGAATTTGAGGTGAGTTTTGATCGGAATGTTCCAATCGTTCTTCTTCTCGATTGATGGTGACAAAAGAAAGAGTTTGGAGATGATCTGTCCCTTGGCACAATAGAATGAAACTCCTTGTTCTCCCCCTTTGGAGATGTCCGACTTTGGACATTGAGGGGCTTGAGGAAGAGCCAGTTTGCGGAGCACATGCTGAGCTCGAATGGACCAAATGGTGGGGTCTGGAATCATGAACTGAATGTCAATCTCCATATCTGTGAGAAGGGTTGTGATAAAGGCA
Organism: Linum lewisii; assembly: GCA_034768395.1. Lineage (NCBI taxonomy): Eukaryota > Viridiplantae > Streptophyta > Magnoliopsida > Malpighiales > Linaceae > Linum > Linum lewisii. Next base: position 61,824,624 of record CM068297.1, on the reverse strand, counting down.
CCCAGAGGCAGGGGGCCTTTGTACAATGGATCTGCTGCTTCTCTGATGACCTGAAGCCGCCGGTGAGAAAGGCTGATAGGATGCTTGGTAATGACAGCATTGTAGAGAATCCAAAGATCGAGGGGAAGGAGCACGTCCTGATCATAATATCGTGGTACAAAAAGATGTGTGATAAAAAATGAAGGATCCGAAGGGCAGCAGGGAGATACCTAGTCGGAATCGGTCGAACAGACGGAGGAACAAATATATTCATCTGAGAAAAGGCAGCCTGAATGTTGAAGTCTGTAAGACTGAGCTGACGTTCGGTGTGAATGGTGTGACCATAAACCCTCCGCCTTGAGCTCGAGATAGAAGCTGCGGAGTTAGACGAATACAATGTCCTAACACCTGAGTTTCCAGTTCAAGCGGAGAGGAGGACACGACACGGACGTTACTGTAGAACATTGATGTGACTTTGATTAGTGCATTTTAAGCTTATGAATGACCTATGAAATACCCGTGTTTATTCGTGAAATGACATGACTTATATGCTTTTATTGAAATTTTGTGCAAAGTGTCATTTTGTTGTCCGGTTGCTACTTTGGAGCCAAATTCGTGGGCTATTGGAGTTGCCTCTGTGCATTTTCAGGTTATGGCATCAAAGTACGGATGACAAGGAGCGTATAGGAGCAAACGGGAGGTCATTTGGAGTCCAGACGAGGGAGATATGAGCGTTACAAGATCGAGCTTTCGGCAGAGCTGAAGAGGTGCACGCCGTGCATGATGCACGCCGTGCACCGTGCACGGTTTGGTGCACGGGCTGTCCAGGAGGCTCCGGAAAAGGATTCAGCTCCAAGGTGCACGCCGTGCAGCCTTGCACGCCGTGCACCCTGCACGCCGTGCATAGGTGCACGCCGTGCACTGTCCCCTGCACTATAAATACCTTCGTTTTTGGCCATTTTGAGGCATTCTTTGGATATCTCTTGAACCCCTTGTACATACCCACGAACCCTCAAACCCTAGAACACATTTTTGGAGCAATTTGAAGCCACTAGAGCTAGGATTGAAGCCAACAAACCTTGGGAGAAGTGCTTACAAGTGGAGAAGTGAAGATCATCTCAAGGATTCATCCATGGTGTTCTTGGTGACCATTCTTCCTTCTTTTCTCTTTACTCCCTTGGCCATGTGTGGCTGATTTTCTAGGGTTCATCTTGGATGGGTAGATTAGTTGTGCTATGATAGAGGGATGATTGTATAGAACTTGCCATGATTGATCTTGGATTGTAAGAAGATGGTCTCTATGACTTGTTGTTAATTTCATTGATGGCTATGGCTTCATTGGTCTATTATTTGTAATGTAATGCATGAGAGTGCTTGGATTACATGGATTGTAGGTCTAGGGATTGAAGAGAGTGTGTTCTAAGAGATTAGATCATCTCAATTCAACCATAGTTGCATGATTTCTCACTTGTGCATTTTATCGAACACTTGGTGTGCATTAGGATTTTCACTCAATTGAACTTTGATTAGTCTTTGGATGATTTCTTAGTGTTAGGACATTGACATGAGAGTGTGGTGTCTAGCCTAGTGGTCATAGAGTCATAGGAGAGGGTTTTGTAGCTTGGCATTTCATCAAACACCTTTAATGCATCCTTAGTCACTTAGCTTGAGAGCGAGAGCCTAGGTTGAGTGGTTCTAGGATAGGGATTTAGTGCGACGAGAGTGCATTGAGTCTATAGAAGTGAAATGCGTGGTCATTCGAATGCATCCTCGAACATGTTTGGCTTGTTTGTGCATTTGTACCTCTTGAGCATGATGAAACTACCCACCAAAAGAACCCCCTTTGTCTTTGATTTGCACCCCTTTTGTTTTGCTTTGTTTGTTTAGTTTTCTTTATGTTTTCTTTTGTTCTTATTTCAAACCAAATCTTATTTTAAATGAATAGACCGTCCATGAACCGTGTGAGTACAAGCTTTTGAGAGAGCCCTCGTGGAATACGACCTTGAATGTTGTGAGTTGAAATTCACACATCAAGTTTTTGGCGCCGTTGCCGGGGACTTTCTCAATCCTTTGAAAGCATTTAGTAGTGGACCGTTCTATTCACTTCCTTCCGTTTTAGTTTTGCTTCTTTATTGTTTGTTTTTGTGGTTTTGTTATCCCGCATTGTTGTACTACTTGGTTGTGTTTGTTGTGCGTGTTTGTAGGTCCCTTATCCACCTATCTAGTTCATGGGAGCAAGGTTGCAAGTAAAATGAATTCGTGGAATGGAGGTAATGGTTATGGACCCTATCAAGGGTGGAATCCATCTCCTAACCCATTTTATGGTCATCCTACTCCATCCAACTACTACCAAGGAACTTATGAGGGAGATAGCCAATGGTGGGATCAAGAACAACAAGCTTCAATGTCAATGTGGAATGAACAATGTCCCTATCCATCTCCACCCTACCATCAAGTCTTTCCGGAGTACTATCAAGAGGAATTCACAAGTCATGAACAACATTCTCCACCGCCTTCAATGTTAGAGGAGCTCTTTAAGATGGTTAGAGAAAGCGAGCGCCCTCAAGAGGATTTCACAAGCTATGAGCAACCCTCTCAACCTTCTTCTATGTTAGAGGAGCTCTTGAAAATGGTGAAGGAAAGTGAGCGTCCTCGAGAGGAGTTTGTAAGCTATGAGGAACCTCCCCCACCTCTTTCCACACTTGAGGAAGCTTTGAAGATTGCGGAAGATAATGCGAACCAACTCAATCGTTTAGCTCAAGGCGTGACACTCATCAAGGAAGCTCTAGAGGAGGAACAACAATGTCCATCTCCCCCCACAATTGAGGAGATGTTGCAAATTGCTGAAGATAATGCGGCTCAGTTGGATCGTTTAACTCAAAGTGTGAAGCTCATCTCCGACACCTTTGAACCGGAAGTGCTAGTCATGGAAGAAGAAGAAGGTGAGTCTCCCCAAGAGGAATTCGTGAGTCATGAGAAACCTCTTCCACTTCCTTTCATGCTAGAGATCTTGCAAATTGCGGAGGATAATGCAAACCGAGTTAACCGCTTATCCCAAAGCATAGAGCTCGTCACGAAGATTCTTGAGAATGAACGACATCCCAATCATGTGGAGTATGTTTATGATGATGAAGATGACACTTGTGAATCCGAGGAGCTTGACACGGAAGAAGAGTTGGTAGTGGAGGAGATTGAGGAACATGTTCTTCCCGAGGACACACCAAGTAACGATGATGTGGGGTATGAAGAACCAAGGAGACTTGAGGATGAAGACCCTTTAGAGGAGGTGAGAGATGATTTGGAGACGCTTCAAGAAGAGGTGGCACCGAGAGTGGAGCACGAAAGTGAACAACACCACCCTATTGTGGTCCCACCAAAGGTTGTGAGTACTCTTCAATCTTCTTGCTTGATCATGAAGTACTTGTGTCAAGAGACGGACACAAGCTTCATAACCTCCCCTAAGGTGATAATGGAAGAGGAGTCGCCCATGTTTGAACCGGAAGACTCCTTGAGTGGCATCACCAACTTGGAGACAATGGATCTCAATGGAGGCTCCCTTCCATACATTCTTCCTCAAACTCCTAAACTCAATGGTAGAAGGCCATGTCAAGGTAACAATTGGAACTCAAGCTTAGCTCATTGGTCATTCTACCATTTGCTTCTATCGCTACTTGGAGCTCAACTCTCATCATGGAAGAAGCTACTTGACTTGAAGGAGGTACTAAGTTGGACACCATAACACAGGTATCGTCGAGCTTAAGACGGTAACCAAGCGCTTCTTGGGAGGCACCCCATGTTATCTTTACTTTTATTGCTCTTGTTTGCTCTTTTTAGTTTTTGTGTTGTTTTAGCTTTTTGAATAAGGTTTGGCAAGCATTTTGGATCACTCTTCACCAAGGATCATCATGGAACTTTTTCACCTCTATTACGTCCTATGCTCCTCTCTACCAACGCGGTAACTTCGTTCCACCTTACCCTTTCTCTCTTGATAATTGAGGACAATGCTCATGTTAGTCGTAGGGGAGTTTGAGGTTTGGTGTGATTATTTGTCGGTAGAAGTCTAAAGCTATGTTTTGATGCGTTGCATGATCTTAATTGAATGTTGATTCCCTCTACTGTAGAATCGTTCGGTTCTTGACTTTTGGTGTTTGATTGGCTTCAAGCTTTCATAATGACGTTTAGATTGTTCCACTTAGAACCTTTAACCAGCATGTCTAGCGCTAATATCAAATGAGTCTAGGCCAGAACAGAGAATTTTTATCACTCTTGTATGTTGATTGATTGGTTGATACGTGTTTTTATACCACTCGATAACACCGGTCTAGGATGATGAAGGCAATCAGAATTTCTTCTCTTTCGTGATTGTGGCTTGAGATTAGACGGAATCCAATTCAAAATCTTGTATGGAAGTTGTTAAGGGGCTAAGGATCAAGTGGCTAAAGTCAAAAGAAAAGAAAAGAAAAGCTAAAGCTAGGCAAGCTCGGCACCTAAGTGAAGTGTCGGGTTGAGCACTAGCAAAGGCAAAAGCTGTGAGCTAGGCAGGTTCAACACCTAAGTGAAGTGTTGAATCGAGCACTAGAATGCAGTAGAAAAAAAAGAGAAAAAAGAGAGAAAGAGAAAAAGAGGAAAAAAAGAAAGGAAAAAGAGTTCTCGAATGTAGCCCTTGATCCTAGCCAGAATTTTGTAAAGTGCGGATCTAGAAGCGGATGAAGTCGAGTCGATAGCCACATCATAATCACTCACCACTTACGATCCATGTCCCGATTTCAAGTCCTTTTGATTAGAGTTGGTGTTGTCGTGGTCGGTTTTGTTGTGTCCCAATCAACCACTACTTGAAGTGTGCAGAAATTAGTGAGGTTTAGACTTGTTTGGTTGATGTTCTTGCATGTGTAGGTTTAGTTTGTTCGTGGAACAGTTTAAGCTAAATTGTGATTGTTTGAATCTCAATGGACCGGACTTGTCATTTGTGGACTTGGATGCTTTCTAATTCATTTGCTTGAGGACAAGCAAAGCTTAGTCGTAGGGGAATTTGATGTGACTTTGATTAGTGCATTTTAAGCTTATGAATGACCTATGAAATACCCGTGTTTATTCGTGAAATGACATGACTTATATGCTTTTATTGAAATTTTGTGCAAAGTGTCATTTTGTTGTCCGGTTGCTACTTTGGAGCCAAATTCGTGGGCTATTGGAGTTGCCTCTGTGCATTTTCAGGTTATGGCATCAAAGTACGGATGACAAGGAGCGTATAGGAGCAAACGGGAGGTCATTTGGAGTCCGGACGAGGGAGATATGAGCGTTACAAGATCGAGCTTTCGGCAGAGCTGAAGAGGTGCACGCCGTGCACCACTGCACGCCGTGCATGATGCACGCCGTGCACCGTGCACGGTTTGGTGCACGGGCTGTCCAGGAGGCTCCGGAAAAGGATTCAGCTCCAAGGTGCACACCGTGCAGCCTTGCACGCCGTGCACCCTGCACGCCGTGCATAGGTGCACGCCGTGCACTGTCCCCTGCACTATAAATACCTTCGTTTTTGGCCATTTTGAGGCATTCTTTGGATATCTCTTGAAGCCCTTGTACATACCCACGAACCCTCAAACCCTAGAACACATTTTTGGAGCAATTTGAAGCCACTAGAGCTAGGATTGAAGCCAACAAACCTTGGGAGAAGTGCTTACAAGTGGAGAAGTGAAGATCATCTCAAGGATTCATCCATGGTGTTCTTGGTGACCATTCTTCCTTCTTTTCTCTTTACTCCCTTGGCCATGTGTGGCTGATTTTCTAGGGTTCATCTTGGATGGGTAGATTAGTTGTGCTATGATAGAGGGATGATTGTATAGAACTTGCCATGATTGATCTTGGATTGTAAGAAGATGGTCTCTATGACTTGTTGTTAATTCCATTGATGGCTATGGCTTGATTGGTCTATTATTTGTAATGTAATGCATGAGAGTGCTTGGATTACATGGATTGTAGGTCTAGGGATTGAAGAGAGTGTGTTCTAAGAGATTAGATCATCTCAATTCAACCATAGTTGCATGATTTCTCACTTGTGCATTTTATCGAACACTTGGTGTGCATTAGGATTTTCACTCAATTGAACTTTGATTAGTCTTTGGATGATTCTCTTAGTGTTAGGACATTGAGATGAGAGTGTGGTGTCTAGCCTAGTGGTCATAGAGTCATAGGAGAGGGTTTTGTAGCTTGGCATTTCATCAAACACCTTTAATGCATCCTTAGTCACTTAGCTTGAGAGCGAGAGCCTAGGTTGAGTGGTTCTAGGATATGGATTTAGTGCGACGAGAGTGCATTGAGTCTATAGAAGTGAAATGCGTGGTCATTCGAATGCATCCTCGAACATGTTTGGCTTGTTTGTGCATTTGTACCTCTTGAGCATGATGAAACTACCCACCAAAAGAACCCCCTTTGTCTTTGATTTGCACCCCTTTTGTTTTGCTTTGTTTGTTTAGTTTTCTTTATGTTTTCTTTTGTTCTTATTTCAAACCAAATCTTATTTTAAATGAATAGACCGTCCATGAACCCTGTGAGTACAAGCTTTTGAGAGAGCCCTCGTGGAATACGACCTTGAATGTTGTGAGTTGAAATTCACACATCAAACATCCGTACCGGGAATGGGTAGCACTCAAAAGGAATACAGAGGATAGAGTTTGACCAGCCGAGATGAAACAAAGGTTCATAAATGTTGATACCATATTTGGAGAATCCTTGTGGAAAGTGGCGAAGATTTGGTAGGAGTGGACGGTTCCGGGAGAGAGCATTGTACTTCCGTCAATCAGCTGCCTGTCGCTCCATCAAGCCAAACGGGATTCCTCCATAGTAGGATAGAAAAAGACACAGTAGAGAGAAAAGAGAAGTAGAGAGGAGATTTGAAAGAAACACAAAGCACAGAGAGTTAAATACGAAAGGATGAAAGGGCAGAAAGGAAGGTGAAAGAAAGGAAAGAGTTTAAAAAGGAAAGACGAATCGGTTGAGTTCACAAACTGGAAATCTTCAGTTCATGAATGGGGCGAATTTAAGGCAAGTTGTGATCGGAGATAAGTCCGAGATTGAGGCAGATCATATTAAATTGATCTTCTTTTAAAGGCTTCATGAAAATATCAGCAAGTTGAAGGTTTGTAGGAATAAATTGAATGTCTATAATCTTTTGGCCAACCAATTCTCGAAGAAAGTGGAATTTAATATCGATATGCTTGGTTCGAGAGTGATGTACTGGATTTTTTGAAATTTTAATAGCACTTGTGTTATACAAAAAAGACTTGTGCTAGGAAGATCAAGACCGTAGTCAGCAAATCCAAAGGATTTGAGCTGCACTACATCCAGCTGCCACATATTCTGCTTCAGCTGTGGATAATGCAACTGAAGCTTGTTTCTTGCTTGACCAGGAAACCAGAGACGGGCCGAGAAATTGACAAGTTCAAGTGGTGCTCTTTCTGTCGGAGATGGACCCAGCAAAATCAGAGTCACTATAACTGACAAGCTCAAACTGATCCGAACTTGGATACCAAAGTCCAACGTCCTTTGTTGAGAGAAGATATCGAAGAACTCATTTAAGTGCTGTCAAATGACTCTGTTTGGGATTCGCTTGGAACCATGCACATAAACAGACAGCCAAAAGAATGTCCGGTCTACTTGCTGTGAGATAGAGAAGAGATCCGATAAGTACACGAAAGTGAGTTGGGTCAGTTGCTTCTCCGGTTAAATCAGACGAAAGTTTTGTGGTAGTGGCCATTGGAGTAGAGGCTGGTTTAGCATTTTCAAAACTGAATCGTTGAAGAAGTTTGTTAGTGTAGTTTGATTGATGAATGAAAATTCCAGTGTCATGCTGCACAACTTGTAGTCCAAGGAAGAATTTCATTTCTCCCATCATACTCATCTCGAACGTAGTGGACATCATTGTGGCAAACTCGTCACGGAGGGAAGAGTTTATGGATCCGAAGATGATGTCGTCGACGTTGATTTGGACCAGCAAAATGTCTTTGACTTTGGCTTTGAAGAAAAGAGTGTTATCAACCTTCCCTCGTGAGAACTGTTGAGAAAGCAGGAATGATGTAAGTTTATCATACCATGCCCGAGGAGCTTGACGAAGACCATAAAGGGCCTTGCGAAGTTTGAACACATGATTGGGAAACTTGGAATCTTCAAATCCTGATGGTTGCCTAACAAAAACTTCTTCTTTGATTTCTCCATTCAAAAAGGCACTTTTAACGTCCATTTGAAAGAGTTTGAATTGCTTGTGACTAGCAAAAGCACAAAGCATTCAGATTGCTTCCAGACGAGCAACTGGAGCAAAAGTTTCATCGATGTTTATTCCCTCTTCTTGGGAATAGCCTTGTGCGACAAGTCAAGCTTTGTTCCGGACGGCGTGTCCTTGGTCATCGGTCTTGTTCCTAAAGATCCATTTTGTGCCGATGATGGACTTGTAAGTAGGAGGAAGAACAAGATCCCACACCTGGGCCCTCTCAAATTGGTGTAGCTCATCTTGCATAGCTCCAATCCATTGAGAATCTGTAAGAGCCTCCTTTATTGTCTTGGGTTCAATAAGAGAAATCAAAGCTGTATCGAAAGAAGGGGCAAAACTGAGAGTCCGTTTAGACCGAGTTACCATCCGGTCATTGTGGCCCCCAATGACAAGAGACGGTGGATGTCTCTTTGTGATGTGAGGTGGGGCTTGGATCTCGCTTTGGAGTTCCTCTGGAGAAGGAGTTAAGGAAGTGAAGAAGAACCAGAATCAATCTCAGATGATGTTGTCAGTGGCACAACAGTAGCAGAAGGAGAAGAATGAGAGGAATGATTGGTAAGAGAAGGAGAGGGAAGTGAGGATGCTTCATCATCATCTAAAAGTGGTGATATAGAACTTGAAGTCTCATCGAACACCACATGAATTGATTCCTCAACCTTACTGGAACTCATGTTGTACACACAAAAGGCTTTACTTGAAAGCGAATATCCAAGAAAAATGGCTTCGTTGGATTTTGCATCGAATTTTCCTCTATAGTCTTAAGTACTAAGGACAAAGCATTTACATCCAAAAGGATGAAAATAACTGATATTGGGAATTCATTCTTGAACAACTCATAGGGAGTTTTGTTCAATGTCTTTCGAATAATAGTTCTATTTAGGATATAACACGTCGTAGACACTGCTTCTGCCCAGAACCTCTTTGGAGTGTTGTGGTCCAAAAGCATTGTTCTAGACAAATCTAGCAGTGCACGATTCTTTCTCTCCACCACCCCATTTGTTGAGGTATTCGTGGAGCAGAAAAAGTGTGTTGAATGCCTTGCCCAACACAGAACTGGGAAAAAACTGAAGAAGTGAATTCGCCTCCGTTGTCACTACGAATTGTTTTAATGGGAAGATTCATAGACAGAGTTGCTTGCAGAACAAACTTCTTAAAACAATTAAAGGTCTCATCTTTCTTACCAAGAAAGAAAACCCACGAAAAACAGGAAAAATCATCAACAAGAACGAATGCGTAAGTTTTTCCTCCCACGCTTTGAACATTAGCAGGACCAAATAAATCAAGATGAATTAATTCAAAGGTTTGTTTGTAGAAATGAAATTCGTACTTTTAAATGAAGATTTTGTTTGCTTGCCCTGAACACATGCAGTGCAGAAGAAATTTTGTTTTGACTTAATATTCGGCAAGCCAGAAACAAGACCGAGAGAAGCAAGTTTCTGAAATTCGAGTTAGACTAATGTGACCTAACTTTCTATGCCAGATGAATTCAGAAGAAAGATTGACTACATTGAAACACTTCTCAATGAAAGCACTTTGATCTTTTAGATTCATCGAATAAATGTTTCCATTTCTTTGACCAATGAGTAAGACTTTATTATTAGAAATATGTTCGACTTTGCAGCAATTTGATTCAAAAACAACTCTATTAGTTTTTCCACAAAAGTTGACTAATTGACAGCAAATTGTGTTTGAGCTCAGGTACAAACAAAACGTTATTAAATGTAGGATCAGTAAAGTTTCCAACAGTAACTTTGCCCATTATCCGGCTCTTCTTATTGTCTCCAAACACAACACTTCCTCCTCGACTTTCAGTGAGCTTGCTAAAATTTCATTTATCCCCAGTCATATGATTTGAACAGCCACAGTCGAGGAACCATTCCGTGTTAATTCCCTGCACATTTAACATGGTCAGTAGATTTAGGTACCCATTTCTTGTTGGGTACCTTTTTACTTTTACTAGGATAAATGTGCAATTCCAACTAGAGTGACCATACTGATAACAAAAACTACAGGAACTATGTTTGGCATTTTTAGGAGTCCATTGCTTACGAAAGGGATATCGATTCTTCCTTTGAGGTTTCCAATAAAGAAAAGCTGTGTTTCCTATTCTTTGAGCATGCTGCCAGTAGTAATTTTCTTTATGCAGGATAGCAACAGTTCTATCTAACTGAATTATTTGGTCATTTTGCCTATTAATGACTACATGACACTCACATTTACTTTCTTTATCCAATTGTTTATCACCTAGTTTAGTTAGTTTGCTATTCTCCTGAGCAAGCTTTGTGAATTTTGCAGCCAATTTGATATATTCATTCATCACAGTTTCAGTTGAAAAATCAATGAGTGAAGAAAGACATACCTCACTTTGATCAGAATCTGATTCACTTCTTCTTCAAGTGCCATAAGTGTCTCTTCATCTTCAGACTCTGAATCACTCCATGTTACCCTAAATGCCTTTTCTCTTGATCCATGTCGATGCGGGCAGTCAGACCTAATATGATCTGGTCTACCACACTTAAAACAAGTGATATTATCCTTTTCTTCATATTGTTTATCATCATCTTTTCTCCCTTTAAATTGAGACCTGAATTTTGAAGTGCTTTGGCCTTTATCTCTATTAAAATCCCTCTTTTGTTTAAGAAATTGTCAAATCGTTTGGTCATAAAAGCAACTTCATCATCATTAGGTTCATCATCATCACTAGAGTTGTTTGTCTGAGTTGCTTTAAGAGCCAAATTTCTGTTAGCTGAGTTTTCCTCTACAAGATCAGTTTGTTTTAAAACAACCTCATGACTAATAAGTGATCCAATAAGATTTTCTAAAGTGAGAACAGACAGATCCTTAGCTTCTTCTATTGCTGTAATCTTAGGCATCCATTCTCTAGGTAAAGACCTAAGTATTTTCCTAACAAGATCAGCACGATTAAGTTTCTTGCCCAAGTGATTAAGTTTAGACACAATAAGGTTAAACCTATCATACATAGCAGATATAGTTCCAGTTTCATTCATTTTGAACAACTCATACTCATGCATTAGAACGTTAATTTTATTTTCTTTAACTTGTGATGTTCCTTCGTGAGTAGTTTCCAAAGTGGTCCAAACTTCATGAGCAGTTTCACAGGAAGAAATACGATTATATTCATCATTACACAAAGCACAGTAAAACACATTCAGAGCTTTTGCATTAAGTTGAGCTTTAGTTTTTCTTGCCTCATCCCATGTTTCGTAATCTCCAGTTAAATCAATTCCTCCTTTATCAACAACTTTCCAAATTTCAAAATCCATACCTTGAAAGAAGACTTTCATACGGTTCTTCCAGAATTGATAATTCTCACCGTCGAACCAAGCGGCCTCGAATGTGACATACCTTCAATCCCTTGCCTTGCGCTTCCTGACATTCTGGATGCTTACTCTTCCGACAGTGCCAAACTCGTCTCGGAAGCCACGCTCTGATACCAATTGAAAGAACAAGTTAGTCTGGGCTGAGTAAATGAATTGGAAAACGAAGAGCTTAGAGTGTGAGTAAGCCGAAAAGCAAAGGGTGAATCAGTTAGGTCAAGAAACTTGATACGTAGTTCTTGACCATATACAAACCGTTTCCAATCAATGATTCGAACACAGCCAGATCATCAGTAGTACTGCAGTTCAGTAAAATTGATGTCTGACCAAGCAGTGAACGTGAGATGCGATGGAATCAAATGGAACAAGCACACACACACGATTTTAACGTGGTTCGATAAGCTAGGCTTATCTACATCCATGTCTCGAGCAACGCTCGAGAGAGTCACTTTTATTAGAAACGAAACTCACACCAAGACTCAGAACGAATCTTGAGATTACAGCTTAATCACAGCTCACAGAAACCTCACAACCTCCCCTTGTGAGTGACACCCGAAATCTCTTCACCGATCCGATTTCGTACCTTCATCGCATCTCTTCAGTGTATATTTATCATCGGCGTCTTCAATTTCTTCTTGCATGAATTTCGCCGAGAGTTAGCATCAATCCCTTGACTGCCTCATCTTCGCGATCACCTTTCCTTTTTCTTTTCTTTCCTTATCGCTTTCTGCACAAAAGGAAACTACCAATCTGTCTTTTGGATAAGATCAGGGTTAAACACATTTCACGGTTCAATCGGTTTAGAAACTAAACCAAAAGACCATAAAAACCAAATTGGTTGACTCGCGTGATTAAACAGAGGGTTCTTGTAGGAGATTACCTTTCCATCCTCAATGTCATAAGGTCAAGTTAACACATTTGGCTTTTGCTGATGATATGATGATATTTTCAAATGGGAGCTTTTATGGTTTGGAAGTTATTATTGTTGTTCTACATAAGTTTGCAGGCTGGTTGGGTTTAAGAGTAAATCAAGAGAAGTGTGAACTGTTTGGGGCAGGCATTCCTTCTAGTACCCTTGCAGCTTTGCAGAGGATGTCTGGTTTCCATATTGGGTCCCTTCCAGTCAAATATCTAGGTTTGCCTCTTATTGCAAGTAAACTCTCTCTTCGTGATTGTGAGTTGCTTATCAGTAAGATCACCAGACATATTCATTGTTGGAGCTCTAAAACCCTTACTTTTGATGGCCGACTTCAGCTTGTTAATGTTGTTCTCTTGTGCCTTTCACAATATTGGATGAGGGTTTTTTCTTTACCGTTGAAAATTATCAAGTAAGTTCAACAAATCTGTGCTTCGTATCTATGGGGGGTGATGAGAAATCAGGTAGGAAGGCTAAAGTTGCTTGGGCTTAAATCACCTACCCCAAGCAAGAGGGTGGTCTTGGTTTGAGGGACTTGAAACTTTGGAACATAGCTCTTGTTTCAGACTTCTATGGGACATCCTAGCTAGTCAGGGGTCAATCTGGGTGGCTTGGCTACATTATTATCGGATTAAAGGGAAAGACTTAACCTCTCTCTCTACCGGCACGAAATCGTGGGTTTGGAGGCGGCTTCTTAAGCATAGGAGGGCTTTCTTTGCTCACTTTTCCACTGACGGGGCTAATGTTTACCGGGATGGAATTCCTCATGACTGCATAAAGCTCTCGGTAATATGGGACTCAATTCGTTTATCTCGTCCTAAGGTGCAATGGTATAACCTGGTCTGGGGGACTAGTTGCAGACCTAGGAACAGTTTTTCGGTTGGTTGTATGTTCTAGGTCGTCTTACCAAGAAAGATCGGCTCATCAAGTGGGGGATTGCAGTTGATCCTAAATGTTTGTTGTGTGGCTCTAGTGCCTTTTGAATCACATGATCATTTATTTTTTGATTGTGGCTTTTCCAAAGGTGTTAGCTCTGCACTACTTGGACGGTTTACTGCTGCTATTCCCTCCTCTGGAGCTGTTATTCTTCAGATTTTCTGTTAACTTTGTGAATAGTTGGAAACGATTGAGAAGAAAAGAGAAGCGAAGATGAATTGAATCAGAATAATAAAGTGTACCAAACTATTACAAGAGAACTTTATTTATACTCACTGACGTGTTCTACCGTTAACTAACAACATTAAAACTAACGGAATAATTAACTGTAACACCCCCCCTCAAGTTTGGCATTGGTAGGATGATAAAGATCTAGTAATCCAAGCTTGGACACCAACTTCTGGAAAATTGCAGTTCCCAGGGGCTTTGTTAACAAGTCTACCAATTGATTTGAAGTCGGAACATGCACCACTTTGACTAATCCAGCAGCAACCTTTTCTCGTACAAGATGGCAATCAATCTCGATATGCTTCATCCTTTCATGCGCCACTGGATTCTCCGCCATTCGAACTGCAGAAACACTGTCACAATAAACCAGAAAAGGACTCGAAAAAGGAATAAGCAAGTCTGTAAATAAGAACTTAAGCCATTGTAATTCACAGACAACAGCAGTTAAAGCTCTATATTCAGCTTCAGCCGAGGATCGAGAAATAGTAACTTACTTCTTAGATTTCAATGAAACTAAACTATTGCCCAAATATACACAGAAACCAGTAGTTAATCTCCTAGAATTTGGGCAACCAGCCCAGTCACTATCACTATCACTAAAAGCATGCAACTGAATATCTGAATCAAAAGGAAAGAATAAACCCTTGTCAGGATCGGATTTCAAATACCGCAAGGCAGCCTGATAATGATCCGCAGTAGGTTTACATACAAACTGACTCAAATAATTGACAGTAAAAGATATATCAGGACGAGTGCTGCATAAGTAAACCAACCTACCAATGAGCCTTTTGTAAACAGTTGGATCACTTAAAGGAATACCTGTGGCATGATAATCTCTGACCTGATTCTATTAGAGTATTTGCAGGCTTTGCAGCTAACAAACCTGCATCATCAATTATCTCTAATGCATACTTTCGTTGACTTAAAAACAATACCAGAATCAGATCTAGCAACTTCAAGACCTAGGAAATACTTCAATAAACCAATATCATTTATTGTGAAAGTCTTGTCCAACTCTGATTTCAATTGAATTATGCCTGCTACATCATTACATGTTAAGACGATATCATCTACATAGACCAAAACCACCAAAAACAAATCGTCAGTGCGTTTAGTAAACAAGGAATAATCAGCAAGAGATTGAGTAAAACCAGCTTGTATTAAGAAATCTGTTAATCGAAAGTTCCATTGACGACTCGCCTGTTTTAACCCATATAAAGACTGATTTAATTTACAAACGATATTTGGATCAGAAACCATACCTGGAGGAGGTTTCATATAAACCTCCTCATCAAGGAAGCCATGCAGAAAAGTCGTGTTAACGTCAAGGTGATGCAATTGCCAGCCTTTAACAAATGCTAAAGCCAATAAACACCTAACAATTGTCATTTTTGCCACAGGGGCAAAAGTTTTCGTGTAGTCAATCCCCTCAATTTGATTGTAACCCTTCACAACTAGCCTAGCTTTATACCTCTCAATGGTCCCATCAGCATTATACTTTATACGGTATACCCATTTACATCATATGAGGAGTCTTTTGAGTAGTTTTGGGTTTTGGATGTATGCTGTAAAAAATCTAAAGATTCATTTGTTATCGCAAAATATATGCCTTCTTTGGAACTTTCATTTGTTAGGTTTAGGTGTGTCATCACTCTTTTTATTATGCTATACTAAAGAATAGATAAAGGTGATTAGTTATGAACAATTTTTTTTTGTCAGAATTAATTATGAACAATGATGACCACTTTCGATTACGTTTCAATATTAATTAACCACTTTAAATTTCTATAAAAAGTGGGGGAAAAAATTCATATACAAATTAGGGGGGGGGGGGGGGGGGGGTGGATGAAAAACATTAAAGATTATATACACGAATCATGAAAAATCCTCCTCTCAAAGCAATATCACTCAAACTATACTAGAAGTGTACTTGATGAACCTAACTTTTACAAATTTAATAGTATAATTAGACAAAATAAATTATTATAATTTTTAGAGTGATAAAAAAGTTGACCTAACTCACCCGATTTCATTTAATAAAAAATTAAATTGATCAAAAGTTAACATTTCAAAGCAAGCTCAATTTTAGTATCTAAAAACCTTCATACTAAGCAAACTAGCCACCTCCTACCACGCCTTCAAGTTATGATAACTTGTAATTATTGACCTGCTATAATAGGTTTAGCAGGTCATGTTACGTAAGAAATAACTGTCGTTACGTAAGCCTTACGTAACAGATGAGTATCTTACGTAACAGTTGTAAATGACCACAGTTTGTCTTACGTAACAGTTGTAAATGATTGTTACGTAAGCCATACGTAACGACAATTTGTCTTACGTAACAGGCTTAATTTTATATTTTACGTAAGAAACAACTGTGGTTACGTAAGCCTTACGTAACAGATGTTTGTCTTACGTAACAGTTGTAAGTTCTTGTTACGTAAGGCTTACGTAACAACAGTTTGTCTTACGTAACAAGGTTAATTTTATTCATTACGTATGAAATACTTTAGTTACGTAAGCCTTACGTAACCATAGTTTTTCTTACGTAACAGTTGTAGATGATTGTTACATAAGGCTTACGTAACGACAGTTTGTCTTACTTAACAAAGTTAATTTTATTCATTACGTATGAAATAGTTTGGTTACGTAAACCTTACGTAACCACAGTTTGTCTTACGTGACAGTTGTAGATGATTGTTACGTAAGGTAATCACAGTTTGTCTTACGTAATGACAGTTTGTTGATAGCCATGAAATCAACAACCTTAATCAACAAATAATGGGTGTCATCAAGTAGTGTGTTTTAAGTGTTTGACCAAGAACACAAAGCAAACAACAACACACCATATCTCTTGTCTTCGTGTAAAAAACAACAAATGATAAATCACATATTATATTACAAAAACTCATTAATCATCGGTGGACATCAAAACATTACAAGGTTTGTGTTTGACCAAGAGGGAAACAACGACAAGATTGGAAGGATGACGAGGCAACAAAGCAACACACCAAGAATACTCCTCTGATAGAGCAGCAATGACGTCGGATTCAGATTCCTCTACTTTGCAACAACAATGGCGGTGAAGACTCCCTTAGTAAGCTACAACGGCGGCGACCACTAACTCTCTCGAAAAGTTGCGGCAACAGCGACGAAATGAAAGTTTAAGGGGAAAGCAACATCGTCAATGAAGCAAAGAACAATGAGAAGAGATTGAAGAGAGAACGATGGCTAAAGTTCCAAGATTTTTGTAACCCACTTTGTGGGAGCTAAAGTTTAGGATGAGAACCAAAACACACATTTTTTTTTGAATTTTATTTTTATTTTTTACGCCTCTTCCACTTAAGAGACCGCCTCTTCCGTCTAGCCGTCACATTATCCACTTAAGCGGTCACCTAGTCGTCGAACTGCTTAACTAGTTGTCTAGGGCTAAAGCAAGGCGATCGATCGTCACCCAGCGCCTCGGTGACCACCTAGTTTCGCCTTTGGGAACACTGATCTTATGTAACAGTTTTAAATGATTTTTATGTAAGATTATTGTTACGTAAAAATAAACATATGTTACGTCAGACTTACGTAACCAACGTATTTTATACGTAAATAATAAAATTAACCTTATTACGTAAGCCTTACGTAACAATCATCTACAACTATTACGTAAGACAAACTGTGGTTACCTTACGTAACAATCCTCTACAACTGTTACGTAAGACAAACTGTGATTACGTAAGGCTTACGTAACTAAAGTATTTCATACGTAATGAATAAAATTAACCTTGTTACGTAAGACAAACTGTCGTTACGTAAGCCTTACGTAACAATCATCTACAACTGTTACGTAAGACAAACTGTCATTACGTAAGGCTTACGTAACCAAAGTATTTCATACGTAATGAATAAAATTAACCTTGTTACGTAAGATAAACTATCGTTACGTAAGCCTTATGTAACAAGCACTTACAATTGTTACGTAAGACAAACTGTGGTTACGTAAGGCTTATGTAACCAAAGTATTTCATACGTAATTAATAAAATTAACATTGTTACGTAAGATAAACTATCGTTATGTAAGCTTTACGTAACAAGAACTTACAACTATTACGTAAGACAAACATCTGTTACGTAAGGCTTACGTAACCACAGTTGTTTCTTACGTAAAATATAAAATAAAGCTTGTTACGTAAGACAAACTGTCATTACGCATGGCTTACGTAAGAATCATTTACAACTGTTACGTAAGACAAACTGTGGTTACTTAAGGCTTACGTAACAATCATTTACAACTGTTACGTAAGATACTCATCTGTTACGTAAGATACTCATCTGTTACGTAAGGCTTACGTAACGACAGTCATTTTTTACGTAACATGACCTGCTAAACCTATTATAGCAGGTCAATAATTGCAAGTTATCATAACTTGAAGGCGTGGTAGGAGGTGCCAGCAAACTATTATATAATTTACCCATAATATGATAAATAAATAACTCGATAAACCTTCAGCTGAATGCGCTCCTTGCCAATTGACCCGAGCCGCCTAAACCAACCCATTTTACGACATTAATTTTAGCAACTCAATCTTAAAAGGCAAAGACTTATTCTGAATTCTTGTTGTCCAAATATTTCCACAATTTGAGGATTCATGTTCCTTTGACTGATACATTAATGTGTTGGTATATTTCAATATTGTTTTTTAAGGTATATTTGATATTGTAATTTTAAGAGCGATAATCACAATGAAAAGTGAAAGTACTTGCTAACATTATGGCTTTTGGGCCATTTTCTCTCTTTACATAAAGCATGCCAAAGTGTGTGTAGGGATGCAATGGGTAGGGTAGGGTGGGGTATGGGGTTAACCATACCCTTATCCTAAGGGTATAACTTTTAAAAATACCCGATCAATTACCCTGCGGGTTTGCAATCAGTCGATCCTTACCCTACCCTTTGAATATCCATAAGGTACATGGGTACCCTAGGTATTTTTATTGAATCTTATACGTTATGTTTTACAATGATTCTATACCAACACACATCATTTTCATACAAAATATATATATAAATACAACAAACACATTACATAATACGAGAATAATATATATTTATAGGAAAGGTGTTTTCGGGTGAATGTTACTAATAGGAATTTGGAAATGTTTATGGGTTTGGTTGGGTTTTCAGTTGGGCTTTTAGTTTGGTTGGGTATTGGGTTTGGTTGGGTATTGGGTTTGGTTGGGTCATGAAGGTAATCAATGAATTAACCCAAAACTTAATTATAAGTTGATGTAATGAATACATTATATGAAAATCATATCATTTATAAGTGAGGTCAAGGGTAAGGGTATTTTGCGGGTAGGGTATTATTCAAATCCTTACCCTATCCCTTACCCTATATTCTTAACTAGGGTAATATCCTTACCCTATCCTTACCCGGTCAACACAGTTATTACCCCGTTGACCGGGCAGGGTAGGATAGGATACCCTAAGGCAGGGTTTAAATTGCCATCCCTAAGTGTGTGTATATATACTAGTTTTTGCGGCCTAAAGCATGCCAACGTGTGTATATAATTAACATTTTATTAGGAAAAAATATTTTTTTCCTATTTTATTTATATCAATTTCATCTCATTGTTCTTGATTTCTTTAAATTTTCATGATATTACAAAATTAGTCATTAACTCTAACCAATATTCAACACATACCTAACCATTAAATTAAACTCAATTCATTAAATTAATTGTGAGATTTTTTAATTATAATCGAAATTTTTCCGTAAAAAATCGTAGATGAGCTTTAGAAACTAATTCTTCTACATAAAAAATATTTTAGAAGAATAAATTATAGTGGTCTGTCGAGCCGGACCCAACCCACTACAAACAGAGAAGGAATTTAGTCGCAGGCTGTTTCGGCACCTGCGACTAAGTTAGTCGCGGGCCTGCTTCATAGTCGCAAGCGCCTGAAACTAAAGAAGGGCATAGTCGCAGGTGCCTGCGAGTAAATTGGGGTCCACGACTAACTTAGTCGCAGGCGGCCCGCCACTAAGGTTTGGGCCTGCGACTAGGCCCTAATTTAGTCACATGTTGCATGCGACTAAAAAAAGGCATGTCACTAAGGTTAGTCGCAGGTGCCTGCGACAAAGCTATAGGCCTGCGACTAAGCCCTAATGTAGTCGTAGGCCGTCTGCGAATAAACCATTGGCCTGCGACTAACCCTTTGAATGACCTCCCTCAGAAGGTCATATCTCTCATCTTCCTCTGGTTTTTCATCCATTTTCCTCTCAACTCCTCCCTTCTAAACGATGATTTCGAGCCTATTTCGACGATTTCTCTCGTTCTTGGTGAGTTTTTCATCCCTAATCTCTTCTTCCCTTTGTCGTTTGTATTCTCGAGTTAATGTCGATCAATATCGATAATTTGTAGGGATTCGTGTCATATTTTCGATCAATTTGTGCTATTTTGATCGATTTTACCTCGTTCTTGGTAAGAATTTCGTCCTGAATCTAAGATTTTGTTAGGGGCAGATTTATTTTCTCGTGTATTTTGAATATTATCGACATTTTTGCCTTCTTGAACTCTGAGTTTTGTGCTGTTATTGACATTTTGCAGACTTATTATCTCGTTTTTGGGCTTTTTTCTTTTGTCCCTCCTGAATCACCGATTTCTTCTTGGTAAGGGTTAATGTCATTAGTATTAATAATTTGAGCTCATGTATTCGAATAATTGATTTGATTTTGGATTTGTTTATCAGATTCGAACGTAGTGACCCGTTGCTATTGGAAGGAAAATACCAGAGCAATGGTGTAGTTGAGGTCATCAATAATCGGTGATTAGGTGAGAACACTACAGTCCAACGATTTATTTCTTTTGTGGTCAATGTGTAGAATATTTATTCTATTGTTTAAGTTCAAGTTTGTGTTCTTTTCAGATATTTGGTTACATTTTCGCTTTTTGATTATCACACTCCGTTCTCCAGTATTCAGGTAGGTACACATAATTACTTTATTACATTAACTTGTTTATTTAACTATTAAAAACATGGTATATAAACTTAAAAACTAATTGCTTTATTTAGGTTATATTATCACAAATTACAAATGAGTAAAGCATGCTAATTTTTTTATGTAAAATTCGAAATGACATATTATGCTCGTAAAATATTAGTTAATGTTTATGTAATTACTTATATATGTTAAACATTTCATAAAATTTTATGTAATTCATCACATATATGTATAGTAATTAATTATATGAAGTTGTGCAATTTTAAAAAATAAATGCATGTGAACGTGTGATGCTGCAGTTTTAGCGGTATCAAATAATTAATCTACCAAGGCAGACTAGATCGTATTCTACTCGAGGTCTCTTCTTCTTGTCTACTCAAATATGTTGGCAAATTACTCAGGTTTAAACACTTAGTGCGTGGTGTGAGTTCCACGACTTCTAATCTGAACAAACAAGGGAATTAAAAGCAGGAAAAGTAAAAAGGTTGACTAACAGGAAGATAGACGAGCTTAGACTTCGAATCTCCCTTAGATCACCAAGGCAACAACAATCAACAGATCAGCGGTTTTCAATTCTAATTCAATCGATTTCTATACACCACCATAACTCCTGACCCTTAAGTTTAAGACCGACGAACGTTCGCTCTATCCGTTCTAGCTACCAAGATTAATTAGCCGCCCGGGTACGGTCGCCTCTTGCAACGACTTAACTTAACTGGTGCAATTACTAGTGATTTATGAGTTACTCTTGCAGTGGATTAACCCTAATCGGTTCCTACGAAAGGCACACTCCAATTATAAGGTTAATTGTTCAATTTGATGTTTTAAAGTAAGGCGAGCGTTTGCTTCTATCCTTAGCTTAACAAGAATCTAATCTAGGTGATCAATCCAGACAAGAAACATAAACAACGAAGAACAAATCAAACATGAAAGAGAAACTGATTAAACTTTGAATCTAATCACCGCCGATCCGTGACCGCTTTAAAGCCCTGGGTCACTTAGGGTTCATCTAATCTAAGCTCTACAAGTTCAGCTACTCATAACGATAACAGAAGAATCAAAGGCAACAAAGAAGATCATCATACAGAGGAAGAACAGATAAGAACTGAAAAACCTAATTCTGACGACTCCGGCGAAGCTTCGATCTCCTGGATCTTCAACTTTAAGCTCCGAGCTCTCCGAGGTGGAAGGATGGCATCACGATCTCTCCACGGATCTTCGAACTCTCTAAACTCTATCTATCGACCCTTTAAGTCGTGGCTAATCAGCCAAAATTCGTGTGTATCTAATCTGGCTTCAAAAAGTCTATATATAACCCCAGAAACACTTTACAAGTTGGAAAAGGCTGAAAATTAGGGTTTCTGCCCGGATTTTCAAAGGAATTTTCGCCGAAAACATCACCAGATTTTCGCCGAAAATGTTAGTTAAAAACCAGCTCCAACTTGTTTCGATGATTCCCGCTCCGTTTGAACTCCGATTTGGTCCCCGTTTGAAGCGCTGGACTCGTGAGAGAGTCCTCTATAATGTGGTAACCTTGAGGGTCAACATAAAAGCTCACAAAAAGGGTAAAAATAGCCAATAAATGGACAATGTATGCACTAGGAGCCTAGAATTACATAATAAACACGTTTTCACCAAATATTTATCAGAATGGCATCAAAGGGGCATGAAATGTTGCTTAAATGGGGATGAAAATCACGTCAAATCGAGTTCATCAATACCCCACACTTAAGCTTTTGCTTGTCCTCAAGCAAACTGAACTAGAACATACTCAAATTCACAAATGACACGAGATTAAACTGAGATTCAATTCTAACCATTTGGTTTAGACTGTTCCAAGTAGAAAGAGTGACCTACACATGCAAGAACATCAACCAAACAAGTTTTTGTTCTACTAATTTCTGCACACTTCAAGTAGTGGTTTTAACAAAGCTCGTTTCTTGGCAAAACAATTAATCATAATTAACCGACTACGATAACACCAATTCTAATCAAAAGACTTTAAGCTCTAGCCATGATGTGGATGCGGAGGTAGGAAAAGTGACGTGGCTATCGACTCGACTTCATCAGTTTCTAGATTTGTACGTTACATGTTCTAGCTAGGACCGATTTAAACAACAATTTATTCAAGTTTCAACTTCTTCCTTTGATTTATTTACTGCATACTAGTGCTCGATACCAAACACTTCACTTAGGTGTTGGACCTGCCTTGCTCACAGTATTTGTGCATATTCTAGTGCTCAACCCAAACACTTCACTTAGGTGTCGGGCTTGCCTAGCTTTATTTTCAGCACTTTAAAGAACTTTACATTAAATTGCACATTTCGAATTTCACCACTCAAATACTTGATTTAACCATTTAGCCACTTGATCCTAGCTAGTAATAACTTTTTACACAAGATTTCGAATTGGATTTCCGCCTAATCTCAAGCCACAATCACAGGTGAACAAATATGGAGTGGAAAAACATGGGAGAAGCTAGCATTTATCATCTTAGAACGGTGTTATCGAGCTTTGTTATTAACAAGTCAATCAATTCAATTAATTCAAGTTTCAACTACCGAAGTGATTTGTGATCTGTTCTGGCCTAGACTCATTTAACATCAGTTTTGACATGTTGGTTACAGGTTCTAAGTGGAACAGTCTAGACGTCATTGTTCAAACTTGAAGTCAATTTAACATCAAAAGTCAAGAATTGAGCAATTCTATGCTAGAGAATTTTCAAATTTGAACCACAGAATCATAGATAGCAAGCAAGATCATGCATAATCCTAGACTCCTACCCCACACTTAAACGGTTCTGTGTCCTCACAGAACTAATCTAGAGTAGAGAGATACGAAGAACCTGGAAGGTGATGGTCGGTGTAGCGGATGAGCACGGAGAGTCCGGAGTGGAGCGGAGTAGCTACTCAAGTTCCTACAAAAACAAAAACAACAAAAAGATCAAAAGGATACCGGGACAAGTGCCCCGGATCCATACATAATAAAAGTCGAACAAAGACGGTTAGGAAATTTTGAAAATATTTTGACTCGTTTTTTTTTTCAAATTCACGGCACCGCATTCCTAGAGAAGTCTAGAATATCTAAGTTCAATCAGATCAGCAAAAATCACACTGAAACAGCAGGCACGCAAAACGAGGTAGACCGGTATTAAACTCATCAAAATTCAACAATTAGCATGTCAAAAGATTTGAAATTGAAACCCCAACAATTAACCTTTAAGACATGACTCAAGAAAATGGACGGAAAGCGACGAAGTGGCCAAAAACGTGAAAAACTTGTTTCGGGGATAAGCGGAGCTACAGAGCTCCGATTTGGACGATCAAGTATGCGTTGGAATCGGACCGAAAAAAGGAAACTGATTTTCAAAACAACACAAGTTTTCGCCAAAAACATCTTCGAAAATAGGCAAAAAAATAAGAGATGCTCACTGTTTGAAATTGAGAAGAGTTTTCGGAAAATATTTTTATTTTTCGCCGAAAATACTTTTTTTTTTTTAAACTGGTTTTTTTCTTTTTGAGAAACCTGACACAAAAATTAAAACTGACACTTTGGCTCCCCGAACCTGATTCGAACGACGAAAAAGACTGACTCAAAAATTCAAAAAGGACTCCAGCCGTGGGTTGCCTCCCACGAAGCGCTCTCTTTTAACGTCCTTGAGCCGGATGGTACCTGTTAGGGACCCCAACTTAGGAGTTCCTTGAAGTCAATCGTCTTCTTCAAGGCCAGCGGTTGAGTGCCATGTAGCACTCTAGAAGGGTGATGTAGCCGGTAGTGCTCTAGTAGATCGCGGTTCTGTTTGGATGACCAGTTCTTCTCTAATTCTCCAACCGGAGGAGGAAAGAGGTAGTACGACGCGACATGGTCAATGAGCTCCATCTTCTCTACAGGTTGACTCGACAGAAGTGTAGCTGAGGGTATCTCCTCAATCTCTATGTGCTCCTCTTCGGCTTCAACTTCAGGGTGGATTGGCTCTATGTCTTCATCAACGACCACCGCTAAGGATTCTTCTAGCTCATAATAATCATGGATAGGATCATCATCTTCTTCTTCGAACAGCTCTTGAGCATCTTCTGTCATTAACTACTTTGGTTGCTCGAGCTTGATGTCCGTCGCGAGATGAGCTTGTAGCATTGAAGAGATATTATCCAAGAAGATTGGGTTCTCGACGAGCATTGTTGATGTTCATGAAGCATCTCTTGGTTATCTCTAGCGCCTCTTCGATGCTCTTGTTGGTTTATCTCTTGGTGACCTTGTAGCATTGAAAAGATATTATCAAAGAGGGAGTCGATTCTCGCCGTTTGTTGTTGTTGTTGATGTAACATCTCTTGGTAATCTTCGATATATGGTGCTTCATTGATGTACCGCTCTCGGTACCGGTCATCCCACCTGTTATCCTGCATAATCAAAACTAAGAAGCACTACCCAGGTAAATCATGGAAATATGGAGGAAAAATAAATGGTAAGGCGGAAAGGTAGAAGAATAATTTGCCAACTCTACTTTCAAACAATTAGAAGAGTCCCCAGCAACGGCGCCAATTTGATGCTGCAGTTTTAGCGGTATCAAATAACTAATCTACCAAGGCAGACTAGATCGTATTCTACTCGAAGTCTCTTCTTCTTGTCTACTCAAATATGTTGGCAAATTACTCAGGTTTAAACACTTAGTGCGTGGTGTGAGTTCCACGACTTCTAATCTAACAAACAAGGGAATTAAAAGCAGGAAAAGTAAAAAGGTTGACTAACAAGAAGATAGACGAGCTTAGACTTCGAATCCCCCTTAGATCACCAAGGCAACAACAATCAACAGATCAGCAGTTTTCAATTCTAATTCAATCGGTTTCTATACACCACCATAACTCCTGACCCTTAGGTTTAAAACCGGCGAACGTTCGCTCTATCCTGTTCTAGCTACCAAGATTAATTAGCCGCCCGGGTACGGTCGCCTCTTGCAACGACTTAACTTAACTGGTGCAATTACTAGTGATTTATGAGTTACTCTTGCAGTGGATTAACCCTAATCGGTTCCTACGAAAGGCACACTCCAATTATAAGGTTAATTGTTCAATTTGATGTTTTAAAGTAAGGCGAGCGTTTGCTTCTATCCTTAGCTTAACAAGAATCTAATATAGGTGATCAATCCAGACAAGAAACATAAACAACGAAGAACAAATCAAACATGAAAGAGAAACTGATTAAACTTTGAATCTAATCACCGCCGATCCGTGACCGCTTTAAAGCCCTGGGTCACTTAGGGTTCATCTAATCTAAGCTCTACAAGTTCAGCTACTCATAACGATAACAGAAGAATCAAAGGCAACAAAGAAGATCATCATACAGAGGAAGAACAGATAAGAACTGAAAAACCTAATTCTGACGACTCCGGCGAAGCTTCGATCTCCTGGATCTTCAACTTTAAGCTCCGAGCTCTCCGAGGTGGAAGGATGGCGTCACGATCTCTCCACGGATCTTCGAACTCTCTAAACTCTATCTATCGACCCTCTAAGTCGTGGCTAATCAGCCAAAATTTGTGTGTATCTAATCTGGCTTCAAAAAGTCTATATATAACCCCAGAAACACTTTACAAGTTGGAAAAGGCTGAAAATTAGGGTTTCTGCCCGGATTTTCAAAGGAATTTTCGCCGAAAACATCACCAGATTTTCGCCGAAAATGTTAGTTAAAAACCAGCTCCAACTTGTTTCGATGATTCCCGCTCCGTTTGAACTCCGATTTGGTCCCCGTTTGAAGCGCTGGACTCGTGAGAGAGTCCTCTATAATGTGGTAACCTTGAGGGTCAACATAAAAGCTCACAAAAAGGGTAAAAATAGCCAATAAATGGACAATGTATGCACTAGGAGCCTAGAATTACATAATAAACACATTTTCACCAAATATTCATCAGAATGGCATCAAAGGGCATGAAATGTTGCTTAAATGGGGATGAAAATCACGTCAAATCGAGTGTCATCAACGTGTTAGTTAGAATTTAATTAAATTATGTACACATGTATAAATTATTAGGAGAATTCATTAGTTGCTAATACTAATTAATAAATTATTTATACAAAGTTGGTATACCTAACTTTTTTAGATATGTAATTAATATAATTAGGAAAACTTAGTCATCGGTACTAAGTTACTTTTTTTTTTGAAAGTCGGTACTAAATTACTTAGACATCTAATATTATACCATACTTATTCTCTACTCAATTGATACTAATTAACAGCCTCTAGCTATATGGAAAAATCTTGGATACGAAAGTCGCGTCATACTCCTGAGTATTACGTGGGCCTTCAAAAATTCCTGAACTTTGCTGTATGTTAGGATGTTTTGTGATAAATTTAAACATTTGTAATAAGTGTATTAGATGTGTTGTACTTGTAGTTTGATAAACTAGTTTGCTATTTGCATGTGTTGTAGTTTGATTATGTGTTGTAACATTTGTTTAAGTTTTTTGATATATTGAAATAGTTGTTGTTCTACGAATATACTCTGTTAACAATCGTTAAATTAAACAATGATCATCCTAAAAATTCATGGAATCTAACCGAAATTGTGGAATCTGACCGAATCAAAACTAGTTTAAAACCAATAAATGGCCATGTCAGCTGACCCAAATACTGGACGGACCCACAGCTGACTAGTCGCAGGCCTGTCTTTGGTCGCAGGCGTAGTCGCAAGCGCTGCGACCAAAGACAGGCCTGCGACTAAGCGTGGGCTTTGTCGCAACGACTTTAGTCGCAGGCGGCCCATGCTTAGTCGTAGGCCACGCTTGCGACTAAATACAACCTTAGTCGCAGGCCTGCCCGCGACTATATTCGGCCAGGCCTACGACTATATTCCTTCTTTATTGTAGTGACCCTTCCAAGGGGTTGGATTTGGGTCCAACCTCTTATGAACCGTTAGATCAATCAAGGTTTCATCTAATGGTTGATATTCATTTTTTATTTTGTTCAAACTGTTGACCAGATCCAGATCTGAACCCGTCAGTTAACGGCGTTAACTAGTTAACTCCATCAGTTAACAAGTTAATTAGTTAACAAGTTAATTTCGTCAGTTAACTAGTTAACTCCGCCCGTTAACGGCGTTAAATAGTTAACAAGTTAATTTCGTCAGTTAACTAGTTAACTCTGTCCGTTAATGGCATTAAATAGTTAACAAGTTAATTTCATCAGTTAACTAGTTAACTCCGTCAGTTAACGGCGTTAACTAGTTAACTCCATCAGTTAATAGCGTTAACTAGTTAACTCCGTCAGTTAACTAGTTAACGCCGTTACCTAACAGCATGGTTGAGGGCTACGAAGTAGGGGATTAGGGGTGTATTTGGGTTATTGTGGTCTTGGTTGGAACGGTCAAACCTTTAAAGGTTGGACCCGGATCTACTGCCGTAGTCTGTCTGGATTTCAATATAATGTCCACTACTAATGAATTCATAGATATTGATGATAAGTATTGGTAAAAGAAGATAAAAGTAATATTGATTAATACTTATAGTGAGTTTGTAAAAAAAATGATGATAAGTGGTTGCTTTGTGGGGGGGGGGGGGGGGAAGAATTCTATATATAAAGGAAGAAGGGGAGTTACTATTGAATGAATAGTGTTTGCCTTCCCTCCATTAAAGTATTTAAGGCTTGGATCATAGGTTTTGAAGAGTGGTCTTTTGAGGGTCATCTTGTGTTGGGTAGGTTTGTGAGTTGTGAGGGTAAGCTTATGGGCTTGTAGCATTCTCATCTCCACAATTGACGTTGCCAAAACGACCTCGCCCCTCCTGTCATTGTTCCACAATTTTTTTTTTTGTGTTCTACGCATTATGTCAATTAATCAATCAAGACCCTTCAATTTCTTTGTTTTTTTTTCGGCTGCCCATTTCACAACCATCTCGCTATGTGCCAAGCAACACTCTTCTATGTCTTTTGGTTCTTTTTGGTTGCCCATTTCACTACCATCTCAAAATTTGACATCACTATTAATCAAAACTACCATTACTTGTCCTCTAAAATTTTTCGCTGCATCGCGCGGGTAATTCTAGTTTAGCATAATTTCATGACGATATCGAACAATCGAACTGGTGAGGCTAATAATTGTGGTTGATGTTCTATAAATTATGCCTAAATGAATTAAGAATCAAGGAAATCAAAAAGGGTTACAATAATATGCAAAATAGGTTGAAAGCCAGTTTTATAACAATCAAGGGACAGGCTTAGATTCGAATGCTACTAAAGATAATCTAATAGATGATTAACATGACAAAGCTTCTTGCAATTCAAGACAAAAACTCACAAGTTATCGCTTTTCTCCTTGCCCTTTTGCCTAAGGTCACACAATCTCGTATTTGCTGACCTCGCTACCTAACTACTGCTCTAGACCGCACTATCACGTCATGCATCTAAAACACAGTTGGTGTACAAGTATCAAAATTGAGAGCTGCTCCTAATGGCAAATTAGTCTAACTGATCTCTTTCGGGTGAAATTGGATAACCTAGCATGCAAGTTTTAATGGTATAAGGGGGAGAACGCTCAATGCTCAAGTCAATTCTAGCCTAACACAATCCAATTCTAGGTGATCAATCAAGAACAAAACACGATAAGAATGAAACTGCAACAAATAGATAAGTATGAATTACATTAACTGAACCAACTAATATCATCATTAGAGTACCCTACAACACATAGAGTTCATCTCATATAAGCAAAAGAGTTTAGCTACTCATATATACGATAATAGAATCGAAAGTCATACAGGAATTCATTGAATTAGGGTTTCTAAAAAGAATTTGAAATACCTAATTTTGTTGAGAATCCGTGCAGGTCCAATCTTCTGATCTTTGATCCAATCAATCCTAGATGAACATGGAAGAATCATTTGCTTCGAAGCTCCGAAATATCCTCCAAAATTCGAACTATGCTCTGTTCTCTCTCCTTCAAGTTCATAAAAATGAGTTTTCCTCTAATTAGAGTTTAATTGACCTTAAATAGGATCCCGAAATGACACATCAAAAAGTCTGTAATCTAGTAAAAAAAATTAAATAATGCGCTGAAGATATGCTGGAAGTGTGCCGCATTTTGTGGTGTCCTTGAGTGCATTTCTAGCTCTTTTTGCTCCAAACTCCTGTTTTGTTGTCTCGTATTATCCCAGTATTCCATACACTAAATATCAATCGGTCTAGGTCCCCATATGATGTCCAATGCTTGTGTACAAACACGAATACAACAAAATAACATCAACTAGACCTGAAATAGGCCAAGGGTAACCAAAGTACACGAAATAGACAATAGGTAAACAAAGTTACCTAAACTACCCGAAAGTGACACAAAATGCATGGAAATGTTGCTTAGGATGGGCAGATGAACGCAGCTTTTCTAGTGTTATCAAATCGTCTGCGTAATTGCCATGTAGTAACTTAATCTCTAGGAAGGAGGATGACAGGTAAACTAAGGAAGAAAATCAACAAAATGTCACAGAGAAAGCGATAGACGGTCAGCGTTGGACAAGTGAACACGAATGGTGGAAGTGAGATATATGAGATGAGTTACAATATGTTAGAAATTTGCTTTTACAAATATAAAAGCCTAAAAATAATTAAATAACGACCCTTCTTATGCAATACATGCAAAAGGGTATGTTGATTTGTCATAATTTAATGACATGTTGACAAAAATATTAATGAAAGAGCTTATTTGTTAACTTGGTTAAAATAGTAGAGGATAAAATTAGCATTTCATAATATACCTGGGGTGCCTATTAATTTAAAAGGTCCAAACAAGGCACCTCCTACCACGCCTTCAAGTCATTGAAACTATAATAACTTGAAGTCAGTAACCTGCTATAGCAGGTTTAGCAGGTCATGTTACGTAAGAAATAACTGTGGTTACGTAAGCCTTACGTAACATATGAGTATCTTACGTAACAGTTATAAATGATTGTTACGTAAGGCTTACGTAACGACAGTTTGTCTTACGTAACAGGCTTAATTTCATTCGTTACGTAAGAAATAACTGTCGTTACGTAAGCCTTACGTAACCACAGTTTGTCTTACGTAACAGTTGTAAGTGATTGTTACGTAAGGCTTACGTAACGACAGTTTGTCTTACGTAACAGGCTTAATTTCATTCGTTACGTAAGAAATAACTGTCGTTACGTAAGCCTTACGTAACGACAGTTTATCTTACGTAACAATTGTAAATTGTTGTTACGTAGGCCTTATGTAACGACAGTTTCTCTTACGTAACAAGCTTAATTTTATATTTTACGTAAGAAATAACTGTGGTTACGTAAACCTTATGTAACGACAGTTTGTCTTACGTAACAGTTATAAATTGTTGTTACGTAAGCTTACGTAACGACAATTTATCTTACGTAACAAGCTTCATTCTATATTTTACGTAAGAAATAATTGTGGTTACGTAAGCCTTACGTAAAAGATGATTAACTTACGTAACAGTTGTAAATTATTGTTACGTAAGACTTACATAACGACAGTTTGTCTTACGTAACATGCTTAATTTTATATTAAATAACTGTGATTACGTAAGCTTGCGTAACAGTTGAGTATCTTACGTGACAGTTTTAAATGATTGTTACGTAAAGCTTACGTAACCACATTTGGTCTTATG
This sequence comes from Linum lewisii, assembly GCA_034768395.1. NCBI lineage: Eukaryota > Viridiplantae > Streptophyta > Magnoliopsida > Malpighiales > Linaceae > Linum > Linum lewisii. Next base: position 61,793,360 of record CM068297.1, on the reverse strand, counting down.
TAACAGTTGTAAATTATAAGTTCAGATTAAAGCGCAGATTAAACTATTTGTTCAACTATTTTTCGTTAGCTGATCAAATTGCAGTAATCAACCATAGACTTGGCTACATGTAAGGGTTAATCAAGTAATTATTTAAAATAGAGTAATTAAATAGATAAATCTAAAGAATTATCTCTTAAACCAACAGATCTATTAATTAGGTCGGTTATAAAGAAATTTCACAACTATTAGGCCAGTTTGTAGTGACTGATAAAGTTTGTTAGGTAAAATATGTCAACATTTAGAAGTGTAGGACCAGTTTGGTATATAAAAGAAAATGAGTAAGAAAGTGAATTAGAATGAAAATATTAAAACAAAACAAACGTAATTATTATTTTAGATTTTAGTTGGGAAGTTAAATTTATTAAAAAACTTTATTAAATATTTAAATGAATCTTAACTAATTTGTAATTATGCACGATTTTTCTTCCTAGAAAATAGGTTAGTTATTTTTACTAGAAGGCAAAGGCTGCAGGTTTCCAGTTTTTTTTTTATTTTTTATTTTTTAAATATAAAATTTTTAATCAAAGGCTCTAATTTATGGATGACAATTTTAATGGTTGAGATCTATTCTTCATTAACTTCAAGTTACCTTACTTGAAGTTAAGTCAAGTCACCTTAGGAGATGCCGTAGTATATATAAATAATAGTAGCCCAAAAGATAAACACCGAAGGTATGCCAAACATATTCGACAAACCCAAATCACAGCTATCCGGAGGGAACAAAAAACTCTGCAAGACACAAAAGCAAAACTACCCTAGCCGTTCAACAAGACAAAAACGTCAGAACTCCACACAGGAGCACCCAACAACCAACAACACAGAAGTGAAACTCCTCGAAAAATACAAGGAATTGACAAAGATCAGACCTGCAAAAAAATAAAACTACACCTCTAGCCTCGATAAAAAACGGGTCGCCATAAGGCATCCACCCTTTGAACACCTCATTTGAAACAACTCCATCCACTCTCAACCAACGTCTAATAAGAAATGCCACCTTCCAAATCACATGAGTGACCATCCTAGAGCTCTCCCTAAAGATCCTATTGTTCCTCACGCTCCAAATCATCCACAAGAAAGCATGAAGCAATCTATCCCTAAAAATTTCGAAGCTACTAGTAAAGTTCCTAGTCTTCCACTCAAGAATGAACCCTCGAATATCCTCCAGACCCGGACCCCAAATGGAAAGCTTGGAACTAAAAGATTCCAAACCTATATAGCGAAAGGACACAACAATAACAAGTGCGACACCGACTCAATGCCGACTCTACACAACACACAAATGTTTGGACCTATGAAACCTCTCCTTTGGAGAGTGTCGAAAGTTGAAATACACCTATGAAAGACCTACACACAAAATCCTGAGATTTTGGTCGGTACATCAGATAACCAGACCAAGGCACAAGGAAAATCATCCCATCCTAAAGACTCTGGGTTCTCCAAAGCACGAAAGAAAGATCTCACTAAGAAGACACCTAGCGCTTCAAGGTCCCACTGAGGAAAGGGAGGGCCTGAGAAATACGTCCCATCAGAGTCTGGGCTAGGAAGTCTAGCAATCGCATACTCTCCTCCTCGGCTCCCCTCGAAGAATTGTGGTACGCAAGACGCCACTCGTACCTATCACTCAAAACAACAGACTCGGGTATCTAATAGCTAAACACTAACCCAACACCCAATAATCAAACCAAAAGAAACCCCCCACCCCGGATCAGTAGTTGCAAACTTCCAAAAGTTGGGAATGGTTTTGACAATATCTCTCCAAACCGACCACCCTGCCCCTTGCAAATTCCAGACCGGCTTCCACTCTGACCTACCATCACCACACTTATTCACAATCAAACACCGGCACCAAGTATTCCTCTCGGTAGCAAATTTCCATCCCCATCTCCCTAAAGCGCCACATTCATTCTTCTGAGATCAATAACCCTAAGAGCCCCTCTACTCTTGGCTAGACGGACCACCGGACTAGATGCGGCCTACGTCATCACCAGTGCCCTCCCACAATAATCTATTTTGTATCTTTTCAATCTCAGACAAGACAGAAGCAGGCGCACGAAACAGAGACATAAAGTAGATTGCAAGTTGGGAAAGAACACTCTTTAGAAGTGTGATCCTGCCTCCAAAGGAGAGATATTTAGCTCTCCAAGACTCAAGTTTCCTCCTTACATTCACCAACACCGTCTCCCAGATTTGGATAGAGGAAGATTTTGTCCCAAGCGGAAGACCAATGTAAGATGACGAAAAGAACCAAACGAGCACCCCAGAATGTCAGCGAACCCGTGTGCATCATTAATCTCACTAATGGTAAAGATAACTGACTTGTGAACATTGATTTTTAATCCCGTAACAGCTTCAAAGAAAATGAGAACCGCAAGAATCTGGTCTATATGATCAACACAAGCGTCACAGAAGGCCATTGCATCATTGATAATGTGTAAAATAGGGTATCAAATACTATCTCACAAAAGTAGGATAGATCGTATTCCAAGGGATTTCTTCTAATCGTTTACTCAAAGAAGGTGACAAAGATTCGGGTTTAAGTCAAGTTGCGTGGTGTGAGTTCCACGGCTTCTAAACTATTATGCAAAGGAAATAAAATTGAATTGAAAGACAGATTGATTGAATGAGATTTGGTTATGAAAACACGATAAGAATGAAACTGCAACAAACAGATGAGTCTGAATTACATTAATTGAACCAACTAAAATCATCATTAGAGTACCCTAGAACACATAGAGTTCGTCTCATATAAGCACAAAGAGTTTAGCTACTCATATCTACATAATAGAATCGAAAGTCATACAATAATTCATTGAATTAGGGTTTCTGAAAAAGAATTTGAAAAACCTAATTCTGTTCAGAATCCGTGCAGTTCCAATCTTCTGATCTTTGATCCAATCAATCCTAGATGAACATGGATGAATCATTTGCTTCGAAGCTCCGAAATATCCTCCAAAATTTGCCTATGCTCTGTTCTCTCTCCTTCAAGTTCATAAAAATGAGTTTTCCTCTAATTAGAGTTTAATTGACCTTAAATAGGATCCCGAAACGACACATCAAAAAAATCTATCATCTAGTAAAATAATTCAAATAATGCACTGAAGATATGTTGGAAGTATGCCGCATTTTGTGGTGTCCTTCAGTGCATTTCTAGCCCTTTTTGCTCCAAACTCCTGTTTTGTTGTCTCGTGTTATCCCAATATTCCATACGCTCCATATCACTCGGTCTAGGTCCCCATATGATGTCCAATACCTGTGTACAAACACAAAGACAACAAAACAACATCAAATAGACCTGAAATAGGCCAAGTAACCAAAGTACATGAAATAGACAATAGGTAAACAAAGTTACCTAAACTACCCTGAAAGTGACACAAAATGCATGAAAATGTCGCTTAGGATGGGCAGATGAACATAGTTTTTCTAGTGTTATCAAATGGTCCGCGTAATTGCCATGTAGTAACTTAATCTCGAGGAAGGAGGATGACGAGTAAACTAAGGATGAAAATCGACAAGATGTCACAGAGAAAGCGATAGGCGGTCAGCGTTGGACAAGTGAATACGAATGGTGGAAGTGAGATATATGAGATGAGTTACAATATGTTAGAAATTTACTTTTACAAATATAAAAGCCTAAAAATAATTAAATAACGAGTCTTCATAGCCAATACATACAAACGTGGTATGTTGATTTGTCATAATTTAATGACATGTTGAGAAAATATTAATGAAAGAGCTTATTTGTTAATTTGGTTAAATAGTAGAGGATAAAATGAGCATTTCATAATACATGGGGTGCCTATTAATTTAAAAGGCCCAACTATGGTCCAATATCATCAAGAAATCTAAACTTTTTGTAACCCCAAATTTACCAAAAAATTCAAATTGTTAATTGCATTAGGGTCTATTTGTAAAATTTAGGATCATGTGGTGAACGATTTAGTCCACATCATTCAACCACATATTTATTTAGTTTAAATTTTCAATATTAAAAAAAGTCATTTTCCCATTGAAAAATTTAACCTCAACTTATCTTGTATTCCTTGACTGGAACCCTAAACCAAAACTTATCCCCTTCTAAGTTCGATTTTTTTACATTGACTGGTCAAAAGTGAACAAAATATTTTGCAATTTTCTGACTCATTAAAAGTCAAAAAGTCGAACAAAAATATTATTCTACAACTAATAAATAACAGACTTAGTTAATAAATAATACACTTGTTGGTTGGTGGACAATAATTCAAGATGTAAGAATTCAAAACTCATATAGCAACTACATTGCACGACGTTACCATTACTAGCCATTAAAGTTAGGATTTCTAACCCTGCATTGCACCGTGAAGTTCAAAAGGTGTTACATGCCATGTCCTTTGACTAGAGATGAAAAATGCAAACCCGACTCTGGTCGACTCAATTCAATAAGAATTTAAGTTGACTTAAAACCAACATTTCAAAGTTAGCTCAATTTTAATATCTCAAAAACCTTCAAACTAAGCAAACTACTATATAATTTACCAATAATATAATGAATAAATGACTCGATAAACCCCAACGCGATAAACCTGTCCGCCTAGTCCACCTGTTGATCGTCTAGCCCGCTCGTTTGACAGTTCTATGATAACGTGCAGAACAGGGTATCAAATACTATCCCACTAAAGTAGGATAGATCGTATTCCACGGGTTTCTTCAAATTGTTTACTCAAAGAAGCTGGCAAAAATTCAAGTTGCGTGGTGTGAGTTCCGCGACTTCTAAGCTATTAAGCAAGCAAATTGAAATTAAATTAAGAAACAGACTAATTGATTACGTTTGAAACGATTGACAGACAAAAGCTTAGACTCGAACCCCCTAAGATTACCAGGACATTGGCAATCACAAAACCGGCGACTTTCAATCCTAATTCATTCAGTTCTTAGACACCGTCATAGCTCCTTACCCTTAGGTCTAATTCCGCGAACGTTCGCTCTATTAGAACTAACAACCAAGGTTAATTAACCGTCTGTGCGTTCACTTCTACAACGGATAACTAATTGGTGCACCTGATTAATTTTAATGAGCTGCTCTAAACGGTTCCTACGAAAGGCATAATCCATTGAATAGGTTAATTAATTGATTTGATGTTCTAAAACAAGGCGGACGTTCGCCAACTATTCTTATTTGAACAGGAAACTAATCTAGGTGATCAAGCTAGAAAAGAAACACAAATTAAGAACAAATCAATTATGAATAAGAAATGGATTGAATTAAAATCTAATTACCGCCGATCCGTGATCGCTTTAAAGGCCCGGGTCACTTACGGTTCATCTAATCTAAGCTTAACAAGTTTAGCTACTCATGTTCGAAATTGGAGAATCAAGGAAAACAAAGGAGTTCATCTTAACAAGGAAGAACAAAGAAGAATTGTAAAACCTAATTACGATGACTCCGACGAAGCTTCGATCTCGAGAAATCTTCACTGCTAGCTCCGAGCACTCCGGGATGGAAAGACAGTGGGCAGGGGGTGAAACATTTGAGATGCAGCAGGTCACTGATAGACAATAATCCTAAGCACAATTAGAATTCAAAACCCTAAACCCTATATAAATTCACTAATTCACTAATGTTTCTACTAATGTTCAACTAATTCAACTAAATCACTAATGTTCTACTAACACAAAAATCAAATTCAAAACATAAAAAATAAACTCGAAATATGAAATAGAAAAACTTACACGAATACATAGAAATTTTGAAGAAAGGACGGGTAGTGAAAATAGCGTCACAACAGGTTACTATAATCCAAATTTCCGCACATTCCTTCAACTAGCCTCTCTATTTTATTTTTGGATCCATTATTAAATCTGAGAATAGTTCTCAGCTGAGCCCAAAAATTGCAGCCCATGATTTAAACATCAAATTAGCCTTCTGGAAGGTCCAGATTGATGGCTTAATTTGTTGAGTTTCGGCCCAATGTTTTCAGCCTGATTGGTGCATTGGGTGGACACCCTACCTTGGATAGCTGGGCTCGGCCCACATTTGTCTTTGGTGGCATGTCTGGGTCCGGACCAGACTTGGTAAAATCAATCCGTTTGACGTTTGGTTACCCAGTTAGGTCCGACCAGATTCGATTAAATTTAAAAAAAAATAATTTCTGTTTTGACCAGGTCTGACCTGGGTTGACCATCTTTGACTTTGGTTTGACCGAGTTATTTGGCCATTAAACGAAACCATTTCGAACTATTTTTTTGGGCAATTTTCAATTTTAATCATAGGTTTGATTAAGTATTGAAAATATTTAATTTCATAATTAATTTCCTATTTAATTTTAATAATGAGTTATTAAATTGAGTGGGAGTTTTAATTGATAGAATTTAGGGATAATGATGTTTTGCCCCCTCTACTTTGTCAAGTTAACAAACAGCCCCCTATACTATGAAATGATCAATTTACCCCCTTCTACTATGCCAACCTAACAAACACCCCTTCCATCCAAATCCATCAAATTCCGTTAAGTGATGACTCACCAATATGACTCATCCACAATTAATGATTGTACATTGCCACATCATTAATGACAGTACATTTTAAGTACAAAAGGCAATAAAATATTAATTTTAAATTTATAAATTAAAAAGTATATATTTAATATTTTTATGGATTTTTATTTTTAATGTTTTCAATTAAATAAATATTTTGGATTAAAAAATTTCAAAGTTATTTTAGAAAAAAATGTATATTTATTTTAGAAAAAATGTAATTTCATTTTTAATACTAAAATCCATAAGGGAAATATTTTTTAAAAAATATTTTTTATTTTTTTATTTATAAATTAAATTTAATTCTTTTTATAATTTTTCTTTTTTTCTTTTTAGTTCAGTTGAGATAGATGAAAGTCGTTGATGTGGCAATGTACAGTCATTAATTGTGGATGAGTCATATTGGTGAGTCATCACTTAACGGAATTTGGATGGAAATTTGGATGGAAGGGGTGTTTTGTTAAGTTGGCATAGTAGGAGGGGGGTAAATTGATCATTTCATAGTATAGGGGGCTGTTTGTTAACTTGGCAAAGTAGAGGGGGGCAAAACACCATTTTCCCTAGAATTTATGGGCAAGTTTTGAAATCTATATCCATGAATTTTTTTAAATATTAACGATAATTCCTATAATTGAATGAATTTTATTGTTGAAACAATTATAATAAAGGAGTTTATTATTAGGGTTTAATTAGAATAAAATTGTTTTATTCGTAATTAATTACCACCTTAATTAAAATTGGTTAATTAGGGTTAAATCTATCATGCATGCTAGATTTAAGGTCATTCACTCATGCGATAGTGAATGAATGGATGTTATATACATGTGTTATTGTGTATATCGTGCGTTTTGTGGCAAGGCGTGCAGGTTCTTGGTGATCGGATAAAAGGCCCCACCCCAATTTAATTTATTTTATTTTGGGAAATACGGTCTGCGTACCGTTTATTTTTGTTGTAATTTTATTATTTTTGTAAATTAATAAGATGGATTGGGAATCTTGTATTTAGTTTACAAAATTATGTAATTACAACAAAGGAGGGATGGACGCTAGTCAAAGACTCAAGGATAGGAGATCCTTCGATGATGAACATGAAGCGCTTTCCAAGATTAAAGGGGGCCAAGATCCGATCACCTACAAGCGTTTATTGTCTGAATGCTTAGAACCATATTTTAGGTTGTTGTGTATGTCTCTTGCGCGATTAGTTCACTAGCAAACGTAGATAAAAACACATCACCTAAAATGTCCCCAAAGTAAAATTGAGACAATGCTTTACCATAACGAGACCTGTGATGCCTTTACAAGAACTAGGCCTTTTCTGCCAAAGTAGACTATGGACCTATTATTGCACTGGATAACAAGGGTGGATCTTAGGGGTCCATAAGTTCGTTTTGGTCGTACTCAACGAATACAAAAGACAAAGTTTTGGTTCGAAGCATAGTCGATTTTGTGATTGTCACATAATCAACCAAGAGTCACAAAAGGTTTGTGATTGACCAATGGGTTGGTCTACCTAAATTACAAAATTTTAGTGGCAGTGCCAAAGTACGGCTAACTTTTTGATGGATTTAGGATCTTGGGAAGTATTTCATTCAAGGGGACACACTTTTGTGTGAATGAAGTACACATATGCTCTTAATTTTAGAGAAAATTGTTGAGCTATGTATATTTGAAACAATAATAGTTTTTGCACTTTATTTTCGTAGAATTATGGTTAGTCAACTCGTTTATCCTATCACCAAATGAATTTATCCTTATGAAGGAGAAAATCAAAGCATTGTGAATGCTAAAGGCTTTTGAAGCCCTCACCACACATAGAACAAAGTAGTGTTCTTAAGGAAATGTCCTTGAAATCCATACTTTAAAATTCAAATAGTCACCTCATATAAGGAAGAGAAGACTATAAGTGAATTTTAAAAGACAATAGTTGATTGTCATGTGCCACGTGTTGTCATTCATAGAACCACTTGGAGTGAACTTTATAATGCATACTCTATCCTTGGTACCCCAAACGACCAAATCTCTCCCAAAATTCATACAATGACTGCATGAATTAAGTGGGAGGAGAACTAGAAGCAATGGTTGCCTCCCGTCCGTAGTTGGCTGGTTTATACACATTCGTGTGAACCACTTCGGATATGGTGTTAAAGGTAGCCGCGTTTAAAGTATTAAACAAGGGAGTGAGAGGTGTAATACCCACAGAGCACCATACGAGCAAGAGATCGTAAATGAAAATGGATTTCAGACATAATCATTTTTGTAACTTGGAAGAAGTTAGTGGTAGAATAAAACTCCGCATTGACAATGATGCTAAGATGGCATGCATTCTAGTGGGAGTTTTAGTTCTAATAACACCAAGAAGCAATAGACAAACTCATAACCCACAAACTTTTGGCATTTAGACACATTAGTTTGCTACGCATGAAACAACTTTAGACAGTTGGTGTTTCAATCTCATTTTCATAAGAGAGTTTTGATACATGCAAAGCTTTACCTAATGGGAAAGATGACTAGGTCGTCATTCTTCTGCCAAAGTGAAAGAGTAAGTGATCTTTTGGCCCACACACATACTGATGTGTTTGGACCTAAGAGTTCAATAACTCGTGGAGGGTTTAGATACTTCATCACTCTTACTGATTACTTAAGTAGGTATGGGTACATCTACTTAATGAATCGGAAGTTTGAATCTTATGAAATGTTCAAAGATTCCAAAAATGAAGTACAAAACCAATTGGTAGGAAGATAAAAGTCATTGCGTTTGACCGAGATGGTGAATATCTTAGCCAAGAGTTTTTCTGATCATCATAGGAGTTATGAAATCATTTCACAACTCAATTCTCTTGGAATGCCATAGTTGAATGGCCTGTTTAAGAGGAGAAGTTGAACCTTGTTAGACATGGTTCAGTCAATGATGAGCTTCACTAATCTTCAAATATTTTTTATGGGACATGAAACTACTGCGTTTACACTGAATAAAACTTCGTCTAAGTCTGTTGAAAAGACACCATATCACATATGGACAGTGATATCTTTTCTAAAAGTTTGGGGTCGTGAACTTTATGTTAAGCGTATGCTTTTCGATAAACTAGCACCAAAATCAGACAAAGTGCCTATTTGTAGGTTATCCTAAAGAGACGAAGGGATATTAATTCTACAATCTTGAAGAGAACAAAGTGTTTGTTGCTCGTGATGGTGTCTTCTTGGAAAATGAGTTCATTTTCAAGAAAACAAGTGGGAGAAATATTCATCTTGAAGAGACTCAAGATGATGACCAACAAATGGATACTGATCCAATTACATCTGAGAACTCGATTGAATAAGAAATTGTTCAAAACAGTGAAGATGTAGAGGAAACGCCAAAGGATGGGCGATATACTCAAGTTGTTGTTGTTCACTCCAAATTCGTTAGTCTAAATGGACTAGAATTCAATCTAAGAAGATTTGTAATCTTCATTAATAATGGAACTCTAGACATATTGCTTCTTGAAAGTCAAGAACCAATAACCTACAATCGAGCAATGACGAGTTCAGACTCCTAATCTTGGCAAGAGGCTATGATTTAATCCATTCGGATTATCCCATCGATTGCTGCATTTCATGATTATGAATATGGCAGTTGGATATCAAAACCGCCTTCCTGAATGAATTTCTGGAAGAGGATGTGTACATGACACAACCAATAGGTTTTTAAGATACTAAAATTTTGGGAAGGTATGCAAACTTGAGAGATCCATGTATGGACTTAAGTAAGCATCAAGGAGTCGAAACCTCATACTTGATGAAGCTGTCAAGGAAATTGACTTCATCTTATGTATAGAGAAAACTTGTGTCTACAAGAAATTCAGTGGGAGCAATGTAGTCTTTTGGTCTTGTATGTGGATGACATACTAGTCATTTGAAAATGTGTTTTCAATGAAAGACCTGGGTGAGGTAGAGTACATATTGGGCTTTAAGATCTATAGAGATAGACCAATGAAGCTCTTTAGTCTATGTCAAGAGACTTATACTGATAAGGTCCTTGATAGGTTCGATATGAAGGAATCCAAAGGAGATATCTTCTTATGAACCACGACATACATTTCAGCAAAGAATCGTGTCTTTAGACACAAGCTGAAAATGAGATATGATGAGTGTTCCACATGGTTTGGCTATAAACTCATTATGTATGTCATGACCTGTACTCGAAGAGATGTTGCATCATGTGCAACAGATTCCAATCGAATCCATGTGATTTTTCACTGGATTGTTGAGAGCATCCTTAAGTATCTTGCTAAAAACTTAGGATGATTCTTCAGTGATTGGAGGTGAAAAGGAAGTTGACTATTGAATGGTATTGTGATGCCAACCATTTGACTAATCGTGATGGCACGTAGTCATAATCTAGATACGTCTTCATGGAGATGAAGGATTAGTGATAAAATCGGGTTTACCAAGGTCGTATTCCACGGGGTTCTCTCAATGGCCTCTACTCACATTCCTCGTAGACGGTCTATTCATTTGAAAGGAGTTTTGGTTTGAAATAGGAATTAAAACTTAAAGGAAACTAAATAAAGAAAGAGAAATAAAGTGGTGCAAATCAAAGACAAGGGGGTTCTCTTGGTAGGTAGTTTCATCATGCTCAAGATGTCTAATTGAACAAACAAGCTAATCAAGATCGAGTTTGCATTCGGATGACCATGCATTTCACTTTATAGACTCGATGCACTCTCGTAGCACCTAATCCCTATCCCAATACCACTCAACTTAGGCTCTCGCTCTCAAGCTAAGTGAAAAAAGGATGCATTCTAAGTGTTTGATGAAATGCCAAGACACAAGACCTTCTCTTAAGACTCTATGACCACAAGGCTAGGCACAACACTCTCATATCAATGCCCTAACACTAAGGGATTCACCAAAAAGCATTTTCACACTCAATTGAATGAAAATCCACATGCACACCAAGTGTTCGATAAAATGCCCAAGAGAGAAATCAAGTGAAAATGGTTGAAATAAGATGATCTAATCTCTTAGAACACACTCACTTCAATCCCTAGACCTACAATCTATGCAATCCAAGCACTCTCATGCATCAAATCACAATGAATGGACCAAATTAAGCAAACATGGCATAAAATGGCATTAAGAACAAGTCTAGGAATCATCCTCATACAACCAAGATCAATCATGGCAAGTTCTATACAATCATCTCTCTATCATAGCATAATAATCTACCCATCCAAGATGAACCCTAGAAACTCAGCCACACATGGCCAAGGGAGTAAAGAGAAAAGAAGGAAGAATGGTCACCAAGAACACCATGGATGATTCCTTGAGATGATCTTCACTTCTTCACTTAGAGCACTTCTCCCAAGGTTTGTTGGCTTCAATCCTAGCTCAATGGCTTCAAATTGCTCCAAAAACGTGCTCTAGGGTTTGAGGGTTCGTGGATATGTGTTTGGGGTTCAAAAGTATGATATCATTCCCAAAAATGGCCAAAAACAAGAGTATATATAGTGCAGGGGACAGTGCACGGCGTGCACCCCTGCACGGCGTGCACAGTGCACGCGTGACCCTGCACCAGCACGCGTGCACCCCTGCACTCTGCAGAAAACCCGATCTTGCAAGGCTCAAATCTCCCTCGTCCGGCCTCCAAATGACCTCCCGTTTGCTCGTATGCGCTCCTTGTCATCCGTACTTTGAAGCCAATACTGAAAATGCACAGAGGCAACTCCAATAGACCACGAATTTGGCTCCAAAGTGGCAACCGGACAACAAAATGACACTTTGCACAAAATCTCAAATAAAAGCATAAAGTCATGTCATTTCACGAATAAACACGGGCATATCATAGGTCATTTATAAGCTTAAAATGCACTAATTAAAGTCACATCAAATTCCCCTACGACTAAGCTTTGCTTGTCCTCAAGCAAATGAATTAGAAAACATCCAAGTTCACAAATGACAAGTTCGGTCCATTGAGATTCAAGCAATCACAATTTAGCTTAAACTGTTCCACGAACAAACTAGACCTACACATACAAGAACATCAACCAAACAAGTCTAAACCTCACTAATATTTTCACACTTCAAGTAGTGGTTGACTGGGACACAGCAAAACCGACCACGACAACACCAACTCTAATCAAAAGACTTGAAATCGGGGCATGGATCGTAAGTGGTGAGTGATTAAAATGTGGCTATCGACTCGACTTCATCCGCTTCTAGATCCGCACTTCACAAAACTCTGGCTAGGATCAAGGGCTACATGTGAGAACTCCTTTTCTTTCTTCTTTTTTTTTTCTTACTGCATACTAGTGCTCGATTCAACACTTCACTTAGGTGTTGAATCTGCCTAGCTCACAGCCTTTGCCCTTTTGCTTAGTGCTCAACCCGACACTTCACTTAGGTGCCGAGCTTGCCTAGCTTTTCTTTTGAGCATTTTTTTTTTCACAATTTAGCCACTTGATCCTTAGCCCCTTGACAACTTCCGCACAAGATTTCGAATTGGATTCCGTCTAGTCTCAAGCCACAATCACGAAAGATCAAAAAGAGAATGAAAAACATGGACGAGGGGAAGAAATTCTTATTGCCTTCATCATCCTAGACCGGTGTTATCGAGTGGTATAAAAACACGTATCAACCAATCAACTAACATACAAGAGTGATAAAATCTCAGTTCTGGTCCAGACTCATTTGATATTAGTGCTAACATGCCGGTTATAGGTTCTAAGTGGAACAATTTAAACATCATTGTGAAAGCTTGAAGTCAATTAAACACTAAACGTCAAGAACCGAACGATTCTATAATAGAGGAATTCGATATTCAATTAAGATCATGCAACACATCAAAACATAGCTTTAGACTTCTACCGACAAATAATCACACCAAAACTCAAACTCCCCTACGACTAACATGAGCATTGTCCTCAATGATCAAGAGAGAGAGAGGATAAGGTGGAACGAATATACCGCGCGGTGAAGAAAGGAAGCCGGAGATGGAATCCCGGGTCAAGTAACCTGCTCAGGACGAGGACCTGAATCAGGGGTACCTGTATAAAACAAGGGAGGGCACACCACTCAAACACAACCCATAGTCGACAAGATGAGAGTACAGATGAGATGTGTGATCCAACAACAAGACAAGTTCAAAGCCAGAAATGAAAGGAGAAAATCAGAAGTCAAACACAACAAAACATGCAGTCATAACAAAAAGAAAAGAAAGGAAAAATCCAAAGTCCTGAGAAGTGGTGAGTGATCCTGTGGCTCTCAGTGGGGTGGTGGTCGGGGGTGCCCAGGCCACTGAGACCATGGATGGTAGCCGTCAAACGGGGGAGGCGGTGGAAAGACTGTCCAAGTGCTGGAGGGCCGGATTCAGAGTGGAAGCTCTCCTGGTAGTAGTAGGACTGATGCTGCTGCCAGTACTGAGAGTGCTGAATCTGGGTAATCTGGATACCCTGAAACTGCTGAACCTCATGCACCTGAGCAAGCTGCTGTCCATAGAACTGCTGGCTCTCAAAGTCCCTAGCGTTGTACGCCTCTAGGTCCTGAACTCTCCTGTTAAGATCCTGTATCGCCGCACTGTCTCTCCTCTGTCCCGCACGCATATCCTCCACTACGGTGGTGAGGCGACCCATCCCGAGATAAGCTCATGAAGTGTAGTAGGGTCGATCTCTTCATCCTCCTCATCACTGTCATCATCTGAGATCCGACAAGTCGGGACCAGAAGGTCTGTGATCTGAGCTGTAGTAGGACAATCCGCAGAGAACTGGTCGAGGCTCGACAAATGCTGGAGCAGGACCAAAAGCATCAAGGCACTCATACCCTCGCACCAACCTGGTCACAAATCCCCCTCCCAGCAGAACACCAACCGTGTCATTAGCTTGTATCTGAAGGAGGGCTCCTAGCACTAAATCACCTAGATGCAGCTTGATGCCCCTCTCCAAGAAATAAAAGAGAAACAAATCTCTGACTGAGACTACACCTGGAGAGGAGGATGACTTCCTATGGGTGATGGAGTGCCGGAAGAAGTGATGGAGGAGCTTCAGCATGGGCCGATTCACTTCTGTGACCTTGGAGGAGCGAGCTGAATAACCTCTAGCCCTCGGTGCAATTTCCTTGAAGAATGCACTCTTGGCGTCCCCCGCAAGAGAAGATATGAGAGCCAACCCAGAGAGCTCGCCACTTTGAACCTCCGCCCACTCATAGAACCCAAGACGGTATCCAAATTCATCAATGGAGCACACACGCGCCATCCCGCCGAGCCTGAAGCGCACACAAACCTCACTAGTGGTCTCGTGACACTCCACAGTGAGAGTGCTCAAGAACTCCTTTGTAGGCCACTCATATGCCCTCTCGTCTACCTCCAAGAGCGGCCAAATACCGGCTCCATTAGCAAAAGTCCTCAAAGCATCCAACCAACCTTCACGACTCTGCAACCCCTCAAAATCAAATCTACCCTGCCTCGCCACGGGCCATCTCGCCATAACCTGATAACGACTGTAAGCCCGATCTCTGGGGTCGAAGTCGAAGATCCTCTGAACCACTGATTCAGGAGGGTCGACGCCACGAGGAGCTGGAGGCGGCGAAGGTGACCGTGGTGGAGGAGCAGAAGACTCCCCAGTCTGTCCCTTCCGCTTCTTGGAAGCTGGTGCCTTGGATCGCTTAGGGGCGGAGGATTTAGGAGGCATCCTGCAAAAGAAGTGCAAACAAAGATTCAACAAGAAGGGCACACTCCTAACACAAATCCTATCGAGGCGCCGAATCATAACACATGATCAAAACAATGAGCACAATATCGAGCACGATTCAAGATCATCACGTTCAAATGCAACAACCTATGCTAGCAAAAATCAAATCATTGAATTCCAAGCTGAAGCAAAAGGCATGCATCATGGATCAAAAACACGAATCAAGAACATATAAGCCTAAGTCCACACAATGTAAGGAGGAATGTACAAAAATAAATTAACGAGTGGTGATTAACCACACCCCTCCTCACACAAAGAATCGAATTCAGTCCCTGAATTCAGAACCTGCAGAAACAAAAGACACATTCCAATGATAGGCACGGAGTAGGATCACAAGTCAAACACTAATAACCACACCTAACTCCACCATTCAAATAAATCACGATAAAAGAACATACTGCCCCCATCAAGCCACCACGAATCCAGGGCAACCATCGACCAATCAAGAGTAATCAAAGCAGCCACGACTCAAGAACAATCAATCAACCACCAAGCAAAACAATCAAATCAGTTTCACAAAGCTAAAATCGGCCCAACAATGGACACAAGCAACGCCATAACCCCAAACTTGCGCACATGAAACCAAGCAAATCCCACACCCAAACGAAGCAAGTAGAATCTGCCAACACTCAAGGAAACACCACACCACAAGTAAACAAACAAACCAACTCAACAAACCACACCCCTTACATCAAAATCCTAACAATCAAAATCAATGCCCAACTCCACAAATCAAAGCAAACCAACTATATCAACATTCAATCAAACCACACTACCAACGGCCAACTAACTCAAGCAACCAAAGTTGAAATTCCAAATTAAAATTTGGAACCTGGAATCGGGGGCAGAGGTGGGAGGGTGGCGGCTGGAGTGGGAAAAAGGAGCCGGCGGCGGGATAGGTGGTGGGCAGGAGTTTCGGCGGGCGGGTCCGGTGGCGTCGGGCGGGTAAGAGGAGATGGCTGGCGGCGAGTGGTTGGGCGGGCGAGAGAAGGCGGCTAGATTGGGAGGGGTCGCCGATTGAAGTTGGGGGGCTGGGCAGATGATTGGTGAGCGGGAGTCGGGGCTGAGCTGGCGGTGGCGTCGGCTGGGTTGATTGGAGTCGGTGGCGGCGTCGGCTGGGTTGAGAGAGTCGGCGGGCAGAGGAAGACGGGTGCTGGGCTGGGGAGTCGAGGAAAGGGGAGAAGAGGGGGGGTTGGGTTTGTTGGGTGGTTTGGCTAGGTCGGGTCAGGTGGGTGGGTGAATGGGTCGGGTGGAAACCAAAACCAAGCCAAACTGAAACAAGGAAAAACCAAAGACCAACCACGAGGTGCACGGCGTGCACCCTGGAGCTGAAAAAATTTTTTGATGCTCCTGGACAGCCCGTGCACCAAACCGTGCACGGTGCACGGCGTGCATCATGCACGGCGTGCAGTGGTGCACGGCGTGCACCCCCTCAGCTCAAAATCAAATTTTCACTATGACGAAAAACGACCAAAACACCGCCAAATCAACCCAAAACGGACCCCCAACTTCAGAATTTCAACGCCTACGAGACCACAAAGGACACCACAACAACTCAAGGACCTTGAACACCACAAAAACACACAATCATGCAATCAAATCAAGAAGAAAAAACATGAAAAACACTCGGGTTGCCTCCCGAGAAGCGCTTGTTTAACGTCTTAAGCTCGACGAAGCAAAGAGCACTCAAGGCACGACCAAAGACAAGACCTCAACAGCACCTATAGTATCACTAACAACATAATGCTTAAGTCTATGGCCATTCACCTTAAAAGGTTCGGTTTGGGATGGAGAGATTACCTCGATGGTGCCATAAGAAAAACATGAGTTACCGTAAAGGGGCCGGACCAACGAGACCTCAATTTCCCGGGAAAGAGCTTGAGCCGAGAGTTGTATAGGAGGACTTGATCACCAACTTTGAAATCCTTGCCCGGCTTCAAACGGGAATCATGAATGAGCTTCGTCCTCTCCTTGTAAAGCTTTGCATTCTCATATGCATGATGGCGATACTCCTCGAGCTCATGTACCTGAAACTTACGCTCTTCTCCTGCGAGACTCATATCAAGGTTTAGAAATTTCAATGCCCAATAAGCTCGGTGCTCGAGCTCTACCGGCAAATGGCATGCTTTGCCATAGACCATCCTATAGGGAGTAGTGCCTATAGGGGTCTTGTAGGCCGTGCGGTAGGCCCATAGAGCGTCATCAAGCTTCTTCGACCAATCTTTCCGTGATTGGTCGACCGTCTTCTCTAAGATTCTCTTAAGTTCCCTATTGGTCACCTCGGCTTGGCCACTAGTTTGAGGGTGATACGAGGTGGACATCCGATGAGTGACGCCGAACCGGTGGCATACTCTATCGAATTGCCCTTGAAAATGAGTACCTCGATCACTAATGATAGCACGAGGGGTACCAAAACGGGTGAATAACTTAACAAGAAACTTCCCTACGACTCGGGCATCATTGGTAGGCAAAGCTTGTGCCTCCGCCCATTTAGACACGTAATCTACCGCAACTAATATGTACTTGTTACCATGCGAAGTAGGAAACGGTCCCATGAAATCAATACCCCATATATCAAATATTTCTACCACTAACGAGACATTTTGAGGCATTTCGTTACGGGAAGAGATGTTACCTGAACGTTGACACGCATCGCAAGACTTAACAAAGTCTTGACAATCTCGGAAGATCGAGGGCCAAAAGAATCCGGACTCAAGTACCTTGCGAGCCGTGCGATTTGCTCCATGATGTCCACCCGTAGGACCGGAGTGGCAATGTCCATGATGTCCTTAGACTCTCCATAAGTGACACATCTTCTAATCATACCATCCGCGCCAACTCGAAATACAAAAGGATCGTCCCAATAGTAATGCTTCAAATCCGCAAAGAACTTCCTTTTGTCTTGAGTGGAGAGGCCCTCCTTCAAGTCTCCACTAGCAAGATAGTTAGCCAAATCCGCGAACCAAGGTTCCTTGAACTCTAAAGTTGTTATAGCGAATAATAGCTCATCGGGAAGTTGTCATTGATCTCTTCATTTCCATTGTGTACCATTTCCGCCTCTTCCAAGCGAGACAAGTGGTCGGCGGCTACATTCTCGGACCCCTTCTTATCGCGAATCTCAATATCAAACTCTTGCAATAGAAGGACCCATCGGATCAACCTTGGTTTAGCATCGGTCTTGGATAGAAGGTACCTCAAAGCTTGGTGGTCCGTGAAGACAATAGTGTGAGAAAGTACCAAGTAGGACCTAAACTTATCAAAAGCAAACACTATGGCCAAGAGCTCCTTCTCCGTAGTTGTGTAGTTCCTTTGAGCATCATTGAGAGTCTTACTTGCATAGTATATTGGATGGAATCTCTTGTCGATTCGTTGGCCTAGAACCGCTCCAATGGCGTAATCACTAGCATCACACATCAACTCAAATGACTTTGACCAATCCGGAGCAATGAGTATAGGGGCATTCGTGAGCTTACCCTTGAGGAGTTCAAAAGCTCACAAGCACTCTTCATCAAAACGAAATTCCACATCCTTCTCAAGAAGCCGAGTCATAGGAGTAGTTATTTTCGAGAAGTCTTTGATGAAGCGCCTATAGAAACCGGCATGCCCCAAGAAGCTTCTCACGGCTTTCACGGATGAGGGTGGAGGAAGTTGAGAGATGGTCTCCAACTTTGCCTTGTCAACCTCAATGCCCTTTTTAGAGATCTTGTGACCAAGAACAATCCCTCATTGACCATGAAATGACACTTCTCCCAACTTAATGCAAGATTGGTCTCTTCACACCGACGCAAGACCTTCTCAAGGTTCCTTAAGCATAGGTCGAACGAATCCCCAAAAACGAGAAGTCGTCCATGAACACTTCCATGATATCTTCCACAAAATCATCGAAAATGGCAAGCATACACCGTTGGAAGGTGGCGGGAGCATTGCACAACCCAAAGGGGATCCGTCGATAAGCAAAGGTACCGAAGGGGCATGTGAATGTGGTCTTCTCGATGTCCTCCGAGGCGATCGGGATTTGGAAGTACCCGGACATACCATCCAAGAAACAATAGTACTCGTGCCCGGAGAGACGCTCGAGCATTTGATCCATGAAAGGTAGAGGAAAGTGATCCTTCCTAGTGGCATCATTGAGTCGACGATAATCTATGCAAACACGCCACCCGGTGATCGTCCTTGTCGGGATAAGCTCATCCTTGTCATTAGCTACCACCGTGATCCCTCCTTTCTTGGGAACAACTTGCACGGGGCTAACCCAAGGGCTGTCCGAGATAGGAAAGATAATCCCCGCATCCATAAGCTTAATAACTTCTTTCTTCACAACCTCCTTCATGTTAGGATTTAGCCTTCTTTGTGGTTGCACAACCGGCTTGAAATCTTCCTCCATAAGGATCCGATGTGAGCAAAATGTGGGACTTATACCTCGAATATCCGAGATGCTCCACGCAATGGCTCTCATGTACTTCTTGAGGAGCTCCACTAGACGGTCCTTTTGCTCGGGTAGAAGCTCAGAATTGATGATGACCGGTAGCTTAGAATCTGGCATGCGAAAAGCATACTCCAAATGTGCGGGAAGAGGCTTAAGCTCAAGAGTAGGTGGTTCTTCATAGGAGGTCTTTACCCTTTCCACCTTCGGGAGAGCAACAAAAACCGTTTCACCCTCTAACTTGTCTCTCCCTTCATCAAGGTAAGCCACTTGAGCTTTTAACTCCGGGGTGCCTAAATGTTCCTGCACATCCGTTCTAAGGCAAACATCCAAAGAATCTCGACACACAAAGTTAGAAATACTACACACACTAGCCGAAGCAATAGTATCACACGAGTACTCTAAATCATCTTGTGCGTGAGCAAACTTCATGCCATCGGCTATGCAAAATGTGACACTCTCTTGTCCTACTCTCAATGTCAATTTTCCGTCATGCACATCAATCAAAGCACGAGAAGTAGCTAGGAATGGTCTACCAAATATCAATGAAACATCAACATCATCGGTATCAATGACCGCAAAATCAACTAGGAACACAAAAGGGCCTACTTTGACTAGCACATCATCAACAATCCCCCTAGGACTCTTGGTCGACTTGTCCGCAAGTTGAATGTACATACGAGTAGGACGAAGATTAGACAACCCTAGCTTCTCAAATATGCAATAAGGCATGACATTGATACTAGCACCTAGATCCGCAAGACCATTAGCAAGAGAAATATTACCAATAGCACAAGGGATAGTAAAGGTACCCGGATCCTTGAGCTTTTTGGGTGGACTTTTGAAGAGAACGGCGGAGCATTCCTCATTAAGGTGGACTAGAGATGTCTCCGTAGCTTTCTCTTGTTGGTGTAGAGTTCCTTCATGAACTTAGCATATTGGGGCATCATAGTCATTGCTTCGGGAAACGGAAGAGAGAATTGCATTTGACTAATCCGCTCCACAAACTTCTTGAAAACCTTCTCAAGGCCATCCTTCTTCAATCGAGATGGGTATGGAGGTTTAGGCTTGTATGGAGATACAACCGGTGCGGGAGGAGAGACCGGTGGTGTACTCGATGTAGCCTTACTAGGTTCCTTTGCAACCTTAGTGTTCACATCACCCGTAGGAGGTTCGACTTCAACCTCAACTTCATCCGAAGGAGGATCATTAATATCATCATCATCAACCATTAGATTAGGATCTTGTACCTTTGTAGAGTCAATTGGAGTAGAGGTTGTATCTTGCAAGGGTTTTCCACTTCTCAAGGTCACTACCTTGCAATGCTCCGGACCTTTGGGGTTGAGCTCGGTATTGGAAGGTAAAGTGCCCGAGGTCGCTCCGAGAGTGCCTTAGAAATATGTCCTAATTGGTTCTCCAAATTGGCAATTGAAGCTTGTTGATTCTTGATGAGTTGGATCATTGCCGCATTGGTATCTTCTTGAGAGATCGAAGAACCACCCTCCTTATTTTGAGGAGGCTTGTTGAACCCGGGTGGTCCTTCACCTCTATGGTTGTACATTCCCGTGGGGTAGGACCTTGGAAACCTTGACTTGGATGTCCACTTTGATTCCATTGATTTCCCCCTTGGTGCCCTTGACCTTGGGGTCCTCCTTGAGTCCCTTGGCTACCTTGGTTTAGGTTACTTCCTTGAGACCACTGGTTGCCTTGATAACCCCTAAAACCTTGATAACCTCCTTGATTTCCTTGGTTGTAGCCCTTGCTATAACCACTACCTTGACTCCCTTGGCCTTGGTAACCTTGGTTAGACTTGTTGTACCAAGGTCGGTTATAGTTACCTTGATAGTTACCTTGGGGGCTGAAATTACCATGGAAACCTTGACCTTGTGCGAAGCTTACCTCCTCAAGGTCGCCTTGGCCAAGTTCAGGAGTGGCGGAAGGACAACACTAACATCGTGATCTTGACCCCCACAACCCTCACAACAAAATACCGAAGCAACCGGTGGATTGCCCACATGAGATGATTGAACCTTGGAGGGATGCTTAGGCATGCTTAGGTTGCTTACTTGTGAAGCCATGGCGTCGATCTTAGACATAAGGAGAGCGATCATTGGATCATCTTCATCTCGATGTCCCGGTAACTTATGCTTCTTCCCATAGGTGGATGAATCCTTTGGTGCATCAACACTTACGGACCGAGAGTCATAGTGCGTGTCACTTCCATACTTAGACTTAGGAGGTTGTTGTCGAGACCAACTCCTTGTCTTGTTGGCCATCTCCGCGAAGAGTTCTAGAGCATCTTCGGGAGTGAGCATCCTTAAGTCACCTCCGGCGGCTTGGTTGATCATCCTTGTATTCTCAAAATCAAGGGACCTAGCAAAGATGTCCGCCAAGCTCCATTCGGCGAAGTTGTGATGAGGACAAGACCGAAGAATGGCTTGGAACCTATTCCAAGTCTCATGGAAGAGCTCTCCCTTGTGTTGTATGAAGTGGTTGATGCGGTCTCGGATTGCATCCGTCATATAGGGAGGGAAGAATTCTTCAAGGAAAGCTTCGGCTAGGCCTTCCCATGTAGTGAATGTTCTACTAGGTTGGTTCTCCAACCAAGACTTGGCTCGACCTTTGAGTGAGAAAGGGAAGAGTCGGAGTCGTATGCAATCCGGGTGAACTTGGTCATTCTTAACCGTGTCACATATCTCCAAGAAGTCCTTGAGATGCCTAGATGGACATTCACCATCAATGCCATTGAACACCACTCCATTTTGAACCATTTGGATCATATTAGGCTTGAGCTCAAAGTTCCTAGCATTGACGGGTCTTCGAACAATGCTAGAGGCTGCCCCTTCAAGAGTAGGACGAGCATAATCCGCCAAGGTACGTCTTGCACCCCTTTGTGAGTGATCCTCATCATTAGTGTGGTGTGAATGTACCGATTGGTCATCGTCATCCCCGTGTTGAGACATAGTGTGGTGTGAGATGCGATCAACTTCTTCTTCTTCAACTATAGGAGGTGGGGAAGTGGTAGGTGACTTGAGCACTTGTTCTAGTCCTTGGATTCGTGCTTGAAGACGAGCTGAACGCCTCATGCACTAACCCAAAATCTCCTACAAACAAGCACAACAAACACACCCGAGTAATACGACAATGCGGAATAACAAAACCAAACAACAAGTAAAAGGAAGCAAAAACTAAATTGGAAGGAAGTGAATAGATCGGTCCACTACTAAGTGCTTTCAAAGGAATGAGAAAGTCCCCGGCAACGGCGCCAAAAACTTGATAAAATCGGGTTTACCAAGGTCGTATTCCACGGGGTTCTCTCAATGGCCTCTACTCACATTCCTCGTAGACGGTCTATTCATTTGAAAGGAGTTTTGGTTTGAAATAGGAATTAAAAACTTAAAGGAAACTAAATAAAGAAAGAGAAATAAAGTGGTGCAAATCAAAGACAAGGGGGTTCTCTTGGTAGGTAGTTTCATCATGCTCAAGATGTCTAATTGAACAAACAAGCTAATCAAGATCGAGTTTGCATTCGGATGACCATGCATTTCACTTTTATAGACTCGATGCACTCTCGTAGCACCTAATCCCTATCCCAATACCACTCAACTTAGGCTCTCGCTCTCAAGCTAAGTGAAAAAAGGATGCATTCTAAGTGTTTGATGAAATGCCAAGACACAAGACCTTCTCTTAAGACTCTATGACCACAAGGCTAGGCACAACACTCTCATATCAATGCCCTAACACTAAGGGATTCACCAAAAAGCATTTTCACACTCAATTGAATGAAAATCCACATGCACACCAAGTGTTCGATAAAATGCCCAAGAGAGAAATCAAGTGAAAATGGTTGAAATAAGATGATCTAATCTCTTAGAACACACTCACTTCAATCCCTAGACCTACAATCTATGCAATCCAAGCACTCTCATGCATCAAATCACAATGAATGGACCAAATTAAGCAAACATGGCATAAAATGGCATTAAGAACAAGTCTAGGAATCATCCTCATACAACCAAGATCAATCATGGCAAGTTCTATACAATCATCTCTCTATCATAGCATAACTAATCTACCCATCCAAGATGAACCCTAGAAACTCAGCCACACATGGCCAAGGGAGTAAAGAGAAAAGAAGGAAGAATGGTCACCAAGAACACCATGGATGATTCCTTGAGATGATCTTCACTTCTTCACTTGTAGCACTTCTCCCAAGGTTTGTTGGCTTCAATCCTAGCTCCAATGGCTTCAAATTGCTCCAAAAACGTGCTCTAGGGTTTGAGGGTTCGTGGATATGTGTTTGGGGTTCAAAAGATATGATATCATTCCCCAAAATGGCCAAAAACAAGAGTATATATAGTGCAGGGGACAGTGCACGGCGTGCACCCCTGCACGGCGTGCACAGTGCACGGCGTGCACATCTGCACGGCGTGCACCCCTGCACTCTGCAGAAAACCCGATCTTGCAAGGCTCAAATCTCCCTCGTCCGGCCTCCAAATGACCTCCCGTTTGCTCGTATGCGCTCCTTGTCATCCGTACTTTGAAGCCAATACCTGAAAATGCACAGAGGCAACTCCAATAGACCACGAATTTGGCTCCAAAGTGGCAACCGGACAACAAAATGACACTTTGCACAAAATCTCAAATAAAAGCATAAAAGTCATGTCATTTCACGAATAAACACGGGCATATCATAGGTCATTTATAAGCTTAAAATGCACTAATTAAAGTCACATCAATTAGTATGTTGGAAGAGCACCAAATGGATTTTGGTGGCTCAATCTGCTACGAAATCATAGTACATAGTTGCAGTAGAAGCGACAATGTAAGCTATGTGGATCAATAAGTTTCTGATAGAGCTTGATGTGGTTCCTTCACGTTAAAAGGAAGTAGGTCTTCATTGTGACAACAATGAAGCCACTTCTCGTTTGAAGGAACCAAGCCCCAAAGGCTAGGTCAAGCCACATTGATATGAAGTAATGTCTACTTCAAGGCTATATGAAGAAACACTTGATCACATTGTGTAAAGCTTCAACAGATGACAAGTTAGTCGATCTGTTGACTAAGCCTCTAAGCGGTGCTAGGCATAAGTAGCACAACTTGACAAAAGGACTTGGAAAAGTTGTTGGAGATTGTCTTGGAAGACCTTGCTTAGATTTGATGTATACATTATGTAATAGAGTTTATTACATGAGATGTATGACATTGGAGTTATTGTTTCAATAAAAGGAAATAGGTTTCCTTCTCATTTGATTTTGGCTTAGAATCGAATGAAATGTTCAATAGTTGAGTAGCGTTCAATGGGATCATCACCACAAGTCGTTGATGCATGAAACCCCATAAGTGAACTGAACCTCTCAAGCTATGTTTTGTCCCTAGTATGGAGTTGTTAAACTGAACATAAACGAACTCCCATAAAGGACTAGTTTGTATGATGGTTGTGATAGTCACGAGTTTCACGGACTATAGAGACAAAGTGTTGTCCTGCCATATACATGGGTATGTTTAAGTGTTGCATACTGGACATGACCTGCTTTAGAAAGTAACCCAAGACTTTCTAAAGTTATACACTTCTAGTGGATTCCTCCGACATGAGTATGGTATGACCTCATTCAATGAGTGACTCACCTTTGATTCTGTCAAACACTCACCTGAATAAGGGAGTTATAAAGGCATTGTTTTCAGGGTAGTCATGATTTAGTGGGAGCATGATCGATACAAGACTGGAGATGTCTCTCCTGCTGCAAAGCAGGATACGGTGACCCGGGCCCCTTGTAGAGTGAGAACTGTGGAAATGTATGGCCATGCTCAAATGGATTGTTGTTACAATCATTTGTTTATTTAAAACAGTTCAAGAATCTCAGTGACAAGAAGAAAGATTTTGGGCTATAAGTGAGTAACCGCTCCATGTTATCACGTTCTCAAAATGGTCGACCAGGAGACACAGGAAATCTTAACGTGTGGACTTGTCCCTCGGCCAAGTGGGAGACGCATAGGAACTAGTTAAGTGTTGGACCTGATTAATAGATTTAATTCGGGCCGGTTAGGGATTAATATGTCTTGCTAGAGACCAATATTAATCAGTGGTTTGGGCCACGACTAATCGGATCAGGTCCTACAAGGTCACCCCCTATAGTATGGACCGGATCATTAATAGGCCCAATCCATGGTGGATTGGGACTACTGGGCTGGCGGCCCATTAGGGTTAGGAAGGGATTAGGATTTCTGCCCTAATCCTATAAATAAGACTGCTAGGGTAGCAGTCAATCTGAAGCCGAATACACTTTCTCTCCGGAGAAAACCCTAGCCGCCATAACCCTAAAAGCCGTTCTTCGACCAGAAGTTCTAGCAAGCTTTGGCGAGGAAGATCCAGATCCCAGCTAGCGTGGACTAAGTAGAGGAGCTACATTTGAAGCTCTCTGGATCGATCTAAAGGCTACGGGAGCTACGGGAGGTATTAGTTTTCGAGCTAATATCACGCTTCAAGAATGTGAGTTACGATAACCCTTTTGTTATTGATTGATATGCATATCGGGCTGATCTAGGTTGTTAGATGTTTGATTCGTATTTTCGCTGCAATTCTGGTTTATGCATCTAACGTTTTCCTTCAGTTGATACTGGCATCGTCAATACACGATGAATCAATCTGCACTTCGTTATGCACTGCTCTTCTAACCTTCTTGTTACCAAAATCTTCATCAATTTGGCTAATGATAGAACTTCAAAATCAGGTCTACTAATTAACAACATGACGAGTATAGTATGGTGCACTGCAACGGACAATAGTGTTTGGCGTCTAGTGGTGGGTCAACCTTTAATGGGTTTAGGATATGGTGGGTTAGTAGGGCTAGGATTGAGTGGAGGATTGGGGAACGACGAGTCGTCTGTGAACTGAATATACGACAGAGATTGAAACGGAGTAGAAACAGAGAAAATCCTAGAAAAGTGTCATGAAATTATAAATCTAATTCAATTTGAAACCCACTTTTACATAATTAATATTGGGCTTTGTCTTTTCTATATTAATATTGGTTAATTTAGGAATCGATATAAATATGAGATTTATGTCTGGTTCTTATTTTATACTTCTAATTAATAGGCTATTACAATTTGTACTATAATTAATTAAATTTGAAACTAAGGCTAAAATTACACCGAATATTGAGTCAAACTAATACAACACTAAGCTAATATTCAAAAATGCACTAAGCCAAATTTGAAATACCCAAAAATATATATTTTATTTTCAAGGTCGGGACCGAAAAAGAGTGAGCTCCCCTCAAATCCACCCCTGCGGGATTTACTATTGTTACGACACCTCTTATAGCCCTAAGATCATGTTTTTAATCTAACGTTTATAGGAGTTGTGGGGGGGGGGAATTTAGTCAGGTGCCGACCCGGATTGGTGCTGAATCCGTGCTGAACGGCATCCGGGCCGTCGATTGAATATGGCCCACATATAGACGCTTAGGATGTAATTTAAACGGGGGCCCGCTTTTAAGGGGTAGGATGGGGTTTTCGCACCAAATGAAATAAATGAGCGGGAAAATCAGACGGCGTGTATCTGTAACTGTGCAGACATGGGCAACCGTGCAGCCGTCGCGTCGCGTCGTTTCAATGGTTACTTTTCAACTTATATATAAAACTTTTACGGATTTTCAGGAGAGAGGTAACGGATATCGAAATTCATTCTCTCTGCACGCAGCTTTTACTCTCGTTTAAAGTGTTCCTCTCTCTATCTAACCGTAATAGAAACAAAGTGCTACCGTAGTAGGTATCGAAATTCGTAACACTTTTGATAGGAATCAGTGAGTCTCGTAACACCAGAAAAGGGAATTCGTAATATTTTTCAAATGGAAGGGCAGGATGAGCGAAATCAACTGCAGCAACAAGTGCTACCCAGGCGTACACAAAGTCGGTGCAGCCCGTCGAGGATGCGCCAATGGTGGGATGCTGGTACCCCGCTCGGAAAAAATTGGTGGAAACAAGGGGGTTAGGGTTTGTACAACACCTTAATGTGACAAATTTCAAGTCAGGACAACTGATTTGGCTGATTAATCACTTCGATTTTACAAACCTAATCCTCACTGTGCGGCCTGGTGCCCAGATCACCCTGACCGAGGATCATATTCAAAGGATATATCACTTACCAAGGGGTCATGCATCCGTTTTTGATCAGTTGAACTACACTACGAAAGAGGTGAGAGTCTGGACCCGCCATCTAGGGATTCAGAGAGGTAAGGC
This sequence comes from Linum lewisii, assembly GCA_034768395.1. Classification (NCBI taxonomy): domain Eukaryota; kingdom Viridiplantae; phylum Streptophyta; class Magnoliopsida; order Malpighiales; family Linaceae; genus Linum; species Linum lewisii. Next base: position 61,765,418 of record CM068297.1, on the reverse strand, counting down.
GACATCCTGTCAGTTGGGTGTGCTCGAACATCAGTTGTCGATCGAAACCGACGACGAGAAGTGGTTCTCGTTGTTTTACTTGGTTTTGCTGGGAAATATGTTCCACCCAAAATCCAGCCAGAAGGTCCCGCATCAATACTTGGGTGTTATATTCGGTCGAAGAGCACATAGGTTCGAAGAGTACAACTGGTGCGCGTTCCTGTTGGAGGTATACCGTCAAGTAGGACGGACGGACAAAGGATACATCGAGGCAGATATGTGTCTACTTATGGTTAGATTTAAATAAGTGTTACTTATTATGGAGGAAAATATTACGTTTTAAGTTTTTTAGTACTACGTATTCATGTTCGTCTTCGTCATTGTTTGTTTGGAAAAACAGTTGTTCTATCTTGACATGGTGGGACTAGTCGGTGACTCAGTCCCGAGAATCAGACCTACGGTCATTAACTGGACCCAGAGGGCTGTCAATGCCCAGACTTCAAGGTTGGAGGCGAACGGGGGTCTGAGCACAGGCACCATTATTCAATGGCAGCCAGAGGAAGAGGAAGCTACAGCAATTGGATCCCGAGTCGTCAATGCCGACATTAGGCAGTACTTGACGCAGGACGACAGTCCTGTCAATGTAAATGCACCTGGGAGGCCATCGGTTGGCAAAGGTCAGTTGGTGTTATTACAGAGGGAGAATGAGAAAAGGGAAAGAGGTGAGAAGAATAAGAAGCAGGAGGCAAGGGCTAAGTCGAGGCTTAATCCGGAGGATATCTACCCATCAGCCATGCCATTCACCAGACTAGACATCGATCATATGTCCCTGGACGAGGTAAGACTCTATATAATACAGGTATTACGGACAAAATGTTAACTGGTAAGTGTTACGAATTACTGAGTCAAACAGTTGTCCGTAACACATTCTGGCATTTTCAGTAATACGTTTTATAAATTTGTAATACTTTTTATCACTTTGTAATACCTTCTCCCTTTTCACGTGATACTTACTGTATTTTTAATTCCTCATACAGGTAGAGGAGAGGAGGGAATGGTTGAATACCTACATCCATTTCCACAGGGGTGCACTTGCCACTCTGTTGGATATGAAGCAGCAATGTGATGATCGCATCGCAGGTGATCCAGAGCGCAGTTTATCTGGTGAGCGTCGAATGATATCCGAGGATCTCGCTTTGGCAAGCTACACAGATGCAGACATCAACCAGCACCTCCGTAGGATTAATATTGTGACGAATATTGTGACAATATAATACGGAATAATAAGAAAAGTATCACGAGTATGTCAATTAAGTGTGTACCTTTGTAGGATTAATGGTTTAGGTATATGCAGCAGCAAATGATTTCCGTTACTACCCAGCACCTCCCTGAATCGTATTATATGTCTGCACATCAAGCCCTCCATTTCAAACATGTGGCACCCACAGACTATGATTGAACAATCCCTTGTGCATGTGACGATTCTTTCATCAGTTCTTGACCCATTAACATCCTGCTTGAACACGCTGAATGTCATCACACCTGCATTTGTTTTTTCTTCCAACGCCAGCACGCCGTAGGCTAAAGTTTGCTCGTATTCAGACAACCACTTTTTAAAAAATTTTGGGGTGTATTCTTTGGCTAGTTGTTTTGTCAGTTCGTTGTGCTCAAACCTGTCCCAACGAAGAAAAATACATATATTTGTTACGTATATTGAAGATATAGATAGAATATTACGAACAATTCAAAACGTGTTACGGAATATAAGCAAAATATTACGTATGTTTACAAAGTGTTACGTTTTTTAAGCTAAAATAAAACGTATTACTTATAAAATATTACGAAATATGTTAAAGGATTACGTCTAGTATCACCTATTGAACGGTTTCGATGTTTTCATCTTGAAGTCCCATTTCAATTCCTCCTCTCTTTTGTTCTCCACTAGTCGGCTGAACTGCTGAAAAAATTCCTCCAAGGAAAGGTTTGGTGCCAGGTAGTGCCTCATGTTACTGTTGCACGTTTCACTTAATTGTGAGCTACGCATGCCACAGGTGAAATGTGATTGCATCCATGCTCTAGACCATTGTGTCCTTTTTTGGTAGATCTGAGTGAGCCATGGTGTCCTTCTGGTTCACGATCAGGGAAGCATTTTTTTTTCATAAGACCCCAGTGGACATCAAACTCAGCCTCAGTGTCAACCCCAAACATCAGGTAGCTAAGTTCAGCTACGAATACCTGATATCAATAAAGCTGTTACGTTACACATGGCAGTGTGAAGCATAAAGTGTCACGTAAGATGAATTATATATTACGTAGGTGGCTAAAGTGTTACGTTTTTCAAGATTAAATAAAACGTATAATGAATGAAATATTACGAAATCTAATAAAGTGTTACGTTTTTTATGCTTAAGTAAAACGTATTTTACATATAAACACTGATAAAATCGGGTTTACCAAGGTCGTATTCCACGGGGTTTTCTCAATGGCCTCTACTCACATTCCTCGTAGACGGTCTATTCATTTGAAAGGAGTTTTGGTTTGAAATAGGAATTAAAAACTTAAAGGAAACTAAATAAAGAAAGAGAAATAAAGTGGTGCAAATCAAAGACAAGGGGGTTCTCTTGGTAGGTAGTTTCATCATGCTCAAGATGTCTAATTGAACAAACAAGCTAATCAAGATCGAGTTTGCATTCGGATGACCATGCATTTCACTTTTATAGACTCGATGCACTCTCGTAGCACCTAATCCCTATCCCAATACCACTCAACTTAGGCTCTCGCTCTCAAGCTAAGTGAAAAAAGGATGCATTCTAAGTGTTTGATGAAATGCCAAGACACAAGACCTTCTCTTAAGACTCTATGACCACAAGGCTAGGCACAACACTCTCATATCAATGCCCTAACACTAAGGGATTCACCAAAAAGCATTTTCACACTCAATTGAATAAAAATCCACATGCACACCAAGTGTTCGATAAAATGCCCAAGAGAGAAATCAAGTGAAAATGGTTGAAATAAGATGATCTAATCTCTTAGAACACACTCACTTCAATCCCTAGACCTACAATCTATGCAATCCAAGCACTCTCATGCATCAAATCACAATGAATGGACCAAATTAAGCAAACATGGCATAAAATGGCATTAAGAACAAGTCTAGGAATCATCCTCATACAACCAAGATCAATCATGGCAAGTTCTATACAATCATCTCTCTATCATAGCATAACTAATCTACCCATCCAAGATGAACCCTAGAAACTCAGCCACACATGGCCAAGGGAGTAAAGAGAAAAGAAGGAAGAATGGTCACCAAGAACACCATGGATGATTCCTTGAGATGATCTTCACTTCTTCACTTGTAGCACTTCTCCCAAGGTTTGTTGGCTTCAATCCTAGCTCCAATGGCTTCAAATTGCTCCAAAAACGTGCTCTAGGGTTTGAGGGTTCGTGGATATGTGTTTGGGGTTCAAAAGATATGATATCATTCCCCAAAATGGCCAAAAACAAGAGTATATATAGTGCAGGGGACAGTGCACGGCGTGCACCCTGCACGGCGTGCACATGCACGGCGTGCACCCCTGCACGGCGTGCACATCTGCACGGCGTGCACCCCTGCACTCTGCAGAAAACCCGATCTTGCAAGGCTCAAATCTCCCTCGTCCGGCCTCCAAATGACCTCCCGTTTGCTCGTATGCGCTCCTTGTCATCCGTACTTTGAAGCCAATACCTGAAAATGCACAGAGGCAACTCCAATAGACCACGAATTTGGCTCCAAAGTGGCAACCGGACAACAAAATGACACTTTGCACAAAATCTCAAATAAAAGCATAAAAGTCATGTCATTTCACGAATAAACACGGGCATATCATAGGTCATTTATAAGCTTAAAATGCACTAATTAAAGTCACATCAAATTCCCCTACGACTAAGCTTTGCTTGTCCTCAAGCAAATGAATTAGAAAACATCCAAGTTCACAAATGACAAGTTCGGTCCATTGAGATTCAAGCAATCACAATTTAGCTTAAACTGTTCCACGAACAAACTAGACCTACACATACAAGAACATCAACCAAACAAGTCTAAACCTCACTAATTTTTTCACACTTCAAGTAGTGGTTGACTGGGACACAGCAAAACCGACCACGACAACACCAACTCTAATCAAAAGGACTTGAAATCGGGGCATGGATCGTAAGTGGTGAGTGATTAAAATGTGGCTATCGACTCGACTTCATCCGCTTCTAGATTCGCACTTCACAAAACTCTGGCTAGGATCAAGGGCTACATGTGAGAACTCCTTTTCTTTCTTCTTTTTTTTTTCTTACTGCATACTAGTGCTCGATTCAACACTTCACTTAGGTGTTGAATCTGCCTAGCTCACAGCCTTTGCCCTTTTGCTTAGTGCTCAACCCGACACTTCACTTAGGTGCCGAGCTTGCCTAGCTTTTCTTTTGAGCATTTTTTTTTTTTCACAATTTAGCCACTTGATCCTTAGCCCCTTGACAACTTCCGCACAAGATTTCGAATTGGATTCCGTCTAGTCTCAAGCCACAATCACGAAAGATCAAAAAGAGAATGAAAAACATGGACGAGGGGAAGAAATTCTTATTGCCTTCATCATCCTAGACCGGTGTTATCGAGTGGTATAAAAACACGTATCAACCAATCAACTAACATACAAGAGTGATAAAATCTCAGTTCTGGTCCAGACTCATTTGATATTAGTGCTAACATGCCGGTTATAGGTTCTAAGTGGAACAATTTAAACATCATTGTGAAAGCTTGAAGTCAATTAAACACTAAACGTCAAGAACCGAACGATTCTATAATAGAGGAATTCGATATTCAATTAAGATCATGCAACACATCAAAACATAGCTTTAGACTTCTACCGACAAATAATCACACCAAAACTCAAACTCCCCTACGACTAACATGAGCATTGTCCTCAATGATCAAGAGAGAGAGAGGATAAGGTGGAACGAATATACCGCGCGGTGAAGAAAGGAAGCCGGAGATGGAATCCCGGTCAAGTAACCTGCTCAGGACGAGGACCTGAATCAGGGGTACCTGTATAAAACAAGGGAGGGCACACCACTCAAACACAACCCATAGTCGACAAGATGAGAGTACAGATGAGATGTGTGATCCAACAACAAGACAAGTTCAAAGCCAGAAATGAAAGGAGAAAATCAGAAGTCAAACACAACAAAACATGCAGTCATAACAAAAAGAAAAGAAAGGAAAAATCCAAAGTCCTGAGAAGTGGTGAGTGATCCTGTGGCTCTCAGTGGGGTGGTGGTCGGGGGTGCCCAGGCCACTGAGACCATGGATGGTAGCCGTCAAACGGGGAGGCGGTGGAAAGACTGTCCAAGTGCTGGAGGGGCCGGATTCAGAGTGGAAGCTCTCCTGGTAGTAGTAGGACTGATGCTGCTGCCAGTACTGAGAGTGCTGAATCTGGGTAATCTGGATACCCTGAAACTGCTGAACCTCATGCACCTGAGCAAGCTGCTGTCCATAGAACTGCTGGCTCTCAAAGTCCCTAGCGTTGTACGCCTCTAGGTCCTGAACTCTCCTGTTAAGATCCTGTATCGCCGCACTGTCTCTCCTCTGTCCCGCACGCATATCCTCCACTACGGTGGTGAGGCGACCCATCCCCGAGATAAGCTCATGAAGTGTAGTAGGGTCGATCTCTTCATCCTCCTCATCACTGTCATCATCTGAGATCCGACAAGTCGGGACCAGAAGGTCTGTGATCTGAGCTGTAGGTAGGACAATCCGCAAGAGAACTGGTCGAGGCTCGACAAATGCTGGAGCAGGACCAAAAGCATCAAGGCACTCATACCCTCGCACCAACCTGGTCACAAATCCCCCTCCCAGCAGAACACCAACCGTGTCATTAGCTTGTATCTGAAGGAGGGCTCCTAGCACTAAATCACCTAGATGCAGCTTGATGCCCCTCTCCAAGAAATAAAAGAGAAACAAATCTCTGACTGAGACTACACCTGGAGAGGAGGATGACTTCCTATGGGTGATGGAGTGCCGGAAGAAGTGATGGAGGAGCTTCAGCATGGGCCGATTCACTTCTGTGACCTTGGAGGAGCGAGCTGAATAACCTCTAGCCCTCGGTGCAATTTCCTTGAAGAATGCACTCTTGGCGTCCCCCGCAAGAGAAGATATGAGAGCCAACCCAGAGAGCTCGCCACTTTGAACCTCCGCCCACTCATAGAACCCAAGACGGTATCCAAATTCATCAATGGAGCACACACGCGCCATCCCGCCGAGCCTGAAGCGCACACAAACCTCACTAGTGGTCTCGTGACACTCCACAGTGAGAGTGCTCAAGAACTCCTTTGTAGGCCACTCATATGCCCTCTCGTCTACCTCCAAGAGCGGCCAAATACCGGCTCCATCAGCAAAAGTCCTTAAAGCATCCAACCAACCTTCACGACTCTGCAACCCCTCAAAATCAAATCTACCCTGCCTCGCCACGGGCCATATCGCCATAACCTGATAACGACTGTAAGCCCGATCTCTGGGGTCGAAGTCGAAGATCCTCTGAACCACTGATTCAGGAGGGTCGACGCCACGAGGAGCTGGAGGCGGCGAAGGTGACCGTGGTGGAGGAGCAGAAGACTCCCCAGTCTGTCCCTTCCGCTTCTTGGAAGCTGGTGCCTTGGATCGCTTAGGGGCGGAGGATGAAGAAGCTGATTTACCCTTAGGAGGCATCCTGCAAAAGAAGTGCAAACAAAGATTCAACAAGAAGGGCACACTCCTAACACAAATCCTATCGAGGCGCCGAATCATAACACATGATCAAAACAATGAGCACAATATCGAGCACGATTCAAGATCATCACGTTCAAATGCAACAACCTATGCTAGCAAAAATCAAATCATTGAATTCCAAGCTGAAGCAAAAGGCATGCATCATGGATCAAAAACACAAATCAAGAACATATAAGCCTAAGTCCACACAATGTAAGGAGGAATGTACAAAAATAAATTAACGAGTGGTGATTAACCACACCCCTCCTCACACAAAGAATCGAATTCAGTCCCTGAATTCAGAACCTGCAGAAACAAAAGACACATTCCAATGATAGGCACGGAGTAGGATCACAAGTCAAACACTAATAACCACACCTAACTCCACCATTCAAATAAATCACGATAAAAGAACAGACTGCCCCCATCAAGCCACCACGAATCCAGGGCAACCATCGACCAATCAAGAGTAATCAAAGCAGCCACGACTCAAGAACAATCAATCAACCACCAAGCAAGAACAATCAAATCAGTTTCACAAAGCTAAAATCGGCCCAACAATGGACACAAGCAACGCCATAACCCCAAACTTGCGCACATGAAACCAAGCAAATCCCACACCCAAACGAAGCAAGTAGAATCTGCCAACACTCAAAGAAACACCACACCACAAGTAAACAAACAAACCAACTCAACAAACCACACCCCTTACATCAAAATCCTAACAATCAAAATCAATGCCCAACTCCACAAATCAAAGCAAACCAACTATATCAACATTCAATCAAACCACACTACCAACGGCCAACTAACTCAAGCAACCAAAGTTGAAATTCCAAATTAAAATTTGGAACCTGGAATCGGGGGCAGAGGTGGGAGGGTGGCGGCTGGAGTGGGAAAAAGGAGCGGCGGCGGGATAGGTGGCGGGCAGGAGTTTCGGCGGGCGGGTCCGGTGGCGTCGGGCGGGTGAGAGGAGATGGCTGGCGGCGAGTGGTTGGGCGGGCGAGAGAAGGCGGCTAGATTGGGAGGGGTCGGCCGATTGAAGTTGGGGGGGCTGGGCAGATGATTGGTGAGCGGGAGTCGGGGCTGAGCTGGCGGCGGCGTCGGCTGGGTTGATTGGAGTCGGTGGCGGCGTCGGCTGGGTTGAGAGAGTCGGCGGGCAGAGGAAGACGGGTGCTGGGCTGGGAGTCGAGGAAAGGGGAGAAGAGGGGGGGTTGGGTTTAGTTGGGTGGTTTGGCTAGGTCGGGTCAGGTGGGTGGGTGAATGGGTCGGGTGGAAACCAAAACCAAGCCAAACCGAAACAAGGAAAAACCAAAGACCAACCACGAGGTGCACGGCGTGCACCCTGGAGCTGAAAAATTTTTTTGATGCTCCTGGACAGCCCGTGCACCAAACCGTGCACGGTGCACGGCGTGCATCATGCACGGCGTGCAGTGGTGCACGGCGTGCACCCCCTCAGCTCAAAATCAAATTTTCACTATGACGAAAAACGACCAAAACACCGCCAAATCAACCCAAAACGGACCCCGAACTTCAGAATTTCAACGCCTACGAGACCACAAAGGACACCACAACAACTCAAGGACCTTGAACACCACAAAAACACACAATCATGCAATCAAATCAAGAAGAAAAGACATGAAAAACACTCGGGTTGCCTCCCGAGAAGCGCTTATTTAACGTCTTAAGCTCGACGAAGCAAGGAACACTCAAGGCACGACCAACGACAAGACCTCAACAGCACCTATAGTATCACTAACAACATAATGCTTAAGTCTATGGCCATTCACCTTAAAAGGTTCGGTTTGGGATGGAGAGATTACCTCGATGGTGCCATAAGGAAAAACATGAGTTACCGTAAAGGGGCCGGACCAACGAGACCTCAATTTCCCGGGAAAGAGCTTGAGCCGAGAGTTGTATAGGAGGACTTGATCACCAACTTTGAAATCCTTGCCCGGCTTCAAACGGGAATCATGAATGAGCTTCGTCCTCTCCTTGTAAAGCTTTGCATTCTCATATGCATGATGGCGATACTCCTCGAGCTCATGTACCTGAAACTTACGCTCTTCTCCTGCGAGGCTCATATCAAGGTTTAGAAATTTCAATGCCCAATAAGCTCGGTGCTCGAGCTCTACCGGCAAATGGCATGCTTTGCCATAGACCATCCTATAGGGAGTAGTGCCTATAGGGGTCTTGTAGGCCGTGCGGTAGGCCCATAGAGCGTCATCAAGCTTCTTCGACCAATCTTTCCGTGATTGGTCGGCCGTCTTCTCTAAGATCCTCTTAAGTTCCCTATTGGTCACCTCGGCTTGGCCACTAGTTTGAGGGTGATACGAGGTGGACATCCGATGAGTTACGCCGAACCGGTGGCATACTCTATCGAATTGCCCTTGAAAATGAGTACCTCGATCACTAATGATAGCACGAGGGGTACCAAAACGAGTGAATAACTTAACAAGAAACTTCCCTACGACTCGGGCATCATTGGTAGGCAAAGCTTGTGCCTCCGCCCATTTAGACACGTAATCTACCGCAACTAATATGTACTTGTTACCATGCGAAGTAGGAAACGGTCCCATGAAATCAATACCCCATATATCAAATATTTATACCACTAACGAGACATTTTGAGGCATTTCATTACGGGAAGAGATGTTACCTGAACGTTGACACGCATCGCAAGACTTGACAAAGTCTTGGCAATCTCGGAAGATCGAGGGCCAAAAGAATCCGGACTCAAGTACCTTGCGAGCCGTGCGATTTGCTCCATGATGTCCACCCGTAGGACCGGAGTGGCAATGTCGCATGATGTCCTTAGATTCTCCATAAGTGACACATCTTCTAATCATACCATCCGAGCCAACTCGAAATACAAAAGGATCGTCCCAATAGTAATGCTTCAAATCCGCAAAGAACTTCCTTTTGTCTTGAGTGGAGAGGCCCTCCTTCAAGTCTCCACTAGCAAGATAGTTAGCCAAATCCGCGAACCAAGGTTCCTTGAACTCTAAAGTTGTTATAGCGAATAATAGCTCATCGGGGAAGTTGTCATTGATCTCTTCATTTCCATTGTGTACCATTTCCGCCTCTTCCAAGCGAGACAAGTGGTCGGCGGCTACATTCTCGGACCCCTTCTTATCGCGAATCTCAATATCAAACTCTTGCAATAGAAGGACCCATCGGATCAACCTTGGTTTAGCATCGGTCTTGGATAGAAGGTACCTCAAAGCTTGGTGGTCCGTGAAGACAATAGTGTGAGAAAGTACCAAGTAGGACCTAAACTTATCAAAAGCAAACACTATGGCCAAGAGCTCCTTCTCCGTAGTTGTGTAGTTCCTTTGAGCATCATTGAGAGTCTTACTTGCATAGTATATTGGATGGAATCTCTTGTCGATTCGTTGGCCTAGAACCGCTCCAATGGCGTAATCGCTAGCATCACACATCAACTCAAATGACTTTGACCAATCCGGAGCAATGAGTATAGGGGCATTCGTGAGCTTACCCTTGAGGAGTTCAAAAGCTCGCAAGCACTCTTCATCAAAACGAAATTCCACATCCTTCTCAAGAAGCCGAGTCATAGGAGTAGTTATTTTCGCGAAGTCTTTGATGAAGCGCCTATAGAAACCGGCATGCCCCAAGAAGCTTCTCACGGCTTTCACGGATGAGGGTGGAGGAAGTTGAGAGATGGTCTCCAACTTTGCCTTGTCAACCTCAATGCCCTTTTTAGAGATCTTGTGACCAAGAACAATCCCCTCATTGACCATGAAAGGACACTTCTCCCAACTTAATGCAAGATTGGTCTCTTCACACCGACGCAAGACCTTCTCAAGGTTCCTTAAGCATAGGTCGAACGAATCCCCAAAAACCGAGAAGTCGTCCATGAACACTTCCATGATATCTTCCACAAAATCATCGAAAATGGCAAGCATACACCGTTGGAAGGTGGCGGGAGCATTGCACAACCCAAAGGGGATCCGTCGATAAGCAAAGGTACCGAAGGGGCATGTGAATGTGGTCTTCTCGATGTCCTCCGAGGCGATCGGGATTTGGAAGTACCCGGACATACCATCCAAGAAACAATAGTACTCGTGCCCGGAGAGACGCTCGAGCATTTGATCCATGAAAGGTAGAGGAAAGTGATCCTTCCTAGTGGCATCATTGAGTCGACGATAATCTATGCAAACACGCCACCCGGTGATCGTCCTTGTCGGGATAAGCTCATCCTTGTCATTAGCTACCACCGTGATCCCTCCTTTCTTGGGAACAACTTGCACGGGGCTAACCCAAGGGCTGTCCGAGATAGGAAAGATAATCCCCGCATCCATAAGCTTAATAACTTCTTTCTTCACAACCTCCTTCATGTTAGGATTTAGCCTTCTTTGTGGTTGCACAACCGGCTTGAAATCTTCCTCCATAAGGATCCGATGTGAGCAAAATGTGGGACTTATACCTCGAATATCCGAGATGCTCCACGCAATGGCTCTCATGTACTTCTTGAGGAGCTCCACTAGACGGTCCTTTTGCTCGGGTAGAAGCTCAGAATTGATGATGACCGGTAGCTTAGAATCTGGCATGCGAAAAGCATACTCCAAATGTGCGGGAAGAGGCTTGAGCTCAAGAGTAGGTGGTTCTTCATAGGAGGTCTTTACCCTTTCCACCTTCGGGAGAGCAACAAAAACCGTTTCACCCTCTAACTTGTCTCTCCCTTCATCAAGGTAAGCCACTTGAGCTTTTAACTCCGGGGTGCCTAAATGTTCCTGCACATCCGTTCTAAGGCAAACATCCAAAGAATCTCGACACACGAAGTTAGAAATACTACACACACTAGCCGAAGCAATAGTATCACACGAGTACTCTAAATCATCTTGTGCGTGAGCAAACTTCATGCCATCGGCTATGCAAAATGTGACACTCTCTTGTCCTACTCTCAATGTCAATTTTCCGTCATGCACATCAATCAAACCACGAGAAGTAGCTAGGAATGGTCTACCAAATATCAATGAAACATCAACATCATCGGTATCAATGACCGCAAAATCAACTAGGAACACAAAAGGGCCTACTTTGACTAGCACATCATCAACAATCCCCCTAGGACTCTTGGTCGACTTGTCCGCAAGTTGAATGTACATACGAGTAGGACGAAGATTAGACAACCCTAGCTTCTCAAATATGCAATAAGGCATGACATTGATACTAGCACCTAGATCCGCAAGACCATTAGCAAGAGAAATATTACCAATAGCACAAGGGATAGTAAAGGTACCCGGATCCTTGAGCTTTTTGGGTGGACTTTTGAAGAGAACGGCGGAGCATTCCTCATTAAGGTGGACTAGAGATGTCTCTGGTAGCTTTCTCTTGTTGGTGTAGAGTTCCTTCATGAACTTAGCATATTGGGGCATCATAGTCATTGCTTCGGGAAACGGAAGAGAGAATTGCATTTGACTAATCCGCTCCACAAACTTCTTGAAAACCTTCTCAAGGCCATCCTTCTTCAATCGAGATGGGTATGGAGGTTTAGGCTTGTATGGAGATACAACCGGTGCGGGAGGAGAGACCGGTGGTGTACTCGATGTAGCCTTACTAGGTTCCTTTGCAACCTTAGTGTTCACATCACCCGTAGGAGGTTCGACTTCAACCTCAACTTCATCCGAAGGAGGATCATTAATATCATCATCATCAACCATTAGATTAGGATCTTGTACCTTTGTAGAGTCAATTGGAGTAGAGGTTGTATCTTGCAAGGGTTTTCCACTTCTCAAGGTCACTACCTTGCAATGCTCCGGACCTTTGGGTTGAGCTCGGTATTGGAAGGTAAAGTGCCTGAGGGTCGCTCCGAGAGTGCCTTAGAAATATGTCCTAATTGGTTCTCCAAATTGGCAATTGAAGCTTGTTGATTCTTGATGAGTTGGATCATTGCCGCATTGGTATCTTCTTGAGAGATCGAAGAACCACCCTCCTTATTTTGAGGAGGCTTGTTGAACCCGGGTGGTCCTTCACCTCTATGGTTGTACATTCCCGGTGGGGTAGGACCTTGGAAACCTTGACTTGGATGTCCACTTTGATTCCATTGATTTCCCCCTTGGTGCCCTTGACCTTGGGGTCCTCCTTGAGTCCCTTGGCTACCTTGGTTTAGGTTACTTCCTTGAGACCATTGGTTGCCTTGATAACCCCTAAAACCTTGATAACCTCCTTGATTTCCTTGGTTGTAGCCCTTGCTATAACCACTACCTTGACTCCCTTGGCCTTGGTAACCTTGGTTAGACTTGTTGTACCAAGGTCGGTTATAGTTACCTTGATAGTTACCTTGGGGGCTGAAATTACCATGGAAACCTTGACCTTGTGTGAAGCTTACCTCCTCAAGGTCGCCTTGGCCAAGTTCAGGAGTGGCGGAAGGACAAGCACTAACATCGTGATCTTGACCCCCACAACCCTCACAACAAAATACCGAAGCAACCGGTGGATTGCCCACATGAGATGATTGAACCTTGGAGGGATGCTTAGGCATGCTTAGGTTGCTTACTTGTGAAGCCATGGCGTCGATCTTAGACATAAGGAGAGCGATCATTGGATCATCTTCATCTCGATGTCCCGGTAACTTATGCTTCTTCCCATAGGTGGATGAATCCTTTGGTGCATCAACACTTACGGACCGAGAGTCATAGTGCGTGTCACTTCCATACTTAGACTTAGGAGGTTGTTGTCGAGACCAACTCCTTGTCTTGTTGGCCATCTCCGCGAAGAGTTCTAGAGCATCTTCGGGAGTGAGCATCCTTAAGTCACCTCCGGCGGCTTGGTTGATCATCCTTGTATTCTCAAAATCAAGGGACCTAGCAAAGATGTCGCCAAGCTCCATTCGGCGAAGTTGTGATGAGGACAAGACCGAAGAATGGCTTGGAACCTATTCCAAGTCTCATGGAAGAGCTCTCCCTTGTGTTGTATGAAGTGGTTGATGCGGTCTCGGATTGCATCCGTCATATAGGGAGGGAAGAATTCTTCAAGGAAAGCTTCGGCTAGGCCTTCCCATGTAGTGAATGTTCTACTAGGTTGGTTCTCCAACCAAGACTTGGCTCGACCTTTGAGTGAGAAAGGGAAGAGTCGGAGTCGTATGCAATCCGGGTGAACTTGGTCATTCTTAACCGTGTCACATATCTCCAAGAAGTCCTTGAGATGCCTAGATGGACATTCACCATCAATGCCATTGAACACCACTCCATTTTGAACCATTTGGATCATATTAGGCTTGAGCTCAAAGTTCCTAGCATTGACGGGTCTTCGAACAATGCTAGAGGCTGCCCCTTCAAGAGTAGGACGAGCATAATCCGCCAAGGTACGTCTTGCACCCCTTTGTGAGTGATCATCATCATTAGTGTGGTGTGAATGTACCGATTGGTCATCGTCATCCCGTGTTGAGACATAGTGTGGTGTGAGATGCGATCAACTTCTTCTTCTTCAACTATAGGAGGTGGGGAAGTGGTAGGTGACTTGAGCACTTGTTCTAGTCCTTGGATTCGTGCTTGAAGACGAGCTGAACGCCTCATGCACTAACCCAAAATCTCCTACAAACAAGCACAACAAACACACCCGAGTAATACGACAATGCGGAATAACAAAACCAAACAACAAGTAAAAGGAAGCAAAAACTAAATTGGAAGGAAGTGAATAGATCGGTCCACTACTAAGTGCTTTCAAAGGAATGAGAAAGTCCCCGGCAACGGCGCCAAAAACTTGATAAAATCGGGTTTACCAAGGTCGTATTCCACGGGGTTCTCTCAATGGCCTCTACTCACATTCCTCGTAGACGGTCTATTCATTTGAAAGGAGTTTTGGTTTGAAATAGGAATTAAAAACTTAAAGGAAACTAAATAAAGAAAGAGAAATAAAGTGGTGCAAATCAAAGACAAGGGGGTTCTCTTGGTAGGTAGTTTCATCATGCTCAAGATGTCTAATTGAACAAACAAGCTAATCAAGATCGAGTTTGCATTCGGATGACCATGCATTTCACTTTTATAGACTCGATGCACTCTCGTAGCACCTAATCCCTATCCCAATACCACTCAACTTAGGCTCTCGCTCTCAAGCTAAGTGAAAAAAGGATGCATTCTAAGTGTTTGATGAAATGCCAAGACACAAGACCTTCTCTTAAGACTCTATGACCACAAGGCTAGGCACAACACTCTCATATCAATGCCCTAACACTAAGGGATTCACCAAAAAGCATTTTCACACTCAATTGAATGAAAATCCACATGCACACCAAGTGTTCGATAAAATGCCCAAGAGAGAAATCAAGTGAAAATGGTTGAAATAAGATGATCTAATCTCTTAGAACACACTCACTTCAATCCCTAGACCTACAATCTATGCAATCCAAGCACTCTCATGCATCAAATCACAATGAATGGACCAAATTAAGCAAACATGGCATAAAATGGCATTAAGAACAAGTCTAGGAATCATCCTCATACAACCAAGATCAATCATGGCAAGTTCTATACAATCATCTCTCTATCATAGCATAACTAATCTACCCATCCAAGATGAACCCTAGAAACTCAGCCACACATGGCCAAGGGAGTAAAGAGAAAAGAAGGAAGAATGGTCACCAAGAACACCATGGATGATTCCTTGAGATGATCTTCACTTCTTCACTTGTAGCACTTCTCCCAAGGTTTGTTGGCTTCAATCCTAGCTCCAATGGCTTCAAATTGCTCCAAAAACGTGCTCTAGGGTTTGAGGGTTCGTGGATATGTGTTTGGGGTTCAAAAGATATGATATCATTCCCCAAAATGGCCAAAAACAAGAGTATATATAGTGCAGGGGACAGTGCACGGCGTGCACCCCTGCACGGCGTGCACAGTGCACGGCGTGCACCCCTGCACTCTGCAGAAAACCCGATCTTGCAAGGCTCAAATCTCCCTCGTCCGGCCTCCAAATGACCTCCCGTTTGCTCGTATGCGCTCCTTGTCATCCGTACTTTGAAGCCAATACCTGAAAATGCACAGAGGCAACTCCAATAGACCACGAATTTGGCTCCAAAGTGGCAACCGGACAACAAAATGACACTTTGCACAAAATCTCAAATAAAAGCATAAAAGTCATGTCATTTCACGAATAAACACGGGCATATCATAGGTCATTTATAATCTTAAAATGCACTAATTAAAGTCACATCAAACACCCTTGTTGCGGTACCTTGTCACACAGTGATCCCAAGTTCCTCGCAGCATTATTGAGGATATGGAATGTACATAGTCCATGGTATGTAACCGGCATTGGATATATGGCCCTAATACCGGCAGCAATCGCCGCTGCTTGGTCGGTGAAGATACTGGTTGGTTTCTTCCCCCCCATGCATTTGTCAAACATTTGGAACAACCATTCGAAGGTAGCTGACGTCTCGTCAAACAAAAGAGCAGCACCGAATATCACCATATCTCTATGGTGGTTGTACCCGACGAATAAAGCTGTTATGTTACACATGGCAGTGTGAAATTTAATAAGGAAAAAGTAACACGTAAGATAAATTATATATTACGTAAAAGGGTAAAGTGTTACGTTTTTTATGCTAGCGTAACATGTATTACATACAATTATTACGAGACATAATAAAGTATTACGTCTTTTAAGTTTAAGTAAAACGTAACAGTTTTTGAAATATTACGAAGGGTAACAAAGTGTTACGTGTTTATAGATTAAATGAAACGTATTACATATAATATATTACGAATTAGAGAGTATTACCTAAGGGCCTGTAGTCTTTGTTTGTTCTGTAAGTGGTGTCGAAACTGATTGAGTCCCCAAACACAGAGAATTCTTGACGCATCCTATTGTCAGCCCAAAAGACACTCAAGATTTCATTGCAGTTGTCTTCCTGAAGCTCATAGAAGAAATTTTTTTCCTCTCTTGATCGAACTCTAAAATAGCGCTGCAGTGATGATCCTTCAGCGGTGCTCAATGCAGAATCTGGTCTTTCCCTGTTGTGGTTCCGGAGATCTTCGTATAAGAAACCCACGTGTTTGGCCCCCCTGCCATTTGCCTCATTATGTCGAATGATTTCCGGGAAGTCACCCCAGCCAGTTTGTGTATGAGGGCAAGATGTGCATTTGTTCGGTTCACACTTCTGTTTGACCGGAAAAGATGAGCATATTTTTCTGGGAGCAATTCATGCGGTGCATGAGTTTTTATCCAGTCGTATATGTAATACTTTTTGAGAGATTTGTCCCATTTCATTTTTATTTCTGCCTCACAACCTAGTCGTTCATCAGGTCTAGTCCGCTTATTGTTTGTCTTCCCTTTTCTTTTTTGGCCTTCGTGCGTGCAAACGAACCTAAGGTATCGACATGGGGGGTCTACAGCTAAGACATCGGCGGCTGTTTCATCAAGAGTCGGAGTTGATTTATATTTTTTCTGGTACCTTATTCTGACACCAAAACCAGCAAGATGAGCGTAATCCTCGTAGAACTGAAACGCTTCTTGCATGTTGTCAAACATTGGGAGCGTGTCTCCTACGAAAGTGAGGTTAAAGTGAATCGCAGGTTAAAGATGTTACGAGATAAAGAAATAAGTACAACGTACAGACAGCGAATTATATACGAAATGCTTTAAAAAGGTATACGAAGGAAGTCATATATATTACGTAGTACAAGGTAAGGTATTACGTAAGATAAGTGTTATTACTTTTGGTACAACGACAATTATGTACAAAGTTTTTTCATATACGTGTAACTGACCCGGATCAGCCACCTCATTCAACTCCATTCCCTCGTTAAAATCCAACGTTGTTGAAGATTCTCCTGCAATACAAGGTATTAATTAATACGAAACATTAAACAATATATTACGAATGAACGTATAAAATGTCAAGTAATACCTGCACGAGTTACGGACGTTTCATTTAGATCAATACGCATATTTGTGGATTCCCCCTCGATTCCTGCATTTACGTGTACGTAGTGCAAAACGTGTGTAAATGTGTTACGAAGTACACGAAAGTATGAATTATTACGAAAGATAATAGAATGTAGTACGGATCTTTCAGAATATATCATACGAACGAACGTAGAAAATGTTACGTAATACCTGCACAAGGTACCAACATTTCATTTAGATCAATAGGCATATTTCTGGATCCCCCCTCGATTCCTGCATTTGTTCAGAATGTATTCAACCATGTAAACGTTGTGGAAAGTGTACACAGGAAAACGTAAAACGTAAAGAATGCATTACGTAGTACCTGGCAGAGTGATTGAAACGTCAACGACTGCAAAAGGTTACGAAAGAGACGTAAGGCCAGGAAACGTATTACGATTGGAAAAAAACATTACGAATGCTTAATACAAATACGAACGGTATTACGAAATAACTAGATTACCTTCACGTGCCAGTGACATTTTGTTACGTGAGAGAGAAATGAGGAGCGAGAAATTGTAGGCGAGAATTTTGGAGCGAGAAAATTACGAAATTTAATTCGCCGGGAACTGCTTTTATAGGGTTCTAATTTTCTCTCTCCTGTCAAACACAAAATGCAAAATTTCAAATCAGGCGCGAAAATATTACGAAACAGGAAATGACCGAAACAATCCTCGCGCGTTACATTTCCCCGTCACCGTACGATTCATCGGACGGCTCCTATTGCGTTCAGCACGGTGCTGAACACACCTATTCAGCATAATACTATTAGCCGGGGGAATTGGAAACCGGGCCAAGATTCAATAAAATTTAAAATAAAATAATAATTGGTGAAACTTTTCTTGATAGTGGAGTTTTAATGGGAGAGAGAGTAAATAGATTTTTCGGTTGAAGATTTTGTGGAAAATCTATAACTGCCGGCGGTTTTCTCATAGGTCAAATTTATTTCTCTTAAAACCTTTGCCGCCAGCGATCTTTCTATGAGCTCGAACGATCCTCACCACCGCGGCAAGTGTGTCGTCCTTATGGCGTCAGTTGGGTACAAACGGCCCCGTGATCCGGCATCGGTTGAAGGAATCGGAGCTCTATTCGTGGTCCAAATCGTGTTTCGACCGTCGCTGCTGTTACTCCGTCCATGCCCCGTCGCCCTTCTTCCAAGACAGATGCAAGGTCGGAGCTTCTTACCGGAGCTAGTATTCCAACCGAACAGGACAACCAAAGTGAACAGGAACAAGTGAGTGATTTCTTCAACTTTTCTCTGTTCCTTATTCCGATTTTCAAATTGATTGTGGGTGGTTGTTGTTTGAGTTGAGTTCTGTAATTGCATGTTTGTTTGGGGTTCCTTTGTGGTTTCGATTTGTTATGTTCTTTGTTCCTTTGTGGTTCCGATTTGGAATTTTGGATAACTTCTGTGTGGTTGTCGTTTGATTTGAGTTGTGTTATTGCATGGTTGTTTGTGGTTCCGATTTGTTGATTATGGAACTAAGAGTGTGTATGAACCTTTGAATCTTGGTTTCGCTTAATCCCTTTGTTTCCGAATTTGAAATTCTTGTTTTCTGACGGAAACCAATCTTGTTGATGCTCTCCAATGAGGTTAAATGGGTATTTGTGTTTGAATCGGTGTGAATCTATTTGTGGTTTTTCCTTTGTTCATGATTCCTCTAAACATACATTCTGATTTAGTTAAGTTGGAACATTGCTTTGTAAGTTGGAACATACATTCCAATTTATTTAGTTAGGTTAGTGTTTTCTTGAACTTTGCTCTGTTCCATATTTCTGATTTCGAATTGCATGTCTGGTTTTGTTGTTCGTGTTGGGTGGTGGAAGTGCATGTTTGATTGTGGTTCATTCTTGGTTCCGATTTGATGAATGTGGAACAACGATAGTGGTTGCAACTCTACATATAGGATTCGAAGGCATGTTTGTTTGTGGTTCATGAGTGGTTCCGAATTGATGAATGTGGAACAAAGTTAGTGGTTGCAACTCTGGATATAGGATTCGAACCAAAACTTTTGAATTGTTTTAGGTTTTTTATTTTCCTGCCTTTTTTCGTGCTAGTTAGGAATGTGGACTGAATTCCTTAGTTCCTTAGTTCAAAGGTTGTTTTGTTTTGTTTCTCAGTTCTGATTAGATGCTTGTGGAACAAAGATTGTGTATGGATGGTCATGTGTTCCTGTTAGATGCTTATGAAACAAAGAAAGTGTATGAATGCTTATGTGTTCCTGGTAGTTGTTCATGGAACAATGATAGTGTATGGATTCTGGTGTGTTCCTGTTAGATGATTAGGGAGCAAAGCTAGTGTATGGATGCTTATTTGTTCATATTATATGACTATATATAGTGTATGCATGTTTGATTTGCGTTGTGGTATGTCCTAATTGTAGATTATGTTATATTTTTGTAGAATTTGGAACATGGCTGCACTGCTGGACAACATATTCCAAACCATACATATAAGGTTGGTTATGTGAAGAATATTACTAAAATATCGAATTATAGTTTGTTCTTTTTAATGAGTTTTCATCATTAATGTTGAACAAAGAAGGAAAATAATTCCTCAGAAATCAGTCAAACCTACTAGGTTCATGATGCCTCGAAGCTCCAACGTTGAGAATCCACAACCTCAGGTTTGTTGTTTTATTTTTTGTACTTGGTGTTATTCTTTATTAAAATTAATTGTTCTCAATAAAGCTATTACTTAGCATTTTAATAACTAATTGTACAGTCTATTAAAAAAATTTGTTTTGATTAAATCACATTGTTTATTAATTGCTGAATGAAGGTTAATGAAGAACAGAGTGCAAAATCGGTAGATGAAGAAATTGAGTCTGATGATTCTAATTTTGTCAGCTCGCATCAAGTCTCACATGTTCACAAAGGAAATCCTCCACATCTTCATTGCGGAATTCTAAATTTGAAATTGGAGGTTCAAGTAGTAGAACGCGTGCTAAAGTAACGGGATGTACCACCACCAACATCCATGCTAAGGTATCACATTAAATGAATGGATGCCTACTTATACACACACAGATTTGTAGTATTACATTGAATATTAATTATCTCTTTATTTAACTGATTTGAACAGACAATGAAAGATAAGATTGAGGGAGCTGGAAAGGGGAAAGTGAGGGTTGATGTGCTTATAATGGTTCTTAATTGATGAATGTGGAATAAAGTTAGTGTCTGCAACTATGCTCTATACGTTTTGGATCAAACTTTGCTGTTTTCTGAGTTCGAATTGCTGATTTTAGACTTGGAACAAACTCTGAATTAGGAACAAACTTTGCTCTGTTCCTTATTTCTGACTTCTAATTGCATGTCAGGTTTTGTTGTTCGTGTTGGGTGTTGAAATTGCATGTTCGTTTGTGGTTCATGATTGGTTTAATGTGCTTATAATGTGGAACAAAGTTAGTGTCTGCAACTCTATTTTGTTCCAGATTTGGAACATTCATTATGGTTCTTATCGAATGTTGTTATTTCTATCTCTATGATTGCAAGGTGTGGACCATTTTTCATTACAAATTTTTACTTTTGAAATTTCTGATCAATTTTTTGATTCAACATTTGTAGAGGTTTGCTTTTGTGAAAAGTATGGGAGATCTTTTATGTTAGGATACGGAAGGTGAAGCAGAAACGAGGAACACGATATCTAACTGGATTTTCTTTAGATTGAGTGATTGTTTTTTTACATGATGGAACCTTGTTGGAATCATGTTGGATGTTCCTTTTTGTTGATGATGGTACAATTGAACAGTCGATTTGTATGTAACTAAGCTTAATTATTGAACTATGTTATTTGATCTATTTAGATGTAATCTATGCGTTTTAAATGACCATTGTACTGAATAGGTTAATGTGGTTTAACCATTCACCACGGAATGCTCCATTTTCACCTATTCCGAGGAAATTTTTTCAGAAGGGTGATAGTTCGAAAGTGAAATCCACGTCTACACCAATTCTGGTTTAGGGAGCGACATTAAAAGATGAAGAGGAAGGTGCTAGTGTTGTTGTTCCTGTTAAGGTTGCAAGGAAAATAAATAATGAATGGAGACCGAGAAGGATGAAACAAAAATCAAAGAAGTTGAAGTCGCCAGGGCGGAACCAAGGAGGAGCTGGGCCGAGCCAATTGAGCACAAGTGAAACATTAAACTACAGCGCATAAGTGAGCACAAAAGTGATTGATGAGTACACTCACATATTGAATCTATGGCAAATGATGGTATATAAAGGTAGGCCAAAAATATGGGTGTGCGGTTTGAACATGGCGGTATGTTCTCAAATATTAAAACTCTGGCTTTCTAGAACTTTCAAGTTTATTGTCTATTTTCTGTATTTTGAATTGCATGTCTGTGTTTCTTTTTGATTCCGATTTGCAAGTTTGATTTGTGGGTTGCATTGTTCGATTCAAATAGTTTGTTGACTTTGATTGTGTTGTGATTTATGGTTTTCTAAAACCTGTTCCGTTTATGTGAATGTAGAACATAAATAAGATCTGTTCCTTTTAGTTCCATGTGGAAGTCAGATCGTTGTTTCTTGTATTTATGTTCCGTTTAGTTCGATGAGGAACACTGATTATGTTTAAATAATTTTGGACAGAATACAGACTTTATGTTATAGATAATGTCCAATGGCTTACTGATTTTGTTGATTTGAAAGCAGGGGTGTATACATGTTGGCATTCAAGAAGAAGAGATTCCATTGATCTACTTTTCAATGCCTTATTGGACACTCTTGTTTTTTTTTTTTTTACAAGAAAGTTTGAATATATTCATCCACTAAGGGGAAAACACCTTACAATACAATTACATTAGAAAGTTTGAAAGCCAATTGTAAGGGAGGGTGTCGCTTCTAGTTGCCTTTGCCACTAAGTCCGCATGAGTATTAAGCCGCCTTGGAATGAATGCCAGGGATATTCTATCATGGGCCTTAAGATGTCTTTCATGATAAGTAGCCATGCATAGCATTCCCATGGCCAAGACGTGCTATCTTGTCTTAGCGCATCAATTAGTGTGAGGCAATTAGATTTAATCCTTGAATGACTATTTAAAGTCTTTGCAACCCTCAAAGCCACCAGAAGGGATTTTGCTTCCGCTACGAAGGCTGATGAACACTCAGTCATTCCAGCCTTTCCGTCGGTCACCTGTCCATGGGTATTTTTAATGATAATCCCATATCCTACCGCCCCCGTAATGGGGTCGAAAGATCCATCGCAGAAGATTTCGTGATGGACTTGCTCCACTGGCGGTGGACTAGGCACCAGAATCGGACTGGAATGGGGTCTCTCAGACCCATTGAAGGGGGATGACACCCCTAGAAAGTTTCAATCCGCCGTGTCTTCTCTGACATAGAAGCAGATATTCTCCGTGTTAGACGCCACATCACGGAATATGAATTCATTCCTTGCTCTCCATATGCTCCACATCATGGAGAAAATCAATGTGGTTTGGACCACTTGTAACTCTTTGCCGCATTTAAAGATCCATTCAAACAGTTCGTCCCCATCAAAGGTAGCGTCAACCTAGGTAAAGTTCTTCTCCAGGCATCTGTAGTCTCTTTGCACTGGAAGAGGCAATGGATTACAGTTTCATCTCTTTCCAGGCACATGGGGCATCTGGGAGAGGGGGAGCATCTCCGTATATTCAGATTCTTCTTCATTACAAGAGCGTCATTAATTGCCCTCCAAATAAAAAGGTGAATTTGGGTGGGACCGACACTCTCCAGAGCCACTTCCACATATCAGCTGGCCATCGTCTTTGACTCCTCCCTGACGCCGCCCCCTAGACTTCCTGAGCTCATTGTAGGTAGACTTCACTGTAAATTTTCCCCTCCTTTCAAAGTGCCAAATCCAATGGTCATCAACCTGAGGTGGTCCCACCGGAATTTTCAGGATTGCATTCGCCTCGTCGGTGGTACACATGGCGGACACAAGCTCCCGATTCCATTCGCTCCTGTCATCTGTCAGCCATTGCTCAGCCAGGGTGTTTTCCGGGATCGTCGAGATAATCCTGAAATTTGGTAGAGTCAGCACCCAGGAGTCTTTTTCCACCTCAATGGACATGCCATTGATCATGTTTTTCCTCATCCCTCTCCTCAGGATTGTGCGAGAATCGCACAAGCTTGACCATATCCATGATGGGCAACTTCCTTTCGAAACCTGGAGGAAGTCCGTGTCTTTGAAGTACATCCCTTTTAGGAGCCTAGCCCATAGTTGGTCACCATTCTGGGTAAGTCTCCATCCTTGTTTTGCTAGCAACGCAAGATTGAACGTGTGGAAATCCTTGAAGCGAGTCCTCCTTCCCACTTAGATTGTGGTTAGGGTGTCCCCATTAGTCCAGTGGATCGTCTCTTTAGTCATTGAGCCGCCCCAGAAAAATGCTCTTAGTCTCATATTCATTTTGTTCGTCAAGTCTTTTGGTAGGAGGAAGCACAACATGATGTAGGTAGGGATGCTTTGGTAGACTACTTTAAGAAATACCTCCTTTCCTCCATGGGACATGCATTGACTCTTCCATGATTCGCCTAGTGCCTCCATCTTTGACAGAAGATATTTAAACACGTTCTTCTTAGGTCCCCCCATTCCGATGGTACTCCTAGGTACTTGCCAAAGTCTGGGGAATACGGGATACCTAACCCATGTGCTATCAGGTCTTTCAGGGCTTGAGGGGTGTTCCTTGTGAACATAATGGCCGACTTCTGGTTGTTGGTGGATTGGCCTATAATATTTGCACAGGTCTCCATGGTCTTCTGAATGTGCATAGCTTCAGCTACTGATGTGTCTCCAAAAAGGATAGTATCGTCAGCAAATAGAACATGGGTTAAGGTGGGGCATCGTCGGTTAAGTTTGAGCCCTTTTAGGCTGCTGTGAGAAATTCCTTTTTCAATGAGAAAGGAGAGAGTACTTGTGAGGATGATGAAGAGGAAGGGTGACATCGGATCTCCTTGGCGAATTCCTCGAGACGGTTTGAAGTTATCCGTAGGGGCTCCGTTCACCATGACCGAGAATTACACCGTCCTGATGCATTCATTGATCCAGTTGCACCACATATCGCTGAAGCCCATCACCCTCATTATTTTGTCGAGGCCCTCCCAATCCACCATGTCGTAAGCCTTTTTCATGTCGAGTTTTATCATCATATCCCATTGATATTTTCCAGCCCTTTTTTTGAAGTGGTGGATTACCTAATGAACAATCATGATATTGTCCTGGATCGCCCTCCCTCCTGTGAAGGCGGTCTTCATTTCCGAGATGATGTGTGGGATCCATTTCTTGAGTCTAGACACCATGATTTTTTATATTATCTTGTAGTTGAAATTGCAGCAGCTGATGGGTCGGAATTGACCAATTTCCTCAGGATTTGGAATCTTCGGGATAATGATAATATGAGTTTCGTTCCACCCGGTTGGCATGGTAGTATTCCTAAAGAACTCCTTGACTTCCTGGCAGAGTTGTGGGCCAATTACGTTCCAATATTTTCTATAGAAGTGCCCTGAATATCCATCCGGTCCTGGAGCCTTGTCCTTGCCCATGTTGAAGACCGCTTTTTTTACCTCTTCGTCTGAAATGCTCTGTGTGAGCTCTTCGTTCATCTCGTTCGTCACCACCCTTGGAATCTCGTTGACTAGGTTATAGTCCACATTTCGGTCCGGGGCCGTAAATAACTTCTTAAAGTAGGTGGTAATGTGGTCTTTGATTTCTATCTCCTCTTCTATCCATCCTCCGTCTTCCCTTTTTAGCTTAGTGATACTATTTCTCAGTTTTCTCTGGGTCGTGGTAGGGTGAAAAAATTTTGTGTTGCGGTCTCCGCAGTGTAGCCAATTGACCCTCGCTCTTTGACCCCATAATGCCTCCTCACTACGCCATGCCAAGTCGAGTTTATGTAGGAGTAGTTTTTCCTCTCTTATCACTGTTTCATCTCTATACTTCTCCATGAGGTCTCTTAGCTGTTTTTGAATTTTTTGTATGTCAACTTTCGCATTGTTCACATTTTTTCGGCTCCATTTCGAAGGTCCGCCTGAAGGGAGATTAGTTTTGTATGGATTGGGCTTCTCCTTTCCCAAGTTTCCTAGGATGAGCTCATCACATTGAGGGAATTCATACCACCATCTATAAACCGGAAGGGCGTTGTTTTACTGTTCTCCTTATCCAACAACTTTAAGCGAAGCAGACAATGGTTTGATCTGATAATCTGTTCATGGTAGAGTCGAGCTGTATCGAATCTTCGCCTCCAAGATTCGTGCAAAGGGACCTATCCAATCTTTCTTTTATGTTCCCTCTCCCGACATGGAAGTTAGTCCATGTAAATCGTTGCCCCGAGAAGCCCACATCCATTAGCCCATTTCTGGAGATAAAATCATTGAAGGGTTTCGTGCTTTCATTTCTAAGTGGTAGTCCTCCCTCTTTTTTAGATTCATTGCAAATGGCATTGAAATCTCTCATGATTATCCATGCCTCATCCGCACTTTGTCTAAGGGAGCTTAGGGTGGTCCAAAAAAGTGCCCGATCATAGGCATTATTTGGTGCATGAACAAACGACAAATAGAAATCCGCAACTCCATTAACCCGAAGATCAACAAAATGGTCGTTAGAGCCAATTACATCAATATTTAGATTACCTACCCACCAAAGAGCTAAAGCCCCACTAGTCCCTATTGGATCCTTATACCAAAAGTTGGGATATTTAGCTTTTCTTCTCTTTTTTTTCTACTACATTTCTAGGGTTCCTAGTTTCTGAAATAAAAACGATAGAATGCCTAAATGATGACACTCATTTTGACGTGATTATCAGCCTCGTTTAAGCAACATTTCTTTGCTTAAGACATAGTTTTTAGGGTAGAATAACGAATATTCAATCAATTGTCCTATCTCGTGCCATTTGTGTTACTTCGGCCTGTTTCGGGTCTATTTGATGGTTTTCTAGTGTTTTCATGATAGCACAGGTTTTTGCCATCGAATACGGTAGCCAAGGACGTGTCTTAGACGTTGGAACCCTGAAGAATCACACATAAATCAACCGGAGAGATCACTCAAGTCAAAGAAACTCCTGCTCCATTTACACATATATTTTCGGCAAAAATACCCTTGGGTTTTCGCCGAAAAGAAAGAAGGAATCCACTGTCCCGATTAAGAAGAAATTTTCGCCGAAATTCCTCTATTATTTTCGGCGAAAATATTAGGGGAATCAGAAAATCTCGGGTAGGTTTAAATACAGAAATCGCGGCTAATGAGGGAGACTTACAACTTACGCCACACAACACACAACTAGAAAGATGAGAGAGAAAAAACGAGTAGAGAGAGTTGGAGGAGCCAGGAACGGATCGTGACGCCATCCATCCATCTCGGAGAGCCAGTGCTAGGAATTGAAGATCCAGCAGATTGAAGCTGCCAGGAAACATCGAAATTAGGTTTTATAGTTCTTCTCTGTCTTCCTACCTGAGATGTATTCTTTGTTTGTCTTCGATTCTTCTGTATTGAATATGAGTAGCTAAACTCGTGTAGCTTAGATTAGATGAACCCTAAGTGACCCAGGGCTTAAAGCGGTCACGGATCGGCGGTGATTAGATTTGAAATTCATTCAGTTTCATCTTTCATGTTTGATTTGTTCTTCGTTCTCTGTGTTTCTTGTCTGGTTTGGCCACCTAGATTAGATTCTTGTTAAGCTAAGGATAGAAGCGAACGCTCGCCTTACTTTAGAATATCAAGTTGAACAATTAACCTTATAATTGGAGTGTGCCTTTCGTAGGAACCGATTAGGGTTAATCCATTGCAAGAGTAACTCATTAATCATTAGAATTTGCACCAATTAAGTTAAGTCGTTGCGAGAGGCGACCGTACCCGGCGGCTAATTAATCGTGGTAGCTAGATCGGATAGAGCGAACGTTCGCCAGTCTTAAACCTAAGGGTCATGAGTTATGGTGGTGTTTGTGAACTGAATGAAACTAGAATCGAAAATCGCTGGTCTGTTGACTGCTGTTGCTCTGGTGATCTAAGGGGATTCGAAGTCTAAGCTTGTCTGTCATCTTTCTAGTCAATCAATCAATCTTCAATCTTTCTTCGCTTTAATTTCATTTCAATTTTTCCTTGCATTTTAGTATAGAAGACGTGGAACTCACACCACGCACAACGTGTTTAACCTTGAATTATTTTGCCAACACCTTTGAGTAAGGAACTAGAGGAAACCCCTGGAATACGATCTACCCTAGCTTCACAGCTGGGTAGTTATTTGATTGACCGCTATTCTGCAGCATCATCAAATTGGCGCCGTTGCCGGGGACTCTTCTATTTCGTTGAAAGAAGAGTTGGCATTTTTATTCTTCTACCTTTCCATCTTTCATTTTCCATTACACTTCGATTTTACACCGGTTGTGTTTGTTTTTGTCTCTTGCAGATCATAGCAGGTACAGAAACGGATCACTTCCGTTCCATCTTCCTTTACCGTAATGGCTACTCTCAAAAGTGTTGCGGACTACAGTAAGCCGCGTGCATCCAACTTTCGATCCCCCATCACTGTGCTTTCTAATGACGATGAACTTGACTATGAGATTAAGATTCCTCTCCTAGAACTGATCTCTAAGGACGTGCAATTCGAAGGGAGGCCAGATGATAACCCCTGCACCCATCTAGATGACTTTTTGGCTGTCTGTAACACCTTCAACTCTGGGAACCTCAACAAGAATGCTTTATATCTCCGAGTTTTTCCTTTCTCTCTCAGAGGTGCAGCTAAGCAGTGGCTTGGAAGCAAGCCGCCAGGTCATTACACTAACTGGGAGGCATTAGCTCAAGATTTTGTTGAGGAATACTTTCCTCCCGCAAGGACGACTACTTATAAAGACCGCATCTCCAGATTCACTCAGAGAGAGGATGCAAGCCTGTATGACACTTGGAATGAATTCCAGTCTCTTCTCTTCGACTGCCCTCACCATGGGTATGAACAAAGACAACTGGCTGAATTCTTTGCTCGTGGTATGTGCAAAGAATCTGCAAACTGGGTCAACTCTCTAGCTGGCGGAGATTGTACCGCCCTTACTCCTCAGGATGCTCTTCTGCATTTTGCTAACTGTGCTTCAAAGACTAAAACTGGGAGAGGCAAATAGAAGGAAACAAGAGTCAGAGTCAGATGAGTGTTGCAGAGCAGATCAAGACAGAGGTTCAAAAACATCTGCAAGCAGCTGGTATTCCCCTAGATCCCCCGTCAGCCACCATCTTTTCAGTTGACTGTGGATGGTGTGGGTCCTGTGCTCATAATGGTGGAAGCTGCCTCAACTTCGGCACAACAGAAGTCTGGTCTACAGAAGAGATAAACTTCATCGATCAGGGTTTCGCTAACAATCAGAAAGGCTATGCCGGTTACAAAAACTATGTGCCACGGAACCAGAGCAACCGGTTAGTAGATCCTTATTATAGACCTCCGGGATTCATTGGAGGACAACATCAGTCTCAAGCAAAGCCGTACTACAATAGAGACATGGGTTATGAGAAGAAGTTCGATCAGATTATGAGCAGACTTGACGACCACGACATTCAACTAAAAGCTCAAGCTGCACTCAATCAAGGACAGAGAGCTCAGAGCCAGAGGATAGAGGATGTTATAAGTAATATGACTCTTTACTAGTAATCCTCTCTTAATCCAGAAGCATTTCAAGCAGACTCCGGTACAAAGAGCGAACACGCTCAAGCCATTACCACCAGGAGCGGCAAGCAAACAACTGATCCCAAGGCTCTAGAACCTGAAGTAATACTAGATACCAGTGCCGCCATGGATATGCCAGAAATTGAGGATATCACAGAAGAGAAGAAGAAGCATCTGCTTCTCCTCCTCCTCCGCCCAGGACAGCTCCTGAGCCTGTTTTGGCGCCATATGTTCCTCGGATTCCCTTCCCAAAAGCTGCAAGGAGCAAGGCTAAGGATCACGACACTCAGTACAAGAAGTGGTACAATGTCCTTAAGACGGCGGAGATCAAGATACCAGTGACAGAAGCTGTAGAGATTATACCACCACTTGGGAAGTTCTTTAAGGATCTCGTGAAGAAAGTGAAGAACGGGGAGGCGTACTCTATCACGCTTACTAATGAATGCGCGTCTATTCTCGGTGCACCATCTCCCATTCGACAGCCGCCACCACCCCCAGCTAAGTGTCCTGATCCCGGTTCTTTTACATTACGTGCATTATTAATGGCATTAAAATTGATCGCAGTCTGGTTGATTCTGGTGCTTCTATTAATGTTATGCCTGTTTATCTATATGAAAAGTTGAATCTAGGGCAATTAAAACCAATTACTCTGCATCTTGTGTTAGCCGATAGGTCTATCAAACTACCTAGAGGTATAGTAGAAGATGTAGCTGTTTGTTGTGGTCCGTTTACTATAATTGCAGATTTCGTTGTTCTAGATACTCGTGAGTTAGACGGAACACTTATCCTAGGTCGACCTTTCTTAGCAACTGCTGGTGTAAATATTAACTGCAAACAAGGCCTGTTAACTTTAAGTGTAGGACAAGAGAGTGTCGCATTCCACATTAAAGATAGCATGAGATATTCTGTTGCTCAAGATGATAAATGTTATACTATTGATCCCCTAGAGTTGGCCTCGGCCGACTCCTTTACTAATGCTTTATCTAGTGATCCGCTAGAGTTGTTTTTGATTTCAGGGATTGGTAATGCGTTAGAAGATCCAGAGCAGTGCCTATGGCAAGATGAGTTAGACGAGCAGAAAGCGACATTCACACCCATCACCGCGCCTACGCATATTGAGCCAGCATCGAGTCGGATTACTACCTCATACGAGGATCCGCCAGAACTTACTTTGAAGGAGCTGCCTGACCACCTAGAATACGCATTTCTAGGGAAGGACTGTCAGTTACCAGTCATCATCAGTTCGAATCTATCTCCCGAGCAGAAAGAGCAATTGATTAGGCTACTCAAGAAGCATGTCCGAGCTATTGCCTGGTAGTTAGCAGACATCAGAGGCATCTCTGAAACCTTCTGCAAACATCGGATAGTTGTTGATGAAGAATTCAAACCAGTTAGACAACCACAACGCCGACTAACCCTTGATGCAAGAAGTTGTAAAGAAAGAAGTACTCAAGCTTCTAGATGCCGGTATCATCTATCCTATTGCTGACAGTCCTTGGGTCAGCCGACTCAAGTCGTACCGAAGAAAGGAGGGATCACAGTCATCCCTAATCCGAAGGGTGAACTCATTCCTACCCGCACAGTGACCGGATGGAGAGTCTGTATCGATTATCGACGACTCAATGATGCCACCAAGAAAGATCACTTCCCACTGCCGTTCATTGATCAGATGCTTGAATGATTAGCTGGTCATGAATACTACTACTTCTTAGACGGGATGTCCGGCTACTTCCAGATCCCCATTGAGCTTGATGATCAAGAGAAGACGACCTTCACATGCCCGTTTGGTACGTTTGCTTATCGTCGTATTCCTTTTGGTTTATGTAATGCTCCCGCTACCTTTCAGAGATGCATGCTTGCTATTTTCAGAGATCTGGTAGAGAATGTGGTAGAGGTGTTCATGGATGACTTCTCCGTCTATGGAGATTCATTTTCAAAATGTCTGGCTAATTTGGATAAGGTGCTAGCTCGTTGTGAGGAGACCAACCTAGCTCTTAGTTGGGAGAAATGTCACTTCATGGTTACAGAAGGTATTGTTCTGGGCCATAGAATATCTAAGACAGGTATAGAAGTCGATCGTGCCAAGCTTGAGACCATTGCCAGCTTACCCCCGCCGACCTCAGTTAAGACGGTTCGAAGTTTCCTGGGTGATGCTGGATTTTACCGAAGATTCATCAGAGATTTCTCCAAGATCACTCTTCCAATGACAAAGCTCCTTGAGAAAGATGTTCCTTTCGTCTTTGATAAAGCCTGTCTTGAAGCCTTTGAAACCTTAAAGACTCAACTCACCACCGCACCAATTCTTACAGCACCGGATTGGAATCTTCCATTCGAGATTATGTGCGACGCTAGTGACTTCGCCGTTGGCGCGGTTCTTGGTCAGAGGAAGGAGAATAGATTTCATCCTATCTACTTTGCGAGCAAGACACTCAATGATGCTCAGAGAAACTACACTACTACGGAGAAAGAGCTCCTGCTATCGTTTTCTCCTTTGATAAGTTTAGACAGTATCTGGTTCTTTCACATACCATCGTCTACACAGATCATGCTGCCCTGCGCCATTTATTAGCCAAGCAGGACTCGAAGCCACGTCTCATCCGATGGATCCTTCTCCTCCAAGAGTTCGACATTGAAATTAAAGATAAGAAGAGCAGAAAATCTAGCAGCGGATCATCTTTCCCGATTGGAGGAATCACAAACAGGTAAGTCTACTACCCCTATCAATGATTTTTTCCCTGACGAGCTGTTGCGTGTTGAAACATATGAACAGGTTAACAGCATAGCTATCGAGCCCTGGGCAATCCCTCACGCTCAAGATCTGAGTAATGCCGCCGATTCAGAGGAGCCTTGGTATGCAACTCTGGCTAACTATCTCTCGCACGGCATTGTACCTCCTGAGCTGGATTTCAATGCACGCAAAAAGCTCTTTAAAGAAGCCAAGTCATACTTCTGGGATGAGCCTTTCTTATACCGCATCAGTCTTGACGGGATGATCCGGAGATGTGTCTCTTACACTGAAGCAGCTGACAACATGCGTAAGTGCCATGAAGGACAGTTCGGATGACACTTTGGAGGAAACCGCACGGCAAGAAAGGTACTCGAAACAGGTTTTTATTGGCCTTCAATCTTTAGTGACTGCGACGTTTTTGCTCGACGTTGTGATGCATGCCAGCGATCAGGTAACATCTCTAACCGTAATGAGATGCCCCAAATTGTTTCTTTAACTGTTGAAATTTTTGATGTTTGGGGAATCAATTTTATGGGTCCGTTCACACCCTCCAACGGAAACAAGTACATTCTTGTAGCCGTTGATTACGTTTCTAAGTGGGCTGAGGCTGAAGCTTTACCCACTAATGATTCTAGAGTGGTGGGTCGGTTCCTTACCCGTCTTTTCACGCGTTTCGGTTCACCGCGCTTCATCATAAGCGATAGGGTACCCATTTCCATGGACAATTCGACCAGGTGTGCAAACGCTTTGGTGTCACCCACCGAATGTCCACAGCTCATCATCCTCAAGCGAATGGTCAAGCGGAAGTGACGAACCGTGAGCTCAAGCGGATTCTTGATAGGACAGTTGGTCGGTCTCGCAAGGACTGGTCATCTAAGCTCAATGATGCCTTATGGGCTTATCGAACTGCCTATAAGACTCCCATCGGTACCTCACCGTATCAGCTGGTCTATGGCAAGACATGTCATTTACCAGTTGAGCTTGAGCACAAGGCATTCTGGGCTAACAAAGAGTTGAATATGAGCTATGCAGTAGCAGGTAGTAACCGCCATGACCAGATCGCTGAGCTTGAGGAGCACCGTCTCCACGCTTATGAGAGCACGAAGCTATACAAAGAGCGCACGAAGAAAATTCACGACTCCCAATTGAAGACGATCAAGCAGTTTTACCCTGGAGAAGAAGTCCTCTTGTATAACTCTCGATTGAAGCTCTTTCCAGATAAGTTGAAATCCCGATGGTCCGCCCTTATACCGTGGTTCGGCGGACACCCTTAGGCTGCGTCTACATTAAATTGCACGATCAAGAGCCGTTTATTGTCAACGGGCATAGGCTCAAGAAGTATCTACAGGGATTAGCTGTCTCTTCCATAGACATGCACTACTTTGCTTTGGAGTCCTGACACGAATCCAGGTATCGTCTGGCTCACGGACGTTAAACAAGAGCGCTTCGTGGGAGACAACCCACGGCTGGAGTCAGTAACTTTTCGTTTTGAGTCGTTTTTGTTTTAAACCCCTTCTGGAAAAAAAAACTTCCGCCATTTTCAAGCTCATTTTCGGCAAAAATGTACCATTATTTTTGCCGAAAAATCCTGTTTCATACCGACCTGTTTCTCTTGTTCCAACTTTTCGGACCGAGACCACCATCTTTTCGCCAAAACTTTTCTTCATTTAAACTGAGATTTTCGCCGAAAATCTATCAGCCTTTTCGCCGAAAACTTGCCTCCTTTCCACCGGTATATAAGGCCTCTTCGGTTTTCTGTTTTCGCGAAATTCACTACCCCTCCCCATCCGAAAATTTTCCGCAAACCTCACTCTCTCTGTTCGCCGCCTCCCGACCGTTCGCCGCCGCCTGCCCGCCGATTGCCAAGCCGCCGCCCCTCTCCTTTGACCAGTCCCTTCCGAAACCCTAGAATCGGAGCCTTTCAGCTCCGGTTCCGGCCGACCTAGTTTTCAAGTTCTTCATCGTTTACTCCGATTTCCAATCGTCTTCTCGAGTCATGTCTTCACGGTTAGTTGTTCAGCCCTGGATTGTGAATCTTTTGGCTTTTTGGCTTTCGGTTTTCGGCATGGTTGACTTTGGTTGACTTTTTGTTCTCCCTCGATTTTTCATGATTGCTTTGTCGGTGTCAATTGGCTAGGTTTTGGCTTTTCCTTGTGACCTTCTTGGCCGTAACTTGTTTTCTGTGCGTTCGTGTTCATGAATCATTCCATTCCTCATGCCTGCTTAATTGATCGACAGCTCTTTTCTGCCATATCTCGATTCGATGATCTCTCGATTTTATTAGCTTACCCCCGCTTGTCAACCTAAGTGTGGGGTAGGATTCTTGTTTTCTGATGCTGGTCTTTCTTGAGCTGTGTTTTTACAGGGCTCCCAAACGTTTTAAGACTACCAGTGCAGATAGAGCGCAACGATCCTCAGCTCGCCAGAGCAAGACACCACCCTCCCGACGACCCGCACCAGCTGCACAAACATTGAGGGCAGTAGCCATCATCCCCGAGGATACACCAACCCCTGTGACTCCTATCTCATCTATTCCTGCACCTGCCAATGGGGCCCTACATCCTTTCATTGCAGCTCTGGAACCGCACCAACTAGAGATCTTTCAGAAGATCAAAGACATTCCTCCGGCCAAGGTGGCAGTTCTTTCTCTAGACAGTCTCAAGGCCACAATCCGGCTTGGCACTCCACCATTGACACCGCCCTTCATAAAGCCGGTTTACGAGTGCTGACCGCTCATGGTTCCCCCTACCCGCTTGTCACCCTCAAGAGTTCTGGAGTTCGTTCCTGCGCCTCACCCCGAAGCCCATACGTGAGCAGAAATTTGTTTCCTTTCGCCTCGGTGGTGTTCTTCATGAGAAGTCCCTTCGCGAGTTCGGCCGCCTGCTGGATCCGCACGTCAACCTCGACACAACATTAGCTGGCTTCGAGGACACATACTCCATCACGAGTGCTCCTTACCCAGACGTATGGAGATGGGCCTACTGCGAAGATGAGATCTCACCTATCGTCAACCCACGGTCGGTGACATCTTTCACCCTATTCTTAAATTCTTGCATTATGTTTGGGTGCAATCTCTGTGTTATTGCAGCAAGTCGAGCCGTCACCATGTTTCTTTGGAGGAGCTCGTATTATTCCATGCTGTAGAGGCGGATGCCAACCTGCATCCCGGATGGTGGCTTGCACGATTCTTTCACAAGCGTACGGCCGCCAAGAAGTTTCCTTCTGAGCTTCCAGGAGGACCTTTCATTTCAATTCTGATCGCCAATCTCCAGGTCGGTGACATATGGGGCCCCGATATTCCTCGTGTCCCGGTTGAGCATATAGGTGCTGAGCTCGCAATAGCACGAGGCATCGAACTTTCAGCGGATTTTGAGCATTGCACGTCACTCCCTCACCGAGTTCCCCAGTCAATTGAGCGCCCGCCATCACGAGCGCAAATCACCACGGAGATGAATGAGAGGCTGGTGTGTATTGAGAAGTGGCAGCTAGACTACTCGGCTGGTTCGCTTCAGTGGCAGAAGGACCGGGTAGCACACGAGGAGACTCAGAACGAGCGTTGGTCAATTCTCCAGCAGTTCATGGCCGACCAGCTTGCCAGACACACGACGATGTCGCATGGCGACAGCAGATGGAGCAGCGTTTCGCCATTTCCTCCATTCCCACCCCACCTCCACCCCCTCCCGCGGAACAGTGATCAGGTTGTTTCTATCCTTTTCCATTTCTTTTCTTTCTTCTTTTCAGGGTTCGCCCCAACTTTATTCTGTGTGGATCTAGGACACTTGTCCTAGCATCCTTTTGATCTTTTTATTGTTTTTGTTTTTGTAGGATCTTGAGTAGCTACTCCGCTCCGCTCCGGACTCTCCGCGTTCATCCACTACACCGCCCTTCACCCTCCAGGTTCTTTGTTTCTCTCTACTTTAGTTTGGTCCTCTGAGGACACAGAACAGTCTAAGTGTGGGGTAGGGTGTTAGAGAACCATGCATGATCTTGATTGCCTCTATCCTTGTGTGCCTCGTGATTCCTGTCCAGTCTCTCTAGCAATAGAATGGCTCAGTTTTTTATTTTTGAGGCTAAGTTGTTGTTCAAACCTTCATAATGATGCTTAGACTGCTTAACCTAGAACTTGAGAACCAACTTGTATACTTTGATGCTAAATTGCCTGGTCAGAACAGAATTTTTGAAATCACACTTGTAGTGTGTAGCCTTGATTGCATGAAAATGACTGAATCCGACTAGCAAACCAACTGTGAGCTTTTGATCCATTGCACGTAACTTGCAATTTTAATTCTTTCTGAGTGGTTTTCTGTTTACTTGAATGAGTTAGAATTTGCATGAGACCTACTCGAGACCACACGATGACACGAGTTCTAGAAGGATAGGGGCACCTAGATTCAGCTACTTAGCCAGATAGCCTACCAAACGATAAATCCATTAGGTTTAAACCCTTGAGCTTGGCCTGTTCTTTCGGTTCGATAATACATTACAGCCATTTCCCATTTCTTTCATTCCCGTTGATCCCATGTGGTTGTAGTTCTAGATTGACCTATCGAAAGTCGGTTTGTGGTAACCTGCCTATAGCCATTAAACAGGTGGTCTTAGCTAATATGTCCAGACGTGTAAATCCCTCTAGCAACTAAAAGAAAATCGGCACAAAAGAAAAAAAAAGTAAAGTAAGAAAAGAAAGAAAATTTTGAAAAAGTGAAGAAAAAAAAATCAGAAAAGTTTCAAAGTTTCTAGTTCAATAAAACGTTCTTCTCCCTACAAATGGAAGAACGAAGTCAAAAGAAAAGTTGAAAAGAAAAGAGAAATCGTGTAAAGAAAAAGAAAATAAGTGCTAGGTTGCTTGAGGATATCATAGGACGAGCGTTCATCATTCACACCGTGTTTGGTTAGACGGTAGGAAGCCATAGATTAGATTCGAGGGAAGTTAGTTGAAAGCTACACCGCACCAAGCCATCATCATACACTCCCATCATCCATCGCATCATAAACCCAAGTAGTGTAGATTTCATTACGGTCCTAGCAGGGAAGTCCT
Source organism: Linum lewisii (assembly GCA_034768395.1). NCBI lineage: Eukaryota > Viridiplantae > Streptophyta > Magnoliopsida > Malpighiales > Linaceae > Linum > Linum lewisii. Next base: position 61,728,369 of record CM068297.1, on the reverse strand, counting down.
TCTTGACTAGATACTCGTGATGTCACAGTGGTGGAGATGTGGTCGAAATGCAAACCTATGACAGAATTCGGTAACAGAAAATGATTGAGAGCAGAAACACGTCCTTAAACACAGAGAGTGAGAGTTCCCATTGTACTGTTTATATCCTGTGTGAGGAGTCTGGTCGGTCAGGTCAAATTCGTGCATAATTGGTTGCTAATTACTTGTCGTGTGCAGTTTATTAGTGAGACCAGGTAGTTTGGCTGATCTGTATGCATGTTAGGTTTCTTGTTCTAGGATCGAGCTGTCTAATAATTCATTGTGTTTGATTGAGCTCCAATTTAACCGATCTTATCATTTGTGAACATGAGCGTCTCTATTCAGTTTGCTTGAGGACAAGCAAAAGCTTAAGTGTGGGGTATTTGATGACACTCGTTTTGACGTGATTATCAGCCTCGTTTAAGCAACATTTCTTTGCTTAAGACATAGTTTTTAGGGTAGAATAACGAATATTCAATCAATTGCCCTATCTCGTGCCATTTGTGTTACTTCGGCCCGTTTCGGGTCTATTTGATGGTTTTCTAGTGTTTTCATGATAGCACAAGTTTTTGCCATCGAATACGGTAGCCAAGGACGTGTCTTAGACGTTGGAACCCGAAGAGTCGCACATAAATCAACCGGAGAGATCACTCAAGTCAAAGAAACTCCTGTCCATTTACACATATATTTTCGGCGAAAATACCCTTGGGTTTTCGCCGAAAACGAAAGAAGGAATCCACTGTCCCGATTAAGAAGAAATTTTCGCCGAAATTCCTCTATTATTTTCGGCGAAAATATCAGGGGAAATCAGAAAATCTCGGGTAGGTTTAAATACAGAAATCGGCGGCTAATGAGGGAGACATACAACTTACGCCACACAGCTAGAAAGAGGAGAGAGAGAAAAAGAGTAGAGAGAGTTGGAGGAGCCAGGAACGGATCGTGACGCCATCCATCCATCTCGGAGAGCCAGTGCTAGGAATTGAAGATCCAGCAGATTGAAGCTGCCAGGAAACATCGAAATTAGGTTTTACAGTTCTTCTCTGTCTTCCTACCTGAGATGTATTCTTTGTTTGTCTTCGATTCTTCTGTATTGAATATGAGTAACTAAACTCGTGTAGCTTAGATTAGATGAACCCTAAATGACCCAGGGCTTAAAGCGGTCACGGATCGGCGGTGATTAGATTCGAAATTCATTCAGTTTCATCTTTCATGTTTGATTTGTTCTTCGTTCTCTGTGTTTCTTGTCTGGTTTGGCCACCTAGATTAGATTCTTGTTAAGCTAAGGATAGAAGCGAACGCTCGCCTTACTTTAGAACATCAAGTTGAACAATTAACCTTATAATTGGAGTGTGCCTTTCGTAGGAACCGATTAGGGTTAATCCATTGCAAGAGTAACTGATTAATCATTAGAATTTGCACCAATTAAGTTAAGTCGTTGTGAGAGGCTACCGTACCCGGGTGGCTAATTAATCGTGGTAGCTAGATCGGATAGAGCGAACGTTCGCCAGTCTTAAACCTAAGGGTCAGGAGTTATGGTGGTGTTTGTGAACTGAATGAACTAGAATCGAAAATCGCTGGTCTGTTGACTGCTGTTGCTCTGGTGATCTAAGGGGGATTCGAAGTCTAAGCTTGTCTGTCATCTTTCTAGTCAATCAATCAATCTCCAATCTTTCTTCGCTTTAATTTCATTTCAATTTTTCCTTGCATTTTAGTATAGAAGACGTAGAACTCACACCACGCACAACGTGTTTAACCTTGAATTATTTTGCCAACACCTTTGAGTAAGGAACTAGAGGAAACCCCTGGAATACGATCTACCCTAGCTTCACAGCTGGGTAGTTATTTGATTGACCGCTATTCTGCAGCATCATCACTAAACTTCTGAATAAGGTCGCTCAAGTAATTTCCTGTAGAGGGTGGCCCATTTCCTCTACAGTTCTAACAAAGGACACTCATGGCCACCTCGGTGGTTTACAGGGTTCCACCTCCCCTCTCGTAATTCCCGGGATTTCCCTTGAAGATTGCCCTTCCTCCAACCCGTAATGGTAGAGCCAACTCCCTTGGTTGATTGGTTCCATTGGGATATATGGGGAGTCGGATGTTGTTGGGTCTTAGCATTCTCACCCATTCCTTCTTCAAGCTCCATACTCTGTCCATTCTCTTGCTGCATTTCTCGGATGACCACCCCGAAGGACTGTTTCCTCTTTTTTGGTACAGGTGTGCAGATCGGGTCTTGGGCTACAGCCCATAATCCTGGTTGGAAGGGGCTGTTAAAAATTAAACCTTGGGCTTCTCGGCCCATATGCTGGTTTGTGGTTGTCCCCACCTGATGCCCTAGGTGATTGAAATCTGTTAGCAGATTCCGGGAGAAGCCTCTTTGACCTAATGTCACCGCCTCCCTCCTCCTTTCTCGTCGCCATCATCGCCTCTTATCCCGTCGTATCATTCCATTCTGATCTCTCTGCTCCCTCCATCCAATCTACTTCCTCCGCCATCGACCCCAGTTGCTTGACCTCATATTTTATGATTGACCCTTGTAAGTTTCCCCAAAATGGATCTACTCTATCTATAGCCTCAATCGCTTCTTCTTGATTTTGTGCTCCTCTCATCGCCGTTGTTTCTCTATTAGTTGCTGGTCTCAATGACTTTTTCGCCGTTGGGGCCGGATGTGAGTTAACTCCCGCTCTAGAGTGATCCCCATACCTTCCTTCCACATACTCCTCTCTTAAATCACAGGCAGTGTTGTTGTGACCGATTCGACCACATGAGTAGCAGAAGGCCGACGAGAGCTTTTCATATTTATAGTTCATCCATTCCACTTCGTCCCCTTCACCAGCCCAGAACCCAAATGGCAATGGACTATTGAGGTCAACTGATACCATGGCTCTGAGATACCTCACCCAAATCGAGGGGTCTGCTCCGTTTGGATCGAGTTCGGCTAGCCTATGAAACTGTGCCAAAAGGATGGCTTCAAGGTCAGCGGGATTCCTCCAGGAGATTGGCATATCATGGATTTGGACCCAAATCTCACAAATTGAGAAATCGAGTTTGGTTGGTCTCCCCTTGAGGTCCCATTTTTTCAAAGCAAGAAGGGAATCTGACATTTTCCAAGGGCGCCCCTGCTATACCTTCTCCAAGCTCTTCTTTGATGGGAACTGGAAAACAAATATGTTCCCCCCTGCATCATTGGCTCTAATCTTGTTCCCTTCAGGCCAGGAGGCAGCAACAATCTCTTTCATAGTTTGGGCAGTGAATTTTCGACTCGACATCATTTTCCCAGCAAGGATCTACAACTCACCCGATCCCTGCCCTCGTGCCGTCGTTGGACCATCGGCTCATCGCAACTCCATTCTTGGGTTTTCTGCACCAGCTCGCTCAAATCCATCTTCAACCTTGCTCTTTGGGGAGTCTGTGTTCTTTTTGGGTGCAAGGATACATAATAGTGTAGAAAGAGCTTGAAGGTAAGACTGTCTGTAAAATCGGGATCCATTGCTCTTCTTCCTTCTATACTCCCCATCTCGCTTCCTTTTTCCATTATTTTGGATGACAACTCAGAGCCATTCCTCAAACTGCTACCCTTCATCTGAGTTGCCTCTCCGTCGCCCCCTGTAACGTCTCTTCCACCCTCCTTTCTTGTGAAATCTCCAATAAATTGTTGTAGCAGGTTCTCTAGGGTCAAAGAGGATGAGTTGGTCATATTGTTGTTTTTGGGGGTAATTATGATTTCTTTCAGATTTAGGCTTCACTAGAATGCTCTTTTTGTGTTTGCCTCTGCATTTGCGTCTGCAATTAATGTGGTGAAGGATAGGATTCCCTTTGAACAATTTGCAGCCATACATTTTGCTTTCATTAATGCTTCTATTTCCTAGAGAAAAGGGTAGAAACCCAATGTCCACCGTCCAATCTCGGGGATGCCGATCCCCCCGCCTGCTGTCGCCGGCTGTAGTCCACAATGGGGTGCCTTCTGATCCATTTTGGACCGTTGCAGATTCATGAAGAATCGTTGTGAAGCAAGAAGCTCCTAGAAGTTGAGAGAAAACTCTCAACGGCTCTTTTTCCATTATCCAATTCTTGTTTTTAGCAAATCATAGGACACTCTTGTTTATTGTTAGCTTTTAGCTCAAGTTTATAATTCTATTTTAGTTTGTGACTTGGAGGGGATTCGTTGTGATAGATTTCTAGGATATGATAAGGGGTTTTGTGATAGTGAAACAATCCAAGATCTTGATTTTGTGCGTTGGTGATTTATTGGATAATAGAAGGAGATATGAATCTTCTGATTGTTGTTCCGTTCCTGTGACTTATTGGATCTTGGTGTTATTCCGTTTCTGTGAGACTGGAACAAACTAAGTTTCGTTCCTGTGACTTATTGGATCTTGTTGTTGTTCCGTTTCTGTAATAGTGGAACAAAATAAGTTCTGCTACCTCTTAGTTCCATGTGGAACTTAGTTTAGGATCTGAGAAGGATATCATGTGAAAGATTTGTAGGATCTGAGAAGGGGTTTTGTGATAGTGGAATAATCGAAGATCTTGTTTATGTGCAAAGGGGATTTATAGAATATGAGAAAGGGATTTCTATGATATGGTTGTTGTGTCGTTTATGTGATAGAGGAACAATCCAAGTTCTGTTCCTTTTAGTTTCAAACATTTTTATTTCGAGTGTAAAATAGAAAATCCCAAAAGTTCAGCTCCTTACTGTTTCTAAAGGTTAATTGCTAAACTCTACCCATTTTAGATATACTGTTAAAATCTCATCAGCCACTCCCACCACAATAATAACACATAGCTAAAGCAAAGCATCAAAAGATAAACATACTCTGTTCCAAATATGAGGTTTTATAAGAGACAAACATAAAATCCATGGCCTATGAAACTGGAGATGTCATAACAATTGTAAGAAACACATATTATTGCTAAAAACGTACTAATGTGTAAAACTTATTGCAAAAGGGAAAAAAAAGTTTATTTGTTGTAACGACCCATGAACTCACGAATGGTTTCCTCAACTAATTTCTTTTACTTCCTTTTATTTTCATTAGTAGATTTGATCTTCTCATTTGATGATTTCATGCGTTTAGACGACTTGTTAGGGTTAATGTGCATCTTGAATACTTTAGTGGCAAGCAAATCGCCATCCTTCAGAGTGGAGGCTGAAGCTACAATAAGATTGTAACAATGAGAAATATTGAACAAAATTAAATAATTATATTTTACAGATATTTACCCACACGAAGGACGACCATTTGCTTGGCGCAATTACCTCTGGGTTGAGTAGGGATCCGAGTTGGGTCTACAACTCGAAGATGCAAAAGCTTGGCGAACACGTCTTCGTGCAACTATTTAAGTTGCTCCTCAACAAAATCAGTAATTTCTAAATATTGGGATGCATCAGTCGTCAATGGTAGAGAAGAACCACATAAACACCTAAAGCGTCCAAACTGAGTCTCCATATCCAAGCATTCAACCGTGAAACCATGAATTGCACCACCAATCTTCGCATTGGTTGACCAGCGAGTAAGTAAGTACTCTTTGGGGATCGTCCAAGCAGCAATAATATCAAACGAGCTTATTTGGTCCATTGTCTTCATTATGTGGCGCCATAACCATCCAGATGAATCAAACTTGTCATACGAGCAGTCATAACACCGTGTATCCAGCTTGAAAGTTACAGTATGCTCATCAATGTCAAATGTCTCTTCCGCCATGCTATATTTGAACCAAGTAATTATTCACACCTTTTGTAATTACTGGGATCCCTCCTTTCATTATTAAATCCATAGAGTTTGCATACTCTTCCTAGAAGTAGGCAAAAATCTTAGGGTGTAAAACTACAACGGAAATGAGAAAAATGTGCATAAGTGATATGTTTGTGTAATGATGTAATCCAACTGATTAATTCTTTTCTTATTCATAAATCAAACAAACACAAGAGGGGGGGGGGGGTGGCAAAATAACATGATCAAACAAAGAAAATAAGAACATGTCATAGGAACTAACCTCATAAGCTTATTTTACCAATGGGTTTTTTAGGAAGAAATTCGTCACTTCTCTATTCGCCGCAAGATAATCTTGGTATAATTCGTCATGTCTCTTGTTATCAAGCATTCTTGAGAATTCTCCAAAAAAGGTAGGAAGGTTTTTTTTTTGTATCCAAATAGGCTCGCAGACTACTGTTCAAAGACTCACTCAATTGTGAACTACGCATGCCACAGGTGAAGTTTTTATTGACCCATGTTGATGACCATTGTTCTCGAAAATTGTAAATGAAATATAACCATGAATGCACATCGTCCCTTCACTAGTGAAAGAAGTCTCAATCATCCTGTCCCAATGAAATTGGAACTGTTGTACCGTGTAAACCCCAAACGTGGCTTTAGTGAAACCGTTCTCATACACTTTAGTGGCCACCTTTATTCCCATGTTACGAGATGCATTCTCACGAATATGGAATGTCCATAATCCATGAAATGTACCAGAAAATATTGATCTAATGCCAGCAGGAATGGTAGGGCACTGACCAGTAAAAATGGAACGAGGACGCTTGCCTCGCATGCATTCCAACAAAGATTCGAATAACCATTCAAAACTCTCAGCGGTTTCCTCGAATAAAAGTGCTGCTCCGAGTACTATCAACATCCTTGATGGTTGAAAGCAGAAAAGACACCTGAAAAAATGAGAAAACCAATCAAAATATGTTAGTCGACTTCTGAACATGTTCCTTTTAAAATTTTCCGGAACGGCAATTCGGGAAATAATTGTTTGAAAAGGAGGAATGTTTTAAAAAAAACAATATAATATTAAAAAGAAAAGAAGGAAAAAATACCAAGAGGTCTAAACTGGTCATTTGTGCGGTAAGTGGTGTCAAAAGAAATAGCGTCGCCAAAATAGTGATAATTGGTCACCATTCTACTGTCTGCCCAAAAAATACTCTTTATCTTGCAATTTTCATCCTTCTTCACCTTGTAAAAAAGGTAGGATCCTTTTCCTTCACACCCATGAAATAGTCATACAACCATCGACCCTCCCCAGCTTTCAATGGAGTACGACGTACTAAGTCACGATGATTTTGCAAGTCTCACCGTGTACAACCAACCTTATCCCCATCACTAGAGCTTGTCAATAAATCATATGGACCTTAGAGGAACACCTACTTGATCATTCATCTTATACAAAAGCGCGGTCTGTGGAGTTATTGATCGTGTCGAGTTAATGAACTGCCTGTGCTCGGGAATGGTCAACGGATGGTTGTGATCCACCCTCCATTCAACAATATTGTACTCGTGTCTGGTCTCACACCACCTTGCCTTTATCGAGGCTGAACAACCAGCCCTAAATTCAGGGATGATTCTTCCTTTTGCGCTACCATCTAGTAGACCACCATTTTTGGGATCCAATGTACTCCCCGTCCTATATTCGGCCCTTCGGCAAACTCATGTTGCATAACGTTCCCTAACAACACCATCATGGGGCATCTCCGTGTCTTCGTAGACGCCTTCCTCACACTAAAACTAGCATCATGTGCATAATTCAGGAAAAAAAATCATCGAAACTAGCGAAAGTGTGGAAAGTCAACTCTTTCCATGATTCAGGATCGTGGGTAGCCTTGAAAATTTCTGAATCAGGATAATAGTCCCCAAATAATTGACCTACAAACACGTTAGGTTAAAAAAAGTGAAAATCATAAAAAACAACAATATATTAGGCAAATAACATTCTTCAGAACCAAAGCTTCTGCAAACTCCTCATTTGATCAGCGTCATCATCAACAAATCATCCAAATTGGGATTTATGTCATCAAGACCTACATGAAAAATATATATATATGTATATATATCTACAAACATATATAAGCATTTTAGCTTTTTTTCTATTGCCACCTAGGATTCTCTATGCTTCTCCTTAATTGTAGTTTGATAGCCAATCAATGAATTATAATATAATTTATTTTGACTAAAACGTTTTTTTTATAAAAGTGATAATTTTAAGTCACGACGAGACTCAAACCCACAACTTCAAGGATAAAAGTTCTATGATTTACCAGCTAAGCTAGACAAACTAATTTATAATTACATTAAAACATTAAAGCACATTGCTTCTCATCATTTTATACGAATTGAAGCACATTTCACCCTTCATGATTTGCAAATACATTAATTTTATGATAACCAAAAGTTTATTGTAGAAATACAATTACAAATTGAACAGAGAGTAGAGTGAATAAAAAATGGTAATGATTTATTCATATAGTTTACTAATAGATAATGATACTTTTGTTTAAATCGGGCTCTGTGTTAATATTTAATCAATTTGAGACTAAAATGAATTTTTTTCCACATATAATCTCTTACATTATATACTCAAACACTTTACTTATCACTCTATGTACGTACGCATATATAATACTAACATGCTTACACACGTGATGATAATGGTGAGAATGACATATAAACTTGAAATTCATCGAATTATGGTATGTTTTAGAATAATTAAATCATTATATTGAGTAATGTATTTGCTCACATAAATTCTTGAAAGACATTCAAGCTAATTGCAAGTCGTAGATTACTTAAAAAATTAAAGCACATAATTTATATGTGTTAAAGACATTTAAGCTAACTAAGTTATTGATTAATTTGGTCAAGAATCGAGTTGCATAAATTTAAAAAAAACTATGTATATTAAAGAGAAATATTTTCAGATAATATATCTATTGAGCTAGAGAAAATTGGAGAAATAAGGTTGTACCTTAATAAGAGCAATAGATTGATAAAAAAAAATAGTAGTCAATGAGGTCAAGAGTGTGTAATAGTATGAGTCATGAGATAGTAAGTAAAGCATGTTACAAGTCATTTACTATTAACAAATTCAGAGTATTAATCGAGTTGAGTCAGTTTGAATTGGGCATATTCATCAACCCTAAATATATTGATATAAAATTATCTTTATTTCCACAGTATTCTAAGTTTTAACGGGTCAATTAAGGTTTCATTAACAAAAATTAATTTCTTGGGAAGTATTGGTTTTTATAGTCTCGACTTTATTTGTTTGCAAATATTTCGAGAGAGTTGCAATATCGTTATTTGTTTGTCTTGAACTTACTTTTGTTGGTAAATTAAATATTTTGTTACAATTTTTAAAGCCGTATTGGGTTAGAAGACATCACTCATTTGAAAAGTTTGTTTAAACGAAGTATAAATTAAATAAATTGAGTTGCATCAATTAAAAAAATTATGAATATTTAAGATCAGTATTTGTCAATTAATATATCTATTGAGTTAGAGAAAATTGGAGAAATAAGACTATACTTACTAAGAACAATGACCAGTGAGGTCGCGAGTGTGTAACAATATTAGTCATGGCCCATGGGAACGTAAGCAAAGCAGGTTATAAGTCATTTATTATTAACAAATTGATAGTATTAATCGAGTTGAGTCAGTTAATTGGGCATATTCATCAACCCTAAATATATTGATATAAATTATCTTATTTCCATCATTTTCTAAGTTTTAACGGGTCAATTGAGGTTTCATTCCCGCAAATGATTTGTTGGACAATGATGTTGGGTTTTTAGTCTCCACTACTTTTTTTTGTTTGCAAATGTTTTGAGAGAGTTACAATTTTGTTTTCTGTTGTCTTGAACTTACTTTTGTTGGTAAATCAAATATTTTTTTAATTTATATTTATTTGGAAGACATCATTCATTGAAAAGTTTGTTTAAAATAAATATAAATTTAAAAAATTGAGTTGCATATATAAAATAATTATGAATATTTAAGAGAAGTATTTGTCAATTTAGAAAAAATTACTATTTAAAATTTAGAGTATTGACCAAGTTGAGTCAGATTGAATTTGACATATTTCAGCAAACCTAAATATATTAAACATGATCCTTATTTTCACATTCTTATATCTTCTAAGTTTTAACGGGCCAATTGAGGTTTCATTCCTGAAAATAATCCTTTTGGACAGTGTTGGGTTTTTAGCCTCTGCTTTATTTGTTTGCTGTTTCGAAAGAGCCACAATTTCATTTTCTGTTTGTCTCGAACTTACTTTTGTTGGTAAATCAAATATTTGTTACAAATGTTTTGAAGTCATGTTGGTTTAGAAGAAATCACTAATTTAAAAAGTTCGTCCGAACAAAAATTATAATTGCTAATTTTCTTTCTCCTTTTCAATGATCATAAATGGACCTATTTTATTTTAGTATGTAATTGAACTTAATTTATTTATAAAATTAGTCACAATATTCTGTGTACTTTGGTACTATATAAAATATTATGTGTACTTTGATACTATATAATCAATTATCTAAATATTTTTATATTTTTTACTTTAAACTATTTTAGGTCTCAATTAAGTAAGACATTAATTATTTTTACCATTGAGTTTTAGTTTAATTTCAACATCGATATTTCAAAATTTTAGTTTGTTTACAGTTTGGTAAAACATAATTTAAATCTATCATTATACATGATCTTTCCTCATTTACTATAGTACATAAATAACTGAAATATCACATATCGGGCTATCGGCCAACGGGCCGAAAAAATGCTAGTGATATATATAATATTATATATATATATATATATATAAATACATGTGTGGACATATGTCCCTAATAAACTTATTTCGAATTAAATTAAAAGGAACATTGGACATACATGATGGTGCAGTAATTTATTTTAAAACTATGCAGATAAATGTTCTGAATTTTAAAATAAGGAACACTAGATGTAGAACACTTGATGCATGTTCTGAAAATATCTAAAAGGAACACATAACAGAAAGCACAAAAGGGATGAAACATAATAGGAGGGAAAATAGAAAACCTGAAGAAACTTCTTCAGGAACCACTGGTATGAACTCAGATGGAATAAACGAGGAGGATCCAATATCAACCACATCGGGATTCATTGTTAAAATTTTTGTAAATAGAAAAATAAGGTAAGTTTTTCAGCCTATACACGGAACTGATGGTCGGAAAATATGAACGAATATAAAAAAGGATAAAAAGGATGGCTGGAGAATTGATGTGTTATCGATACAAAAATAAACGCCGATTCGAAAAACACCACAAAAGAAAGACGATAAAAACGTCATGAGTACTACCGCCAAGAAGGTGGAAAAAGACGCCACCACCGAGATAAAAAGACGTCGCCGTTTGGAAATAAATCACCGCCGAAGAAATTGTTAATGTCGCTATGAATGTCGAAGAAGAAGATGAAGACGTAATTAAGAAAAAAGAATTTTAATTTATGAATAAATCAATTGGAGTAGAAAAGGAATTAATTGGTCATAAAGAATCTTAATACTAACTGAAAATCCAAATTTAATTAACAATAATTACAATTATGGAAATAAATCAAAAAAAAATATGCAAATTATCAAACCTTGAAATTACCTTATATCCAATTAATATTGACCTTCAGATCTCTAAGATTAAATCCTATGGCCCTAAGAGGTGTCCTCATATGAGGACACTAAGGGGTGTCCTAACGGTAGAATTTGCCCGCCCCTGCAACTATCTGTATATGTTGAGGTGACATGCTAGTTAGTTGGTATGTAAATTGTACAGTTTGTTTAGGGTGCTACTATATACAGTCTGTATTTTACTTCGCGCAGCCTGTATTTTTTCAAAAATGGACCATTATAACCTTATTGTATTTTACTTTGTGCAGTCCAGGTTTTACTTCGTGCAGTCCGTTTTTACTTCGTACAATCCATGTTTTACTTGGCGCAGTCCAAGTTTTACTTTGTGTAGTCCATTTTTACTTTGCGCAGTCCAAGTTTTACTTTGCGCAGTCCGTGTTACTTTGCGCAGTCCGGATTTTCCTAATATCGTCCATTTTTACTTTGTACAATTTAAATTTACTAACGTAGTCCATATTTGAATAAATTAATTATTTATATTTTTTTGAAAGTAAAATAAAATATATATTCAAAACTACGACACATTTCATATCTAAAATTAATATTCTAATAAAATAAAAATAATCACATTTTTTACAAAATAAATTGAATAACTATAAACCATTAAATATCTTCGAAAATATCCAACAAAAAAAATTAAGGTTTATAGGTATTCAAGTTATTGAATCTGGACTGCGTTAAAATCTGGACTGTGCGAAGTAAAACCTGGACTGCATAAAGTAAAAACGGACTGTGCGAAGTAAAACCTGGACTGTGCGATGTAAAACCTGGACTGCGCAAAATAAAATACTGACTGCACAAATTAATAAAGGTATAATGATCAGTTTTTGGAAAAATATGAACTACGTGGAGTAAAATATGAATTGTATATAGCAAATCGCTTTGTTTATTTATCAGTTCTAATTTGGAGACTCGGAGAGCTCTTCTCTTGACTTGAGAATCCTGGAGCTTTGATCTCTAACGTTGCAGCTATTGTAGAATTTTAAGTATCAATGTTTTATGATGGAGGCAAGATCAATCCAATAAAGCATGTCAATTTGCTTACCAAAAAAAAACATGCCAATTTCTATAGAAAATTTTCAAAGGGCTATAATAGGGGTGACATTCGGCCAGGTCGCCCAGTTATCTGGCGGACCAATAACCGCCCTAATATTTGGTCGGTTTTTTTCAACCGCACGACCCAGACCACGTCGGTTCTGTTTTCCTTACCGTGACCGTGGCCGACGGGTAGGCGGGCACCAACGATTATACCCGGCCTAGTGTGAAGCCCAACATTTGCCACCCAAAATCGAATCCAAATGCAGCCCAACTGCTTCGAAACCCAATTGGGCTGCATAATTATGGGTTTTAGTAGCCCAAATAATTTGTTATTTCAATTGTAGCACTTAATTTGGATATGTTAATTTCATCATTTAGTTCGTACTTCGTACTAACTTATTAAGTAACACAATTAATAAAAATTAATTCTGAAATACTAAACAACTAACCAAATAATTAATTCCGAAAACTAAAAATCTGAAATCCCAAAATAATAACACAAATACTTCTGTTTAATAATAACTAATTAACATCCGAAATTGCAAATACTAAGAGTTCGAAGAAAATAAATTTAAAACATAACGATGTGATGATCCCAACTCTCGTCAAGTCATCCATATAGGGGTGGCATTCGGCCGGGTCGGCCCGGTTATCTGGCGGACCAATAACCGCCCTAATATTTGGCCAGTTTTTTTTAACCGCCCAACTCCGACCCGTTATTTGGTCAGTCCGATTATAAAACCGCGTTGACTGGGTCGATTACAGGTAGGTTTTCGGGTTTCAGGTTGGGACTGCCCCCCTAGGCTAAAACTAGTGTTGGGAGTTGGATTTAATCATTAACCTAAACTTGAGTTTTCAGATAAAACTAGTTTTTGTATTTACCCGTCCTAGGGGTGGTGGTGCTGTATTAGGTTGTTCGAATATTAATAAGAAAAAAAAATCGATTACAATTAGTTATTTTTATTCTGGGTAAAAAAATACTGGTGATCACTTAATTTTAGGTGTTGTAACATCGTGGTTACCTAACTTCGTTTTGTAATATAGCGCTGACCTATGTTTATACAAGGTAACCGAACAATTACTTTGGCCATCTTTGATAACGATTTCGGCCAAACTGACAACTAAACATGCAACATCATCAAATAGAATATTTTTTAATCTCCCTGATGGAGTCGGATCAATGTCCAAGATTTTGATAGGTTTGGAACTTTCCAAACCTTTTCAATCATTAGATCTAGGTTGACCCTTTGACCAATTTAATGGTCTAGATTTGTTAGGGGTATTTAGAACTTTACACAAATAATTTAATTATTATATTTAAATGAAATATTTTAATAATTTACAGTGACCGTCCGACGACAATCCGGCGACCGACCACCATCTCTGGTGACTTTTCCGACGAGAATCCGGAGACGGACTAAACTCCAACGAGACTCCGGCGACTTTTTCGACGAAGAGATATTAACTAGTTAATAATATTTTTTTTACTGATAACTAGTTAAAAGTTTTTTTGCTGATAACTAGTCAACAGGTTATGAGCTGATAACTAGTTATCTGTACTAGTTAACATGTTATTTTGTTAATAAGTTATCTAACTAGTTATTTTGTTTTAAACTAGTTAACATCATGATTGGGTACACTACAAAAAAAAACTCCTTTTAGCGTCGATTGAAATGTAGGAATTTAGCGTCGGTCGGTCAACAACCGACGCTAAGCAGTTGACTTCGCGTTTAGCGTCGGTTGATTGACGACCGATGCTAAAATGGGCCTAAGAGCCGACGCTATTATCCGGTTCTGGTTCGATTTTTGGTTGACCGGACGGTTAAATTGGCATCGGTCAGAAGAAAGAGAATAGCGTCGGCCATGACCGACGCTAAAACGCGTGAATATAGCGTCGGTTGACACGCGTTTTAGCGTCGGTCGATTACCCCCTGCCCAGCGTTAGAAGTCATTATGCACTTCTCCCCACAACTTCAAATCCTCTCAACTTCCCAAATCCTCTAAAATCGCCAGCATTCGAGCTAGGAGCTGCTGTGACGCTGTTCTCATCACCCGTGCTTCCTTCACATCTCCTCCAGTGTATCGTTGAAGTTATTTAATTTTTTAATTTCTAGATTGTAATTTAAATTTCGTTTATTTTGTAGAGAATTAGAATTGTATATGTTCTGATTATTAGGATTGTAGAGAATTAGAATTGTATATGTTGTGATTATTAGAATTGTAGTGAATTGAAATTGCTGTGACTCCTAGAATAGTATTGAATTGTAGATTGTAATTTAAATTTCGTTTAGTTTCTAGATTGTATGTGTCATTAGCATTGTAGTGAATTGAAATAGTTATTCTGATTAGTTCTAATTGTATATGTTGTGGTTATTTTCTCAGTGCCCGTATCGAGTAGTTGTTCTGTCTTCTACCTTTTTATCACTCACCTTGGTGTAAGGTATGCATTTCTTAGCCTTTTTTTACACGTAAATTAATTGATTGTAATATGCATGTCTCATAAAAATGATAAAAATGATTAAACTAGTATAGTAATATGTATGTTGTCAAGATTAATCTAATTCCTAGTAATATGTATGTTTTCACTATGATCAGTTATAATTTTTTTTATGGTTTAATGCGAATAAAAGTATATGATTTGTGTGTTATGTGTTTTCAGTACGAATTATGTGGTAGTTATAATTTATTTTTAAAATGAGATTAATTAGTAGAATTGTTTGTTATTTGTAATTAATTGTTAGAATGTGATTAATTTTAGAATTCATTGGTTGAGTTAGGGTTTGTTTTTAAGTTAACTAAACTCAGTACCATATTGCTAGCTACTTCATGGTAATTTTGTACAAACACTAGTTACTAGTATATTATTTGCTACTACATGATTCCAAATTAATGTTATAACATCTTAGCATTTTACCTAAGTTAACTTATATATAGATTATGATCTCCACTACTGAGAATCTATTCCCTACACTAAATCAGGTATCTCCTAATGGATAAATCTTGGATTAACACCCCAAGATTATCACCGGAGTACATGACTGGCTTAGAAAGCTTTCTGAATTTTGCTTTCTCCAACAACAACGACGGAGAGTAAATAGTCTGTCCATGTCCAAAATGTGGATTCAAGAAGTGGCTGTGTAGAGATGATGTCTACGAGCATTTACTCCGCAAGCCATTTCCGCCAGGATATACTGTTTGGGATCGACATGGAGAGCGTCTCTATGGATCTTCTTCTAGGACTGCACATACAATAGTGCATGGAAGTGATCATATTAGATCACTTCGTTCAATGGTTAATGATGCTTTTGGTGTCGTTACAGAGGAGGTCCGCGAGACTACTACTGAAGTACTTGCTAATGAAGATGTTAATGAGGAAGGTCAGATGAATGAAGAAATTGCTATGAGCGAAGATAATGACACTAGCATCCCTGAGCCAATACAAGAGCCGGTTGATGATGACAATGTAAATTTGAGGAATTTACTAAAAGATGGAGAAACAGTACTATACGAAGGATGTAAGAAGTTCTCCAAATTATCTTTCATTCTGAGACTTTATCATATCAGGGGATGCATAACATCAACGATAAAGCAATATCAATGATTATTGAGTTGCTTCATGAAGCTTTTGAGTTTGCCAACATGATATAGTGCAAAGAAAATGATCAAACGGCTTGGGCTGGGATACACGAAAATTCATGCATGTGTGAACGATTGTATTGTACTGGGGTAATGACATAGATGAGACGAGTTGCAGGATTTGCAAGCAGTCTAGATACAAGGATGGTGGCATAAATTTATGCAGGTATTGGCACTAGAAGAGTATGAGAATAGGAAAAAATGGAGCAGAATTCTGCCCACTGGAACACAAAATAGCGTCGGTTGACCTATAATAACATCGGTCACAACCGACGCTAAATGCTACTACAGGTCAACGCGTTGTTGACCAGCCAACCGCGTTTTAGCGTCGGTCTGGTAATTTAGCGTCGGTCACTAAAATTGACCGACGCTAAATTCTAACCACTCAACCGGTTGGTGGTTCGACCGGAGCAAATTAGCGTCGGTTGGCACGCGTTTTAGCGTCGGTTGACCAAACGACCGACGCTAACGTTTAGCGTCACCGAATCTGGTGTCGGTCTTGCCGACCGACGCTATTTCTTTTGGCTGGATTTTTTCCAAAAATGGGCTTATCCCAAAAATCAATTACCAAAATAGGCTCGTTGTACGGTCAATTCCCAAAATAGGCTTGTTTTCGCTGACTGGGCATGTATGTCGCCGAAATAAATGGCGATCCGATTTTTAGCATGAAAATCGCCACTATAAGTGGCGATTTTTGGCTGACTTTGTCAGACCAAAAATCGCCACTTATAGTGGCGATTTTTGGAGTGCATTTCACTTTCAAATATAGTAAAATAGCACTTTGGCCTCTCTACTTTGTAAACTTAACAAATAGCTTCCTATCGTATAAACCGCTCTTTTTATCTTTCGTTTTTTGACCAATTTGTATTTTGGATCCTTCCATTTCAACTAACGCTTCATGACGTTAAATATGTGCACATAGATTCTATTTTGAGATTTGTATGTTCCTATTTCAAAACAGTGGCGAAGCCAGGATTCAAGCATACCATGGGCCCGATACATAAAATACAATAGACCGAATATATTTCCGTACGATAAAATACATATATTTTAGCTATTTGGGTCCAGGGGACCCTGGGCCCGGGCCCAGGGTAGCCACCCCTTATCTTCGTCAGTGTTTCAAAATGTGTTTATAATTGACTAATGTTACTCGCGTATAATTGACTGATGTTACTCGTATAGTACTCGTTAATTTAATTGGTACGCATTACTATACGAGTAATATTAGTCAATTATAAACACCTTTCGAAATACGAACATACAAATCTCAAAATAGAATCTATGTGCACATATTTAACGTCATGAAGCGTTAGTTGAAATGAAAGGACCCAAAATACAAATTGGTCAAAAAACGAAAGATAAAAAGAGCGGTTTATACGATAGGAATCTATTTGTTAAGTTTACAAAGTAGAGAGGCCAAAGTGCTATTTTACTATATTTGAAAGTGAAATGCACTCCAAAAATCGCCACTATAAGTGGCGATTTTTGGGTCTGACAAAGTCAGCCAAAAATCGCCACTTATAGTGGCGATTTTCATGCTAAAAATCGGATCGCCATTTATTTTAGCGACATACATGCCCAGTCAGCAAAAACAAGCCTATTTTGGGAATTGACCGTACAACGAGCCTATTTTGGTCATTGATTTTTGGGACAAGCCCATTTTTGGAAAAAATCCCTTTTGGCGTCGGTCATGACCGACGCCAAATAGCGTTTTTTGTAGTGGTAACTAGGTAACGATATTATTAGATAACTAGTTAACGAGATGATTTGATAACTAGATAACGATAGAATTAGCTGATAACTAGTTAACATCATGATTTAGATAACTAGTTAACAAGATTTTTAGTTGATAACTAGTTAACTCGCTTATCGAGTTAACTAGTTAACATCATGATCAAATAACTAGTTAACAAGGTTTATCTAACTAGTTATGTTGTTCTTACTTAGTTAACTAATGATTAAGATAACTAGTTAATATTTTTTGAGATGATAACTAGTTATCAAAATGATAAATTAACTAATTAGCATCATCATAATAGTTACTTGATTATTCCTAATTATTTCAAAATATTCAAATATTCACAAAATGGCCCAAAATACTAAACTGTCAACATGGATTTACTTCCCAATGGCTGACTTTATCTCCACTCCTCCTCATTACCGACCTTCGTGGATTTGGTCGAGCATCATGAAAGGGAGGATATCTTTGATATTAGGTCTTAGAAGTAATATCGGTAATGGGATGACAACATCAATGACGCGTGGTTACCAGATGCGAATGATTTTAGAAGCCACACTGACCTTCGGGAAAATTGCAGAGTTTCAGAGTTCATCTTACTTCCGCAAAGAATCTGGGATGAGAGGAAGCTGATAAGTGATTTTTAGGAAGAGATTGTGAGACAAATTATGCTCATTGGACAGACAGATCTGGCACCACGATGGAAGAGGAAAGTTTACAGTAAGATCTTGTTACAAGATGCTGAAACAATAAGGTAATCAACAAAGGAACATGAATAATGAGCCGGATAGTAAATTTTGGAGATGGTTGTGGAGATTGTCGCTACCACCGAAATTGAAAGTGTTTCTATGGTGAATCAGCCATAATGCAATGGCAACAAAGACTAATTTAAGGAGAAGGAACTGTGCTGCAGCGAGTACGTGTCCAGTGTGCAATGGTTCAGATGAAACACAAGAACACTTATTCTTTCTCTGTAACTAGGCAAACGAATTGTGGAATAGCACACTTCCTAGTGTGAAACAGATACGAGAGGGAGAGACAGTTCAAAATAGGGTAGAAATGTGCAGGGAGCAGATTTCCTCTAATAGAATGGTTGATATAGTTTTCCTGATGTGGTCCTTACGGAAAGACAGGAACAAAATAGTGTTTGAAGGTACCAGAGCAGTGAATGAGAGTATATTTTTAGGTACATGACAGAGCTTTATGAGTGGATCTACCACAAGAATCAGACGAAGAGTTCGATTCTTGCTTCAGCCTTGCAAAATCCTCACAACACCCAAACCCCTATGATCTACCAGAAGAAGATCACGTGTAATGGTGCTTTCAAAGCATACATCCGGTATGGGGCTTACGGGGTCATTATTTATGACTCCGAGGGCAGAGTAGTGGACGGAAGGGCTCGAAGTTTCTTTTGCAGAGCACCAGTTTGCGCTGAAGCCCTTGCAATCTTGGAGGCAGTGCGTATCGAATCTTCTGATTTGATCAATATAATTTATTATGACGGATAGCAAGACTGTTGTTGATGCCGTGGAAGCCTCGGAAGTAGAATGGCCATGGGAAGTTACAGGGTATATTGCTCATATCATTCATTATGTTGCAACCAATCCTCATGGGTTAACAAGGAAGAGCTCAAAGAGGCGGATAGTATTGCGAAGATGACGAGGGACAACCGGTTACCCCCAAATTGGATGAGATCTTTGAGATTCTAGTTATGTTTTTTTGGGTGTTCTGTGTAAGAGTCCGTTATTAAACTCTGTTATTTTGTCTGGTCTGCTCTTGATTTTAATGAAATCAATTTACTATAAAAAAACAACATGGAATTTAGAGATCAACACTTCCTTGTTCCTTTGTTCTTCCTCCACCTGGCCGAACAAATGTCATCCACCTTCCTACTTGTTCAATAAAATTGAGCGCAACCTCAAACTACTCCCACACCTAACCTAACGCTAACTCGCTCAATGGCTTCTTCTCTCTCAGTCTCATGAATCTTTCTCTCATCGCCCTTCACCATCGCCGCCACCACTAAAAATATCCTCCCACCCATCGCCATCTTCGCCAAGCTCTCACTCACCTCCCGCAAATAGCTGGTGGACAAACCGAGCAAAGTCGCGGTGAGCATCAGACCGCCGAAGAGAAGTGGGTGGTAGTAAACCCCATCCCAGATCCAATTATTGCTCCAGTAATCCATCCCCTCAGTCAGAGTCAGGCTTTAGAGGAGATAGGCTTCGGCGATAGTGGCATGCTCGCACTCCCATCTGGGTGTACGTCCTCGGTCGGCCTCACATTTTCTTCCCAATGTCTTTTTTAGCAGGAAGCAGTCTGAGGAAGAGATTTCATATTCTGACAAGGCGCTGATCGGTGGAGGATTGATTTTAGCGAGAAAATCTGGTTGTCGGTGGCGAGTAAGGAGGATTTCTGAGAAGATCTGATAGAGGTTTGAGCAAGAGAAATCGACAGCATAAGAGTTTTGAGCAGGGGGAAGGGAGTGAATCGATGGTGAGGGAGCTTTTGCCGGCGGTGGACGTGCTGGAGACGAAGGTCAATGGATGTGGATTGAACGGGGAAGGGATTTAGATATAATTTTTATTTGAATGGATGAAAATACACCTATGGTTGGACCCAAGTCCAAACCTTGAAAGTTTGGAAGCAGATCCGGAGCCCTTCCTGATCAACTCGGTTGAACCATCAAAATAAATTAAGCTAATTCAAAAAAGGTCAAATGCACAGGCAGTCACCTAAGTATGGGTCATGTAACAGCGTGATCACCTAACTATGTTTTGTAATAGCGTGGTCACCTAACTATGTTTTGTAACAGCGTGATCACCTAAATTTGTAAATCGTAACCGACAGGCATCTCCGACTATTTTTTACTGAATCTCCAGTGAATTTGCCAGCTCAGAGGGCCACATCAACCGATAAAATATTTTGTTAATTTGTTTCTTAAACCGGCTCAACCATTTTGGTTAGGCCCATTTAAAATAACCTAGTCAAGTTCAAAACATTAAAACCCAACCAAAGCCTCTAAAACGACATCCTTTTCTTCCCAAAAAAACATTTCACCCTCTAGAACAAAAGGAAACTCTCTCCTGCTCCTTTCAACTGTATTGTTGCCTCTTCTCTCCTACACCTTTAAACCTTGCTGTTAAACCTCTTTCTTTCTTCTCTTCGCCTTTATCTTTATTCCATCGTCTCCATCATCTTTATTCCATCTTCTCCATCATATTTATTCCATCTTCTAACTAAAATCTGACTATCACCAAGGAAAAGAAGCAGTTGAATTGGCAGATTACAGTTGCAGTCGGGGAATCTGAAAGAGGAAAGAAGGGATAAGGTTCAGAACTCCTCCAAACAAAAATTTCTTTTAAAGAATTTTTTTTAACGAAGATAGCTCCCAGAGGAGAATCAAGGCAGTAAGCGATAAATTAACTACAATCTACCCAAGGTGTGAGGACTACCGACAACACCCCTGGGAGATATCTAAGAGTCAGACGTGCCACAGAATGGGCGGCTCTGTTAGCTGACCGTCAAACTGAGAGCAGCTTGAAGTTTGGACTAGAAGCCAATAGACGGGCGACCTCCTAAATGATGACCCCACCCTTTGATCTTGAGCTTTCATGACCATGAACTGCCTTGGAGACCAATTCCGCGTCTCCCTCGAAATCCACCTGAAAAAGACTAGAATACTCACACCAAGCGACTACATCTCTACATGCCAAGCGTTCGAGGATGAAAGGGTTCATAATACCTGGATAAGGTGTCCCTACAGCGTGGAGAATAGCGCCCGAGGCAACTCTACAAGCTAATAATTCAAGTCATACCTGGCTACGGGGTTCCCATAACATGAAGAACCATGCCGGCTCGGTCTCGGAGCAGCCGTCTCGTGACCCATATCCAGTGAAATCGTGGGTAAAAAACAAGTTGTTCTTTACTTCTTCCTCTTGACACAATCTCTCACCACCTAGACTTCTCTGCAACCACAAACCACAGCCCCTTGACATATACCTCCACCTTCATTGAAGCAAGACCAACTCCCATGCTAACTTCAGCTTCTCATCCACGTCACCTCTAGAAACCAAAATGTCTAAAGGACCATGACAATGCTTGTCAATATTAACAACCCTCATCTAAACTGTCAACGAAATTAAGTGCAAATTCATTTGGTTTTGTGACATCTATCTTCTCTCGGAAATAGAATTTGTGATTCTGTCCAAATGCTTGTTGACAAGCAACTATAGTTCTTGACCATCATTTAATTAACTACTCAAGAAAATCCAATGAAGCCATGCAATTGTTGTCACCGAAAAAGGAGCGGAAACCAAGCTAATGAAAAACCCCCTCCCAAAATGTTGCCTGGGAACTGAAAGTACGAAGGAAGCCATTTTTTATTTATTATGGTAGATAACTCTACCGGAGTTACACGCGTTTTAGATAGAAAATAAAAACACTTGCCCAGAGACCGACAGGCGAAACCCACTCTGATAATTGTCGCAGAACCGCCGAACCTGAAATTTAGGAGATAAATCCAGCCTAACCAACCAACAAGGGTGGAGGTACTTCGAATTTGAAACCGAAGGAAAGAAGCAAAATCCTCGTAGCAGATCACAAAGATCAGACCAAAGGAGGATCCAATATGAGGAAAAGAAATAACTGCCGACCGTTAAGTCCGGTAGTAGGGGTCGAAAATGAACCGACTCAAAAGTAACCAACGCAGAGCGTCTTTCATACTAAGAGGATTCCCATAGAGGTCATTTCTTACTTTGCGATTGCATTAAACAATTGACTGATTAACATTTCAAAATCCGGAACCAGATCTATTTATTCACAATTACGTAATACCTCGAAATTCAGATCAATACAACGATTAAAAAAATCCCAATTCCAACACTAACAAACAGATCCGACTACATATTAAAACCTCCAAAGGCACAACCCCAAGTACACGCGAGCGTAAAAAAATGGTCGAAACAAATTGGAAATTAGAGTTGAACAGTTCAATGAATTCCACAAATGAAAACTCGGAAACCAGTCAATCCAATCAAACGAGAGAAATAAGCTGAACCTTGGTTCCAATGGAACGGTGGCGAATACGATGAATAGCAGTCCACTAACGACCAGTCTTCTTCTCCAAACAGAAAAGCGATCGGAGAAGAAAAATTCGCCGATTTCGAACAAATTCTTCTAAGGAATTTGGTTGGGTTTTAATGTTTTGAACTCAGGTAGGTTATTTTAAATGGGCATAACCAAAATGGTTGAGCTGGTTTAAGAAACGAATAAAAAAATATTTTATCGACTGATGTGGCCTTCTGAGCTGGCAAATTCATCAGAGATTCAGTAAAAAATCGTCGGAGATGCCTATTGGTTACGATTTACAAATTTAGATGACCACACTGTTACAAAACATAGATAGGTAACCACGTTGTTACATGACTACTACTTAGGTGACCGCTAGTGCTTTTGACCCAATTCAAAAACCAAACCAATACCTACAAAAATGGTTGACCTTCTGTTACGAAATATAGCTATGTGACCACGGTGTTACAATCCCAAACTTAGGTGAGTGCCAATGTTTTTTTTACCTATTTTATTTTTATGCTTAATGTATTAGAACTTGCAATTGGAACATAAAATTTTAATGAATGATTTTTGGGCCCTTGATTTAAATAAAACTTTTTTACGTTCATTCATGTGCTATACATATAGATTGGAAGACGAAGGAGCGAGGTCGATGACCCACTCATCAAGACCTCCGACGCAATATCCAAGCTCATAGGACAGGCTCAGGGGATCTACACTTCCGTCACAATCCAATCTCGCTTTATCGATGTCCATGAGCTACTTCGTCGACGGTCCTTACAGTGGCAACTATTTTGTACAAACCGAGGCTCAATAGATAGGGTTTATTATTTTTACAAAATGCCAAAACTACCTCTTTATTTTTGGCTTGGATCAGATTTGGTGACAAATAAACAACCAGTCAATGTACATCAACTGTGATAAACACAAGGGTAGGCAGCAGGCTTCCCTATCATTGTTTTTACTTCATTTGGGGACCAAATCAACCACTCAACCATCAGCCATCAATCATGATCATGATTGTTGGGCTATTCTACAAGGGAAATTCCTTCTGAAGAAGGTCGAGGTTCCTGGAGTCACAAGCCCCCACCATGTCGCTCCTAGATGCACAGCTGCCATATCATAGTACAAGTTTGGTATTCAAGGAGTGACCTACAACAACACAACTGAAACTGATATCTCATAGTTCAGAACACATACCTCAGAGAAATTCTCAAGTATTGCCATGCATTTTCTGCCTTTGGGTTCATTGCTAGTGCACGGACATAGTACCGAATTGACTCTTCGTACTTACCCTGCCACAACATACAATTCAGTTCAGACTAACTTACACCACTTCACAAATCACACTTCATGGAAACTTGAGGTATGCCAAATCGGACTGGAATGAATGTACAAAACCCTATAATATCATAAAATTTACTAAAAAATCCCAATCTTATATCCATTTAGGGACAATACCATGACTGCCTCCGATCTTTTTTGTTAAAAGTGATTTCTTGTGTCCGCAATTTATCCATGAAATAAGGAAAAATAGGTTTAAATTATATTAGAGTTTGAAAGTGAAACTTAAAACTCTTTTGTATCAGCCTAATTTCCAAGTTTCTAGGGCTAGTTTACAAAATCGACCAGCACAAACATACATAATTAAATTAGGATAGCCGAACGTCATTCATCAATAATCCAGACGTTAATATATCAGCAAGTGTCAGCAATACAAGAAATAGCTGTGTGGGAACAACTTATACAAGCTTATACGTCAGATACTGAATGCCAAGATAAAAGCATGTAACTGTACCTGGTTGGCAAAACTGATTCCCAAGTTTGCCCAAGCGCGCACGTAGTTGGGCTTCAAATCAAGGGCCTGAAACACAAGTGCCCATTACGACATATATATTATAATGAGACTTCAGAAAGTAAGCTACTATGACGCAAGGAGATGTAGATCCTTGACCACATGGAAAGAGCAAGCTCCTAGAAATCTTAGCTGTCGTTTTAGCAACCGTTTATTTAAATATATTTGAAGCAAGTAAGAATCCAGCAGTAACCTTTTCCAGGAACAACAAGCCCATTTAACTGTAGAGCACAAATCTTAGGGGCCGCTAAGGAGAAACAGCTATACTGAATACAGAAACCATAGTTAACTACTTTCCGTCACAAGCCTCCTTTCTAATTATATTACTTTCTAATTATATTATACCATTGTTCTTCCTCGCGAATCAAAAATGTCAGGCTCACATATCAACATCTTGTCATCTGAAACTCTGGCTGGTATAATAACAAGTATGAAAGCTTAACATGTAGACATCATCAGTAACACAACATGGTTGGAAGAGAAAATAACACAACACGAAAACAAACAGGCAAAAGACTTGTTTGGTAATTCAAGAAAATGCATTTCCTTCTTGCAACTTTATTTGAGTTCAGAAGTGGTGAAAGATGCTTTCCGGCAGGATATGAACTAACAAAATACTCCAGAAACTTGATCTCATTAGACAGGTATTTACCTGCTGATAAGCTGATATGGCTTCAGTGCTCTGAACACTATTTGCTTGTGTAGCACCAAGCTTGTTCCATAGTGAATAGTCTTGAGGCTTTAGTTTAAGAGCAATCTTGAAGGAGTTAATGGCTCTATCATACTCCCGGGACAAGTTGTAAAGGACACCAAGTACTATGTGCACATCAGCATCTTCAGGTGACACCTGAGCCGCTTCCTCAAACAACTTAGCCACCTGCATATTTGGTCTTCATCAGCGAAACGAAAATAAGTTCTGACTGAGGAATCACAAATTTCAAATCCAAGTTAGATGCCTATGGAACTTTGTAAGTGTCTACTGAGAACAAACACATTTCTATTCATCAGGCACTCACCTTCAGCATACATCACTGTTAGTCTATGTGATTGGAGAAACTATTGTTCTTTACTTCTAAGAGCTTAGTCCTCATCTTAGGATCAAGGAAACTATGAAGCAAGATGGAAAAGAAATATACACAAGCTACAATACAAACAACAGAAAACTAAGATAAAACCCAAAGCAAGGACTAAAGTTAGGCTTGGGTATATGCTTAGCATATCCATATAGCATAGAGTTCTGGATTATAGAAAATTGGAGTTGTCGACAGTATGCAAGCAGGCACTAATTTTGATCAAGTAGATAAATAGATTTCCACCTGTCTATTCCTATACTACATGCAGTTGGTATTGACCTTTCGCATTTGTGGTTCTAGGACATTGGTGCCATATTTCTTTTACCATCTTTCATTTAGAAAAGAATAGAAGACAACAAATAAAAAAGGAATTTTTTTATTCATATCAGCAGCTAATTTCCACATGAGAATCATATTGTTATCCAATCAAAATGCGGCACACATGGTCGGGATAGTACAAAAAGGTGTTCCTTTTGTCTCCTACGAAGTGAAATAACAACGTTTCTGTGGAGAATGAAGAGAGTTATTCTCTTTCCTTCTTTGTATTTATCTTCCTTTTCCGTATATAGGTTAATTATGGTAGTTAGAAGTCTAATTAAGAAAGGTTTCTTCCAGACCTGAACAACTTCCCTCGATTGACCTAATTCTTCATGGTATCAGAGCCTTCTCTGACCTAACTCTTCGACGGCCGCACGTCTATTCTCGGTTGGCTCTTCTTCTTCTTCTACTTCTTAAATCAAAAACCCTCACTGTTAGTCTACAATCATGACAACAGCAGCCACCAGTAGCAGTGTTGTGAATGTTGTGGATGGTGCATCTGGAGGATCCTCGAGCACCATGGCCCCTGCAACAACTGACTATCCTGGAATCCTCACCACGCATAAGTTGGATGGGAAGTACTACCTCCAATAGTCTAAGACCGTGGAGATGCATATCACTGGTCGGAGCCGAGGAGCGTATCTGACGGGAGCAATCAAGCAGCCTGATCCTGAAGACCCTTAGTTCTAGAACTGGAATGAGAATGATAATTTGGTACGTACTTGGCTTATTCATTCCATGATGCCACACATTGGGGAGAATCATCTTCTTCACCCAACTGCTCAGGCAATTTGGGAGGAAGCCCGCACCACATACTGAACTGTCGACAACTTTTCAGCCCTATTTGAGATCGAAACACAACTGTTTCATCTCAAACAAGGAGACAAAGATGTCACTGAATACTTCAACATACTAGGACGCTACTAGCTTCACTTAGATATGTATGAAAATCAAGCCTGGGACACACCAGCTGACCAAGCACGCTTCAAGAATCACACAGAGAAGAAAAGGACTCTGTACTTTTTGTTGGGACTTAGTCGGAATCTGGATGATGTCAAAGGCAGAATCATGAGCACCAAACCCTTCCCAAGCCTCAACGAGGCATTTGCTTAGATAAAGAGGGAGGAGAGTAGGAGACAACTCATGATTCCTGACATAAAATCCCAAGGAGAGGGTTCTGCATTAGCTGTCCGAAGCCACCAACGAGCTAGGCAGCAGCAAACTCAATCTCAACTCAGAGATCATGATGAGGACTCTATCCCCGTTTGTGAACACTGCCACAAATAGTGGCATGTCAAGGCTGAATGCTGGGAGGTGATTGGCAAACCAACATATTGGAAATCTCGATCTGAAAGAAGAAAGTGTGCTCATGTTGCTGCATATGAGAAACAGGTGGAACAGGAACCTGAATCAACTCCGTTCTCCAAGGAACAGGCTGGTGCGTTGGAGAAGCTCTTCTCGAAAATGATGAGCAACGCACCTCCACCGCAACCAAGTCCTCCTGATGTATACTCGGGGTTATTTGCTAACTGAGGTAATCACATTTTTGTCTATTCTGTAAATTCTACAACATGTGATCAATGGATAATAGACTCAGGATGTTCTGATCACATGAAGGGTTCTAAGGAAGTGTTAGATGATTATCAATGCTATCCCAAAAAAAGCTGGTGTTAGAATAGCAGATGGAAGCTTATCACCAGTTGAAGGGATTGGCAGTGTTCGAATCAGTCAGGATATTGAGTTGTTCCCTGTCTTATATGTTCCACCCCCCCCCCCCCCCCCCCCCCCCCTACACTGCAATTTAATCTGCATTAGTCAGATCGCTAGAGATTTAAATTGCAAGGCTGTTTTCGTTCTGATCATTGTTCCTTGCAAGAGAAAGGCTCCAGGAGGACGATTGGAACTGGTAGACTACATGAAGACCTCTTCATCATAAAAGGGTGCATTAATGATAAAGGATAGAGTGGAAGGAAGAGTAGAGCTTTAGCTACTAGTAGTACTAGTATTGATAGCCAAGTTATGTTATGGCATAGTAGATTGGGGAACCCTAGCTTCGGATATTTGGAAAGATTGTTGCCTAAGTTATTTCGGAATAAAACTTCTAAGGATTTTCAATGTGAAACGTGTCAACTAGCCAAACACACGAGGAGTGTTTATTCTGGAATGAATTACAGGCCTACACGAGTTAAAAATGTCAATGGGGCCAAGTGGTTTGTCACGTTTATAGACGATCACACTCGGCTCACATGGACATTTTTTATGAAAGAAAAATCAGAAACTTCTGCCATCTTTTAGGAGTTCTATAAGATGATCCTAACTCAATTCCACACTAAACTTCCAAGTTCTCAAGACAGATATGCCCATGATTACTTCAACTCAGTCTTAGGTTCATTTCTGTCTCAACACGGGATTGTACATTGCAGTTCATGTGTCGACACCCCTCAACAGAATGGAATAGCTGAGAGGAAGAACAAACATCTTCTAAATACTGCTAGGGCCCTACTGTTTGCAAACAATGTACCCAAGTACTTGTGGGGAGAAGCAGTGCTCACAGCAACATATCTCATTAACAGACTGCCAAGTTGTGTTCTGTAGTACAGGACACCTAAGGAGTTATTGGTGCAAGCTCATCCACATGTACTAGCATACATGTCTGAACTTGAACCTAGAGTCTTCGGATGCTTAGCATTTTTTCACGTCCAACAACAGCAGCGAACAAAACTCGACCCTTGTGCCCAGAAATGTGTATTTATTGGATACGCATCAAGGCAGAAGGGGTATAAGTGCTATTCACCTATCACTCGCAAAGTTTTCACCACAATGGATGTGACTTTTTTTGAGAATCACTCATACTACAATCCTGAGCTTCAGGGGGAGAGGGTACAATATGAGGAAGCTCAAGATCATGATCGGGAAAACCTCATTGCTCTGGATGGATTGGTCGTGCCGAATGTCAGAAACACAGTCAATCAAATTCATCATAGTGCTGAGGGAAATTCCAGACAGCTGGAAAGGAGAAATCCTCCAGAAATCATTAATGTGTATGAAAGGAGGAGAAATCTAGCAACATTCCTGAAGAAGATGAGACTGTGAGGCCAGAAAATGAGGTTCTACCCTCCACTGAAACTCATGATCACCAGGGTGAAACTGAAATAGTCGAACAGCTGTAGAGGAAGTGGAATTAGTTGATGATGACTTGGAATGGACAATGGCCCTAAGGAAAGGGGTCAGGGAGTGCACCCGACATCCTATCTAGAGGTATGTGCACTATGGACGACTAAATCCTAAATTCAGAGCATTCACCACTCACTTAGATGGTGTTCCGAGGAATGTAGCTGAAGCTATGACAATTCCAGAGTGGAAACAGACTGTGTTTGAGGAACTAGCAGCCTTGGAGAAGAATGAGACATGAACAATTGTCACTCTACCTCCTGGGAAGAAAACTGTGGACTGTAAGTGGATATTTACACCGAAATTCAACTCAAATGGGAGTATAGAGAGGTATAATGCCCGACTTGTGGCTAGAGGATTTACTCAGTCATTTGGGATAGATTACCAAGAAACTTTTGCCCCAGTTGCAAAGTTGAAGACTGTCCAGATCTTGATATCCATGGTAGTTAATGAGGGCTGGCCATTGTACCAAATGGATGTCAAGAACGCTTTCCTAAATGGAAACTTGACAAAAGAGGTGTACATGGAAATTCCGGAGGGAATAATCCATGAACAAAGAGCAAACTCAGTATGCAAACTAAGGAAGTCCTTATATGGACTTAAGCAGTCCCCGAGAGCATGGTTTGAAAGATTCTCGAAGACTGTGATCATGAATGAGTACAAACAATGTCAAATAGATGACACTATGTTTGTCAAGCATGGAGACAATGGGAAAGTAGCAATTCTTATTGTCTATGTCGACGACATTATCATCACAGTGAATGATAATGAAGAGATAAGCAGATTGAAGTTAAAACTCATCAGAGAATTTGAGCTTAAAAATTTGGGAGAAATGAAGTATTTCCTTGGTATGGAAGTAGCTCGAACCAGTAATGAGCTACTGATATCTCAGAGGAAATATGTTCTAGACTTACTACACGAGACTGGTATGACTGGATGCAAGCCAGCAGATACTCCAATGCAGCAGAATATCAGTTCAGCATAGAAAAAGAAGTGAAGCCTACTGACAAAGGAAGGTACCAGCAGTTAGTAGGGAAACTGATCTACCTCTCACACACTAGACCTGACATTGGCTTTGCAGTGAGTGTAGTGAGTCAATTTATGAACAATCCCACAGAAGAACACCTCACGGTAGTTACTCACATACTCAGGTACCTAAAGAAGAGACCTGGATTGGGACTAATGTTCAAGAAGAACGAAAGAAGATCAGTAGACCTGTACACTGATGCTAGTTGAGCGAGTGAAGTAACATCTAGGAGATCTACTACAGGCTACTGTTCCTATGTATGGGGTAACCTAGTAACATGTAGAAGCAAGAAGCAATCTGTAGTTGCAAGGAGCAATGCTGAAGCTAAGTACCGTGCACTAGCTCTTGGTATACAGGAAGCTATGTGGACACAACGAGTCCTAAAAGAGCTAAACTTGCCAGGACATGATACAGTTCACATGGTCACAGATAGCCAGGAGGAAGCTCTGAGCATTGTTCAGAATCCTGTTCATCATGACAGAACAAAGCATGCGGAGATAGACAGACATTTCATAACAAAGAAGGTGGAACAAGGAATTATTGATGTGAGCTATGTTCCATCACGACAACAAACGGCTGATGTCCTGACTAAGGCACTGTCCAAAGATCTATTAGAACATTTCAAGTCCAAGCTTGGCCTGATCAACATCTATACCAAGCTTGAGGGGGAGTGTGGAGAACAACGAGAGTTATTCTCTTTCCTTCTTTGTATTTATCTTCCTTTTTAGTATATAGGTTAGTTATGGTAGTTAGAAGTCTAATTAAGGAAGGTTTCTTTCATATATGTAATACCTAGATCAATAATAAACATAAACAATCAACGAGGAACAACTTCCCTCGATTGACCTAATTCTTCAGTTTCAAAAGGTTGACACTTACATCAGCATAAAACAACGAAGGCACCTCTGATGGTGCAAGAGTTCCATACTTTGGGTGGTTGCGTAACCATCCGTACAGATACTTCAGTGCAGCTGCTTGCTCCAGCTCTGTAATGACAAAGATGGCCAAAGAAAAAAAACAAGTGAATGCACAAGCTAAGCAAAGAAACACAAGCAAAGCTATTCAATATTAAATTTCCATTTCCTACTCCCAAAAGACTATTAAGACTCAAATGCGTCAACTCAACTCTATCCCCCCTCCATTAAAGAAAAGGCCTTAGTATTCAACTCCTTGGAGTGGCCCACAACAGCTAAAAAATGGGAATGCTTTCTTTTCATCTATCGAACAAAATTGAACGCGGTAACTTGTACTTGATTTATCTTTTTCAACAAGAAAGTCTCCTAATACATAAAACAAGTCTCGGAGTCCATGTAGATAGGATGATAGAGTGACTAACCATTTGTGTGGCTTACACCTAGAGCAAGGAGGACTTCAAGATTTGTCGGATCAGATTGATGTGCACGCATCATAGCTGCTATAGCCTGTCATGAGTCATGACAAGGTTATGAAAAATAAGACCATGTAGTAAATGACAAAAATCATCCTGTAATCCAAATAGCATCTGAACAAAAAAAAAATTGATTACGGTTGGTGAAATGACAATCACTCATCAAATTCACTAGTTCACCAACAATGCAGTACACTACAGAATACAGGGCATACATTATTTCATTGTGTGAATATCCACCTCGGCGATGCATGCATCGTGTGAGGTGACAAAACTGTACTACTAGAAACAATTAAGAACCACAGATACTAGACGTATCACGAATGAGAACAATTTATGTGCAAACCAAGCAATTCTTAGGAATAGTGTATTGTAAAAAGTCCATGTCACCTATATGTCAACCAATATATAAGATCTAGATATCATATGTAGCAGCCAAAATCAGCAAATATCAGGAAGGAAAGCAGGAGAGGAGAATGTTCACAGTAACTGTACTAACATGTGCACACATCATAACCATATGTTACATACAGTCTTACTTACATCCCTATGTTAAATGTTTATATAGATGGGACATTTGGAAATTTACTGGCTAATACTGGCCCCTGTCACAAGAATTTTTGAAGTACTGCTAAGCACAAGAGCTGTGTAAGAAATGGACTAATGTACAAGTATATGTGCAAACTAGCTATTCTTTTTATGTATCACATTGCAATTTCAAGTTTCTTCGCCATTGTTCACAAGCAGTATGACTTGACAGAAATCACGGAACAACACCTTAGCTACAGAAAAAAAAAACAGGGCGAGACCATCCAATTTATCATTCAATGAACATAACCAATCTCGATAACCTACATGTGACATGATTGTATTACAAGCAGGAAGAACCATCATATAATGATGATTGAATAGAATTAATAACCTGATGATCATCGTCATTCTCAGCTTGTGCTATTCCAAGCAGCCTCCAACCTTCAGCATTTTGAGGGTTTTTCATAACTTCAGCCTCTAAAGCAAGGACAGCTTCACTTAAAAGCCCTTTGCGGAAGAGGTCTTGGCCTTCTTTCATGGGATTGGGATGGCCAACATAAGGATTCATCTCAGAGAAATCATAATCTCCTTTTGAATTTTGCTGCTTTGCAGCAGTTTCCTCATTCAAAAATCTGTACACCACATCACATGCAGATAAGCCAATTGTAGTCAAATAAATTAGAAAACAAGAACAATAAACAAACAGAACAAAGACATGGGAGTCGCAACACAATAAAGGACAGACAAGATCCAGTGAGAAAAAAATTCAGTACAAACAATGACAAGTTAACGACGTTATGTGAGGGCCATGTCTAGTCTGGCTCATTATACATACTCTAAGCTATGACAGTTATGACTAGAGGTAACTATGACAGTTATAATGCAATACTAACTCTTCATAATAATGCAACACTAACTCTAATCATGATCTGCATATAATACATTGGTTAAGCATTTCATTCATCCAATCGAACAACTGCAGGAGTTCCCAATCAATGAAGCTCATGAAAGCTCCAAGTAGCAACTGAAGGAAATTTAGCGGAATGCAAAAGGAACACGTCTTAAGACTACTTACTCATCATATGAATTTGCCCAACTGTCAGCTGCATTGTCTTCACCGACCTGTTGTCCAAATTCTTCCACCCAATCGTTGACACGCAAATTTGAAAACTCGTTGACCCACTCATCATCAACAGTCCCACTTTTCTCTTTTTCGGTAATGAACTCATTTGCCCACTGATTTGGTCCACTTGAAAGCTGAAAACAACAGAGAATAAGACTTCTAAAAACTATTGATGTTGGAAGCAAGCAGGTGGAAGAGACGGATCTCAAGCATCCATCTAGACAGTTGATCATCCCACATTCTTTTTACTATAAACAAGCCTCCTGCTGGCACTAAAGTGGGAAACAAAAGTGAAATGATTCCGTATGGAGAGTCTCGCACAAAGGCCATATCTGAGATATTTCGGTGTGGCCACTTTACCTATGTCTTTCCTGATCATGATTGTTCAATAAAAATGTTTTGAGAATTTAAACTCACCAAATGAGTCACAGTACGCAGGTTCTATACTTAATGGGCAAAAACACACATCAGCTTGGGTCTTTATATAAAATTGGTAAAAGCACTCATCAGCTTTTGGACATCAATAACTCAATATTGTCTAGGAAATTCAAGAGTGCCAATAGAAGGAAAGAAAAAATTTACAGAAGGACACAAATGGAAAGCACACAGAAGCCAGTTACAGTCAACATGGAGCATTATGTATTGATTCTTTTGTACATTGCTCTTGAATCATGTCACACAAGCATCATCACTTATGTGCTCCAAAAACAACCATTCCACACATTCTGAACGATTTCCAAACTGAAAATAAGTTCATTGACAGAAGAGACAAAATCTGTATGGCACAACCAACCCCGCAGCAGAAAAGGAGATGAAAAGGCATACATTTAACAAACTCCATAAACGAAAAGAACATCCACAGCATAACAATCACCTCATATGCCCCTAACAACCCTATTGAATACTGTCCTATCTATCAACTAGGGAAACTTCACCAGTTGGGTTTGGCAAACCATTACAATCAAGTCAACCGTGAACCAGATTATTTTCTGTCATTTTCCTGATCAGTACTGACAGCTACCTTAAAACACATGTTCATATCAACCAAGTCCTTAGCTTTTTGGAGACAGCAACAACCCAAAATGAATAATGATGAGGTTCAAACTGCAGACTTAATAATTAACACTATGAAAACAATATTCGAAGAAATGTGCACGTGCAATTATTAACATTTTGTATAGAAAGATAACAACAGAACTCACAACTGGCTGACAACTTGCCTGATTGTGCTCATACTCATCACCCCATGAAGGGCCAGCACGATGCTGCTCTTGAAATTCTTGCGCCCAATCCCCAGTTGCAGATGGCATGGCAGGCTTGATTTGATTATCATCAAAAAAGAGTTCACCACGGCTCATCTTCGACACAAACTGAAGAAACTTTGAATTCTGCTGATCCCATAAGCAAGGTAGTCAAAATCGAGATTGCACATGAAATAAATAAATAAAACTAGTATGAAATAGTAATCATAGAATCGTAAGATTTTATGACCTAATACCTAAAATATTTAGGACAACAACACATTTACTATAATTATGTAAATAAACTAGATGGTATCATCATCTGTCATTTAAGAGGTTTGAGTTGGCGAGACAAAGAGGAAAGTTGACTACATGACTCTTGAATAGCTGAGAAACGAAATAAAGATGAAGGTCGGATCTTGAGTAGCCGTACTAGGAATAAAAAAATTATATATCAAACAAATTTTCATTTTAATAATCAATTTTTAACTACATTAATGAAATTCTGAAGAAAAAATAAAGAACAGATTAATATAATTTAATTGTTTTGGTTTCAACCAGAATTGAGTCAGACAAATTGATCATTTTCACTTAGAAAGTAAAATCGTAAAATAAAAAAAAAATCACTGATTCTATAAAATTCTAAGATTTTAATCGAGATTTTACGTGATTCCACGACCAATAGATTTTACGTAGAATCAAGATTGCCAAACATCAAATAATCGTAAAACTGTAAAATTTTAAGATCAAATCGGGATTTTGACTGCATTGCCCATAAAAAAAGGTTTGAACATTCAACTGGTGTGTATATATGGTGAAGACTACAGTACAACCACTAAAAGTGGGGGTACCGCATACCTCCATTGACGCTTATACAATCTAGAGAGGTATTTCGATGAAGTATACTTTGGAATCAATAGATATTAACTTTAAATTTAAGTTCACTTGAGATTTTGGATCATTGTAATACAAAAACACATTGAATGCATTTCAAGTCTTCGTAAAAATGATAGATTATAATATCTTGAAAATTAACATTTTGTCCATATCACATAATCTATCATTATTTAGTATGTGTGTCGTATCCTAAAAACAATTCAATATTACAATAATTTTTACCTATAAAAATATTAGTGACTTTTTGTTGGATTACATTGTTTCTTGAGTAATTAGTGTAGATATCCTCAGTTAATAGCTGTTAGATATTTAGTAGGTTAGTTAGCTTGATTTTAGTAAGGAGAATATTATTCCTAGAAATCAGGGATTAAGATAGGAGGCTGTTAAGGCTAAACCTACGCCTCCTCTGTTAGGATTAACTTGTATATATATATCTCCTACATCTACAGAAATAAGACAAGGAAAATTATTCTCTCATAATCTCATATGGTATCAGAGCCTATCTGATTCCCTACTCAAACCTTTTCTTCTCTTCTTCGTCTTATTTCCTTGTCTTATTTCTTTCTTCTTCATCCTTTTTCTGTGCAATGGTGACAGTGGGCCGAAGGCTATTGTGACCTCCGTATCTACACTATAAATATTATGACTTTGTTGGTTACATTGTTTCTGAGTAATTATGTAGATATCCTCAGGTAATAGCGTTAGATATTTGGTAGGTTAGTTAGCTTGATTTTAGTAAGGAGAATATTATTCCTAGAAATCAGGGATTAAGATAGGAGGCTGTTAAGGCTAAACCTACGCCTCCTCTGTTAGGATTAACTTGTATATATATATCTCCTACATCTACAGAAATAAGACAAGGAAAATTATTCTCTCATAATCTCATATGGTATCAGAGCCTATCTGATTCCCTACTCAACCTTCTTCTTCTCTTCTTCGTCTTATTTCCTTGTCTTATTTCTTTCCTTCTTCATCCTTTTTCTGTGCAATGGCTGACAGTGGGCCGAAGGCTATTGTGACCTCCGTATCTACACCCACGAATGCAGCAAGCATCACTGGCGATGGTCCACAACTACAGATCACCGCGATAAAACTAAACGGGGGCAATTATGTGAGATGGTCCCAGTCGGTGAGAATGTATGTTCGTGGCAGAGGCAAGATCGGCTACCTGACAGGAGCAACAGTTAAGCCGGAGGAAGGCAAGCCGGAGTTCGATGTTTGGGACGCTGAGAACTCAATGGTGATGACCTGGCTGGTGAACTCTATGATGCCGGAGATTGGGGCAAACTTTCTGGGGTATGCTACTGCCAAGGAGCTATGGGATGATGTGAGTTCCACATACTCCGATTTGGAAATCAATCGCAGGTATACGACTTAACACTGAAACTAGCCACAATAACTCAAGGCGATGATTCTGTTACTCGATACTATAACGTCTTGAAGCAAGTTTGGCAGGATCTTGATCAGTTCAATGACTATATATGGAAGTCTAGTGAGGACTATGGTCATTATAAAAAATCTGTTGATACTAATCGGATTTTTAAGTTTCTGGTTGGATTAAATGTGGAGCTAGATGAGGTCAGGGGAGGATTATTGGAAGGGATCCGTTACCTCCCATTGCTGAAGTGTTTAACGAGGTCAGGCGGGAAGAAACTCGGAGGAAGGTGATGTTGGTGCTCGAAAAGAAATCCAAACTACTGAAGATCTGCTTTCCAGGCAACCGGTGGAATTCTTGGTGCTACGCCCAATGCTCTTGCTGCACAGAGGCATCATGGACATGATCCCAAGCTCACCTCCGCTGCGATTTTTGCGGCAAGACTCGTCACACCAAGAATATGTGCTGGAAACTACACCCTCATCTGAAGAATGGTGGCAGAACTGGAGAGGCTGAAAAACCAAGAGCCAATGCTGCTACCAGTCATGGGGGAGTCAGTATGCTTACTAGCGAGCAGATCGAGCAACTTCTTTCACTTCTGAATTCCCAATCTGAATCACTGGTAATCCGAGAAGCTGATGGCAACCTTGCACCCATAGCTGGTCAAGGTCACGTACCTATTTCAAAAAACCTAACCCTCCAATCTGTGTTACACGTTCCTAAATTGACCTGTAACCTATTGTCTATTCGAAAACTCACCCAAGACTCTAATTGCTGGTGTTTTTCTATCCTTCTCATTGTGAAATTCAGGACATGAGCTCGAGGAGGGTGATTGGCAGATGTAAGTTGAAGGATGGACTGTACTGCTGGGATCCTAGAGATTTTGGTGCTGAACAAGGTCAGGGCTTGGCCTGTATAAGTTCGACTCCTGCCTATGGAAGAATCATGCTCTATCATTCCCGATTAGGTCATCCTAGTTTTCCCTATCTAAAACTTTTGTTCCCTAGTTTATTTACTCGAATAAATATGGCTGATTTGAGGTGTGAATCTTGCCAATTTGCTAAGAATCATAAGACTGTTTTTGCCCCTCGTGGCTATTCTCCCTCTCGACCATTTATCTTATTCATAGTGATGTTTGGGGCCATCTAAGGTCAAAACTATTTCTGGAAAACGCTGGTTTATCACGTTTATTGATGATCATACTCGTCTATGTTGGGTTTATTTCTTTACTCACAAGTCTGAAGTTGAGGGTATTTTCAAACAGTTTTACAATATGATTCAAAATCAATTTAATGCTGGAATTTCAATACTTCGATCAACAATGGTACTGAATACTTTAACTCTAGTATGAATATTTTCTATCTTCTAAGGGAATCCTTCATCAGTCGTCTTGTCCTAATACGCCCCAACAGAATGGGATAGCGGAAAGGAAAAATCGACATTTGTTAGAGGTTGCTAGAGCCTTATTGTTTTCTGCAAATCTATCCAAAAACTATTGGGGAGAAGCTGTACTAACTGCAGCGTATCTTATAAACCGTCTTCCTTCAAAGGTTTTAAAGTTTTCTACTCCTCTCCAATGTTTTCAACAGTCTTTCCCTACCAATCATCTTGTGTCTAACATCCCTCTGAAGATGTTCGGCTGTACTTGCTTTGTTTTAATTCCTTCTCAGTTTCGAACAAAATTAGAACCTAGATCTGTCAAGTGTGTGTTTTTGGGTATGCCCCGAATCAGAAAGGGTACAAATGCTTTAACCCGGTTACTAAGAAAACGTTTTATTCAATGGATGTTGTTTTCTGGAAAACCAATCTTATTACCCCAAAATTCCTCTTCAGGGGGAGAATTCTCAGTTTTTTGAACATTCTGACAAGGCTGAATTGGAAGAGAATTTTTGGGAAATTTCTCCTGTGATTCCAGCCCCCATCCCTAGCACTAATCCTATATTTTCCCAAACTAGAAGTGACCTAAATGGGTGTGACAAGGGCTGTGAAAAATCTATGGCAGCGGAAGAAGTACAAGAAACAGTGGTACCTCGAAACACTAATTCTGACCTTTTGGTTTACACCAGAAGATCAAAGGCTCCTGAGGTAACAGTTCCTGACTCCAATTTACCTGTTGGTCGCCTAGATGACTCGAACGATGAAGGTTCAGTTCCAATCTCAGACCTTGATCCACAACCAATTCAATCCTCAGGTAACCCAGAAATATCTCTAACCGATCTAAGTGTTCCTATTGCACTACGTAAGGCCACCCGAGCTTGCACCAGATATCCAATGTCTAAATTTGTATCCTATGCTAAACTTTCTAATAAGTACAAAGCCTTTGTGTCAAATGTATCTAACCTATCGGTGCCACGAACTATCAAAGAGGCCCTTACTGATGCAGGTTGGACTTTGGCAGTGAAGGAAGAAATGAGAGCATTAGTTCAAAATGATACATGGAGCATTGTTGACCTACCTTCTGGAAATAAACCGGTTGGGTGTAAGTGGGTGTTCACGGTTAAATGTAAGGCAGATGGCAGTCTAGAACGCTACAAGGCCAGGCTGGTCGCAAAAGGGTTCACTCAAACCTACGGAATTGACCACACAGAAACCTTTGCTCCAGTGGCAAAGATACGTCAATCCGAGTTCTCCTTTCTGTTGCAGTCAACCACAACTGGCCGTTATACCAATTGGACGTGAAGAATGCCTTCTTAAATGGCAAACTAGAAGAGGAGGTGTACATGAACATTCCTCCTGGGTTTGAAGAGAAGTTCGGCAATGAGAAGGTGTGTAGGTTGAAGAAATCATTGTATGGCCTCAAACAATCACCTCGAGCATGGTTCGATAGATTTGGAAGTGCAATTAAGAAGTATGGATTCAGTCAAAGTCAAGCTGACCACACTCTATTCTTTAAAGGTTCGGAGAAAGAAAAAAGGGTAATCCTTATTGTCTATGTTGATGACATTGTTGTTACTGGTGATGATATAGCAGGAATTGATTTAATCAAAAAACAGCTGGCCACAGAGTTCGAAATCAAGGATCTGGGAATCCTAAGATACTTCCTAGGGATGGAGTTTGCCCGTTCTAAGGAGGGACTATTCATGAACCAGCGGAAGTATATCCTAGATCTACTCACTGAAACCGGAATGACTGGTTGTAGACCTGCTGAAACACCTATGGATTTTGCTGTAAAGCTTCGACCAAGTGCTGATCATGAAGTCAAGGACCAGGAGAGGTATCAGCGGTTGGTGGGAAAATTGATCTACCATGCTCACACTCGTCCAGATATAACATTTGCAGTGAGTGTGGTTAGTCAGTTTATGCACTCACCTGGAGACGCCCACTTTGATGCTGTATACCGGATCATTAGGTACTTGAAGGGCTCACCAGGAAAAGGCTTAATGTTCAGAAATCGGAAGAATCTCAGTGTAGAAGCATACACTGATGCAGATTGGGCTGGAGATGTCAACGATCGCAGATCTACATCTGGATACTGTACTTTTGTTGGAGGAAATTTGGTTAGTTGGAGGAGCAAGAAGCAATCAGTTGTTTCACGAAGTAGTGCAAAAGCGGAATTTCGAGCTATAGATTTGGGGATATGCGAGGTAATATGGATACAGCGAATCCTCAAAGAGCTTCAACTACCACTATCTACACCTACTAAAGTCTACAGCGATAGCAAAGCTGCAATAGCTATCGCTCACAATCCTGTTCTACACGACAGGACCAAACATGTTGAAATTGACAAGCACTTCATCAAAGAAAAGTTGGATGATGGACAAATCTGCATGCCATACATATCAACAACCCATCAGATTGCAGACATCCTGACAAAGAGTTTACCTAGAGGACAGTTCAACTACTTAGTCGGCAAGCTGGCAATGGAAGATATCTATTTACCAGCTTGAGGGGGAGTGTTGGATTACATTGTTTCTTGAGTAATTAGTGTAGATATCCTCAGTTAATAGCTGTTAGATATTTGGTAGGTTAGTTAGCTTGATTTTAGTAAGGAGAATATTATTCCTAGAAATCAGGGATTAAGATAGGAGGCTGTTAAGGCTAAACCTACGCCTCCTCTGTTAGGATTAACTTGTATATATATATCTCCTACATCTACAGAAATAAGACAAGGAAAATTATTCTCTCATAATCTCATACTTTTATTAGTTACACCATAGTGTTATGTATATAATGAAATGTGGAGTCGTATCCTAAAAAAATTTCAATATTACAAATTTAAAATATTGTTTACCTATAAAAACATTAGTCACTGTACCATAGTGTTATCCATATATATTAAATGGACATATCTATGCATATAAATAATTCAGAGGAAGATATACCGAGAGTTAAAAACATTGGTAATCACCTAAGTATAGGAACTGTAACTGCGTGGTCACCTAACTAAAATTTGTAACAACGCACTCACCTAGATTCATATATTATTAACCGATAAGCATTTTCAGCAGTTTCGAACAAAATTCTGGCAAAACTGCCAGCTTAGCTGGCCACGTAATTAAAAATACTAATATTTTATTTTTTTATTTCAGTTATGAACCAAACTCAACCGATTTGGCCAGACCAATCGAACATAACTCAAACCAACATTCAATTAAAACCTCTAACATTCTCTTCACTGTTTGACCCCTCTTATCTTATCCTATTTTTTCTCCGATTCTCATCCGCCGAATCCCCAAATCCCTAAAAAATAAGATCCCATGAAAATGAAACCGATAAAAAAGAAAAAGGCTTCTTGATCAAGAACAATCAACTAAAACATTTAGAACAAATATAATATATGCATACATAATATTGGCGACCAACTAAGCCTCATGTAACCACTTACTTCTAATAAAATACACCATGAGAAGTGCTGACAAGGCCTTTTCACGTAATAAATTTTAGAAGTCATGCAACTTATGAACCTGAAATTTCGGGTCGTTGTTTTGGGCTAGTGTCTGTGCCAGCATACGAGACTGCTCCATTGCAGCTAAGTCCGGGACATTTGCTGCTCTGACAGGATTTAAGGATCCCAATCGTTGATCCTATATGGGGAAAGACAAGTAGGGGAAGTGAGAACAGATAATATACATTGTATAAAAATATAGAAAGTTTGAACAAGGAACAAAAATGTGTTAGTTGATGAGAATGGCCCTCCAACTGGACTAGATGGTCACAAATTAATTATCAACCCTACGAACCAAGTAAAATGTTTACTAACCTGCTCAAATTCAGATGCCCAGCCATTGGCACCATGTTGCTGTTAAAAATGTTA
Source organism: Linum lewisii (assembly GCA_034768395.1). Classification (NCBI taxonomy): domain Eukaryota; kingdom Viridiplantae; phylum Streptophyta; class Magnoliopsida; order Malpighiales; family Linaceae; genus Linum; species Linum lewisii. The sequence continues at coordinate 61,686,184 of CM068297.1, read as the reverse complement.
TGGAAGTGATGATTAAATTTCTCAGGACAGTACCCCGCTGACTACATAGTCACAGAGGGTGTTTTTTTATATGTATAGTCACAGAGGAATTCAATTCCACAAAACCAAGAAAAATGTTCACTAACCTGCTGATATTCAGACACCCAGCCAATATTACTATGTTGCTGTTCAAATGAGCGAACCCAGGGATTAGGATCACCATGATCTATCCTGTTGTCAGAAAATTCTGTAACCCATCCATCACTGGCATCAGGAGGACCAGGTCTGATGGATCCTTGGGACTCGTTCCAATAATTATCAAGCTCATGAAATCTTGAAGGCAGAGGCCCGTTAGCACGTACTTCATTGTCAATGTCCAATGTAGACAGTAGTGCATTTACCTGGAGCCAAGTACAAAACATAAATAAAATCTCCCACCCCTTTTCACAGATATTCAGCACCAAGCATACAGCAAAAAGCGAACATTTGAGGAAGAGAGATTCATTCACCTGTGCATTTATGAAGTCTTCACTCTTGTCCGCAAAGAAGTGTCGAGCCATTATGCTGCTGCGGTCACGTATGCATTGCCTTTCCCTTACAGATAACCCTAATGAAGGAATTTGAGCGTGTGAAAGAGGAGTTCCATCACGACTACTGTCAACAAATGAGCGCAAGCAGGTCGATAAAATTGCTTGTGGCGAGTCTGAAACATGTAAAGAAAATTATCACACATGAGAGCAGCATCAAAGAAAAACAAGAGCAAAATAAAAAGTTCTAAGATACTCGGCAACATAATTTAAGCACCGGTACAAATAAACAAGTCTTAGATACTGCCAAAATGAATGAATTACCAAAGCAAAAGGAACACGTACACAATTAAGGAGTTTTTAACAGCTTAGAAACTAAACAATCTGTTATTCCATGGATTACTAGACGAAACATGCATCATCGGAGAGGTATCAGGAAAGATCTGACTTGTTCTGATGTTTAAGACAAACATTGGTTCCATCCAGTACCAGTATCATGCATCACACTGCCATAATGGATGCATGCACAAGGGGTGACTTTTTATCCATTACATTTTCCACGAACTAAACGAATCTTCATAGAGTGAATCAAAATATATATTCAATCCAATGAGGGGAGATTTTGTCACTCTCAAAATTAACGTGATGTAACATGCAAGATGCACTTCTGAAATTCCCCTTTCCATACACTGTGTACCTTGAATTCTACTTCTCAACCAAGCCATATTTTGTCTGACGCTACTGATGATTGTTCAAAATTTTGACAATACAATACAGCTCAAAACATCAGAGTCTGAACACATAATTGATCAGGGATGTTAGTCATGCGATCAAATCATGGCAGGTTAAACTATAACAGGGTACAACTCGAAACATCAGAGTCAAACTGCTGTGACGAGTTTAGCAATTAGGATGCGTATATATTACCGTTCACAACTGGTTGAGCATTAGGAAAGCCGACCACATGTGCAGGAGGAAGACGTCTAGGTGCATTTATCCATTGTCCATTTGTCTCCTCCCATACATTCTGGAACCCATTCTGATCAACACCGCGAAAGCTCCGAAGAAATTCAGACTCCTGTGAAATTAGAGAACAAACAATTTAAAACAAGCTGCCTGAGCACGGAAGTTAAGAACACAAACAAATTAAGCAGTCTGGCAGAGCGAATTTCCACAACCAGGAGATGAGAGGGGAAAAGGGACCAACCTGAGCGGTTGCAGGAGCGAAGGAGCCGTCAACCTCCGTCCCGGGAAGTTGAGCCAAAGGATCCAGCGGTTGCTGGAAGAACCGATTCTCTGCACCGGTTGAAGTCGACGTCGGGATTTCATTCAACCGTTCCTGTGGGGATGAAAATCAATTCCGCACAAAACAAGGAGTTTTAGCCGGGGAAAAGGAAACGAGAGCAAGGAAACAGAGGGAGAAAGACACCGCTGTTAGTACACGAGTCTTTGAAGAAGAACCAATGACAGCGTTGGCAAGAGCGCCGAGAGGATTGGAGGAAGAATCGCAAGAAGCGGCTCCCGAGACCATATCTCGCATCGCCATTGAACGAGGGGTAAGAGAGTAATTCCAACGAGAGATGGAAGAAACAACTGTTGAATTGATTGACTGGCTGCGAGGAGTGCAGAAATAGAGGAGATGGAGTTGGCAAGGCTACTCCTCTTCGCCGCCGGTAGCTGCTGGCGGCAAAATGTTCAGAAACCGAAAGGAAATATATCACAAAGTTGGCTGAGAAATCGGGTGGATAATCTCCGGACTCCGTGCTGTGCTGTGCGATCTTCAGTTAGGTGATGAAATTTGGGTGAAATGTGAACGCAGCTATGAATGGTTGTAAGATTCACTAGTTTTGTTCTAATTGGTTTAATTTGTTCCAAGAAGGTTATTTTGTGTTGTTATGAATAGTTTAGTGATGGCCTTGGGCACTCGGCCCAATGACACTTGGGCACCACGCGTACGACAAGGAAAGTCCTCGATTCAGGTTTCTTCTGGCCTTCTGTTCATAAAGATGTTGATGAATTTGTTAGAACTTGTAATGCTTGTCAACGAACTGGTAATATTAGTCATCGTGATGAAATTCCCCAAACTGTTTTTATGCATGTTGATTTTTTTTTTATGTATGGGGCATCGAATTCATGGGACCATTCACACCGTCCTATTGTAATAAGTAAGTACATAATCGTTGTCGTAGACTACGTGTCAAAGTGGGCAGAAGCGCAAGATTTACCCACCAATGACTCGAGGATGGTTGGAAAATTCGTCAATAGGCTTTTTACAAGGTTTGGGCCCCTTGTGCCATCATTAACGATCAGGATACTCATTTTCATGGACACTTTGACAAGGTGTGTCAATGCTAAGGCATAACACATCAAATGACCACCGCTTATCATCCGCAAGGTAGTGGTTAAGCCAAAGTGACTAACCGGGAACTCAAGCGTATATTTGAGAAAACGGTGGGCCAAACCATCAAGGATTGTTCGACCAAACTTGATGATGCTCTTTGAACATATGATGAGCATTCGTCCAGATTCTGTCCAGTTTAGTATTTCGATCATAAATATTTACTCAGGACTCTGATTAATGCAAGGTCAGCAGGGTTGGAAAGCTAAGTGCAAATTCTTATGCACGTTTCAATGTGACGGGCAAAATAGAGAGTCCTTTATTTTATTATTTTTATATGTAGTTTCATAGACAGGCACGGAGAAGCCTTGGCCGATCATACTCCTATAAATAGGATCATTTGTACTTTGTGATGATTAAATGTGGATTTGAACCTGTGACCTCTTCAATGGAGGTGTAGTTACTTTACAAGTAGACTACAAGGTCTTCCACATGATGATTTATACTTGTTTTGAAGATAGAATATTTTGATTAATGAAATTGAGCTTTGTGCTTGTTTGAGTTTTTAACTCATTAGGGTTTTTAAGAGTGTGTGGATTCATACTAGAGAGAGCAATAGTCGTATCAGTGAGACATTCCCCCTCGTTCGTGACTGACATCTATCTTGCTTCCGCCCTTATCGAAGATTTCGAGTTCGTTGGTTTTGTGCCATATATTGTTGTCGGGTTTTGTCATAGTCGTTGGCGTGGATCACATCAGTTGACATGAGAGCTCTAGTTCAAGTCAGAGACATACATATCCAGTTTCCAGATTTATCTTAGATTAATATATTTTATTTTATTTCATAGTTTGATAGAGATAAGAAAAAAAAAATATGAAGGAAAAAAAGAAGAAGAAAAAAACATAGAAAATACGATTTTTTTTTTTTGGATTGTTAGGTCTGGGTTGTTATTACTAATCTATTAATCAAGTTGTGAAGATGAAGAACAAAGAAGCTTTGCCTACGACAATGGGAGAATTAGCTCTCATGGTTCATCATGTGCAATACCAAATGAACATCAATATGAATGACATTCATACTCGATTGATGCGACTTGAGAAGAAAATTAGGAGGCAAGATAATGGCAAAGGAGATGAGTTAACTATGAAGGATTTTGATCAAAGATTAGAAGCGATAATTCAAAGGGCGAAATACCAAGAAGACATCGTCATCAATAATAAGCAGAAAGAGGTACCCCAAGTTGTTGTAACTAAACACGATTTTAAAGAGGAGATAAAGCAAGTAGAAGAACCGATAATGGAGAAGCCAGAAAAACATGATAAAATTTCTTTCCAGGAAATCATACTTTGTGAAGACGAGCAAACAAATTTTGATGAGATCCTTTCTTCTCATGGAGAATTAGAGAAATTGAGTGATGTGGTTGAGGTTCAAGAAAACATCGAGTTTGTGATATCTATTACTGAAGAATTCGGCATCCAACACTCGTTGTCTCTATCATATTTGGTGTCACTCACCTCGCCGATGTTGTCTCCGTCATTATTGAATGATTCAAAGATGAATGTGCATTGCGCGTTTAAATGACATGTCATGATAGCTCGTGAGGATTTGTTGAGGTCGTGGAAGGGAGGATGATCAATAAGATTGCTCATGAGATAGTTTTTTCGAGGTTTCATAAAGCTTGTGTTTGATCTAGGAGGATTCGAGAACGAATCGCTCTAAAGAGGGAGGGCATGATGAGAATTCGTTCAAATTCTGTCCAATTTAGTATTTTGGTCATAACTATTTACTCATGACTTTGATTAATGCAAGGTCAGCGGGGTTGGAAAGATAATTCAATTTCCTTTCCATTCATATGTCATGCGCCTTCAGATTCGTTCGAATGAAGGAGTTATGCACGTTTCAATGTGACTAGCAGAATAAAGAGTCCTTTCCTTAGTCATATTTGTATTTTTCCATTTTAGAGTCGGGTTTTTTTCCCTTTTAAGATAGGCTTAGGATTTTATTATTATTTTTAGAAGTAGTTTCATAGAAGGACACAGAGAAGCCTTGGACGATCCTACTCCTATAAATAAGACCATTTGTACTCATTTTAAAGATAGAATATTTTGATTAATGAAATTGAGCTTTGTGCTTGTTTGAGTTTTTAACTTATTAGGGTTTTTGAGAGTGTGTGGATTCATACTCGAGAGAGCGACAGTCGTATCGGTGATACATTCTCCCTCATTTGTGGTCGTCATCTATCTTGCTCCCGCCCCTTGTCGAAGATTTTGAGTTTGTTATTTCCGTGCCATATATTGTTGTCGGGTTTCGTCACAGTCGTTGGCATGGTTCACATGAACATACCTGACCGCTTTTAAGACCCCAATAGGTATATCTCTATACCGACTCGTTTATGGTAATGCATGCCATCTACCGGTTGAGTTGGAGCATAAGGCCTATTTGGCGTTGAAGAATTTGAACTTTGATGCTAGTGATGCAGGAAAGGAGCGACAGAAGAATCTCTTTGAGCTAGAGGAATTCAGATATCATGACTACAATAGTGCTAAGCTCTACAAGGAGCAGATGAAGAAAAGGCATGACGAGAGGCTTAAGGGGAAGATTTTCCTACCTGAAGACAGTGTTTTGATAGACAATGCGCGACTCAAGCTCTTTCTTTGCAAGATTAGATCAAGGTGGTCGGGGCCATTTCAAGTCACATGCACCTTCCCATAGGGCACAGTGGAAATAGATCGTCCAAACGAAGCTCCCTTCAAAGTCAACAATCACTTGCTGAAAGCATATATACCGAGTTGGAGGCAAGGTTGTAGAAGTAGAGCTCTGTTTTCTTTGATTCATACCATTTAATAGATTCCGACAACTTTAAGCTAGTGACATAAAACAAAGCCCTCTTGGGAGGCACCCCTTGCGTATCTTCATTTTAGACTTTTTCTTTGTTTATTTTAAGACATTTATTATTTGTGGATGTGTGGTTTGGATTGTCTCCTCTGGTTTAATTATAGGTACTTTGACATGGTTAACACAAAAAACGATTCACGATTTCTCACTATGAGGATCACTCTTCTCTTTTCTTCTCGGTAACATCTTCCCACCTCTTTTTCACCCTTAATCTTTGCTTCCAATGAGGACATTGGTTTGTTTAATTGTGGGGTGGGATGCATGATTTGGGATTGATTGTTTGCCATTTTTGCTTGAAATGGGTGGTGATTGTGTTTTTTTTATCACTCTATCACTGCTTCCCATTTTCCCTCGTGGTTTAGACTCATACATTTCTTAAATCCTTCTTAAATGACTAATTTTATATCATATGATGAGGATAATGTGGTGTTATTGTTTAGGGAATGTGTGAGAACCATGGCATGACCATCTCCCAATTAATTTTGCTTTTAGTGGTCTAAGGACTTCCTTTTGTCGTGTTAGTGAATGAATTATTTGGATTTGTGCAAGACTTGGTCTTAAACACTTGTCGAGTTCTCTAGTTTTGATGCCATGATGGAGTCTAGGTAAGGGATTTCCGAATACGTGTCTTAAGAGACCAATTCGTCCAGTTAGAGTTTGAACAATTCGTGGTAGATGTCGGTTGTGGGTCAACACGAGTTGCATTTAGTGCCCGTCGTTGCTAGTCCCATCGTGACATTCTTCTTCTCAACACATCCCAACATGGGTTAGGGTATAGGATAATGCGAAGTCCAAAATGATTTTGGTCGCTCCATACTCGATCGGGTTCACAAGCACACCGACCATAGGAAGACAAAAAGTTCGTAATTTTTTTTAAATTTTAATTAAGGTGAGATGAGGAAAAAATTAGAGAGGGTGATAATAGCTTAAAATCAAAGTTAAAAAGGTGAGTTGTAAGAGTACCACCCTGTAACACCCATACCGAACCGACCGAGTAAACCCATGGTTGAATCGGTATGAGTGTCACTCGAAGATTTCACTCAATTTCAACATAATTCATTCAATTCTGACATACATCCATTCTCTTCAATCATTTTGCGATTCAAAAACATCCACACACCCAATCCACCACCTAACATCAATTTACCCAATCAAATAATTCCACGTTTTCCACTTCACTCACCTAAAATTCATGCATAAAAGTCATACAAGGGCAAACGGCTAGCTCACCGGCCACCCCACCTACAAGTATAGGGGTAGCCATGTCGTGAGTCTAGGGTTACCCTCCTGTTCATCCTTCATATGACGACCCCACATTGGCAGGGCCATCCACCTGTTCATCATTAATAGGACGACCCCACATTGGCAGGGTCATCCTCCTGCAACCACAACTGACAATGGCATAATGCATATTTGTAAATTCACAAGCTCATAATCCCTACCCTCCTATCACTCGTTACTAACTCTGATCTATTTATCATTCACATTAATCATTTACCTTGATCCCCACAACAGCGTCACAAAAATCAGCATGTATCAACAGTCAATCAATTGCAATCATCAACAATCAATCAAATAACAATCACATAACAGTTATCCTATTTTACTCTCTTCAATTTCCATGCAATCTGTAAGTTCATCTAGGCCAGAATTACAACTCCTCACACCGACCAGCACTACCTATCGTACGCTAAACTCTTACTTGACAAGAAGACGAGGCTCCAAACAGCTTCTAGAAACCCGAACGAACAAGCTCCCTTCTCCAAAAATATAGCTTCTTTCTTCACTCATTGACAGTGCCTAACTCCGAAACTCCAGAAACTGAATGTGCGATCTCTTCTTCTTGTCGCTAGGAACGCACAAGAGAAAATGGATCCTCGATCGAACAAGCGTAGCTCCTGGAATCAAGGTTTTAAGTGGGGAAAACCTTGGTTCGTCAAAAGGGTTTTCGGAGAGAGAGAGAGGGGGGAAAGTTGTAGAAATCTGTCAAAACCCGTCTTTGTATAGTCATACCAAGACACACGGCGTGTTTTACAACTACACGGCGCGTTTTACAACTACACAGTGTGTTTCTTGAAGAAAAACAATGTGTTTTATAGACACGACCGTGTGTTTCATTTTTTCAAATTTGACGAACTTTGCTGGAAATAGAGCACGGTCGTGTACCATAGATACATGGCGTGTATCATGAAGACACACGGTGTGTATCATGAAGACCAATGTAGTCAAAATCGTGATTCCACGTGAAATTGAAAACATGGGTGAAATCAGAATCGTAGTTTTTAATCGTAAAATCGTAAGATTTTATGAACTACTATCAAAACATTTAAGTCAACAATATATTAAGAATAAGAAGACCATTACCCAACTTTGAAAAGTCTAGATAAGAAAAAAGAGAGAATGTCGGCTCTTAAGCGGTCATTCGAGGAAGTAATAATTAGATTTTAGACACTTTTTAGCAATAACTTCTAACTTAATTAATCAAAATCTTAAAAAATCAATTTAATTTAATTGTCTTTGTTCTGACTTATATGTAGTTGTACAAACTAGTAATTTTCCCTAGAAAGTAAAATCGTAAAATACAAGAAAAATCGTTGATTTTATAAGATTCTAAGATTTTGATCGAGATTTTACTAGATTTTACAACCCATATATTTTGCGTGGAATCAAGATCGCTAGAGACCAGTGAAATCGTAAAATCGTAAGATTTTAAGATTAAAATCGGGATTTTGACTACATTGATGAAGACACACGGCGTGTGTTCTTCACTGCATAGCATGCTCGTTTGTAACTTCAACCTGACTCAATTATGGACGTCCCGGACTTTGATGGGACCTCAAGAGCATTGTTTCCAATGTCTCAATCACCTAAACTCGAGTTCCAAAACGTTCGGTTGGGTGGGGATGTTACAAGTCTCCCCAACTTCAAAGAATTTCATCCCCGAAATCACAACCCAACTCATCCTAGCAATGCAACACGGAAATTGTAGTAAATGCAGCAGCTTAAGCACCACATCACTACCCGAAACTCTCATTAACGACTCTAGCGACTCGCACCTTCTAAGAACACTTCTCCCACACTAACCCGAACTTCTACCTAACACACACGCACAACCAAACCTTTAATACAAGACTCCCACAAGAGCACAACAAAGCACAACAAAAACACAACTCAAACAAAGGAAGAACTACTAACTAACACCGACAACTAGAATCTCACACCCTTCGAGCACTCTACCCGACTTAACCAAAAACTACAAAGGATCTACTCTTCCAACCAACCTCATAGTCTACTAATTACTACTACCCTCCAACCACTCAAGCACTCACAAGAACAAGGAAGTGGAACGAGCCCGAATTCAAACAAAGGCGCAAACAGAAAGATCAAGAAAAGATATCATACCGTTCACCCCGTCGTTTGCATTCTCTTCTATACCTCAGATAAGAGCATACAAGCCTCCATGATCTCCTCCGGCTCCAAGTGGCATAGCAATAGCTTTCGTCCCTCTCCCAACACTCGCAACACCACAACAAAAATACCTCCCACGCCAATCATACACTTGCGTCGCGCTCGAATCCGCATCGGAGGTCTTTGTTCAGAAGAATCAAAATGCTAAAGGTGATGGGGCAAGCACACGTCTCGCGCTCATGTCTATCTAATGACCAAATTTGGCAAGTTTTCATGATCATCATTTTCATTCTCAGATCTATTATGATGAACCTGAGTGTTCTACATCACCTACAAAATCACCCTAGAGCCTCCAAATCATCATTTACCTCCATCATCATAGAAACGCAAGACGAAGACCGAGGATCATCTAGCTCGAAGAATCAGAGGATCATCCCCTACATTTCTAGGTCGTATTCTTTATTTCTTCACCATGTATTGTTGTAACTAAACCCCTAGGGTTCAGTGGGTGGAACCTTAGGGGGACTGATGATTGTTCCTACACTCTCAAACTCGTGGATGTTTCAATTTCATGTTTTGCAAGACTATGATCAATGCCATGTTCTTAACTCAATTTCTTATTCAAGTGTTCTTGACCTAGATGCTTGTTAAGGTTGTTGCTTGATTTGGATTGACCCGAGAGGGCTTCTTTCTCATAGACTATCACACAATTGTGCTTGGTAGTGCATTACACTCGAGAGAGGGTTGTGTGCTAGTTCTTTCTAGGTTGAAAAACCTTAGGGCATTTCATCGAACACTTGGTCTGCATATGAATTTTTTTTGGCGAGAGTCCGATTGATTGAGTGTCTATGCTTGGTTCTAATGGTCTCGAAAGAGTATTAGGATACGTGTTCGTTAAATGGCTAAATATCATGTGTTGCATTTGCATAAATTTTTCATCTTAGGTTCGTGTCGATTCATGATTCATGATCCTTAAAGGGAAACTTGCTTGAGCCTTTCATTCTCATCCATTAAATCCTCTTTGTATTTGTCATTTCTCGTTGCTTTGATTGAACTACTTAACCACTATTTTCGTGCTTTTTGAGCCACTTCCTTGTTAGTTGACCGAGGTTAACCTGAGCCTTTTGTTTGACTTTGTTGTTGACCTTTGACTTTCGAGGAACCTACACCTCAAACCCCCCGATCATTTCTCTCTTAACGAGTAAGACGAACAAAGGAACCCCGAGAAAATACGACCCTATCTTGCTAGGTATCTTTGAGAGAGGCCTCTCGACGCGATCACTGACTGCCTGCAATTTCAAGTCTTTGGAATGGAGAGATATTTGATGATTTTTCTCCAAGAAGAGGCATGTGTCAGGGATGTTCTTTATCATCCTATCCTTTTACTCTTTTCGTTGAACAACTTAGAGATGTTATTTTCACTGATGTGGATGCAGAATTCGGAAAGCCAAACAATCTTACCAAGGATTCACCGCCGTTCTCTCACCTCCTTTTTTCAAATGACTTGGTTCTTTTTTTCGAGGCGTCATTACCCCCAAACTAGAGCACTATGAAGTGTCTTAACGATTTTTGCATGCGCCCGACCAGTCTGTTAGCAAGGGAAAATCAATTTTCCTCTTCTCAAAGAATGTCCCCACCCCGGACTATCGACATGTTGCCAAAAAAATGGGAATTCAAATGATGGTGGATCTTGACTGGTACCTTGTGTTCCCATCCTCAATGGCCAGATTACAAAGAACACATACCAAGGAATACTGGATATGATGGATCAGGGACTAGAAAGATGGAAGATATATAGTTTTTCTATCACTGGTAGAGTCACGCTTACCATATATGTTCTCAGTGGTATCCCAGTGTATGCTAAGCAAACAACTATCCTATTGACGACCATTTGTGAGGCCACTGATAAACAGATAAGGAGGTTTGTTTGGGGATCGACACCGGAGCATGAGAAAATACATATGGTTTCTTGGGAGAGGGTGTGCACGCCAAAAGTTAATGGTGGATTGGGACTTCGTAGAGCTAAGGATCTTAATTTTACTTATCTTATAAAGCTTGCATTTCAGTAATTTGCAAAACTCATCGAGGTTTTGAGTGTAGGTTTTCGCAAGGAAAATATTTTTGTCATGAAGCTGAGAGAATTATGGGGTGGCAGATGGGAAAAATACTCATCCCTTTGGAGAGGTATGATGCATGTCTTGCATACGGTGGATGGTAGAATGTAGATGAGCATCTAGGATGGCTAGAATACTACTTTCGGGATAGAGGGAATCACTTGGCTGATCACATTCTTCACATTACGCTAAATACTGATGAAGGGAAACCTATGGTTGAATTGGTGGATGAATGTGGTATCTTGGATTTTCTTAAGTTTAACTAGTTTACTTTGATCTCACTCATTAAGTGCAAGGTTGCATCTGTCACGTTCGAGGTAGGGGGAGACAAAATGGTTTGGGAAACTGAAGCGAATGGTAATTTTAGTATTAAGTTGGCCTACCTCATTGTTTCTTCTTTATCGTAGGGAGTTAGGTAACTATTAGTGTCACTGTTCCGATGCGGATGAAATGATCTTGCATGTGTCGCAGGATTGTCCATTTTTTGTTTCCACCTGGGAGAGACTAATCTTGCCTTTTGAAGGTGAAACGCTCTTTAAGACACCACTCCTACCTTAGATCACACGCCATTTGAGTTCCACGAATACCAGCCTCATGTTTGGGATTGCCTTCTGATTTATGTGGATGATCATGAATGAAGCTATTTTTCAGCAATTGAGCACCACTCCTGAGCTATTGCTGTAATGGATATGTGGATGGATGTCCACTGTGCAGGATGCACGTATCTGAGAGCAAGATTTTTTGCTTGTTTGACCCGTAAGGTGATGCAAATCTCTTGGAAACCGACCCCTCTGTTGTGGGTGTCCTGGTTCAGTTAATTCATAGACGGGTCAAGCAGAGGCTTGATCATAGATATCACTAGGCGCGTTTTGATGGCCTACAATAAGAATATGTGTGTGTGTTCGATTATCTGGGTTGAGTTAAGGGTGATTGCGACAGTTCTTCTAATATCTTGGGAGAAGGGGTACTAGAGAGTACAAGTGAAACTTGGCTCCCGATGTGCAGTCAACCTCATATGACAAGAGGACGAAGGGATCCACCACTAGTTGACGAGGGAGATCGAGTTTATTCATATCTATTGCGTAGGCAATCACGTGGCAAGCCACCTCATTTACGTTGGGCACGAGATTTTCCTTGGTGTATGAGTTTCCTATTCCTGATCCACTATTGACATACTAATCACGTTATGATGTACGTGGTGTTTCTGGGAATTATTCAATTGTGAATTAATGTTAGGTTCATTGTACCAAGGTAGTCAAAATCAGGATTCTGCGTGGAATCAAAAAACTAGAATGAGATAATAATCAGAAATTTCAGTCGTAGAATTGGAAGATTTTATGAACTATGGCGTCAAACATTTAGGCTAGTAAATTTGAAGTATAAGTACGTAAGTTGATAATAGATATTACACATTTTTCATTTTAATAGTCAAATATCACATAAACAAAGAAATGACCAATAAAAATTATTTTACTTAGAAAGTGGAATCATAAAATACAAAAATAAAATCTTTGATTCTATAAGATTCTAAGATTTTGATCAAGATTTTATCCGATTCCATGATCCATAGATTTTACGTGAAATCTGAATCGTTAGACATTAAACGTATAAACAATCATAAGATTTGAAGATAAAAAAAATTTTGAGTACAATAATTGCACCTTTTGGCCAAGAAGCAGAATTTTAAAACTATAGCAGACTTGCGCCCTATCTCTCTGTGTGATGTTCGTTACAGACTCGTCTTTAAAGTTCTTGCTAATAGACTGCGACGCATTATCCCGCATATTATTAGAGAAGAGCAATCTGCTTTCGTTCATGGTCGCTCTATTGTTGACAACGTTTTGGTGGCTGCAAAGACTCTTCATAGCACAAACACGCGGAGGTACGTAAAGTTCGGTGAAGTTGTAGTTAAAATCGACATTTCCAAAGCTTTCGAAAGGGTTGAGTGGGACTACTTGCAAATGATGCTTCGTTGATTGGGGTTCTCGAATATATGGCTGAATTGGATGACTATGTGTGTGACCTCGGTTCGTTACTTGATCATGATTAATTCGACTATGGTGGGGCATGTTATTCCGGAGAGAGGACTTCGCCAAGGTTGCCCTCTCTCTCTATTTCTTTTCATTATCTATGCTGAAGGGCTCTCTTTTTTAATTCGCCCAGCCATTGAATTGAGTACGCTTCACTGGGTTCGTGTTTGTCAGAAAGCCCGCGGATTTCTCACTTATTTTTTGCAAATGACAACTTCTTTTTCTACAGAGCACAAATTGATGAAATTCGTGCTCTTAAGCATATTTTCAGTAACTATGCTGCGGCTTCGGTCCAAATTATTAATTATGAGAAATCCATATGAAACCAAGGCATCTTATAAACAAGCAAACCAAGCTCTTGGTGCTTGTTTGAGCCCGTATAATGATTTGTGTAGGAGGCAAACGTGGTCTAGAAATCTCGGATTGATGAAGCCTGAAGGCTGGGTCATATAAATTTTCTCATCTAGCCATCCGTGTAGAAACGCGTTGGAGACGCTCAGTTGGTGGATTGGCCAATTGCGCGTGACAGCTAGAGATAGGATTAGGCGCACACACGCAGGCTTTATGACAGGACTGAATGTCTCGTTGTAGTCGTTTCCTGGAACTTGATGAAATCCTTTTATGAGGAGACGAGCTTTGTATCTTGATATTGTGTCATATGGGTTGTGCTTGATTCGAAAAATCCACTTATTGCCTATGATTGTCTGGTGCATTGGCGGTGGAACCAGAGTCCAATTTCATTGTTGTAGTAATGCATTGAATTCGTCCGTCATGGTCGTCCTCCATTTTGAGTCCCGATTTTCTGTTGTGAAACAACTTGGCTCTTTTTCTGCATAAGGGGTGGCGGCAGTGAAGATGCATTTACGTTTAGAATTTTCGATCTTACTTCGGGTTGCCATTTTATGTTTATTTAAGGAAGATATAGTGGGCTGCATATGGGTTTGAGCTAATGGTGTGTTTGTTGGTTTATGTTTTGGGCTTGTGTCGTGTGGTGGAATATTAGGTGATTGGGTGGTTGATGGAGTTGGCTCTTGTGAGCTAGCATAAGGTGTAGGTGTGAGGTTGTGTTGTGGTGGGCTTGGATTTGGCCCGAAATGGAGGGTTGGTCATTGTGTAGAGGTGAGGATAGTAATGGTGGCGTTAGGAGTTTGGGTTTGGGAAACAGCTGCACTAAACTTGGACTCGGTTGCGTCGGTAGGAGAGATGGTACCTGAAAGGGTAAAATGGTTTCGTCAAATAGAACATGACGGGAAATATGTATTTTATGGGTAAGTAAATTCAAGCAAAAATAGCCTTTATGTTGGGTACTATATCCCAAAAAAAACTGATGGTGTAGACTTTGTAGCTAATTTCCCTGAATAGTATGATTTCAGCCAAGGAAAGAATCAACATCCAAAAATTCGCAAAGAGAAGTAATCGGGATGAGAGTCAAATAAGCGATGATATGGGGTATCAAAATCAATAGTGGATATTGGCAATCTATTTATCAGATAACATGCAGTTTTGAAAGCATATGTCCAATATTTGTGCGGCACATTAGCTTGATGTAGAAGGGTGCCTCCAGTTTCCACGATGATAAAAGCGGGTTTACCAAGGTCGTATTCCACGGGGTTCTCTCAATGGCCTCTACTCACATTCCTCGTAGACGGTCTATTCATTTGAAAAGAGTTTTGGTTTGAAATAGGAATTAAAAACTTAAAGGAAACTAAATAAAGAAAGAGAAATAAAGTGGTGCAAATCAAAGACAAAGGGGTTCTCTTGGTAGGTAGTTTCATCATGCTCAAGATGTCTAATTGAACAAACAAGCTAATCAAGATCGAGTTTGCATTCGGATGACCATGCATTTCACTTTTATAGACTCGATGCACTCTCGTAGCACCTAATCCCTATCCCAATACCACTCAACTTAGGCTCTCGCTCTCAAGCTAAGTGAAAAAAGGATGCATTCTAAGTGTTTGATGAAATGCCAAGACACAAGACCTTCTCTTAAGACTCTATGACCACAAGGCTAGGCACAACACTCTCATATCAATGCCCTAACACTAAGAGATTCACCAAAAAGCATTTTCACACTCAATTGAATGAAAATCCACATGCACACCAAGTGTTCGATAAAATGCCCTAAGAGAGAAATCAAGTGAAAATGGTTGAAATAAGATGATCTAATCTCTTAGAACACACTCACTTCAATCCCTAGACCTACAATCTATGCAATCCAAGCACTCTCATGCATCAAATCACAATGAATGGACCAAATTAAGCAAACATGGCATAAAATGGCATTAAGAACAAGTCTAGGAATCATCCTCATACAACCAAGATCAATCATGGCAAGTTCTATACAATCATCTCTCTATCATAGCATAACTAATCTACCCATCCAAGATGAACCCTAGAAACTCAGCCACACATGGCCAAGGGAGTAAAGAGAAAAGAAGGAAGAATGGTCACCAAGAACACCATGGATGAATCCTTGAGATGATCTTCACTTCTCCACTTGTAAGCACTTCTCCCAAGGTTTGTTGGCTTCAATCCTAGCTCCAATGGCTTCAAATTGCTCCAAAAACGTGCTCTAGGGTTTTAGGGTTCGTGGATATGTGTTTGGGGTTCAAAAGATATGATCCCCTCCTCTAAAATGGCCAAAAACAAGAATATATATAGTGCAGGGGACAGTGCACGGCGTGCACCTATGCACGGCGTGCAGGGTGCACGGCGTGCAAGGCTGCACGGCGTGCACCTTGGAGCTGAATCTTCTTTCGGAGCCTCCTGGACAGCCCGTGCACCAATACGCGTGCACGCGTGTGCACGGCGTGCATCATGCACGGCGTGCACATCTGCACGGCGTGCACCCCTGCACTCTGCAAAAGCTCGATCTTGCCACGTCCATATCTCCTCCGTCCTAGCTCTGATTGACCTCCCGTTTGATCCTACGTGCTCCTTGTCACCAGTACTACAATGCCAAGACCTGAAAATACAAAGAAAACACCTCCAATAGACATGGAATTGGCCTCAAAGTGGCAACCGGGCAACAGAATAGCACTTAGCACAAAACTCCGATAAAAACACATTAAGCACGGCATTTAAGAATCAAACACGGGCATTTCAAAGGTCATTCATAAGCTTAAAATGCACTAATTAAAGTCACATGAAATTCCCCTACGACTAAGCTTTGCTTGTCCTCAAGCAAATGAATTAGAAAACATCCAAGTTCACAAATGACAAGTTCGGTCCATTGAGATTCAAGCAATCACAATTTAGTTTAAACTGTTCCACGAACAAACTAAACCTACACATGCAAGAACATCAACCAAACAAGTCCAAACCTCACTAATTTCTGCACACTTCAAGTAGTGGTTGATTGGGATACAGCAAAGCCGACCACGACAACACCAACTCTAATCAAAAGGACTTGAAATCGGAACAAGGATCGTGAGTCGTGAATGTGGCTATCGACTCGACTTCATCTGCTTCTAGATCCGCACTTTACAACTCTGGCTAGGATCAAGGGCTACATTTGAGAACTCTTTTTCTTTCTTTTCTTTTCTTTTTTTTTTCTTTCTGCATACTAGTGCTCGATTCAACACTTCACTTAGGTGTTGAACCTGCCTAGCTCACAGCCTTTGCCCTTTTTTTTTTTTAGTGCTCAACCCGACACTTCACTTAGGTGCCGAGCTTGCCTAGCTTTTCTTTTGAGCATTTTTTTTATTTTTTTTTTTATTATTTTTTTTCACAATTTAGCCACTTGATCCTTAGCCCTTTAACAACTTCCGTACAAGATTTCGAATTGGATTCCGTCTAGTCTCAAGCCACAATCACGAAAGATCAAAAAGAGAATGAAAAACATGGACGAGGGGAAGAAATTCTGATTGCCTTCATCATCCTAGACCAGTGTTATCGAGTGGTATAAAAACACGTATCAAACCAATCAACCAACATACGAGAGTGATAAAATCTCAGTTCTGGCCCAGACTCATTTGATATTAGTGCTAACATGCTGGTTATAGGTTCTAAGTGGAACAATCTAAACATCATTGTGAAAGTTTGAATTCAATTACACACCGAAAGTCAAGAACCGAACGATTCTACAATAGAGGAATTCGACATTCAATTAAGATCATGCAACACATCAAAACATAGCTTAAGACTTCTACCGACAAATAATCACACCAAACCTCAAACTCCCCTACGACTAACATGAGCATTGTCCTCAATGATCAAGAGAGAGAGGGTAAGGTGGAACGAAGTTACCGCATTGGTAGAGAGGAGCATAGGACGTAATAGAGGTGAAAAAGTTCCATGATGATCCTTGGTGAAGAGTGATCCAAAATGCTTGCCAAACCTTATTCAAAAAGCTAAAATAACACAAAAACCTCAAAGAAAAATTAAAAACAAAAGATTAAGGATAACATGGGGTGCCTCCAATAAGCGCTTGGTTACCGTCTTAAGCTCGACGATACCTGTGTTATGGTGTCCAACTTAGTACCTCCTTGATGTCAAGTAGCTTCTTCCATGATGAAAGTTGAGCTCCAAGTAGCATCTTGGAGAAATGGTAGACTAGCCAATGCACATTGATGCTTGTATAGCACTTGAGACCTTGGGGTGGCTTGCTACCTTTGAGTGTCGAAGCTTGAGGAAGAAAGTATGGTAGGGAGCCTCCATTGAGATCCATTGTCTCCAAGTTGGTGATGCCACTCAAGGAGTCTTCCGGTTCACACATGGACGACTTCTCTTTCATTATCACCTTAGGGGAGGTTATGAAGCTTGTGTCCGTCTCTTGACACAAGTACTTCATGATCAAGCAAGAAGATTGAAGAGTACTCACAACCTTTGGTGGGACCTGAATAGGGTGGTGTTGTTCACTTTCGTGCTCCACTCTCGGTGCCACCTCTTCTTGAAGCGTCTCCAAATCATCTCTCACCTCCTCTAAAGGGTCATCAACCTCAAGTATCATTGGTTCCTCTATCCTCACATCATTGTCATATGGCGTCTCCATGGGAAGAACATGCTCTTCAACCTCCTCCACTACCAAATCTTCTTCCGTGTCAAGCTCCTCCGGTTCACACATGTCATCTTCATCATCATAAGTGTACTCCACCTTCTTGGACTGATTCTCATTCTCTAGCGCATCCATGACGAGATTCATACTTTGAGCTAGGCGATTGAGCCGAGCCGCGTTGTCGTCCGCAATCTTCAAGAACTCCTCTAGCATGGATGGAGGGGGAGAGTGTTGTTCATGACTTGTGAAATCCTCTTGATAATACTCCGGCAAGACTTGATGGTAGGGTGGAGATGGATAGGGATATTGCTCATTCCACATGGGTGTTGAAGCTTGTTGTTCTTGACCCCACCGTTGGCTATCTCCCTCACAAGTTCCTTGGTAGTAGTTGGATGAAGTAGGATGACCATAGTATGGGTTAGGAGATGAATTCCACCCTTGATAGGTACCATAACCATTACCTCCATTCCACGAGTTCATCTTACTTGCAACCGTGCTCCCATGAACTAAGTGAGGTAGAGAACGGATAGGTGGATAAGGGACCTACAAACACGCACAACAAACACAACCAAGTAGTACAACAATGCGGGATAACAAAACCACAGAAACAAATAACAAAGAAGCTAAACTAAAACGGAAGGAAGTGAATAGAACGGTCCACTACTAAATGCTTTCAAGGGATTGAGAAAGTTCCCCGGCAACGGCGCCAAAAACTTGATAAAAGCGGGTTTACCAAGGTCGTATTCCTCGGGGTTCTCTCAATGGCCTCTACTCACATTCCTCGTAGACGGTCTATTCATTTGAAAGGAGTTTTGGTTTGAAATAGGAATTAAAAACTTAAAGGAAACTAAATAAAGAAAGAGAAATAAAGTGGTGCAAATCAAAGACAAAGGGGCTCTCTTGGTAGGTAGTTTCATCATGCTCAAGATGTCTAATTGAACAAACAAGCTAATCAAGATCGAGTTTGCATTCGGATGACCATGCATTTCACTTTTATAGACTCGATGCACTCTCGTAGCACTAATCCCTATCCCAATACCACTCAACTTAGGCTCTCGCTCTCAAGCTAAGTGAAAAAAGGATGCATTCTAAGTGTTTGATGAAATGCCAAGACACAGGACCCTCTCTTAAGACTCTATGACCACAAGGCTAGGCACAACACTCTCATATCAATGCCCTAACACTAAGAGATTCACCAAAAAGCATTTTCACACTCAATTGAATGAAAATCCACATGCACACCAAGTGTTCGATAAAATGCCCAAGAGAGAAATCAAGTGAAAATGGTTGAAATAAGATGATCTAATCTCTTAGAACACACTCACTTCAATCCCTAGACCTACAATCTATGCAATCCAAGCACTCTCATGCATCAAATCACAATGAATGGACCAAATTAAGCAAACATGGCAAAAAATGGCATTAAGAACAAGTCTAGGAATCATCCTCATACAACCAAGATCAATCATGGCAAGTTCTATACAATCATCTCTCTATCATAGCATAACTAATCTACCCATCCAAGATGAACCCTAGAAACTCAGCCACACATGGCCAAGGGAGTAAAGAGAAAAGAAGGAAGAATGGTCACCAAGAACACCATGGATGAATCCTTGAGATGATCTTCACTTCTCCACTTGTAAGCACTTCTCCCAAGGTTTGTTGGCTTCAATCCTAGCTCCAATGGCTTCAAATTGCTCCAAAAACGTGCTCTAGGGTTTTAGGGTTCGTGGATATGTGTTTGGGGTTCAAAAGATATGATCCCCTCCTCTAAAATGGCCAAAAACAAGAATATATATAGTGCAGGGGACAGTGCACGGCGTGCAAGGCTGCACGGCGTGCACCTTGGAGCTGAATCTTCTTTCGGAGCCTCCTGGACAGCCCGTGCACCAAACCGTGCACGGTGCACGGCGTGCATCATGCACGGCGTGCACATCTGCACGGCGTGCACCCTGCACTCTACAGAAAGCTCGATCTTGCCACGTCCATATCTCCTCCGTCCTAGCTCTGATTGACCTCCCGTTTGATCCTACGTGCTCCATTCTAAGTGTTTGATGAAATGCCAAGACACAAGACCTTCTCTTAAGACTCTATGACCACAAGGCTAGGCACAACACTCTCATATCAATGCCCTAACACTAAGAGATTCACCAAAAAGCATTTTCACACTCAATTGAATGAAAATCCACATGCACACCAAGTGTTCGATAAAATGCCTAAGAGAGAAATCAAGTGAAAATGGTTGAAATAAGATGATCTAATCTCTTAGAACACACTCACTTCAATCCCTAGACCTACAATCTATGCAATCCAAGCACTCTCATGCATCAAATCACAATGAATGGACCAAATTAAGCAAACATGGCATAAAATGGCATTAAGAACAAGTCTAGGAATCATCCTCATACAACCAAGATCAATCATGGCAAGTTCTATACAATCATCTCTCTATCATAGCATAACTAATCTACCCATCCAAGATGAACCCTAGAAACTCAGCCACACATGGCCAAGGGAGTAAAGAGAAAAGAAGGAAGAATGGTCACCAAGAACACCATGGATGAATCCTTGAGATGATCTTCACTTCTCCACTTGTAAGCACTTCTCCCAAGGTTTGTTGGCTTCAATCCTAGCTCCAATGGCTTCAAATTGCTCCAAAAACGTGCTCTAGGGTTTTAGGGTTCGTGGATATGTGTTTGGGGTTCAAAAGATATGATCCCCTCCTCTAAAATGGCCAAAAACAGAATATATATAGTGCAGGGGACAGTGCACGGCGTGCACCTATGCACGGCGTGCAGGGTGCACGGCGTGCAAGGCTGCACGGCGTGCACCTTGGAGCTGAATCTTCTTTCGGAGCCTCCTGGACAGCCCGTGCACCAAACGTGCGGTGCACGGGTGCATCATGCACGGCGTGCACATCTGCACGGCGTGCACCCCTGCACTCTGCAGAAAGCTCGATCTTGCCACGTCCATATCTCCTCCGTCCTAGCTCTGATTGACCTCCCGTTTGATCCTACGTGCTCCTTGTCACCAGTACTACAATGCCAAGACCTGAAAATACAAAGAAAACACCTCCAATAGACATGGAATTGGCCTCAAAGTGGCAACCGGGCAACAGAATAGCACTTAGCACAAAACTCCGATAAAAACACATTAAGCACGGCATTTAAGAATCAAACACGGGCATTTCAAAGGTCATTCATAAGCTTAAAATGCACTAATTAAAGTCACATCACACGATGTGGTGATGTTTTCTCTTAGCGCATCCATTCTGCTCCGAGGTATGTGGGCATGATGTCTGTTGGGCTATGCCATGAATTGCAAGATAAGATGATAATTTTTGGTACTCCCCGCCCCAATCTGCACGAGAAGCCTTAATCGGGCAGCCAAAATATTTTTCCACGAGCTTTCGAAATTCAATAAATGTAGCTAGCAAGTCAGAGCAATATCGAACAAAGTATAACCAAACGTATTTGCTGTAATAGTCACAGAAAATAATATAATACACTACGTGAAAAAAAGGATTTTAGTCACGGTTATTTTGTCACGGTTTTTGAAACCGTGACAAATTAGTCACGGTTTTCTGAAACCGTGACTAATTTGTTACGGTTCTTATGAAACCGTGACTAACTAGTCACGGTTTCATAAGAAACCGTGACTAATTTATTCACGTTTTCAAAACCGTGAACTATTTATTCCTTTCTTATGCCTGGCTAATTTCTCGCCATTGCAATCTGCCTTTCTTCTTTCCTTCTTCTTCTTCTTCTTTCCTTCTTTCTCTTACCATTCAATCAGCCGCCCTCTCCTTCTTCTTCCTCTCCTTCTTTTCTTACCTTCATTACTAATCTCCAGCCACACCACTTCCTCTCCCTTCTTCTTCTTATTCCCTTCAATCAGCCACATCTCCCATGAAACACAACCTGGGATCTGGAGCTTGGCGGCGGCGGGGTCTGGAGCTCGGCGGCGGTGTTGGAGCTCGGCGGCGGTGGTGGGGTCTGGAGCTCGGCGGCGGTGTTGGAGCTCGGCGGCGGCGGGGTCTGGAGCTCGGCGGCGGTGTTGGAGCTCGGCGGCGGTGGGGTCTGGAGCTCGGCGGCGGCGGTGTTGGAGCTCGGCGGCGGCGGGGATCTGGAGCTCGGTGGCGGCGGGGATCTGGAGCTCGGCGGCGGTGATGGAATTCGAAGGCGGCGGTGGTGGCGGCGGCGGCAGTTGCAATAAATAAATAAATTGTCATTTTTCCATTTTTATTACTTAAAATTGTAATTAGGTTATTTTTTACACAATTAATAAATTCAGTGACTGGTTTGCAATTAATTGGGATATCTTGTTAACATTCTAAAATCATGGATCATTTTGCATTTCGGAAGAAGTTGAGGGTCTGGACCTGTAATTCATGAAATTAACTAATGGGTCACTGGAAATTTCAATAGAACAATTTGGTCACCTGATTTGTCACGGTTTTAAAAGAAACCGTGACTAAAATGGACATTTTTCGTCACGGTTTTTAGTGAAACAGTGACTAAATTTAGTCACGGTTTTACATAAAAACCGTGACTAATATTAGTCACGGTTTCACTAAAAACCGTGACAAAAAAAATTAGTCACGGTTTCATTAAAAACCGTGACAAAAAATGATCGATTTAGTCACGGTTTATAAAACCGTGACTAATTTTTTTTGTCACGTAAACCGTGACTAAAGCAAAAACCGTGACTAATGTTAGGTTTTCTTGTAGTGATACCGCTCATGATTAATCGAATCAACTGGTGAAGGACCCCAAACATCGCTACAAACCAAATCTAACGGTCTAGAAGCTTGAAAAGAGGAATATGGAAAAGGTAATTTGTGCATCTTGCCAAGGCAATAGTAAGCCATGTAACTCTAGGAAGGAAATAGGAGTGGACCTTTGGTGAACCGATCAAGTGAATTACCGAAATGCCGAGTTCAGGCCCTGAAGCACGAAGTGAACGAGGTCGTTGTCCGAGACAGGTGCAGCAAGAGCATTCAGGAGGTCTGCAAGGTCTTTTGCTCTCTTCAAATATGCCATCATCGAATATGTGTTCTTTCGCAGGTTAAATAACTGAGTTTTCAGTGATCGGACCTGCGATTGACTTCCAGAGCTTTAAGCAGTCACCAACGCGTCTCAAGCCTCCCGTGTGGTCATGATTCTTACAAGAGTGTACAAGATTTCTTCTGAGAGTGAATTGATGATCCAACGTAGTACAAACTGGTCATTGCACTCCCATAGTCTATACGCATTAGTAGACGTCCTCGCCGGTACTGGAGTTGTCCCATCGACATAGCCGGCTAAGTTGTAGCCACGTAAAAATGGTTGGAACTGCAATTTTCACAATAGGTAATTGTTTGAGTTCATGCCATAAAGAATGGAGAAATTACTCATCTTCCCTTGAAGTATGGCAATTACTTTTATAGATGAAATAACAAACATGTAGAAGAAAGTGG
The DNA here is from genome assembly GCA_034768395.1 of Linum lewisii. Lineage (NCBI taxonomy): Eukaryota > Viridiplantae > Streptophyta > Magnoliopsida > Malpighiales > Linaceae > Linum > Linum lewisii. Next base: position 61,662,438 of record CM068297.1, on the reverse strand, counting down.
GTTTGTTACAACTGTGAGATTGCACAAAAATCTGGAAAAATACTAACTAATGTTGACTTGGTCTTATCTTCTTATTAGATGCCACGTTGCAGTGCCTAGTTCTTCCGTTTTTTGTGCTAGCGAGTCGGAAGATTATAATCACTTGTTCTTAGATTGTCCATTTGCAGAGGATTCCTGGGAGTAAGTAGACCTTTCAGATTGGATTGAAGTGATAAAGGGTACCACTCCACTCTTTGAGGATCGACTATGCTGCATTTTGTATTGCACTTCTAACACCACCCGCACAAGGTTGTCTCAATTTTGTGGAGTCTTTAGAAAGAACGAACACTACAAGAAAATATTGGGATAGTCACGGATTTTTAGTCATAATTTTGGAAACTGTGACTAGTTAATCACAGTTTATTAAAATTGTGACAAATTAGTCACTATTTTATATAAAACCGTGACAAATTAAATACCCAACCCCTAGCTAAAATAAGAACATTTAATTTATAAACTCTAACCCTACTAATACCTGCAATCTAAAAATAATATAATAATAAAAACCCAAACCGTGCACGTAATAGTTTACTTTCCTCCTTTTTTTGGGTTGGTATATATGTTGAGTTGAAAACTGAGTTTATAGTTGGAAGTGAACTTAGGAGGAATGGGAAGGGAAATTGTTGAGTGATTCAAGCCATTTGATTTTCATGGTTATTGGTGGATGATTCGTTAGTGAATGCAGCCATTTGTTCTGCAGAAGAATGATACTGGTGTTTATAACAATTAGCAAGATATTAGTTTTAACACATAACTCTTTGCTTCTTGGTTAGTAGTCAGTAGCAGCAGCTCAGGTCGACATCATCAAAACAATATCTTCCACTCGAACTCAAACTGTCCAACTTCCTATGGTTATTTGGAGGGAGCATCAACATACATATTACCAACTTTCAACGTGAATGTCTTATATGTTTGATAGACTAATAATTCAGGGAGGAAAATTACTTAATTAGCAACTATCACTTATCTGTTAGCACCATAATAACTAATTAACAAAAAATTTAGTTGTCCAATAATATGTTCACTAGTAATCGGCTAAATAACTTGTTAAGTAGTTATCTAATCATGATGTTAACTAGTTATCATCTTCAAAAAAATGTTAACTAGTTATCTTAATCATGATGGTAACTAGTTAACTAAGTAAGAATAACATTACTAGTTAGATAACCTGATAACAAAATATCTTGTTAAAATTGGTCATGAAAATTCGATAACTAGTATCAACTAAATAACCTGTTAACTAGTTTAAATAACTAGTTATTAGTAAAAACGAATTTTTTTAGCTAGTTATTAATTATCCCGATGTTAACTAGTTAACTAACCAAGAACAACATAACTATTTAGATAATCTGTTAACAAAAAATCTTGTTCAAATTGATCATGAAAGTTCGTTAACTAGTTATCAGCAAAATAACATGTGAACTAGTGTAGATAACTAATTATTAGTTTACAAACCATGTTAACAAGTTATTAGTAAAAAAACATTGTTAACTAGTTATCAACAAAAAAAGGTGTTAACTAGTTAACATGCCTTCGTCGGAAAAGTCGTCGGAGTTTGGTTGGCCGCCGGAAAAGTCACTGGAGTCTCGCCGGAGAAGGTGGTCAGTCGCCGAAGAAGTCACCGGAGAGCAGTGGATGGTCGTCTGTCGGTCACTGGAGAAAAAATGAATTTTAAAAAATTAAATTATGTGTGAAATGTCCTAAATACCTCCTAGCAATCTAGACCATTAGATTGGTCAAAATGATCAAAAGAGTGGGTTAAAAAATGATCCAATGATTAAGAAAAGGTTGAACCATTTATCAACCCTTGCAAAAGGTTGGATAACCGAACCGAATTTGGTCGGTCACCGTTTCGAGTTCTCCTGAAACCTGGGTTCGTGCCCGCAACTGATTTGAATTTGGTTTGACCGTGACCGAATTCAAATCGGTCACGGTCAGCCAATTTAACCGCACCTAACCGATTTGGAACAGATATGAGATTTAGTTTCTTAGTTTGAAGAAATATGGGTTTCCAAATCTGAGATTATGGGTTTGAAGAAGAAGAAAAGAAGAAGAAGAGGAAGAAGGTTTCCCGCGGCCCATGACGGCGACGGAGGCCGTGTTTGTCGAGGGTATTCCGTAGCCGACGCCGATCCCCTACTTGAACGGTGATTCCGCCGCCATTGCGATTTATGGGTTTTAAGAACGGTGATCCCCGACGCGTCGCCGGTCAGCAAAAAGGATTTATGGGTTTGAAGAAGGAAGAAATCAATGAAGAAGAAGAAGAACAAATCTGAGTTTCTGGGTTTAAAGAAGAAGAAGAACATATCTGGTTTCTAGGTTTGAGAAATCTGGGTTTGGATAAGTAGGAGAAGAGGATTTTTGGGTTGGTAGAAGAAGAAGATGAGGATTTTTGGGTTTGTAGAAGAAGAAATAAGAAACAGATTTGTGTTACTGAGTTTGAAGAAGAAGAAAGAAGGAACATATCTGTGTTTCGAAGAAGAAGAACCCATTTCGGGCATTCGGTCATTGACCGAATTGACCGAAAATACTCAAAACCCATAACCGCGCCCGATTTCGAAACAATGAACTCAGTTTTTTTGGTCACCAAAACCGAATTGAATTCGGTCAGTTTTTTGGTCAAACCGAAAAAACCGACAACCCGAATAGCCACCCCAAAATATGCCCATAAAAAACTGAAATGATTAGTAAATCACTTAAGATTAGGATAATGATTGTGAAGATATATGTATATAACATGAGTGGTGAAATTTGTTACTGGCAGGTTGCTAATGTCATAACTAAATGGATCCTTAGTCAATAATCATCAATCATTAAAAAAAGAAAATGGTTCGGTGGTCTAATGACGACTAATGAGAAAGAAATCCTAAAGCGATAGATAAAAGGAGAGAGTTGACTGGGCAAAATATTGTTACATAAAATAATGATGAAAGTTGGGAAATAAATTATTCAATGATCCGTTCGTGTGAATGTGAATGTGAATGAACAGTTTGTAGTTGGATTCTAAATAGTCTTTGTTGGTATACTTAGAACGATGCATGAATACAAAATATACAACACTTCGGTACTCCTGGATATTGGTACTCTAACTAATATTAAAAGTTTACATTTCTAAAATTTTAAACTCTAGTCCTAAACCTATTGCAAAAAATCTTGAGCACTAATGTATAATACTAAATAATTTCAAATTTTACAAAACAACAAGTAAACAGAATTTCAAATATGTATTATAATTACATAAATTTTAAAATTCCCTCAATTATGAAATTTAAGATAATTGTTAGTAAAAGCCTCTAAACACTAACGGGTCGTTTGGATAGGTGATTTGAGGGAGAAATTTTGGGTGATTTAGGGCCCAAATCCCTGCCCTAGAGATTTCATTAAAATCTCTTGTTTGGGCTGCAAATAATGTGAAGATTGAGAGAGATTTCAAATCTCTTAGGTAAACCCAAAGTGATTTGGGAGAGATTTCAAAATCACCACAATAAAGCAGGGATTTTGGGGAGTTTAAGAGAGATTTGATACACTTTTACTAGTTTGCCCTCAACTAATTCAGCTATTTACAATTAACCCACATATATAAGCCATCAAATTTTGGTAGATCATCAATGAAGTACATTTTGGTCATTTGAAACATGAATTTAATTTTCAATTTTTTATATTCATAAAAAAATTCAATTTTTTATTTTATGAATTCAATACCCAACAATCTCTCCAAATCACCCATCCAAACCTTCTATTTTTCAAATAGCAAGGGGACCTCAAATCTCATGCTATTTTAAGTCTTTGGACATTTGAAATCCCCTCCTCCCAAATCACCTATCCAAACGACCCGTAAATTTTAACCCGCAAACACTACATCATAGACTCAAATTTTCAATCCTATCCGTGCGTGTGCTATAATGCTATCAATGTTACCTATTCACATTACCTCACTATTTCCACTTCGACCCGGATCAAGGAAATAAGTCTCTAATCCAATTAATAAGATCTCATCCCTTCAAGTAATGGTTGATAATTTCAAGGGTTAATATGAAATTTAACATAAACTTAATAATTCTCGTTTCCTCTATGGATGTGTTTAAATTACGTGTTATATAGGGTTGTTAACGAACAGAGCCGCTGTAACACCCTCATTTTTGAAATAAAGGAAAGTACTAAAATACCCTTTACAACAGCGGAAAACAAAACCTCACGAGGGTGCTACGCTCAAACCTTAACATATTTAACAAAAATGCCCCGGCTAGGGAACTTGAAAATAAAGTTAAATAGAAGTTGTAAAACTTTTGAATAAAACTTGTAATCATAAAAACATAACTTGATAACTGAGCCCTAAACACTTGGGCAAAACCGAAGTGAAAACAAGCCTCGAAGTAAACATTAAAACTTTTGTCTCAAGTCCAAGTCTTACATCACTGAAGTCACCACTCCACATACCGAATCAGCTCCTCAAGGCTCAAGCTCAAAAGTAACTTTCGACAACCTGGTGGCTGGCTCGGGGTCAGTCTTTCGTGCTCAAATCAATAAACAAACATGGAAGCGATCCTAAGACCTTAGGATCGACTCACACATTATTAGGACATAACAATAACACAAAGAATTCATCATGGAGCTAACCTAGCATAATTCACAACTTTACTTGTAACACAATCCATGACATAACTCAAGATAGTTCTCATAACATTCACATTCTTATCTGTGTCAATCATCTCATAAGACTTGTAGACTTGTACTTATGCATCATGATTCTTAACTTACTATGGTTCTTTAAACCTGACTAAGTAAACATAGTTATTAAGTATTAACTACAACATGAAAAGAACTATTAATAAACTCGATAATATCATATACTTGTGCTCAACAAGATTTCATTGATCATATAACACAACAAGCATGCAACATGCCTTAATAAATCATCACTAATCATAACTCAACTTGATACATAATCCTATCATATAATCGATCAATGATATGAAACTGAGAAGCATATCTCACATAACATAACATCTCAAGATTCCAATAGTCATCACTCTATCCATATTTTAGGATTGGGTCACTATCATATTAATAAACTTAGCAACAAGTACTCTATACATTATTGGCTAGTAGTAGGCGTGACTTTATAAGCTAAGAAAAGCATCATCATCACAATACTTATCATGGAACATTTACTGAGCTATCAACATGGCAATCGAACTCATCATACATGAAGTTGCAATTTGGACTAACACTGAATCCACATTTACTGCACATGACTTGAAACTGAGAAACATGAACATAACACTTCATGCATAACTTGACTTAACTTATTTCTGATAAGCTTTTACTTTGGGGCCCCAACTCAACTAACTAGCCTTACCGCCCCCTGAAAACTGAAAAGGGACTCTCTGGTCCAACTGAAAACTGAGGGCAACTCTGGCCCAACTGAAAGGGACTCTCTGGTCCAACTGATAACTGTGGGCAATCTGGCCCAATATCGTGTTGAGGGTCGCCGGCGACCAATACTGAAAACTGGGGTGGGGCGGAGGTCTAGCTAGAGAGTACCATTTTATTAATCCACTTATGACTTGTCTAAGTGAGGTGTGTGACTATCCTAACCATACAACCTTAATCACATGAATAAAAGCATGGCATGCAACGTGTGGACACATCATGATTAACATGACTAGAAACATAACAGACATAACCTTAATCTAGGAACATAATCATCACATGCACATGTTGATAAATCACAATTACATGACTAGAACCATAAACAATCATAACTTTAATCACATGAACATAACATAAACGTATAAATAAATCATCATAAACACAACTAGAAAGGCACGTTATAAATTCAGCTATAATGGTCTATGAGATGTATTACTGACTACTAATGACATGACATGGTTATGACATTATACCACAACTAGATCATGAAGTACATCGACCAACTAAGTCATGCAACTTAACATAATCATAATAAAAGCATAACGTAACATTAGCAACAACAATATATCATCCTCTTAAACTAATCCACATATACTTATCTTTATGAGGCTCGACACTCAATCATGTATACAACTTCATAATACTTATACCCAATTCATAAACCAAACATAACATCATTAACAACGTAAAGTAACAAGCAACGATAAGGTACTACCATCTTAATACTACCATCTTAATACAACCATCCTGTACTTGTCTATATGAGGTGTGACACTCAAACATTCATACAACTTAATTACGTGAACAAAATCATACGTGCACATGAGGATAAGTCATAATTTAACATGACTAGAAACATAACAGCCATAACTTAAAACATATGTAAGGTAACTATAGCAACAACAAGATAAGAGACACATTATTAACATGCCTAAGAATAGTCTAGGTAAATAATTACTAACTTGTGCTTACTTAGCATGGACATAATATTACTACTCAATTAAAACATAAAATATATAGATCAAACATAGATCACGAAACTTGGCATAACACAATAAAGGCATAATATATTAACGACGTAAAGTAAACTAGCAACGACAAGATATTACCCCCTTTAACCAACCCACCTATACACACATGTCGGAAACCAACTGGCAGAACTGGAGAGTCATATAATGGTTGAGCGCCTTTAGCAAATCCTAAAGACGAGGACAAGATTAGAGTGATTCCTGATAGAATTGACTTCACTAACAACAGCGACCGACTTGGTGACTTTGAGGGAACACTTCACAACTAACGTGAAGTGACGAAGATGGATTTCTTAGAGATCGAATGCGGGTTTATTATCAACTTAAAGAAATATATTATTCACCCACTAAATATTCTAAAGTTCGAGCAAAGAGGTGGTAATTATTTATCATCATATTTATTATTAACTTTCCACTTTCATCACTATCAATATTAGTCAACTTTATTATATATAAAGTCACTAAATTTAATCCATTGATTAATATACTTAGAACTTGATTGATTAGAGTTAATCCTTTTCTGTAAGTAATTATTCCAACAACATATTCGTAAGCCCAAATTATACAATACCTTAAGTTATAGAGTACTCAATCTATTTCCCTTTTTATAAATTTAACTAATCAACCATATTCAACTTTTATATCCATGTACTAGGTCTAATCTCTTCTTGTTAATAAAACAAAGATCCTATAATATATTTTATTATACTTGAATCTATTTATAAATTCCATTACTAATAGCTTAATGAATATCCTTTTCTTGTTAACCACGAGTTCTCATCAATCTTAATTTACTTATCTCTATTAATCCAATCTTCCTTATTTAATTTTCATAATACTAAAACTGTATAATATATGTCCATTAAATTAAAAACACAGTTAAGGTCGTTTATGATAATCATTCATCCCAACTATCAAATATTTCTAACCCTTATTCAATTTATTAATATTCGTGAACATATTCACATAAGAGTTCGAGAACTAGTTCGTTTATAGGTTCGTGAACAAGCTCTTTAGTAATATTCGTGAACATATTCACATAAGAGTTCGAGAACTAGTTCGTTTATAGGTTCATGAAACAAGATCGTATGTATATAAGTTAGTGAACAAGCTCATTGATAGAATTAAAGGTTAATTAACATAATTTAAAAAGATCTCTTAACTACTATTAAGGTTAATCGAACGAATCACACTTTTATCACTAAACTATACCCACTATAATTCGATTATATGTAGAAAATAACCTTTTGTCGAGTAAGGCAATCAGGCGTGATCAATATATGGTTGAGATTTTTGGTTTGTTGGTATGTTTGATAACTTAAATTATTTATTGCATATTTGACATGATAACATATCATAAAGTTTAATGAATTAGGGTTTAGGGATAGCATGTTAGAGAGTTAACTGTATTAAGGTTTAATGATAATACATTATGTGGTTTAGTGAATTAGGGTTTGACAATAACACGTTATAGACTTAGTGTATGTGAACTTAGGATTATGTTGATATGAATTGACGTTATAGCTTAGGGTTGATTGTTAGAATGTAAATATCGATTTAAGGCACATTAATAGAGTTCATAAATTAGTTTATCTATCACACGCTTGACGTGTTATAGATTTTAGTGAATTAGGGTCTCACGATAACATGTTATACATTTAAATTCTAATTAGGAATTGACATTAAAGCTTAGGATTTAGGGCTTAGGGTTTAAAACTTAGGTTTGAGGACATAGGGTTTAGGATTATTTGTTAGAATGTAATTATCCATGTACATTAATAGAGTTTATAATTTTGTTTATCTACCAGTCTATCACACGTTTGACGTGTTATAGAACTATATAATGAATTTTAGAGCTTAGTGAGTTTATGAGTTTTGTGATACAGATTATAGAGTTTAGTGAGTTTATGCCTTTAGAGTAAATATAATTTAGATTAGAATTTTAGATTTAAAATATAAATTTTAATGAGTTTATTAAGGGTGCTGCTATTTGCAGTCCGCGTTTTACTAAAGTAGTCTGTAATATTAACATAAATGGACAATTATGCCCTTGCAGTCCGTATTTACTAACGTAGTCCATTTTTACTAACGCAGTTCATTTTTTTACTAACGTAGTCCATTTTTACTAACACATACCATTTTTTACTAACACAGTCCGTTTTTTACTAACACAATCTATTTTACTGATGCAAACCGTTTTAGACTAACGCAGTCCATTTTTACCAACGCAATCCATTTTTTACTAATGTAGTCCGTTTCTTAATGACATAATTTCTTAGCAATAATTTCTCTCAAAATTATTAATTTTAAGAAGTATATGATTTTTAATCAATATAATTAATTTATTTGAATTTTTATAATTTTTCATCAAATTTTTAGACGTATAAAATTTTGCATCATTACTATTAATTTATTTAAGCATTTATAATTTTCCATCAATAATAATTTTTATTAATCTCTAATTCAATTTAACATTTATAATTTTTCTTTAGTATTTTTTATCAATATTATTATTTATTTTAAATGCTTAAAGTGTTATTTGTATTATGCCCATTTCTCTAATATATTATGAATAAGGATATTCGTTAGTAAACAGACTGCGTTAGTAAAAAATTGATTGTGTTAGTAAAAACGGACCGCATTAGTAAAAAATAGACTACGTTAGTAAAAAAAATAGACTGCATTAGTAAATATGGAGTGCAAGGGCATAATTGTCCATTTATATGAAAATACGGATTATGTACAGTAAAACACGGACCGCAAATAGCAACCCGCTTTATTAATTATAATTTAGTTTAAATTTTACATTTAAAATATAAAGTTTAGTGAGTTTATTAAATTTTTTTTTAAACAAAGGCAGCTCCTTGCGGAGGGGCGGAGACGGCAAACACAACCAATAAGTAACATCAAGATTCGTTTATTAATCTTAACGAACGAGCTCAAATCGAGCTCTAGCCGAGCCCAAATCGAAAAAAAATTTAAACGAATTGAGCTCGATTATTGAAGCTTGATTCGAATTAGAGCCGAGCCAAAAATAAACAAGCTAAACTCGAGTCGGGAGAAAGTTCGGCTCGATGTTGCTCGTTTGCTGCCCTAGTACTGATATATCTCAGTCCACAACTTTCTAATCTCTCCCATCAATTTGAACTATGAATAAAGACTCTCTGCTATCTCCAGCTCTTCATCCCTCATCTCAAAATAATTTTCAAGAGTCTTGAAGTAGCCATGGTCATTTTTGCCTCCAAGTCATCACCAACATCTCTAGGTCATTATCCTTTCCTACACTACAACAAACAAATTGACTAGTCGCTAGCTATAGCCCCCAACCATTGTAATAAATACAAGGTGGTCCATTGAATTTTAGAGGCCCTGTTCCAAATATACTATATAGTCGTATTAGAAATGATAATTCCAACCCAACTTGCTTGGGTCAACTTGGCGACCTAGTTTGGGACATGTATACCCATTGGTTTGAGGTAGTAACACTCATTCGTTATGGGTATACTTGTCTGACCTTGTGCATCGTAATGAAATACATGTTTGGGACCCGACCTTTCATGCAGGGGTGCAGACAAGGGGAGCTGGGACGAGCCCGACTGACCCCATTTTCGATGTCGAACGTTAAATCATGTATAAATTTATTATTATTTGAAATCCGGCTCATTGGAAATTTTAGTTTCGTCTCAGTGTTATATGAACCCGCCTCAGTCATTGCTATAATTTCAAACTTGAAAACCAAATATAGCTTTAAAATTCTTGTCATTTTAAGAAAATCTAATACAGTTAATAAACTCAATCGTATTAACCATATCCTTCTCTAGTATTAATATCCCACCAACACGTGTAGATGGTTGAGTGAGCCCAATATAATTTTATATTGACATGTGAATAAGTAAGAATACAATATTTGATGATAAATTAGTCAAATAAATTTAAAATATCGTCGGTGGCACATTTCAATTTTCATTTAGCCAAAAGTATTACTATAATTTTAGGAATACGTAAGTAACTAATAATTTTGACGCAATATATATGTTTTTAGTAACTATATTAAACTCTAGTTAAAATTAGCTCAAATATTTAGTTTTGTAATTTTTTGGTTTCAAATCCGGCTAAGTGCATCTTTGGTTCCCGAATCCTCCCCTACTTTCATGGAGCGGGCTTGAGTACTGAGGTACTCACCCTGAGCTAGACCCTTTGTCGTTCTTAGTATATATGAAATTTGTTAAACAATTATAAAAATATGAGAAGTAAAAAAATATATTTTATGTATAACTCAACAAACATAATATCATATATTATATATGTGCGTGTTTAATAATAAAACTAGAAAGTATAATATATGATAATAAAAATAGAAAGACCATTAAAAAAACGACATACAATGTTGGTTAGAACATAAGAAATTTATTTAATTTTATTAAAAATGGGATTGAACTTTTGATGATTTAGAACCAAGAATCAAGGTGTAAAAACCCTACCCTAAAAGACTCCAGTTGAGCCACTGGTTCAACCATGCATACTCTAATTCGGAGTCACTGACTCTCATACACTAACCACATGTAAAGGAAACCAGTACTCCGCATAAACCAATGTAGACACTTGTACAGTTATACAATACACATGAACTCTTATTAAAATAGTCCTAAAAATACGTGATGAAAAACCACTAAACAACTCAAGTGATGAAAAACCACTAAACAACTCAAGTGGATAAGCCAACTCCACATCTAGCTCCTACTCCAATACCTGGTGGTCAACCTATAACACCCACCCCGAACCGACCTGGGTTGAACCTGTGATCGATCCGGTTAAGAGTATCACTCGAAGATACAACAATAAAATGAAAGGAAAAACAACACGAAAATCGATTAAAACATAAATCAAGAGTAAAACGGAAGCGCCTCCATCGTTAAAATCCAAAAACTTATTACAACGGTTCAAATCCAAACCATGAAACATTTATGTTCCTGAAGTTTAAATCCACATATACAAAAACATCCCAACCCAAAATAGTCAACATAAATCCAAAAGATGGTCAACTCCTGGTCCAAGCCTTCGAAGATCTTCTCCACGCCAACAACACATCAGCACTCGACACACAACTGAGCACCTAAACTTTAACTCACTCACTCAAACCACGTGAACCTGAAAAAGAGAAACTGGGGGGATCAGTTTCCTATTGAAATTGAGTGAACCCACTGGGTTTAACTATGCGCCGAACCTAACCAAAAGAAGCGATTCCAAACTCCTCACGAAACACTAACAATGGAATCAGACTCAACCTTTACCGGTTTTAATTCCCTAAAAATAGTGTAAGTGATCACATAGGTGCAGTCCTCAGTTCAACAGTTAGCATCCACGATAACATTCATAAATAACAGAGAAACATCAATCATACAGTTCAACATTACATCACAATACAACTCACAATCACGATCAACACTTTCACACACAACAGTCACACACATTCACATTCACACCATCATTGTCCACATTTCAATTCACTAAGTGAGTTATTAGACCTCTCTAAGCAGTCTAAGCTATCACCTAAGAGTAGTTACCTACACTAACAATTCACAATTCATAGCTTCAACACAACCATAAGCTATTCAACATCAATCCTACAACATCAACAGAACAACACCACTCAGTTCACCAATCAATCCAACACAGTCCACAACACATCATAAATCAGATCAGCGACACATACAACACATCACATATACACACTCAACACATCACACTTCATTTAGCTAGGTGAGTTAATTAGGCACCATAAATAGTTATTCCCCCGTTACCCCACCGACTATCACATCATCTAGACGCATCCATATAGGATCCTTCCCCAAAGGAGTATTCCATCAGCCGCACCCCGCAAGATCCTTCCATGAAGGAGATATCAACCGACCTTGGCAACCCAACCAAGGGATTCACCCTAGTGAATCGAACTCAATCACAACCAGTATTTCAGGTGGGGTAATGTTGGCTCCTTCCTATTCTATCATTTAAATTCCATTTAATGCAACCACAGCAACCACACTCATCCACAAAACAATTCCATTCAACCACAAATCCATTTCACAATTCCGTGTCCCAATTCCATGTACCAATTCCATGTCACAAATCCACAACACAATTCCATTGCACAATCCCACATCACGGTTATACATCAACCCACATTTGGCAACTATAGATACAATTACAGAAATTCATCACATCCCTTCCCATCCTATCTCACATTTCCAACTCGAGTTTATTAGCCATCATTCTTCGTCCCAATCCCCACATCACACATCAATCAGCACAATCATCATACATCAATCGCAAGACAGTTATCCAGTTTTACTATCATAGGTTCATGCAAGACCTAATTCCATTCTATGTCGAGTTCCAGCTCCTCACATTACTCATAGTGTCCTATCGATGCTAAGCCAAGCACAGCCACATAACTCGTGCACACTTTGGAAAAGAACTCTCACTACTAGCCGCGTAGTCAACCATACATTCACACAAGTCAACCATACATACCGACAAGTCGATCATGCATTCAAAACAGTCACTCAACACCACGTAACAACAACCTTCACAACAACATCCATTTACAATTTTAACTTCCCAGTTCGAGCATTCCTAAATTTAACTAAATAATCCATCTAATTCCACATATTTCATTTAACTCGAATTCCAGCCACAATTCATCTAATTCCGACATTCTCATTTTCTTCAATCATTTCTCAATTCACATTTAGGACCCTAACCTCATTACAATAAGCACATGACACATTTTCAGTCACCAACACGCATAACACCCAAACACCCAATCCAACTAGTCACACACTGGCACTTCATTTTATCACACTCACAATTCAAACAATACATCCAATCAAGGGCAAACGACCAGCTCACCGGTCACCCCCACCTACAAGTAGAGGGGTAGCCATGTCGTGAGTCCAGGGTTACCCTCATGTTCCTCCTTCATAGGACGACCCCACATTGGCAGGGCCATCCACCTACAATCACAACCGACAATAGCAGAATACATGCACAATTCATAGTTTACATACCCGTTCCCCCTATCACTCGTTACTAATTCTGATCCGTTTAATCATAATTAATCATTTTTACCCCAATCCCAACATCATAGCAACACAACAGTAATCATCCATCCATAAACAATCAACAGGCAACCATTACATTCAATCAACTAACAATCAATCACAAAACAACTATCCCATTTTACTCTCTTCCAATTTCATGCAATCCCTAATTTCTATTAAGCCAGATTAAAACTCCTCACATCGACCAGCACTACCTATCGTACGCTAAACCCTCACCTGACAAGAAGACGAGGCTCTAAACAACTCTAGAAACCCGAACAGCCAAGCTCTACAGCTCAAAAAACGTAGCTTCTTCCTTCTTTCACTGACAGCTCCCAACTTCGAAATACCAAAAACCAAGATGTGAGATCTCTTACTCTTGTTGCCAGGAACATGTAGCAAGAAACGGATCGCCAATCGGACCTCTGTAGCTCCCGAAATCAAGGTTTGAAGTGGGGGGGGGGGGAAGTTTTGTTTGTCAAAGGGGGGTTTCGGGAGGAAAGAGAGGAAAAAATCATGGAAATCCGTAAAAAATCCATTATTTATAGTCAGACAAAGACTCACGGCCGTGTGTTATAGTCTGCCACCCTCAACGAATTTTCAACGTACTCGCTTGTAACTTCAACCTGATTCAATTATGAACGTCCCAGACTTTGATGGGACCTCAAGAACATTGTTTCCAATGTCTCAACCATCCAAACTCGAGTTCCAAATTATTCAGTTGGGCGAGGAAGTTACACAACCCAAAAGAAAAACTAAAAGAAGAAAAGAAAAAAGAACGGAGGGTCAGTGCTAACCACTGAGTGTCTAACTCAAGAGCAAGTAACTCCACTGAGCTAGTAACCAGAAACCAATAACCAGAATCCAATTTTTAATAATCAATAACCAGGAACCAATTATCAAAGGCCAGTAACCAATACAGTACTTCTAAGAATGAACATGACTCAACTAAGTTAACTGTTGGAAGTGCTAGCAGCCCCTACAATTACAAGTAGTGATCCAAACAGAATGTCACGAAGGACTCTAGTAAATGGTTACGAAGGACCTCAATACCAGTACCAGTAAACCTAGGGAATTGTGCTATCCGGGGGGTGGGATACCAGTACCAAATCCTTTTATAGTCTATTAATGGTTGAGGCAATAATCCAAAAATCAAAACAACCTAGGACTCTGGCCTTAGCCAGATCCATAACCCATAGTCTCATAAGTTAGTGCAAACCAATACCCGTAAATTCTAACCGCTATAGTAGCTAGAACCGATACCAATAACTGATAATTCATGAGCCAAAGATGGCAATACCATTAATAAGCCAGCTCAATTAACCAATAATGGTAAATTCTCAACGAAAGCTAATGCCATAAAACCCTCACCTCTGAACTGATGTGAAATCTCTGAATTCTATACGACATGATCCACCTAGTCATCCTGATTCCACTGGTTCCGAAGGTGCGTCGTTTGGACTTCAAACGAGTAAGCTATGCTCACGGCACTGATTTGCAACCTTTTGAAACTTCCCGTGACCGCTCTGCTCTTTTCCCGAGTTCCAGCAGTAGCCCTCACTTTTCTCCATTAAGCACTTCAGTACATAACCTTTGACCGTTAACAAAGGTGGCCCAAATCCTAATTTGTTACAGTTAGAAAAGACTAGAACAAAAGGTTCAATGACATGGAAACTTCTAAACGGTCCCTAAGGTTCCAACAATCGTAGAAGGGTCACTTAACTTCTATGTATAGCATTTCGCTCACTCATCCTTTCCAAATGAGTCTGATGAGCTATTGTCTCCGCCGCCGAGCCCCGGTCGTCACCGAAGTCACATCTGGACTTCTTGGAACAATGATTTCGCCGGTTGTAACCTTCTCGAGCATTTTTCGGAGGCCTTTCCTCCTCCTCCGGACGACTCAGACCCAACTAGAGCCTCCATCGGCCGCCTGCACTCTAGTAACCACTAGAGCATAGCCCCTTAACTTATCCGCCGACATCGAGTCTGATTACCCTCTCAAACCTCCAAACCCGTCGACTATTCTCTCTCTTTCTTCCATTCCGGCTCTTTACTCGGTTCCTTTGTCCTTCTCTGGCTCCGATCACCGACGACATCTCCCTCTGCCTTAACCTATGAGTGTCGGCAACATATGCTCGTGATTCCTTCCGTGAATCCCTTCTTCCTCTCTCTTATAACCGTTGCTCCTTCAGGAATTATAGTATTGATTCCCCTATACTTAGCCTTATTTTGTGAAGATTTGTGCCCAATCCTTGCTCGTTTAGTGGTCAATCTAGTTAATTTAACAACTTTTCCAAATGCGCTAGTTAGGGATCTTCGATTTCCAATTTTATGTTAGATTATGTTTTTTTATGGAAATGCAGGTTGAGCCACTAAAGAGTGATGAACGAGGATATCACTAGTTCGAGCAGCAACCTGATCTGAGGTTCAAGGCTCCCGGTGTGCTCGATCAAAGGTGGCACCCGAAAGTAGGGTGCAGGACACACCCAAAGCAAGGAGCGCGCTCGCGGCTAGGATCTTGACCAAGGAGCTAACTGGAAGTTGACTGATGTGCCCGCGTCATTCGGGAACGAGGGTACGTGCGCGTTCTTGTCTGAGAGTTGGAGAAGAAATTGATGACTGATGATTAATTATTTGGTGTTAGTTGTATGGATTTATTTGGTGTAATTGATGATTAATTATGAGTTATTGAAGCCTTTCTATTGAGTTCTTGCTTTGTGACCTTATGATTAACCTACATGTGGCTTGTGTGGTGTTGATTACGAGAGTTGACCCTCTTTTACCTAATTTGTGGTTCATTGTCATCCTTGAATGTATGATTGTATGTTAGGATCCTAGGGTTCATGCTAGATAGTTTGTTTACGTGCCTAGCTCGACCGAGGGGTGTGTTTCAAGCCATCTCGAGTAATTTCTCACTTGGGCATTTCATCGAACACGTGGCGTGCGAGGGTGTTTTGGTTGATTAGGTCGAAAGAACCCTAAATAACCCTAAACCCAAGCATAGTTCTAGGGGCTCGTAGGGGACCCTAGATCATGTTAGATGTTGTGCCTTTGGTTGAGAGGAGGTTTCTAAGCTCGTTTCTAGGATTTCAACTACCCGGTTTTCTTGTTTGCTAGCCTAGAACCCTAAGAGGACCCCAACCTACCCTTGTTTCCCCTTGATTCTTCCTACTTCATCTTAAGTGACTTGTTTGATTGAATTAATTCGAGTTCCAACCCTTTTCCCGCTCTTACTATAACATAATTTGTTCATAATTTCCATTTAATTAAATATGCAAGGGAATGCCCGAAGATATCTTATCTAGAAGATATTTCCCATAGTTTTTTTTATGACCACTAGAAGAGATCGTCACAAGATTTTGAACCAAAAGGCGTCCATTATGTAATGGATAAGAATTAGGTCTTTTAAACCTTTGGTATAGGTTAACATCCTATTGGATGCAATATTGTTCCATCAAGATGAGATTCACTAATGATATTTATCATTTACGTCACTGCCACGAGCCTCTTGTCATTCGATCACGACCCTTGTTCGAGTAGAGAAGGATTCGATAAAGAGAATGTGAGTGGTTGGTTTAGGCGGAACCGAGATTTTTGGTTCATATGACATAGTAGCCACAAAGTGAGATTTCAAATTCGCTAGTTGACCTAGTTTGACTTCAATTGATTGTCCTGTTGACTTTTGATCTTGATGACAATTAAGCATAGTTCGGTCTTGTCTTGCCGTGACACCTACACCACAAACCTCCACTGTTAGCCCTCTTTCCAAGTTTAGTACCTTCTCATCGAGGAATCCCGTGAAATCACAACCCTCGTCTAACTTGGTTATCTTTAAAGCTATTTTTGGGGATCAGTCCTCCTAGTAGAAATCTCCCGGTTCAACACTTTTGCCTACAAACAAGCCACGCTTCGCCTAGTTGAAAGTAATGCATTTATTTATATACGATAGTGTGACATGAGATATAAGGTTATAAGTAAATGTTTGTTTAACCCACCAGTTACATCCTCATGTATGTTGTTAAATTTATCTTGGCTTTATATATCCATCATGCACACACACTACAAATTAAATAATCATACTATAATATGTATAAACAGTGGTGATGAAATAAGAGGCTTAATCAAAGTAGTGACAAAATTGTGTTTTATGGAACAAGCGATGATAATATATCATATGTGCTCGTGTGCAAGCCAAGCCAGGTACTGACAGAAGAATGCTTCATCCCCACTTTCCACCTACTTGCTACTAACATAAAATAAACCAATCATGAATCATGTTGCCGGCCTTCTACCAAAATTAATTATTTCTTCTCTTTCCAGAAAATTGTCCATCTTCCATTCTTCCTAGTGTGTATTTGTTTAAAATTTTATATTATCGCATCAATTGCATTATATTAAATATTATTTTTATTTCAATGAGAGTTATTAGATGGGAATTTCATGTAATGAAAATAAAAATGGAGGTATTATAAAAAAATATTCAAGCAATAAAATGAATATTATGTTTCAAAAGGAGGATGAGGACTGAAATGCGGAAATTCAAAGAGAATCATTATATGAGATTTTCATCTAATGCAAAATAAAATCAGAGATATTAAAAATAACACATTCAAAATAATAAAAATTTTCTCTCTCTCTTAAAATAGAAATTTTCCCTAGATTAAAGGTTTGGCATCGCTGTTAGGGTTTTATTGGGTCCAATGCTATTCCCGAAGCAAGAACCATCATTTCTGTACATGGTGTTTGCTTCTTCGTGAAGGATTAGTTTTGTAGCTGCAGTTGACGATAATGGAGAGAGATATTGCCTAGTTGAGTTTGCAAGAAGACGAGGAGGAGCTAAATCTGGAGGGCATCGAGGAAGCACCTGTGACGGAAGTTTATTCGCTATGCGTGGTAGGATGTTGTTGACATACAAGAGCTTCAACTTTCCCGCGTTCCGAAACCGCATGGCAATGCTTTGGAGGTCGGAGAGGCGAGTGTCATAGAGGAGATGGAAAATGAACTCATTCTGTTTCGCTTTAATCATCTAGTCGATTTGCGAAGGCTGATGGAGTCGGGACCGTGGAGTTTCGACTAGAGCCTCTTGGTGATGAGGGAGCTGGAAGAAGGGGAGCTTTCGTACGAAGTTGACATACACTTTGTTGATTTATGGGTGCAGATGCATCAGTTGCTGACGTTTCTGCTCGGAGGCAGTGGGTACAACACTCATAAACTACATCAGGAATTGCGTGAAGTACGATGACCGATTCGTTCCAACATCCACAAAATGCTTAATGAGAGTTAAGGTTACTTTGGACGTACTCCTACCGTTAAAAGAGAGAAAAATGTTATATATGCAAATTCATATACGAAAGACTTCCAAATTTATGTTAATTTTCTGGATATTACCTTGCTCCAGTGGATTCGAGATGTTCTCCAAGAGGCTTTACAGAGAGAATGGAAGTTGGGTAAGGTTAAATCTTTGGTAAGTGGTTCCAGATCCCTATCCGTGGGGTCTTTCTCCATCAATGATGTTAACTTTCTGAGATTAGAGGAGAGGTGCAAGGATGGAAAGAGGTTTTATGTGGCTATCCCAATGGATGAAGATCATTTTGGGTGGAGTGCGTTCCTCAAATCCGTGCATAGCATCCTTGCCGATGAGTCGACGGATATTACAACGGCTGGTCGAGATCCTCTCATTTCTTATGCTTCGGTGGTGGAAGGCGCTGCTGCAAACAGAGTAGAAGTGGGGAATGCTTACCAACCCAGATCTACATTAAGGATTCAGGCGGAGGACGAAGGCGTCTCCGAGCGGATTCATCGTTTGAAGAGTTGGGTGGTCATTAAGGCAGGTCCAAATCTGGTCGGAGACGAGGCGTGGCTCAATTTTCGGAAGTGGATGAAACGTTGGTGGGATTGGGAAGATTCAGGGGAGATCATCTTGCTCGGCGACGACTCGTGGCTGGTTGAATGCAGATCCGAACAAGCTGTGAACGACATCTTGAGGAGGAGGAAATGGTTCTTTCAAGGATGCGCATTAGAACTGAGGAGATGGCACCCCGACGCGGGCCGGGATCCGTCATGGAGGAGGAAAGGAGGCTTATGGATCTTAGCATTCGGCATACCAGTGCATCTTCGAGCAAACTCGACTTTCAAGGCAGTGGGGGAAGCTTGTGGCGGATATTTAGACTGTCAGGAAACGAGCTTTTCTGCTGTTCGGATCTTGGTGAAGACTGGTTCGGAGATTCCCTCGTCGATCTCTCTTTGCCACAACCGATCGGCGTTTGAAGTGACAATTTTGGTGGAACCGTCGATTGGGTCGGCGGCACAAAAAGGGAAGGGAGTACCGGCGGCCTCACCTCCAAGGAAGAAGTCAGGGGAGCCGCTGAAGTTGAAGAAACAGCCGCCGGCGCCGTCTCATGTTGCTGAACGAGGAGAATGCAGTGCAAAGGGAGAAGCTAGGGTTGGAGACTTGGGCTTTCCCATGAATTCAGGTATTGGGCCGGACAAAAGTGGTTTAGTGGAGGAAGAACTAATTAATGAAGTGGGCTCCAAATCTCTTGGCCCAACGGGGGAGGTAGGCTTTGATTTAAGGAGACTTGCTGCTTTGGACTTGGTGTTTAATGCCGATTTGTTAGGCCCTTCAGATCAAGGCCAATTAGTTGGTCATTTTTCAACTTATGGGAAGGCCTGTCCAATTTCCTCTCCCCTTCAAGTCTATTCTGCGAAACAGAATGAAGCTTCTCTGCTTCCTCTTTTTCTCGCAGCTGGAAGAGAATTCGACTCTATGATTGAACCGAGTGGGGACAGGCCGGACTTGGAGGAAGTTTTGGAGGAAGAGTCGGACGAGGATGATAGTTCGGTTTCTGAGAACCCGGAAGAAAATGGTTTTGACGAGAATCACATGGAAGTGATCATTGAAAAAGGGAAGCATGTGGCTGCGTTACTGGAATTACAGTTGTCGGGATCATCTTTAGCGGCCAACGAGAGAATCGAAGAAGTGGCTAAAAAGGTGGTGCTACGTCGCTCGCACTCGGTACCAAAGTCGAAGGAGGAGATGGAGCGAAGACGTTTGGATTGGGGATTTGTAGAGAAAAAGTCAACCTCTTCTTCTAGACGGTCAAGGTATGTTTCCTCCAACCAACCCCTTAATGAGTCCTAAGGTGTTGTCTTGGAATGTGAGAGGTTTGGGGGATGTTTCTAAGCAATATCGGATTAGGTGTAGACTTAAAGAGTTGAAGGCTAATGTTTGGTGCCTTCAGGAAACCAAGTTGAGCGATATGGATGACGGGGTAGTGTGTAGTGTTCTTGGTAGGAGAGGTTTTCAGTGGGTTGCGTGCAATGCGGTGGGCTCTAGGGGGGATTACTCACTACTTGGGAAAAGTGCAGTTGTTACTCTGCAAAATCATTGGGAAGGCTACTATTGTTTGATGACCATTTTTAAGAATGTGTCAGATGATTTTAGTTGGATGTTGTGCAATGTCTATGGTCCGGTTTACTCTGATGAGAAGGCAGCTTTCATCCAGGAACTTAGGGACATTGTGGATTGGTGGAGGTTTCCTTTTTGCCTTCTTGGAGACTTTAACATGGTGCGAAGTTTGGAGGAGGTGTCTGGCGGGGTTAGATCTCTTTCAGAAATGGAAGCTTTCAATACCTTCATTGATGATTTGGGGATCATTGATCTCCCTCTTAATGGTGCAGCTTTCACTTTCTCTAATTTGCAGGCTAATGCCTCTCTCTCGAGATTGGATAGGGCATTGGTCTCGACTGATTGGGAAAACAAGTTCAGCTCGTGCATGTTGAAGGTTGGCGTTAGGACATGCTCGGATCATTCTCCTTTGGTTTTGGATTGTGGTTTGCATAGGATTGTTAAGCGCCCATGGAGGTTTGAATCGATGTGGTTGGATTTTCTGGACTTCAAAGATGTGATTCACTCTTTTTGGGCCCCTCAGGGAGTCGGGTCTAATGGTCTCTTCAAGTTAGCAAATAAGGTTAAAAAGGTTAAGTCGGATCTTAAGGAATGGAATGAGGTGATTTTTAGGAGAAATGATGTGGTTATTCGAGAAACGCTCGACAAGATTGCTGTCATCGATGCAAAAGAAGAGGTGGGACAGCTTTCGCTTGGGGATAGAGTGGAAAGATGCTTGCTCAAATGTGACTTGGACAAGTTATGGAAGAGGGAGGAAATTAGTTGGCGGCAAAAGGTAAAGGACATCTGGTTTAAGAAAGGAGATAGGAACACAGACTTCTTCCATAAGATTGCTAACTTTAATCGTCGTCGAAACTTCATTTCTTCTATCTGCATTAATGGGGTGGTGTGGGAAGATGGAGAGGGTATGGCGGAAGCCATTGTTCATTTTTATGAAGATCTTTATAGAGAGCCAATGGACGTTCGCCCTTTTCCTAGGGCTCTTGGGGTTCGTTGTCTTGCTCGGGAGGCAGGTGAGACTCTGATTCGGCCTTTCACGGAGAAAGAAGTTTGGGAGGTTATCAAAGGGTGTAGTGGGAACAAGGCCCCGGGTCCCGATGGTCTGAATATGGAGTTCTTTCAATCAAATTGGGAGACAGTCAAGCAGGACATTCTTCAAGCTTTCTATGATTTTGTCATCTCGGAGTCTCTGCCTCAGGCAATCAACAGTACCTTCATTTGCTTGATCCCGAAGAAGGAGTCGGTGGAGGACATCAGACACTTGAGGCCTATTAGTCTTGTGAACTCCTTTTACAAGATCCTTTCAAAGACCTTGGCAGCTCGGCTTAGAAAGGTCATCTCTGGGTGCATCTCGGTTCATCAGTTTGCTTTCATCAAGGGTAGACAGATTTTGGACGCTTCTTTAATTGCAAATGAGCTTATTGACACCAGAAAAAGGAGTGGGAGGCCAGGAGTGGCGATTAAGTTAGATATTGAGAAGGCTTATGACCACACAAATTGGTCGTGCCTTTTGGAGACGATGCAGATGATGGGTTTCCCGTTACAATGGATTAGGTGGATCCAGGCTTGTGTCTCCTCAGCTAGCTTCTCGGTGATGGTGAATGGAGAATCAAAAGGTTACTTCCACAACACCAGAGGCTTGAGGCAAGGTGAATCCCTTTCTCCTTTCCTTTTCATCATTGTTATGGTGATTTTGTCTCAGTTTTTCATCAAAGCGAGGGCTGCAAACCTCCTGGAAGGCTTTTGCATGAATGAGGAGGATAGGACAGGGGAGGTTCATCATATCCTTTTCGCAGATGATGCTTTAGTTTTTTGTGATGCCAGTCAGGATCAGGTGCATAATGTTCTTGCCATTTTGATTTGCTTTGAAGCGGTTACCGGTTTGAAGGTCAACGTTCACAAATCAGTCATGTACACCATTGGGGAGGTGGGTGATGTTGAGAGTTTGGCTAGGATTTTGGGGTGTTCTTTGGGCACTTTTTCGTCGACCTACTTGGGGCTTCCCTTGGGGTGTAGGCCGTCTTCCAGACAAGTTTGGGATCCTGTGATTCATAGTACCCGCCTGCGCTTGGAAACTTGGAAAGCAAAGTTGCTCTCCTTTGGAGGGAGAGTGACACTTCTCAAAAGTGTCCTGTCCCAACTTCCTATCTACTATCTCTCGATTCTTAAAGATCCAATGTCGGTAGTTAAAGAGTTGGAGAGGATTCAAAACAGATTTCTTTGGGAAGGTGGTGGCACCGAGAAGAAGTCGCATTTGGTTCGTTGGGATTTGGTTAAAGCACCTCGAAGTAATGGAGGTCTCGGGGTTCTGGATCTCAAGTTGTTGAATATGGCCTTGCTCTGCAAATGGATCTGGAGGTATGCTAAAGAAAGGAATTCTTGGTGGAGGAGGCTTATTACCATCAAATGTGGTGTGGGACTCTCAGATTGGAAATCGTTTTGGGGAAGACAGGCTGCGGGTTGGTCTTGGTGGAGAGATGTGATCTCTAGTAGCTCTAGATTCTGGGAGTACGCTAGGATGGATCCTGGGGGAGGGGGGGTGTCATTTTGGTTCGATCATTGGGTGTTGGGTGAGTGTCTAGCGGTGAGGTATCCTAGAGTGGCGGCTTCGGCCCAAAATCGCTTTTCTTGTGTTTTTGACCAGGTGACTGTTTCTGAAAGACTAGAGTGGAGGGTTCCGGTGTCAGGACCACTTCGGGAGGTGCCGAGGAGGAACGACTTAGTCTTTTGCAATTTTTGGACGAGATTCCGGTTGGATGGCTGTCTCAGGGTCCACCGACTCCCTTGTGGCCATTGACCTCATCTGGGATATTTTCAGTCAGCTCTCTATACCGCAGCTTATGCCCTCAGGAGTATCCAGGTTTGATCGAGTTTCCGGCCTCCTTTGTTTGGAAGGCAGTCGTGCCTACCAAAATTTCTGGTTTTGTTTGGCTTGCTTTTCTCAGGAGGGTGTCGACGTTGGACAACCTACAGAGGAGAGGTTTTATTGGTCCGAATTTTTGTGTGATGTGCAGAGCCGACCTAGAGTTGGTGTCGCACTTATTGTTGTCTTGCCCATTTGCTGATTTTGTTTGGGCGACTTTTAGTTCCAAGCTTGCCATATGGGGCCCTTTCCCGAATGACACCCAGGAGTTCATTCACAGTTGGCAGGCTAGGAACTTTTCGAGACGTTGGTGGGCCTTTTTAGAGTTATTGTTGCACGCTATTTTCTGGGCCATTTGGCTTGAAAGAAATGCGAGGATTTTTAGAGATAGAGAGAGGTCCCCTAGACAGATTTTGTGGAAGGTTGCATTCTCTGTTGGCCGGTGGCTTAGAGCTTCAGGTGATATCTCTCATGACGATTTCAGAGAGTGGTTGAGTTTATGGAGCAGTTATCAGGTTACGGGGTGATTTTTGGCTGGTTGGTATTCTTGTCTCCGGACACGTTTTGGGTTTTTGTTCTTGACTGTCCACTGGGTTAGTTAGGACTGCATAGATTTCGGCTTGGGGACTTGTATAGGTTTGTTGGTTTTCCTTCTTTTGGGGTGTTTTGTTAGGGGTTGGTTTGAGGGCCAAAGGCCTTGGGCTTTGACCGTCGTGATTGGTTTTTTGACACCACAAGACGGTTCTTGTATTTAGTTTGGTTTTGGTATTAATATATAATTATCATTCATAAAAAAAAATTATGTTATATATGCAACAAAATAAGGCATATTGATAGGTGTTGCAAGTCTTGTTCCACGTACCTGAAGAGAAGATTGTGAGGTTGTTGGACGAAACCCAAAGAGCTCTAGCAAAGAAGCAAAGGGTGTTGGAAGGTGAAAAATGGTTGGCTCGTACGGAAACATGGCATGAGGCTATGGGTAATGGGCAATGGCGAGGGGGATCAAGTACCGCTTCGAGGGGAGGAGAATGAGTTGTCGAAGGTGTGGCAGTTCAATCCATGAACTTATCGAGAGGGGTAGCGGCTTTGCTAGACAACCTCGGGGTTAGCAACGTGACCAAATTTACTTTTATTGAACACGAGGTAGTCATAGTGGAGGATGAGCAGAAAGCGTTGGAGGTGCATGAACAAAAGAAACGTAGTAGGGACGGTGACATGGGTGAGTATATGGCGGGGCTGAAGTATACAAGTGGGAAGCCCTCGAAGTTATCTAAGAAAGGAAGTGAGAGAGCAAATGCTGGAGCAGTGGCGAGTTGCGAGAAAGCAACCTGCCGCCACACGTCATGATTGTTAACTATAGAGGATGGGGCCAACCTCGCACAGCTCCCGTACCGAGTGATCTCATTCGGGTTAATAGGCCGGACATAGTGTTTATTTTAGAGACACTTGTCGAAAAGAAAAAGTTAGAGGAAATCAGAGTTATTGTTCGATTTGAGTGGGGCTTTGAGGTTGACCTCCAGGGGAATAATGGTGGGTTAGGAATACCGTGGATAGATAAGGAGGTAGCTCGGGTTTCTAGATACAGACTGAATTTCATAGACTTGGAGGTTCATGTGGAAGAGGGAGAGACGTGTAGTGTGATGGGGTTTTATGGCTTCCCAGAGAGAAGCCGTTGATAGGAATCCTGAGATCTCCTACAGTCATTGGTGAATGTAGGAAGTAGAGCATGGTGCATTCTGGAGACTTTAATGATATCTGATGAACGTTGTGATGCGTGCGTCAAATAACTAGCCTACTTGGAACTTAGACTAGATCGAATCTCTCGAGGTTTCCTCTAATTGACTACTCAAAGAAGTTGGAAAATTATTCGGGTTAAAACACGTTGTGCGTGGTGTGGGTTCCACGACTTCTAAACTATGAAGCAAAGAAATTGAAATGAAAAAAAAAGACAGAATGAAAGATTGGTTTGACTTAAGAAGACGACAGACAAGCTTAGACTTGAATCCCCCTAAGATCACTAGAGCATTGACGATCACAAGATCAGCGGTTTTCAATCCTGATTCATTCAGTTTTCAGACACCACCATAACTCCTGACCCTTAGGTTTAAGTTTTTCGAACGTTCGATCTATCCGATCTAACTACCAAGATTAATTAACCGTCTGCGCGTTCACTTCTGCAACGAAAAACTAACTGGCGCGATTACTAGTGATTTATGAGTTACTCTAGCAGTGGATTAATCCTAAATCGAAAGGCACACTCCATTGAATAGATTAATTGTTAATTTGATGTTCTAAAGTGAGGCGAACGTTCGCGACTATCCTCAACTTAACAAGAATCTAGTCTAGGTGATCAAGCTAGAAAAGAAACACAAGCAATGAAGAACAAATCAAACATGCAAGAGAAACTGTCTGAATCTGAATTTAATTACCGCCGATCCGTGACCGCTTTAAAGCCCCGAGTCACTTAGGGTTCATCTAATCTAAGCTCTACGAGTTTAGCTACTCATATTCAATACAAGAGAATAAAAAACAGTCAAGGAATACATCTTAGGTAGGAAGAACAGAGAAGAGCTGCAAAACCTAATTTGATGAATCCGTGAAGCTTCAAACTCAAGAATCTTCAACTCCTAGCTCCGAACACTCTGATGAACCGCCCGGTCGTTATTATGCGGACGTTCAAACAAATAACTAACAAAGCTACAAAAGCTAGGGTAGATCGTATTCCAAGGGTCTTCTAAGATTGACTACTTTAAAACTGGCAAAATACTCGAATGCAAGCAAGTTGTGCGTGGTGTGAGTTCCACGACTTCTAAATCTACGAAATGCGGATAAATTAAGAAGTAAACTAAAGCAGATTGGGAATTAGGGTTTGAAAACAAGGATGACGGACGAACTTAGACTTCGAATCCCCCTTCGTTCCCCAGAGCATTGACAATCAACAGATCAACGGATTTCGATTCTCATTCAATCAATTACTAAGACACCACCATAACTCCTTACCCTTAGGTTTAAGACCGGCGAACGTTCGCTCTATCCGTTCTAACTACCAAGATTAACTAGCCGTCCGGGTACGGTCGCCTCTCGCAACGACTTAATTAACTGGTGTAATTACTAATGATTGATGAGTTACTCTTGTAGTGAATTAACCCTAACCGGTTCCTACGAAAGGCACGCTCCAATTATAAGGTTAATTGTTCAATTTGATGTTCTAAAGTAAGGCGAGCGTTCGCTTCTATCCTTAGCTTAACCAGAATCTAATCTAGGTGATCAATCCAGACAAGAAACATGAGCAATGAAGAACAAATCAAACGTGAATGAGAAACTGATTGAATTTCGAATCTAATCACCGCCGATCCGTGATCGCTTTAAAGCCCTGGGTCACTTAGGGTTCATCTAGTCTAAGCTCTAACGAGTTTAGCTACTCATGATTATTATAAAAGAAACAAAGACAAAGAGAGAGTTCATCATTCAGAGGAAGAACAGAAAAGAATATGAAAAACCTAATTTAGACGACTCTGACAGACTTCGATCTTCGGCAGATAACACTCCTAGCTCCGGTTCTCCGAGATGAAAGGGATGACGTCATTATCTCTTTCCGGCTCTTCGAACTCTAACTCTTCGCTCCAGAACTTGAGAGGATTCTCTGAATTCTGATCTCCCCAAGTTATATTTTGCGAATTATGATGTATCTCCTCTTTGGGCCGCCGGGTTAAGTATTTGTACTTAACCCTAACTGATCCGGATTCCTCTAATATTTTCGCCGAAATTCTTGAGGAATTTTCGGCGAAAATTCCTTTGCAAATGAGGGGGTATTTTTCGCTCTTCTCTGGACTCAGTTTTCGGTTCGAACACTTGATCGATTTCGCCGAAAATTCCTTTGACTCGGCACCAGTTGATTTGTGATGTTATTTTCGCCAAAATCAATAGATAATTTTCGGCGAAAATATCTTTGTAATCGGGCAGGATTTTGTTTGACTTTGATTGGCCCCTTTGATCGATTCCGGTTCAATTCCTCGATGTTCCAACGCCTTAGACACGTCCATGGCTACTTTATTTGACGGCAAAAACCTGTGCTAACACAAAAACACTAGAAAACCATCAAATAGACCCGAAACGGGCCAATGTAACACAAATGGCACGAGATAGGGCAATCGATTGAATATTCGTTATTCTACCCTAAAAACCATGTCTTAAGCAAAGAAATGTCGCTTAAATGAGGCTGATAATCACGTCAAATTGAGTGTCATCACACTCCGAGGTGGAAAGACGGCGTCACGATATCTCCGGGAACTCCGAGGATGCTCTCAACTCTCTCTCGAAATCTCAAGTCTAGAAATTAATCCGAGGAAAAAGTATATCCGAATGATGTCCGCCGGTTTGCTTAAATAGGGTTTTGTCCAAAGCTGCGCAGGAAAAGGAGAGACTTCGCGGCGAGAACCTTGAAAGTTCTCGCCGAGAACTTTAGTTGAGAAGCTCCTGTTTGCAATTCTTCAATAGTTTTCGGTGAGAAATTTGGAAGTTCTCACCGAGGACTTCTTCTTAAATTCTCCTGGATCTTTCTGTGTGGAAACTCTTCGGTGAGAACTTTGGAAGGTCTCGCCGAAATCTTCAGTGTTGACAGGGGAGGTTCTGGTTTCTGACTTGTTTGATTTCTCGCTCGATTCTGGGCAATTCCTTGAGGTTCCTTCGCTTCCCGAGCACGTCCATGGCTATGTTATTGATGGCAAAAACCTGTGCCTTCACAAAAGCACTAGAAAACACATCAAATAGACCCATAACGGGCCAAAGTAACCAAAACGTAAGAAATAGAGCAATCGAGTGAAAACACCCTAAACTACCCCAAAAATTGTGTGTCAAGTAGGGAAATGTCGCTTAAATGAGTCTGATAATCACGTCAAATCGAGTGTCATTAATACCCCACACTTAAGCTTTTGCTTGTCCTGAAGTAAACTGAACTAGAACACACTCAGATTCACAAATGACAAGATCGATCAAGTTAGGATTCAAGCCTTCACAATGAATTATTAGACCGCTACTCCTAGAACAAATGACCTAACATGCGTACATCTCAAGCAAACAACCCGGTCTCACTACTTATCTACACACAACAAGAAGCAATGACCAATCAAGCACAAATCCGACCTAACCTACTAGACTTCTCACACAGATAATATTTAGTACAAGGGGGACTCTCGCACTCTGTGTTTAGGGACGTGTTTATGCTCTCAATCACTTTCTCGACCGAAGTGTGTCATATGTTTGCAATTCGACCACATCTCCACCACTGTGACAACACGAGTAACTAGTCAAAAGGACTTTCGCAAGGGACTGTATTGATCCTAGACTACAAGGGTTTATGATGAATGGAGGATGGGATGAATGGTGGGATTAGGTTTTGTGCGGCGTAGCTTTCGACTAAATTTCCTCGAATCTTGCCTATGGCTTCCTACCGTCTAACCAGACACGGGTGGAATAGTGTACGCTCGTCCTATGATACCCTCAAGCAACCTAGCACTTTATTTTGTATTTTTTTATTTTTCTGAATTTTACTGACTTTTCTGTACATTTACTTTGACTTCGTTCTTCCATATGTAGGGAGAAGAACGTTTTTAACTATACTACTAGACTTTGAACTCGAACTTCAATTGACTATTTTGGATTTTTCTACTTTTCTTCTTTTTTTTCTCTTTTTTTCTTAGTGCCGATTTTTTTAAGTTGCTAGAGGGTTTACACGTTTTTTTATAAGAATGAAAGAATATTATAAATTGCAGCCCACAAAAAGGAAACTGCCCATCACCTCATACATGCTAACCACAAAAAACAGCACACAGAAACACCTTAAACACAAACAAAACCCCCCCAAGTTCACCTGCCCCCTACCACCCAAAAACCCACAAAAGAGTGCTATCCTGGATCGAAAACTAAGGAATCCCAAGCCCTCTGTTGTTCCTCCGAGATAACATCGGTAGCTGCCAACCATGCTCTAACACTCAATAAAATTGACCGCGCAATCACGAAGTAAGGTTTTTCAACTTCTCGAAAAATCCTATCATTTCTCTCTTTCCAAATAAACCACACAATCGCATGCGGAATCACTTGCATCGCATCCTCAAACTGAGATGAGCAGTTCAAACCTTTCCAACTCACAAAAACGTCACAGATCTCTTGTTGTTTGGGACCGAAAATGGAAAGAGTTGAACTAACCTTAGCCCAAATTTTTGTCGAGAAATCACAGTGAAGAAGAAGGTGGTCCACCGTTTCCAAATCCCCACCACAAAGCACACATCGATTAGCCAATTGCATACCTCTTCTTTGTAGATTGTCAATGGTCGCAATTATTTTGAAGAAAACCATCCAGCAAAAACACTGGATTTTAGACGGAGCTGCAGCCCTCCAGATTGTATCCTTTGGGAAATGTAACACTCCCGGGAATCTATCCGTTGTTAACACTTTTCGTAAAGACCGAGCCGAGTAAATCCCTGAAAACTCTAATGGCCAAACTATCCAAGCAGGGCCTTCCGTCATGGTATTGGAAGGCAGGGTGCTCAACCTATTCATCAGATGCTCCCATTCTCTTGCTGCTCCACCTCTGAGAGAGGTCGTTAGTGGGATGTCCCACTGCCACCGGTCCTGAAAAAACCAAGGTTATAAACGACACTATCCAAAGATTGCGAAGCGGCTGCAATCCTTGGGTAAGCATCACAAAGCCTCACCCCCTTAACCCAAAAGTCGTACCAAAAGGAGCACTCAAACCCTCCCCCCGGATCGAGATAACCGTAATCCCAGAACAAGGACTTCGTATGTACCACCCATCTCCAAATCGAACATCCCGCTGCACCTAAATTCCAAAAAGGATCCCAATCTGAATTACCACCACTACATTTGATCCTAACTAACTTCCTCCACCAAGCATTTTTCTCAACTCCGTAAGCCAAATCCAATTTCCAAGCAGAGCCGTATTAAGGATCTTTAAATCTTGAACCCCCAAACCTCCCCTTTGCTTCGGAGTTTTAACCAAACCCCAATCCACCCAATGAATTCTATCTTTATCTAAGCACCCCGCCCACAAGAAACGTCTTTGAATTTTCTCTAGCCTTCTGATGATCTCTACAGGCGCCTTCAGTAATGACATGTAGTAAATCGATAGGCTAGATAATACGCTCTTTAAAAGCACCACCCTTGCTCCAAACGAAAGCATCTTAGCTTTCCAGCTCTGAAGCTTCCCTTCCACGTTTCGGAGAACCGGCTCCCAAATACCAACCGCACAACCCCTCGCTCCAAGCGGCAAACCTAAGTAGGTGGTTGGCAACTTCTCCACCTCACACCCAATTAAAGCAGCAAAGCTTTGAATTTCTGGAATGTTACTGATGGCAAACAAGGATGATTTATGCAAATTTACCTTCAAACCCGTAATACCTTCAAAGCAAATGAGAG
Source organism: Linum lewisii (assembly GCA_034768395.1). NCBI lineage: Eukaryota > Viridiplantae > Streptophyta > Magnoliopsida > Malpighiales > Linaceae > Linum > Linum lewisii. Next base: position 61,631,133 of record CM068297.1, on the reverse strand, counting down.
ATGCAATTAGGAACTGAACTTGTGCTTCAGACACATCGCAAAACAACAATGCATCATCTGCAAATAATATGTGGTTGACTTGTCCTTTTCTGTTGCTCTCATCCATGTAGAAACCATAAATCAACCCCGCCTCCCTAACTCTTTCAAGAATAGCAGATAAAATTTCCATCACCACAAGAAATAAAAAGGGGGATAAAGAGTCTCCTTGTCTTAACCCTCTGCTACTTTGAAAATACCCGGAAGATTCTCCATTAACTAATACCGAGAAAGAAGCCGACGTAACACATCCTCTCATCCACTTCACCCACTTCACTCCAAAACCCATCCTTTCCAGTGTAACAAATAAACAAGACCAGTTGACGTGGTCGTACGCCTTTTCGATATCGAGCTTCAAGGCTAAACCAGGTTTTCCACTCCGTAGTCTTGCGTTAATCACTTCATTGGCAATTAGTGCTGCATCTAATATTTGTTTGTCTGCAATAAATGAGCATTGTTGCTGTGAAATAAGCTCCCTCAGGGTGGGCTTGAACCTTCTCATCAAGAGTTTAGAAATAATCTTGTACAGACCCCCCACCAAACTAATAGCTCTCAAATCCTTGAATTCCTCAATTACCTCCTTTTTAGGTATAAGCACTAGGAAAGTACTATTTATACTCTGCGGGAGCATACCTGAGTCAAGGAAATCAATCACTGATGCGGATAAATCCTCTTTCAAAATAGGCCACATCTTTTGAAAAAATATCATCGGAAATCCGTCGGGGCCGGGTGCCTTTTCTCCTGCGCAATCCTTTAGGCTAGCTCGTACTTCGTCTTCCCCGACCATACCCTCCAAACTCGCCGCCACCTCAGAATTTAAATGTTTGAATCTCAGCGTAGTCGGATATGGACGAACACATTTTTCTTCCGTAAATAAACCATTGTAGAACTCAACTGCTGCCGAAGCTATTTGGGTCTGATCCTCCATTCTAATCCCAACCACCACAATTTGGACATAATAGCTAAGACCACCTATTTAATGGGTATAGGCAGGTTACCACAAACCAACTTCTGGTAGGCTAATCTACAACTATTACCACAAGGGATCAACGGGGTGATGAAAAACATGGGAAATGGCTGTAATGTATTACGAATCGAATGAAAGGCCAAGCTCAAGGGTTTACACCTAAGGGATTTATCGTTGGGTTGGCTTTATGGCTTAAGTAGTTGATTCTAGGTGCCTCTATCCTCCTAGAACTCGTGTCATCATGTGATCTCGAATAGGTCTCATGAAAATTCTAACTCATTCAAGGTACGAGAAAGCCGCTAAAAAAGAATTGAAATTGCAAGTTACGTGCAACGGATCAAAAGCTCACAAATTGGTTTACTAGTCAGATTCGATCATTTTTTATGCAATCAAGGTGAAATACTACAAGCGTGATAAAATTTTCTGTTCTGACCAGACAATTTAGCATCAATGCAGGCAAGTTGGTCACAGGTTCTTGGTTAAGCAGTCTAAGCATCATTATGAAAGATTGAAAGAAAACTTAACATCACAAGTCAAGAACCGAGGAATTCTATGCTAGAGGAACAAGAATAAGCCATGAAATCATAGAAAATCACACAAGATCATGCAAATTCTAACTCCTACCCCACACTTAAACCATTTTGTGTCCTCACAGGACTAAATTAGGAGAAAGAGATACGAAAAACCTGGAACGAGATGGTCGGTGTAGGGGATGAACACGGAGAGTCCGGAGTGGAGCGGAGTAGCTACAAAAGTTCCTAAAAAGACAAAAACAACAAAAGATCAAAAGGAAACCGGACAAGTGTCCCGAATCCACACAGAAAAAACTTGGATTGAAATCCGAAAAGAATAAATAAAAAGAAAGGAAAGGGATACGACCTGATCACTGACCCTCAGGTGGGGGTGGGGAGGAGGAATGTGGAAATGGTCAAGCAATGCACGTCGCGCCGCCACCTCCTTCAGGTGATGACGCTGGGTGATGAGCCATGTGGAGTCCTGCTCTGTCTGCCAGGATGTTACTCTATCCTCGAACGCCAATCGGTCCTTCTGCCACTGGTGAGAACTGGACGAGAAGTCCGTCTGCCATTGCTCCATACGGGTCAGCATCTGACCATACTCGTCGGCGTACTGTGGTGGCATCTACTGTTGATGCACCTGAGGCTCCTAGTAATGGAACTTCTGTGGCTGCTAGGGCTACTCCTCCTCGTCTTCTTCCTTTTCTTCTGTCTCAGGGTCCCCAGGGATGGGGGCTGGAACGTACACCTCTGGCTCGACGGCCAGGTTGAGATCGAACTCCACCGCAAAATCTCCTCCAACGGTATGCACATGGACGTGTGGGACCCAAGGCTCCTAAGAACCGGAGAGTCCTCGGGTGGCAATGATTCGGCCGATGAAACACGCCACCAAGAAGGGTGGACGGGAGCTTGTTAGAACTTATCTTCTAGTGAAATAAGTGGGCAAGAACCCAACCTGGATGGAGAGGGTAGCCCTCATGGATAGCCCTAAACACTACAAAAAAAGAGGGTTTAGCGTCGCTTACAACGAAAGACTTTAGCGTCGGTCGCTGAAATGACCGACGCTAAAGCATTGACTCGCGTTTGACCGGAGTTTAGCGTCGGTCGGTCATCGACCGACGCTAAATTCTACAAAAAACCGACGCTAAATCTGGTTTTGGGTCAGAAACGGAGCCCTTACCCAAAACCAGATTTAGCGTCGCTTGCCGACATGATTTAGCGTCGCTCATCGACCGACGCTAAATTCCGGACCTATTTAAACCTCTCTCCTGAAACTCTCCCAACTTCTTCTTCTTCCCTCTTCCTCTTCTTCTCCTCTTCTCTTCTTTTTCTTCTCCCTTCTCTTCAGCAAGCTTGTTCTTCCCTCTTCCTCTTCTTCTCCTCTTCTCTTCTTTTTCTTCTCCCTTCTCTTCAGCAAGCTTCTTCTTCCTCTTTCTATACTCTTTCTCCAAATATCCTGATCCACATCTTCTCCAAATATCCAGATCCACCTCTTCTTTCCTCTTCCCTCTTCCTCTTTTTCTCCTCTTCTCTTCCTTTTCCAGATTTCCAGATCCACCTTCTTCTTCTTCCTTTTCTTCCTTTTCTTCCTCTTCTTCTCCTCTTCTCCGTCGGCGCTGCCATCGCCGCCCCCGTCTCTAGCCATCGTCGCCCCCGTCTCTAGCCATCGTCGCCACTGCCGTCATCGCCACCGTCGCCACCATCGTGACCAAAAATGACCTAATAAATCTAAAAGCACCAAAAAAAGATGACCTAATAAATTTAAGTGACCAAAAGGATGACCTAATAAATCTAAGTGACCAAGTTGCATAATTGGAAAATGGAGTGACCAAATCTGAAAAGGAAAATATTAAATGAATATTAAAAAAAAAAAGTAGGTTGGTCAGCGACCCATTTCGGTCAGCTCAATATTAGCGTCGGTCGTGGTTTAATATTAGCGTCGGTCGTGGTAGAACCGACGCTAAAATTTAGCGTCGCTACTTTTAGCGTCGCTTGTTGTAAGCGACGCTAAATTGTTTAGCGTCGGTCGATGACCGACGCTAAAGCGCGGTTTCGACCGACGCTAAACCCCTCCTTTTTTGTAGTGAAAGAGGAGTAGCTCCTCGGTGGCTATGTGGTGACGGTTCTTCTCTGGAGCATAAAACAAAGAACGACGCCAAACGTAATGAATAAATCGGAAGAGAGGGTGAGAGACCATACTGATGTAGTTCTTGTGGGTGGGCTTGACGCCTGGTTGTCCAGTGATGTGGCTCCAGAGTGCATTGAAAATTGGGCCTTTCGCCTTGTTGCTCTCCCAGCCACGGTGGTGGCCAACGTAGTGCTCGGCTGGAATGCCTAGGAGGTTGGCGAACTCGTTGTACGTGAGCTCATGGTTTTGCCCGGTGAGACGGAAGGTGATGATCATCGAGTTCTGCCTGTTCTTCCGCTCATCCAGCTCGAAGGTGCTCTAGAACTCCTGGAGAGCAACATATGGATAATTGTAGGTAATGGCAGTGAGCTCTAGAAGTCCCACCGCGGTGAGGGAGTGCTGGACGTTGTCGTGCCACGCCTGGTCATGCTCCTTGACAAACTCTATGGAGAGGGGGTGCACGTTGGCTGGAGGGACGTTTCGGATCTTCCAGTAGCGATCAAAGTAGTGCTGAGGGAGTCTAGCGATGAAAGGATGAACCCTTTGACGGTTGGGGTTGGGCGGAGGAGGACCAACGAGAGCGGGAGTGATAGGGGCGGGGGAACTGGCACCAACTCCAGTGTCTAGAGTGGCGGAAGATGATCCTGCACCGCTAACTCTCGGTCTCTTACCCCTGTTCCTAAAAGTTATCAAAAATAGAAAACCAAATTAGTCAAATCGACATCTTACCCCACACTTGGTTGAAAAACTCAATTTCACAAAGAAACGAGGGAAACCGAGTGGGGGTAACTAATTCAACCTTCGGTAACCACAATTGATCATAAGGCATGCAAAGGAACTGTCGGGACAACAAAATGACATCAAGGTTTCAAAGTCAAACATACATTTTATAGAAAGTCAACATCCTAACACATTTGATAATTAGGCATAGCTAACTAAGTTCAAATGTTATCAAATCATGGCACAATACTCCCTAAGCAGTCTAGATCATATAAGTTCGAACAATTCAACACAATTCACACCAAAAAACAGGCACGCAAATTGACGTAGACCGAAAAGTTAACCGAAATCAAGTTCAATGAAATTCAACATTCAATATGTCAAAAGATTCGAAATTGAAAACCAAACAACTAACCTTGAAGACATGATCGAAGAAAATGAGAGGAAAGTACTAAAATCGGCAAAAAACTCGAAGGTGGCGTTTCGGGTGGAACGGAAGCTATAGAGCTCTGATTCGTACGATCTAAATGGCGAAATGCTCGGAACAGGGAGGGGGGGGGGTAGTGCAGCGGCGACGGTGATGGCGGGAAATTAATGGCATGGCGAAAGAAAATCAGCGGCGATGGAGGGTTTGTGTTGGGTTGTGTTCGTCGAAAACAGAGGAGGAAATGGGGCTGTACGGATCGAAGGGATAAGGGGGATTTTAAAATTTTGACTAAAGTTCTCGGCGAAAACTTTATCAAAAATAGATACAGGACGTTCACTACAACAGACGGACGATTTAGTGTCAGGCCGCGTCGTGCTTTGTGGCAGGCAGCCTGCCACTAAACACAGAGCTTACTCGCAGGCGGGGCCTTGCCACAAGCACATAGGCATGCGACTGTCGGAAAGCAACTGACATCAGGAAAGTCACAACATTTTTGAAAGCCCCACACTTGATATAGCATACTACAAGTCATGTTATCAACATGGCACAATACTCCCTAAGCATCTAGATCATAAGTCGACACATTCACACAATTCATCAAAAAGGCACGCATTGACTAACCATAATTAACCGACATCAAGCTTCAGTGAATGCAGCACAATGCCTCTAAACATTCATGGCCAATGCACACTGAGCTTCGAGTGGAGGACTGCTACTAATTGCGCACTAATGCTTAGTGGAGGCGACCTGCCACTAAGCGAACTGCCTGGACAGGCCGGTTAAACGGGCTGGGCCGATTTGGGCGGGCTGGGCTGGTTGGTGATGTGTGGATTTCAACTCACAACATTCAAGGTCGTATTCCACGGGGTTCTCTCAATGGCCACTACTCACATTCCTCGTAGACGGTCTATTCATTTGAAAGGAGCTTTGGTTTGAAATAGAAATTAAAAACTTAAAGGAAACTAAACAAGAAAACAAAACAAAACGGTGCAAATCAAAGGTAAAGGAGGTTCACTTGGAGAGATAGTTTCATCATGCTCAAGAGGAATAATTGACCAAACAAGCTAATCAAGATCGAGTTTGCATTCGGATGACCATGCATTTCACTTCTATAGACTCAATGCACTCTCGTAGCACCAAATCCCTATCCTAATACCACTCAACTTAGGCTCTCGCTCTCAAGCTAAGTGAAAAAGGATGCATTCTAAGTGTTTGATGAAATGCCAAGACACAAGACCCTCTCTTAAGACTCTATGACCACAAGGCTAGGCACAACACTCTCATATCAATGCCCTAACACTAAGAGATTCACCAAAAAGCCTTTTCAAACTCAATTGAATGAAAATCCACATGCACACCAAGTGTTCGATAAAATGCCCAAGAGAGAAATCAAGTGAAAATGGTTGAAATAAGATGATCTAATCTCTTAGAACACACTCACTTCAATCCCTAGACCTACAATCTATGCAATCCAAGCACTCTCATGCATCAAATCACAATGAATGGACCAAATTAAACAAACATGGCATAAAATGGCATTAAGAACAAGTCTAGGAATCATCCTCATACAACCAAGATCAATCATGGCAAGTTCTATACAATCATCTCTCTATCATAGCACAACTAATCTACCCATCCAAGATGAACCCTAGAAACTCAGCCACACATGGCCAAGGGAGTAAAGAGAAAAGAAGGAAGAATGGTCACCAAGAACACCATGGATGAATCCTTGAGATGATCTTCACTTCTCCACTTGTAAGCACTTCTCCCAAGGTTTGTTGGCTTCAATCCTAGCTCCAATGGCTTCAAATTGCTCCAAAAATGTGTTCTAGGGTTTGAGGGTTCGTGGGTATGTGTTTGGGGTTCAAGAGATCATAAGAATTGCCCCAAATGGCCAAAAAACAAGAGTATTTATAGTGCAGGGGACAGTGCACGGCGTGCACCCCTGCACGGCGTGCACTCCTGCACGGCGTGCACCTCTGCACGGCGTGCACCCCTGCACTCTGCAGAAAGCTCGATCTTGTAATGCCCATATCTCCCTCGTCCGACCTCCAAATGACCTCCCGTTTGCTCCTATTCGCTCCTTGTCATCCGTACTTTGATGCCGTAACCTGAAAATGCACAGAGGCAACTCCAATAGCCCACGAATTTGGCTCCAAAGTGGCAACCGGACAACAAAATGACACTTTGCACAAAACTCCAATAAAAGCATATAAGTCATGTCATTTCACGAATAAACACGGGTATTTCATAGGTCATTCATAAGCTTAAAATGCACTAATTAAAGTCACATCAAATTCCCCTACGACTAAGCTTTGCTTGTCCTCAAGCAAATGAATTAGAAAACGTCCAAGTTCACAAATGACAAGTTCGGTCCATTGAGATTCAAGCAATCACAATTTAGCTTAAACTGTTCCACGAACAAACTAAACCTACACATGCAAGAACATCAACCAAACAAGTCTAAACCTCACTAATTTCTGCACACTTCAAGTAGTGGTTGATTGGGACACAGCAAAACCGACCACGACAACACCAACTCTAATCAAAAGGACTTGAAATCAGGACATGGATCGTAAGTGGTGAGTGATTATGATGTGGCTATCGATTCGACTTCATCCGCTTCTAGATCCGCACTTTACAAAACTCTGGCTAGGATCAAGGGCTACATTTGAGAACTCTTTTTCTTTCTTTTCTTTTTTCTTTTTTTCTTACTGCATACTAGTGCTCGATTCAACACTTCACTTAGGTGTTGAACCTGCCTAGCTCACAGCCCCTTTTGCTTAGTACTCAACCCGACACTTCACTTAGGTGCCGAGCTTGCCTAGCTTTTCTTTTGAGCAATTTATTTTTTATTTTTATTTTTATTTTTATTTTTATTTTTTATTTTTTTATTTTTTTTTCTTCACAATTTAGCCACTTGATCCTTAGCCCCTTACAACTTCCACACAAGATTTCGAATTGGATTCCGTCTAATCTCAAGCCACAATCACGAAGGATCAAAAAGAGAATGAAAAACATGGAAGAGGGGAAGAAATTCTGATTGCCTTCATCATCCTAGACCGGTGTTATCGAGTGGTATAAAAACACGTATCAACCAATCAACCAACATACAAGAGTGATAAAATCTCAGTTCTGGTCCAGACTCATTTGATATTAGTGCTAACATGCTGGTTATAGGTTCTAAGCAGGACAGTCTAAACGTCATTGTGAAAACTTGAAGTCAATTAAACACCAAACGTCAAGAACCGAACGATTCTTCAATAGAGGAATTTGACATTCAATTAAGATCAAGCAACACATCACAACATAGCTTTAGACTTCTACCGACAAATAATCACACCAAAACTCAAACTCCCCTACGACTAACATGAGCATTGTCCTCAATGATCAAGAGAGAGAGAGGATAAGGTGGAACGAATATACCGCGCGGTGAAGAAAAGAAGCCGGAGATGGAATCCCGGGTCAAGTAACCTGTTCAGGACGAGGACCTGAATCAGGGGTGCCTGTAGAAAACAAGGGAGGGCATACCACTCAAACACAACCCATAGTCGACAAGATGAGAGTACGGATGAGATGTGTGATCCAACAACATGACAAGTTCAAAGCCAGAAATGAAAAGAGAAAATCAGAAGTCAAACACAACAAAACATGCAGTCATAAACAGAAATAAAAGAAAGGAAAAATCCAAAGTCCTGAGAAGTGGTGAGTGATCCTGTGGCTCTCAGATGGGTGGTGGTCGTGGGTGCCCAGGAACTCCTTTGTAGGCCACTCATACGCCCTTTCGTCAACCTCCAAGAGCGGCCAAATACCGGCTCCATCAGCCAAAGTCTTCAAAGCATCCAACCAACCAGCATGACTCTGCAACCCTTCAAAATCAAATCTACCCTGCCTCGCCACGGGCCATCTTGCCATAACCTGATAACGACTGTAAGCCCGATCTCTGGGGTCGAAGTCGAAGATCCTCTGAACCACTGATTCAGGAGGGTCGACGCCACGAGGAGCTGGAGGCGGCGAAGGCGACCGTGGTGGAGGAGCAGAAGACTCCCCAGTCTGTCCCTTCCGCTTCTTGGAAGCTGGTGCCTTGGATCGCTTGGGGGCGGAGGATGAAGAAGCTGCTTTACCCTTAGGAGGCATCCTGCAAAAGAAGTGCAAACAAAGAATCAACCAAAAAGGCTACACTCCTAAGACAAATCCTAACAAGGCGCCGAATCATAGCACATGATCAAAACATTGAGCACAATTCAAAATCATCAAGTTCAAGTGCAACAACCTATGCTAGCAAAAATCAAATCATTGAAATCCAAACTTAAGCAAAAGGCATGCATCATGGATCAAAAACACGAATCAAGAACATATAAGCCTAAGTCCACACAATGTAAGGAGGAATACATAAAAATTAAACCAATGAGTGGTGATTAACCACACCCCTCCTCACACAAAGAATGGAATTCGGTCCCCGAATTCAGAACCGAAAGGATCAACTGATAGACCACAATGAAATTCATGGAACAAGAATACAAGTCATATCATAAGAGCATTAGCATCTATACCGAAGCTCAGCACTCAGGAGCACAATCAACACAAATCAATCCAAACCTGAGACACACCGCACCACAATGATTTAAGCAAACGAATAAGCACAAACGAGTCGGAATATCCAAGACCTGAGATAGCTCATTTAGCACTCCACCAAGCTACCAACAATCCTAATCAATTCCACCCCACTACCCAAAAATCAAGCCAAGCGATGCAAATCAATCAAAAAGCAAATCACACCAACTGCCACACGATGTAAATAGCCACCCAAATCATGATGAAAACTTCTCAATGATGAAGCAAACCCAACACCAATCACACCATCTGCTACGGAGCTAAAACAATCAGTACTAACAACCCAATGAACCAACTGCCAACACACAACTCAGCACTGAAACACGAATGAAGCAATGAAGCATTGCACAACCCAAGCTGGTCACCAACCAATCACCCAGCAAGACCAAACAACTAAAATCGCTAGAAAAGAAAAAGGAAACCTGCTGGCCGACGGTTGGGAAAAGGGAAGCTGGAGTTGGCTGGCGGCTGGTCGGTGGGTAGGTTGGCAGGCGTGTATGGGTGTGCGCGGCTGGGCGGGGGTGGTGGCGCCGGGCGGTTGAGGAAGCTTCGGCGGCTGGAGCGGGAGAAGGGAGTTGGCGGCGGCTGGGCGGATGAACAGAAGGGGGGTGGCGGGGGCTGGAGCTGGTCGGGTCGGCGAATGGAACGGAAGGGGGTGGTCGGCGGCGGCGGCTGAAGCTGGTCGGGGTGGTGGCGTCGGGCGGGTGATTGGAGTCGGCGGGCGGGTCTGGTGCGGCGGCGGCGGCTCTGTGAAAGAGAGAGTGAGAGGGTCGGGGTCGGGGGTGAGGGGGAAAGGGGATAAGGGGGGGTCGGGTGGGTCAAACCAGAAAATCAAGTATCAATCGAGCTAACCACAAACCAAACCGAAAAAACAACAAAGGGAAGGATCAGGTGCACGGCGTGCAGTGTGCACGGCGTGCATGGGTGCACGGCGTGCATAGGTGACTTGCGAGGTCACTGGGCGTGCCAAGTGATGCACGGCGTGCAGGTGCACGGCGTGCATCAAGCAGCTGAAAAATTATTCGAACCTCCTGGACAGCCGTGCACCAAACCGTGCACGGTGCACGGCGTGCACCTCCTAGCTCAAAAACAAATTTTCACCTCGACGAAAAACGACCAAAACACCGCCAAATCAACCCAAAACGGACCCCGAACTTCAGAATTTCAACGCCGACGAGACCACAAAGGACACCACAACAACTCAAGGACCTTGAACACCACAAAAACACACAATCATGCAATCAAATCAAGAAGAAAAGAAATGAAAAACACTCGGGTTGCCTCCCGAGAAGCGCTTGTTTAACGTCGTAAGCTCGACGAAACAAGGAACACTCAAGGCACGACCAAAGACAAGACCTCAACAGCACCTATAGTATCACTAACAACATAATGCTTAAGTCTATGGCCATTCACCTTAAAAGGTTCGGTTTGGGATGGAGAGATTACCTCGATGGTGCCATAAGGAAAAACATGAGTTACCGTAAAGGGGCCGGACCAACGAGACCTCAATTTCCCGGGAAAGAGCTTGAGCCGAGAGTTGTATAGGAGAACTTGATCACCAACTTTGAAATCCTTGCCCGGCTTCAAGCGGGAATCATGAATGAGCTTCGTCCTCTCCTTGTAAAGCTTTGCATTCTCATATGCATGATGGCGATACTCCTCGAGCTCATGTACCTGAAACTTACGCTCTTCTCCTGCGAGACTCATATCAAGGTTTAGAAATTTCAATGCCCAATAAGCTCGGTGCTCGAGCTCTACCGGCAAATGGCATGCTTTGCCATAGACCATCCTATAGGGAGTAGTGCCTATAGGGGTCTTGTAGGCCGTGCGGTAGGCCCATAGAGCGTCATCAAGCTTCTTCGACCAATCTTTCCGTGATTGGTCGACCGTCTTCTCTAAGATTCTCTTAAGTTCCCTATTGGTCACCTCGGCTTGGCCACTAGTTTGAGGGTGATACGAGGTGGACATCCGATGAGTGACGCCGAACCGGTGGCATACTCTATCGAATTGCCCTTGAAAATGAGTACCTCGATCACTAATGATAGCACGAGGGGTACCAAAACGGGTGAACAACTTAACAAGAAACTTCCCTACGACTCGGGCATCATTGGTAGGCAAAGCTTGTGCCTCCGCCCATTTAGACACGTAATCTACCGCAACTAATATGTACTTGTTACCATGCGAAGTAGGAAACGGTCCCATGAAATCAATACCCCATATATCAAATATTTCTACCACTAACGAGACATTTTGAGGCATTTCATTACGGGAAGAGATGTTACCTGAACGTTGACACGCATCGCAAGACTTGACAAAGTCTTGACAATCTCGGAAGATCGAGGGCCAAAAGAATCCGGACTCAATACCTTGCGAGCCGTGCGATTTGCTCCATGATGTCCACCCGTAGGACCGGAGTGGCAATGTCGCATGATGTCCTTAGACTCTCCATAAGTGACACATCTTCTAATCATACCATCCGAGCCAACTCGAAATACAAAAGGATCGTCCCAATAGTAATGCTTCAAATCCGCAAAGAACTTCCTTTTGTCTTGAGTGGAGAGGCCCTCCTTCAAGTCTCCACTAGCAAGATAGTTAGCCAAATCCGCGAACCAAGGTTCCTTGAACTCTAAAGTTGCTATAGCGAATAATAGCTCATCGGGGAAGTTATCATTGATCTCTTCATTACCATTGTGTACCATTTCCGCCTCTTCCAAGCGAGACAAGTGGTCGGCGGCTACATTCTCGGACCCCTTCTTATCTCGAATCTCAATATCAAACTCTTGCAATAGAAGGACCCATCGGATCAACCTTGGTTTAGCATCGGTCTTAGATAGAAGGTACCTCAAAGCTTGGTGGTCCGTGAAGACAATAGTGTGAGAAAGTACCAAGTAGGACCTAAACTTATCAAAAGCAAACACTATTGCCAAGAGCTCCTTCTCCGTAGTTGTGTAGTTCATTTGAGCATCATTGAGAGTCTAACTTGCATAGTATATTGGATGGAATCTCTTGTTGATTCGTTGGCCTAGAAACACTCCAATGGCGTAATCGCTAGCATCACACATCAACTCAAATGACTTTGACCAATCCGGAGCAATGAGTATAGGGGCATTCGTGAGCTTACCCTTGAGGAGTTCAAAAGCTTGCAAGCACTCTTCATCAAAACGAAATTCCACATCCTTCTCAAGAAGCCGAGTCATAGGAGTAGTTATTTTCGAGAAGTCTTTGATGAAGCGCCTATAGAAACCGGCATGCCCCAAGAAGCTTCTCACGGCTTTCATGGATGAGGGTGGAGGAAGTTGAGAGATGGTCTCCAACTTTGCCTTGTCAACCTCAATGCCCTTTTTAGAGATCTTGTGACCAAGAACAATCCCCTCATTGACCATGAAATGACACTTCTCCCAACTTAATGCAAGATTGGTCTCTTCACACCGACGCAAGACCTTCTCAAGGTTCCTCAAGCATAGGTCGAATGAATCCCCAAAAATCGAGAAGTCGTCCATGAACACTTCCATGATATCTTCCACGAAATCATCGAAAATGGCAAGCATACACCGTTGGAAGGTAGCGGGAGCGTTGCACAACCCAAAGGGGATCCGTCGATAAGCAAAAGTACCGAAGGGGCATGTGAATGTGGTCTTCTCGATGTCCTCCGAGGCGATCGGAATTTGGAAGTACCCGGACATACCATCCAAGAAACAATAGTACTCGTGACCGGAGAGACGCTCGAGCATTTGATCCATGAAGGGTAGAGGAAAGTGATCCTTCCTAGTGGCATCATTGAGTCGACGATAATCTATGCAAACACGCCACCCGGTGATCGTCCTTGTCGGGATAAGCTCATCCTTGTCATTAGCTACCACCGTGATCCCTCCTTTCTTGGGAACAACTTGCACGGGGCTAACCCAAGGGCTATCCGAGATAGGAAAGATAATCCCCGCATCCATAAGCTTAATAACCTCTTTCTTCACAACCTCCTTCATGTTAGGATTTAACCTTCTTTGTGGTTGCACAACCGGCTTGAAATCTTCCTCCATAAGGATCCGATGTGAGCAAAATGTGGGACTTATACCTCGAATATCCGAGATGCTCCACGCAATAGCTCTCATGTACTTCTTGAGGAGCTCCACTAGACGGTCCTTTTGCTCGGGTAGAAGCTCAGAATTGATGATGTTCGGTAGCTTAGAATCTGGCATGAGAAAAGCATACTCCAAATGTGCGGGAAGAGGCTTGAGCTCAAGAGTAGGTGGTTCTTCATAGGAGCTCTTTACCCTTTCCACCTTCGGGAGAGCAGCAAAAACTGTCTCACTCTCCAACTTATCTCTCCCTTCATCAAGATAAGCCACCTGAGCTTTTAATTCTGGGGTGTCTAGATGTTCCTGCACATTCATTCTAAGGCAAACATCCAAAGAATCTCTACACACGAAGTTAGAAATACTACACACACTAGCCGAAGCAATAGTATCACACGAGTACTCTAAATCATCTTGTGCGTGAGCAAACTTCATGCCATCGGCTATGCAAAATGTGACACTCTCTTGTCCTACTCTCAATGTCAATTTTCCGTCATGCACATCAATCAAAGCACGAGAAGTAGCTAGGAATGGTCTACCAAATATCAATGAGACATCCACATCATCGGTATCTATGACCGCAAAGTCAACTAGAAAGACAAAAGGGCCTACTTTAACTAGCACATCATCAACAATCCCCCTAGGACTCTTGGTCGACTTGTCCGCAAGTTGAATGTACATACGAGTAGGACGAAGATTAGACAACCCTAGCTTCTCAAATATGCAATAAGGCATGACATTGATACTAGCACCTAGATCCGCAAGACCATTAGCAAGAGAAATATTACCAATAGCACAAGGGATAGTAAAGGTACCCGAATCCTTGAGCTTTTTGGGTGGACTTTTGAAGAGAACGGCGGAGCATTCCTCATTAAGGTGGACTAGAGATGTCTCCGGTAGCTTTCTCTTGTTGGTGTAGAGTTCCTTCATGAACTTAGCATATTGGGGCATCATAGTCATTACTTCGGGAAACGGAAGAGAGAATTGCATTTGACTAATCCGCTCCACAAACTTCTTGAAAACCTTCTCAAGGCCATCCTTCTTCAATCGAGATGGGTATGGAGGCTTAGGCTTGTATGGAGATACAACCGGTGCGGGAGGAGAGACCGGTGGTGTACTCGATGTAGCCCTACTAGGTTCCTTGGCAACCTTAGTGCTCACATTACCCGTAGGAGGTTCGACTTCAACCTCAACTTCATCCGAAGGAGGATCATTAATATCATCATCATCAACCATTAGATTAGGATCTTGTACCTCATTAGAGTGAATTGGAGTAGAGGTTGTATCTTGCAAGGGTCTTCCACTTCTCAAGGTCACTACCTTGCAATGCTCCGGACCTTTGGGGTTGATCTCGGTATTGGAAGGTAAAGTGCCCGAGGGTCGCTCCGAGAGTGCCTTAGAAATATGTCCTAATTGGTTCTCCAAATTGGCAATTGAAGCTTGTTGATTCTTGATGAGTTGGATCATTGCCGCATTGGTGTCTTCTTGAGAGATCGAAGAACCACCCTCCTTATTTTGAGGAGGCTTGTTGAACCCGGGTGGTCCTTCACTTCTATGGTTGTACATTCCCGGTGGGGTAGGACCTTGGAAACCTTGACTTGGATGTCCACTTTAATTCCATTGATTTCCCCCTTGGTGCCCTTGACCTTGGGGTCCTCCTTGAGTCCCTTGGCTACCTTGGTTTAGGTTACTTCCTTGAGACCATTGGTTGCCTTGATAACCCCTATAACCTTGATAACCTCCTTGATTTCCTTGGTTGTAGCCCTTGCTATAACCACTACCTTGACTCCCTTGGCCTTGGTAACCTTGGTTAGACTTGTTGTGCCAAGGTCGGTTATAGGTACCTTGATAGTTACCTTGGGGGCTGAAATTACCATGGAAACCTTGACCTTGTGCGAAGCTTACCTCCTCAAGGTCGCCTTGGCCAAGTTCAGGAGTGGCGGAAGGACAAGCACTAACATCGTGGCCTTGACCTCCACAACCTTCACAACAAAATACCGAAGCAACCGGTGGATTACCCACTTTAGATGGCTTAGGCATACTAAGATTGCTTACTTGTGAAGCCATGGCGTCGATCTTAGACATAAGGAGGGCGATCATTGGATCATCTTCATCTCGGTGCCCCGGTAACTTCGGCTTCTTCCCATAGCTAGACGACTCCTTTGGTGCATCAACACCTACGGACCGAGAATCATAGTGCGCGTCACTTCCATACTTAGACTTAGGAGGTTGTTGTCGAGACCAACTCCTTGTCTTGTTGGCCATCTCCGCGAAGAGTTCTAGAGCATCTTCGGGAGTGAGCGTCCTTAAGTCACCTCCGGCGGCTTGGTTGATCATCCTTGTATTCTCAAAATCGAGGGACCTAGCAAAGATGTCTGCCAAGCTCCATTCGGCGAAGTTGTGATGAGGACAAGACCGAAGAATGGCTTGGAACCTATTCCAAGTCTCATGGAAGAGCTCTCCCTTGTGTTGTATGAAGTGGTTGATGCGGTCTCGGATTGCATCCGTCATATAGGGAGGAAAGAACTCTTCAAGGAAAGCTTCGGCTAGGCCCTCCCATGTGGTGAAAGCTCTACTCGGTTGATTCTCCAACCATGACTTAGCTCTACCTTTGAGTGAGAAAGGAAAGAGCCGGAGTCTCACACAATCCGGGTGAACTTGGTCATTCTTAACCTTGTCACATATCTCCAAGAAGTCCTTGAGATGCCTAGATGGGCATTCACCATCAATGCCATTGAACACCACTCCATTTTGAACCATTTGGATCATATTAGGCTTGAGCTCAAAGTTCCTAGCATTGACGGTCTTCGAACAATGCTAGAGGCTGCCCCTTCAAGAGTAGGATGAGCATAATCCGCCAAGGTACGTCTTGCACCCCTTTGTGAGTGATCATCATCATTGGTATGGTGAGAATGTTCCGAATGGTTATCTTCATCCTCGTGATGAGACATAGTGTGGTGTGAGATGCGATCAACTTCTTCTTCTTCAACTGTAGGAGGTGGGGAAGTGGTAGGTGACTTGAGAACTTGTTCTAGTCCTTGGATTCGTGCTTGAAGACGAGCTGAACGCCTCATGCACTAACCCAAAATCTCCTGCAAACAAGCACAACAAACACACCCGAGTAATACAACGATGCGGGATAATAAAGTAAACAAAGAGCAACAAGGAAGCAAAAAGTAAAGCGGAAGGAAGTGAATAGAACGGTCCACTACTAAATGTTTTCTTAGGATTGAGAAAGTTCCCCGGCAACGGCGCCAAAAACTTAATGTGTGGATTTCAACTCACAACATTCAAGGTCGTATTCCACGGGGTTCTCTCAATGGCCACTACTCACATTCCTCGTAGACGGTCTATTCATTTGAAAGGAGCTTTGGTTTGAAATAGAAATTAAAAACTTAAAGGAAACTAAACAAGAAAACAAAACAAAACGGTGCAAATCAAAGGTAAAGGAGGTTCACTTGGAGAGATAGTTTCATCATGCTCAAGAGGATTAATTGACCAAACAAGCTAATCAAGATCGAGTTTGCATTCGGATGACCATGCATTTCACTTCTATAGACTCAATGCACTCTCGTAGCACCAAATCCCTATCCTAATACCACTCAACTTAGGCTCTCGCTCTCAAGCTAAGTGAAAAAGGATGCATTCTAAGTGTTTGATGAAATGCCAAGACACAAGACCCTCTCTTAAGACTCTATGACCACAAGGCTAGGCACAACACTCTTATATCAATGCCCTAACACTAAGAGATTCACCAAAAAGCCTTTTCAAACTCAATTGAATGAAAATCCACATGCACACCAAGTGTTCGATAAAATGCCCAAGAGAGAAATCAAGTGAAAATGGTTGAAATAAGATGATCTAATCTCTTAGAACACACTCACTTCAATCCCTAGACCTACAATCTATGCAATCCAAGCACTCTCATGCATCAAATCACAATGAATGGACCAAATTAAACAAACATGGCATAAAATGGCATTAAGAACAAGTCTAGGAATCATCCTCATACAACCAAGATCAATCATGGCAAGTTCTATACAATCATCTCTCTATCATAGCACAACTAATCTACCCATCCAAGATGAACCCTAGAAACTCAGCCACACATGGCCAAGGGAGTAAAGAGAAAAGAAGGAAGAATGGTCACCAAGAACACCATGGATGAATCCTTGAGATGATCTTCACTTCTCCACTTGTAAGCACTTCTCCCAAGGTTTGTTGGCTTCAATCCTAGCTCCAATGGCTTCAAATTGCTCCAAAAATGTGTTCTAGGGTTTGAGGGTTCGTGGGTATGTGTTTGGGGTTCAAGAGATCATAAGAATTGCCCCAAATGGCCAAAAAACAAGAGTATTTATAGTGCAGGGGACAGTGCACGCCCCTGCACGGCGTGCACTCCTGCACGGCGTGCACCTCTGCACGGCGTGCACCCCTGCACTCTGCAGAAAGCTCGATCTTGTAATGCCCATATCTCCCTCGTCCGGCCTCCAAATGACCTCCCGTTTGCTCCTATTCGCTCCTTGTCATCCGTACTTTGATGCCGTAACCTGAAAATGCACAGAGGCAACTCCAATAGCCAACGAATTTGGCTCCAAAGTGGCAACCGGACAACAAAATGACACTTTGCACAAAACTCCAATAAAAGCATATAAGTCATGTCATTTCACGAATAAACACGGGTATTTCATAGGTCATTCATAAGCTTAAAATGCACTAATTAAAGTCACATCAGTTGGTTTGCTGGATCGATTGGTTTGCTTGGCTGGACCGATTGGTTTTGCTAGGCTGGACCAGTTGGTTTGTTGGGTCGTTGATGGATTAAAATGACTACGATACCAAAACTAAAAACAATTTCAAATCATTCAACAAAAAACATTACGAAATATTAAAACACACACACATAATACATTAATGATCGTACAATAGTAATAATACATAATTCAAACACACAGAGTATAAATAAATAATAGTACAAATACAGTATAATACAGTACGCACCATCACCATCTATAATAGTACAAATAAATAACAAACTACACGACATTCCAAGGATGCACGTACGCACCATCACCATCACCATTACCACCATGATTACCACCACCATTCTACACAGACAAAAACAGATATGTGTGAGAGATATAAAAACATTACATAAGTAATTACTGACTTGTACACGTACCATAGCAAGCTGCTGGATAAAATCAGTCCAACATCTGGGGCATCAAACCAGTGGGAGATATCATCTACATTAGGCACAACTGGAGGAACAACTGGAGCAGATCCACTAGCAGACTGGGGCTGAGTCTGAGACTGGCTCAGAATTGCAACATCATCTGCTCCAGTGATGCCAGCCTGCGATTAGCACCAGCAAGCCCATCCTGTGTTGCAGTCAGCTCTGACCGAGTGGCATCTAGCTCTGACCGAGTGTCAACCAGCTCCCGGTTCAGCTTATCATATGCTGCATCATGCGCACGAGCTGGTGTGGGCCGGGAAGAGATACTACTAGTGGCCGACGTAGATGACTCAGCACTCGTCCCAAAGACCTAAAAACATAAAAGTACTTGGTGAACAACACAATTAAATCATATTTCAAGTTTTAGTGTTTAAATATAATTACCTGACTCTTAGTAACATGCCGACCAAACATCCTTACGTGCCCTCGGTGTTCTGGCTTGTTAAGGGCTTGGGCAAATGCATCCTTTGGGCCCCACTCCGTCGAGACACCGGCCGCCTCCAATTGGCGGATAGTCTCCTATAATTTCAAATCAAACCAACCAACATTAGTGAACACTCTAAAAGTTCCACTTATTAGAATAGTGGTTATTCAATTTCCTTACCATTATTGTGCCAGCATGAGCACTATTTGGTTCTCCAATCGGCCAACTATAGTACTTGATAAAGATCTGCCCCCTTGAAGGTCACTGACCAGTCTTCTCCGCCTCCTCCTCTATGTAGAGACCCCACGGTCTGGACCCTCCAGTGTGATTTTCTTCTTGGCATGCTCGATTAGCCTTGTTTCTTGCAACCGCATCCAAAGCCAAAACAATGTGAACGATTCAATATTTAACTAATACGTGATTCACATTAACTTTGTTAAATATGCATGTATTACCTTGAACTCCTTACTATCCACGTGTCTCACGTATGCGAACCAATCAGTTTCTGGACAGCCTGCAGGGGGTTTTGCTTAACCCACTCGTACGGAAGGTTGTTTTCAGCAGCATACTTCTTCTTCGCCTTCCACGCGTCAAGCCTCGATCTAGCCCAAGCTAATGAGATTTTGTGATCCCAGTATGATCGAGCAGCTGGTATGAGGGCTGTATCGCAGTGAAACTTCCCCTGAAACAAATATTAAGAACTTGTACTTAAATTTTGAAGTACAAAATTAGCCTGTAATTAATTAGCTAGTTGTTTCAAATCTTACCAAAAAGAACTGCTTGAAGGCACGAGTCTTCACTGACTCTGACACATGCTTCCAAGTGGCTAGATAAATGGGGTAGTAAGACCAAATCCTTGAACACTCCCCAACGTACATTCCCATGAATGAAAACAATGGTCCACTTGGCTTAGCTCCTATGTTGCTGAGGTTGAACATGATCTTGTTTCCGTCGCTCGTGATACGACGGTGGTTTTTGAACTTGAATTTCATGACCTTTGTTAGACCGCCTCGATCTGCACAATTTTAATCCATAAGCTAAGTATGGATAAAGACATTTTACCAACTAACTATTAGATGTATTGTTATGAACTGTTAGTACTAACCGATCATAATAAGCTCATGAGTGTATCGCTCCCTAGAAGAAGAGGAAGAAGAGTCGGTACCAAGGGGAGTCGGGGTAGGGATAGACCGGGTAGGAGAATGAGGCATGCCATCACCACTACCAGAAGCCATCACTAAGAGATAATATAGGACAAATTGTTATTACCAAAGGACAAATTCTTTATATTCAATGTCTGAATAATTCATATAATTTGAAATCTCAAAATCAAACGTTTGAAAATTCGGCAGTGAGATTAAAACTTCTCGCCGAGAACTTTCAGAGTTTTCGGCGAAAACTCCTGACCTAGGCAGTTCAAAATAGATTTTCTAAAACACCGCAATGCAACTTCAAAAAATCAAAACAAAATTAACAAAAATCAAAAAAATCCCAAATAAATTAGAACTGGATAAAGAAAACACGACACACACAAGAAAATTAAGAAACCACGAATGACACTTTTGGCTCCCCCGAACCGACTCTAGACACGAAACTGACCCAAAAATCAAAATTGAATCCAGCCGTGGGTTGCCTCCCACGAAGCGCTCTTGCTTAACGTCCTTGAGCTGGATGATACCTACATGGCGCTCAAGATGTGTCCCAATTCAAGATCTCCTTAATGCTCATGTCGGAGTCGATGAAGTACAACTTCGGTTTACCTCCGGTGAGTAAGAAACGCTTCCCATTGATGTGGGTCAATTGAGTTCGTCCATCGGGAAGGTGTCTGGTGACTTCAAATGGCCCAAAGAGGTCTCTCGAAGGCACATCCTTCTCCGGTGGGTTGGATAAGGCGGCAGAGGAATTGGCTTGGTAGGGGGTGGTAGAGTGATTGGCTTCTGATGACACTCGATTTGACGTGATTATCAGCCTCATTTAAGCGACATTTCTCGTCTTAAGACATGGTTTTTAGGGTAGAATAACGAATATTCACTCAACTGCTCTATCTCGTGCCATTTGTGTTACTTTGGCCCGTTTCGGGTCTATTTGATGGTTTTCTAGTGTTTTCATGATAACACAGGTTTTTTCCGTCAAATAAAGTAGCCAAGGACGTGTCTAAGGCATTGGAACCTCGAGGAACGGCACCGAAACTAGTCCAAGAAGTCAATCAAGTCAACATAAATCCTGCCCCATTTTACACTACAGTTTTCGGTGAAAACTCCTTAGGTTTTCGGCGAAAAGTACAGAAGAAATCGGCAGAGCTTGCAAGAGGAAGTTTTCGGCGAGAAGTCAAAGTTCTCGCGAAAAACTCTAAGTCCGAAAATCACAGGAGAAGCAGTCGAAAAACCAGCCATTTTACAAAGCAGTTTTCGGCGAAAACTCATCAACTTTTTGCCGAAAAATCCAGACAAATCCGACGACTTAGGGTTAAGTGTAAATACTTAAACCGGCGGCCCATAACAGATATACCTGATAATAATACTTTTCAAAAATAGAACTTAGACAAGTTCCAGACTTAGAAGTTCGAGAGAGAGTTTAGAGAGTTCGAAGAATCGTGGAGAGATCGTGACGCCATCCTTCCATCTCGTAGAACTCGGAGCTTAAAGTGAAGATCCAGGAGATCGAAGCTTCACCGGAGTCGTCAGAATTAGGTTTTTCAGTTCTTATCTGTTCTTCCTCTGTATGATGATTTTCTTTGTTGTCTTTGATTCTTCAGTTATCATTATGAGTAGCTAAACTTGTAGAGCTTAGATTAGATGAACCCTAAGTGACCCAGGGCTTTAAAACGGTTACGGATCGGCGGTGATTAGATTCAAAGTTCAATCAGTTTCTCTTTGCATGGTTGTTTTGTTCTTGATTGTTTATGTTTCTTTTCTGGTTGACCGCCTAGATTAGGTTTGTGTTGGGTTAGGGTTTGTCGCCAGACAGCTTTCCTGCTTTAAAACATTAAAACTTGTATTTCTTGATCACCTAGATTAGATTCTTGTTAAGCTGAGGATAGAAGCGAATGCTCGCCTCACTTTAGAACATCGATTCAACCAATTAACCTATTCATTGGAGTGTGCCTTTTGTAGGAACCAGTTAGGGTTAATCCGCTTCAAGAGTAACTCATTAATCACTAGTAATTCCACCAGTTAGTTTAGCGTCGCGAGAGGCGACTGTACCCGGGTGACTAATTAATCTTGGTAGTTAGATCGGATAGAGCGAACGTTCGCCAGTCTCAAACCTAAGGGTAAGGAGTTATGGTGGTGTATAGAAATTTATTGAATGAGAATTGAAAACCGCTGATCTTGTGATTGCTATTGCCTTGGTGATCTAAGGGGGATTCGAAATCTAAGCTTGTCTGTCGTCTGTCTAAACTAACCAATCATTCTGTCTTTTAATTTCATTTTAATTTTCTTGCATCTTAGTCTAGAAGTCGTGGAACTCACATCACGCACAAGTGTTTAAACCTGAATAAATTGCCTTCATATTTGAGTAGACAATTAGAAGAAACCCTGTGGAATACGATCTGCTTAGCTTCTTAGCTTTGTAGTATTTGATTACTGTTTTACAGCGCATCAAATTGGCGCCGTTGCCGGGACTCTTCTAATTGTTTGAAAGAAGAGTTGACATTTTATTCTTCTACTTTCCATCTTTCATTTTTCATCACACTTCGATTTTACATCGGTTGTGTTTGTTTTTGTCTTTTGCAGGTTAAGAAAATTCAGAAGCAAATCACTTCCGATCCACCTTCCCTTACCGCAATGGCTGCTCAAAAGAGTCTTGCGGATTACAATAGGCCAAGTGCTACTAGTGTTCGGTCTTCCATCTTTGTGCCGCGTAATGAAGACGGTCCTGACTATGAGATCAAGATCCCCTTCCTGGAAATGATCTTTAGGGATTTACAGTTTGAAGGAAAACTGCATGATAATCCATGCACACACTTGGTGGATTTCCTTGCTTTTTGTGAGACCTTTAAGAGTGGGAGCCTCGATAAGGATACCTTGTGCTTGCGAGCCTTCCCATTCTCACTTCGAGGCGCCGCAAAGAGATGGCTCACTAGCAAGCCACCCGGTCACTACACCAACTGGGAGGATCTTGCTCAATAATTCGTAGAGGAATACTTCCCTCCTCCCAGAACAACTGCTTACAGGGACAACATCTCAAGGTTCAGACAGAAAGAAGGAGTGAGCTTATACGACGCCTGGAATGAATTCCAGGAACTCCTCTACAGCTGCCCTCATCATGGCTTCACTCAGAGACAACTAGCCGAGATCTTTGCTTGGGGTATGAACGAAGAGTCATCTAAATGGGTCAACTCTTTGGCAGGAGGAGACTATACCATGCTCACACCAGAAGCTGCTCTTCTCCACTTTGCAAACTGCGCTTCCAAGTCAAGGAATTGGGAGAGGCACACCGGAGGAGCTAAGATACATTGGAGAATAGAAGAGCTTATTGAAGCAGAAGTCCATAAGCGATTGAAGCAATTCGATGTCTGTTCTGTAGAAGTGGTGAACTTCATTTCTCAAGGCTTCCCCAACAGTCAACAGGACTACCCCGACTACCGTCAGTTCAGACAACCTCCTCAACAACAAGGAAGCTTCCAGGAGCGTCCTCCTTATAAATTTGGATTCACCAGAGGGGAGAAACCTCAGAGATCTACATCAGGGAACACAAGGGATATCGAGGTAGACAAGAAGCTCGACCTGATCATGGCAAGGCTCGATGACTATGAGGAGAAATTCAAGTCTCAAGCCGTCTTAAATCAAGAACATGAAGCTCGAGGCCAACAAGTGGAGAGCATGGTGAATAACATGTTTAGCCTACTAACTAGTAGCCCCCTCCTTAATCAATCATTGGTTCAAGACGACTCTACCATTAGGAAGGAGGACGTCAAGGCCATCTCCACAAGAAATGGCAAGTAATTAGCCGGTCCTACAGTTCCTGATCCGGCCATGATTCCTGATGTTATAGCCATTAACACGCCAGAGATCGAGGAGGAGGTGACTGCCTGCCTTCCCTGACAAAGACGTCACCTGCGCCATCTCCTCCATCATATCAGCCTCGGATTCCGTTTCCTAAGGCTGCGCAATCAATGAAGAAAGATCATGATACCTGGTACAAAAAATGGTATGGATACTTGAAGAACACAAATATCAAGATACCAGTTACTGATGCTATCCAGACGATACCGGAGGTTGGAAAAGTCGCTAAAGATCTGGCGAAGAAAAGAAGAAGGGAGAGTTGTCTTCCGTCTCCCTAGAGGAAGGATGCTCCGCCATCCACAGCCAGACGACACCCATACCTCCCCCAGCTAAGTGTCACGATCTCGGTGCTTTTACTTTGCCTTGCACTATTAATGATGTGAAAATTGATCGTAGTCTATTTGATGTAGGTGCTTCTATCAATGTTATGCCTACTTGCCTGTATGAGAAATTGAACCTAGGAGAGCTGAAACCAATTAGCATGCATTTAGTGTTTGCCGACAGATCTGTTAAACTACATAGGGGATTAATAGAAAACGTGGTTGTCCGTTGTGGTCCTTTTACTATTCTGGCTGATTTTGTTGTTATGGATACTCGAGAGGAAGATGTCATTCTTCTCCTGGGCCGACCGTTCATGGCAACAGCCGGCATTACCATTAATGTCCCAAATGGCTCGTTGACATTAAGGGTCGGCAAGGACACTATGACATTCCGCCTCAAAGACGGTATGTAAGTCCCTGTCAAAGAAGAGGTGCATTGTTTATCCGTTGAAGCTGTGGAGTTGGCTTCGGTCAACTCTAGTTCTAATGAAAAATCTAGAGTTTCTTTAGAAACTTGCTTGCCAGGTGTCGGACAGGTCCCTACTCTGAAGAATGAGCTGCCGGCACAAAAGCCAAGAAAGAAGGAGGATTCGACGGCATTACCCCATGAATTACCAAAAGTTAAGGATCCTGGCGAGACGACAAAGAAAGGAACAGGAAAGACCAAGGAGGTTTGGGGGCCAGTAATTAAACCGCCTTCTACCGAGCCACCAGAGAAGAATGATCCTCTGAAGGATGCTTCTTCGAAAGAACTGTTCGGGCCTTTTAAAAATTTTGGTCATCTTCCCGAAGAACGAACCAAGTCAATTCACGCAAACGGGAAAAAGCTCACACTTGTCGGAGGATCCCCAAAGCTGTATTTCATGGACTCCGGCCCGGGCCTAAGAGAAATCCTGCGTTGTGATGTTTCTTGATCGCCATCCAGGTATCGTCCGGCTCAAGGACGTTAAGCAAGAGCGCTTCGTGGGAGGCAACCCCCGGCTGGAGTCCATTTTTGAATTATTGATTCAATATTTTTCGTCGTTCGAGTCGGTTTCGGGGAGCCAAAATGTCAATTTTCTTTTATTTTTTGTCTGTTTTAATTTTCTGTGTCAAGTTAGAATTTCCGCCGAAAACTTCACCAGTTTTCGGCTAAAACTTTAGTTTGTTCGAGTCTGTTTTCCAGTGGGTTTTCAAAGTAGTTTTCGCCGAAAACTTCACCAGTTTCGCGAAAACTTCACCAGTTTTCGGCGAAAACTTTAGTTGGGTCAGAAATTTTTGGAAACCTTTTCAAAAAAAAGTTTCAAAAATTCCCCTAAACCTTCTTTGTTCGACTTTTATTCTGTGTGGATCCGGGACACTTGTCTCAGTTTCGTTTTGATTTTTTTGTTGTTTTTGTTTTTTAGGAACTCGAGTAGCTACTCCGCTCCGCTCCGGGCTATCCGTGTTCATCCCCTACACCGACCATCTCATTCCAGGTTCTTCATATCTCTATACTCTAGTTTAGTCCTTTGAGGACACAGAACGGTTTAAGTGTGGGGTAGGATGCTAGAGAACCTTGCATGAACTTGATTGCCCTTAATTGTGTGTTTGTGTGTTTCTCAGTGCCTTTCCAGTTTCTCTAGCATTAGAATTGCTCGGTTCTTGATCTTTGATGTTAAGTTGTTGTTCAATTTGTCATAATGATGCTTAGACTTCTTAACCTAGAACCTAAGAACCGACGTGTATACTTTGATGCTAGTCAGAACAGATTTTCAAAATCACACTTGTAGTTTGTCACTTTGATTGCAAGAAAATGACCGAATCCGACTAGCAAACCAACTTTGAGTTTTTGATCCATTGCACATAACTTGCAATTTCAATTCTTTTTGAGTGGTTTTCTGTTTTATTGAATGAGTTAGAATTTGCATGAGACCACACGATGACACGAGTTCTAAAATGATAGGGGCACCTAGATTCAGCTACTAAGCCAGATAGCCTACCTAACGTTAAATCCATTAGGTTTAAACCCTTGAGCTTGGCCTGTTTTTTCGGTTCGATATACATTACAGCCAATCCCCATTCTTTTATTCCCCGTTGATCCCCTGTGGTTGTAGTTCGAGATTGACCTATGAAAGTCGGTTTGTGGTAACCTGCCTATAGCCATTAAACAAGGTGGTCTTAGCTATTATGTCCAGACGTGTAAACCCCTCTATCAACTAAAAGAAAGAATCGGCACAAAAGAAAAAGTCAAAAGAAAATTCGAATGAAAAAAAAGAAAAAGTTCAAAGTTTCAAAGTTTATAGTATAATTCAATAACGTTCTTCTCCATACATATGGAAGAACGAAGTCAAAAGAAAACTAAAAAAAATGTGTAAGAAAATAAAGTGCTAGGTCGCTTGAGGGTATCATAGGACGAGCGTACACTAATCCACCAGTGTCTGGTTAGACGATAGGAAGCCATAAGCTAGATTCGAGGGAAGTTAGTCGAAAGCTTCACCGCTCCAAAGCCATCATCATACATTCCCTTCATCCATCTCATCTTAACCCTTGTAGTGTAGAATTCGTTACAGTCGTAAGGAGGGAAGTCCTTCTTGACTAGTTCCTTGTGTTGTCACAGTGGTGGAGATGTGGTCGAATTGCAAACTTATGACAGAATTCAGTAATAGAAAATGATTGAGAGCAGAAACACGTCCTTAAACACAGAGAGTGAGAGTTCCTCTTATACTAAATATTTCCTGTGTGAGGAGTCTGGTCGGTCAGGTCAAATTCGTGCATGATTGGTTGCTACTTCTTGTCGTGTCCAGTTTTTAGTGAGACCAGGTTGTTTGGCTGATCAGTGTGCATGTTAGGTTTCTTGTTCTAGGTATTGTCTGTCTAATAATTCATTGTGTATGCTTGAACTTCAATTTAATCGATCTTATCATTTGTGAACGTGAGCGTGTTCCATTCAGTTGGCTTGAGGACAAGCAAAAGCTTAAGAGTGGGGTATTTTGATGACACTCGATTTGACGTGATTATTAGCCTCATTTAAGCGACATTTCTCATCTTAAGACATGGTTTTTAGGGTAGAATAGCGAATATTCACTCAACTGCTCTATCTCATGCCATTTGTGTTACTTTGGCCCGTTTCAGGTCTATTTCATGGTTTTCTAGTGTTTTCATGATAGCACAGGTTTTTGCCGTCAAATAAAGTAGCCAAGGACGTGTCTAAGGCATTGGAACCTTGAGGAACCGCACCGAAACTAGTCCAAGAAGTCAATCAAGTCAACATAAACCCTACCCCATTTTACACTACAGTTTTCGGCGAAAACTCCTCAGGTTTTCAGCGAAAAGTACAGAAGAAATCGGCAGAGCTTGCGAGAGGAAGTTTTCGGCGAGAAGTCAAAGTTCTCGCCGAAAACTCTAAGTCCAAAAATCACAGGAGAAGCAGTCGGAAAACCAGCCATTTTACAAAGCAGTTTTTGGCGAAAACTCATCAACTTTTCGCCAAAAAATCCAGGCAAAATCTGGCAACTTAGGGTTAAGTATAAATACTTAAACCGGCGGCCCATAACAGATATACCTGATCATAATACTTTTCAAAAATAGAACTTAAACAAGTTCCAGACTTAGAAGTTTGAGAGAGAGTTTAGAGAGTTCGAAGAATTGTGGAGAGATCGTGACGCCATCCTTCAATCTCAAAGAACTTGGAGCTTAAAGTGAAGATCCAGGAGATCGAAGCTTCGCCGGAGTCGTCAGAATTAGGTTTTTTTAGTTCTTATCTGTTCTTCCTCTATATGATGATTTTATTTGTTGTCTTTGATTCTTCTATTATCATTATGAGTAGCTAAACTTGTAGAGCTTAAATTAGATGAACCCTAAGTGACCCAGGGCTTTAAAGCGGTTACAGATCGGCGGTGATTAGATTCAAAGTTCAATCAGTTTCTCTTTGCATGGTTGTTTTGTTCTTGATTGTTTATGTTTCTTTTCTGGTTGACCGCCTAGATTAGGTTTGTGTTGGGTTAGGGTTTGTCGCCAGACAGCTTCCCTGCTTTAAAACATTAAAACTTGTCTTTCTTGATCACCTATATTAGATTCTTGTTAAGCTGAGGATAGAAGCGAACGCTCGCCTCACTTTAGAACATCGATTCAACCAATTAACCTATTCATTGGAGTGTGCCTTTCGTAGGAACCAGTTAGGGTTAATCCGCTTCAAGAGTAACTCATTCATCACTAGTAATTCCACCAGTTAGTTTAGTCCTCGCGAGAGGCGACCGTACCCGGGCGACTAATTAATCTTGGTAGTTAGATCGGATAGAGCGAACGTTCGCCAGTCTTAAACCTAAGGGTAAGGAGTTATGGTGGTGTATAGAAATTGATTGAATGAGAATTGAAAACCGCTGGGCTTGTGATTGCTATTGCCTTAGTGATCTGAGGGGGATTCAAAATCTAAGCTTATCTGTCGTCTGTCTAAACCAACCATTCATTCTATCTTTTAATTTCATTTTAATTTTCTTGCATCTTAGTCTAGAAGTCGTGGAACTCACACCACACACAAGTGTTTAAACCTGAATAAATTGCCTTCATATTTGAGTAGACAATTAGAAAAAACCTCGTGGAATACGATCTGCTTAGCTTCTTAGCTTTGTAGTATTTGATCACTGTTTTACAGCGCATCAGCTTCCACACCATCTTGGTCTTCTTTGTACTCTTCTTCTTCACTTCGCCAGGATCTTTATTTTGTGGCGATTTAGAAGATGATGCATTTGGCTCATCCTTCTTCTTTGGTTTCTACGCTGGAGGCTTATTCTTCAGGTTGTTTACCTGTTCAGCACCTGTAGCAGCTATCTTTGAAGAAACACTTGGAGTGACATTAGTAACGGAGTTGACCGAGGCCAACTCCACAATTTCAACAGATAAACAATGTGCTTGTCCCTTAGGAATGTATTTCATACCGTCCTTGAGATGGAATGTTACGCTATCCTTTCCAACCCTTAATGTTAACGATCCGTTCGAGACATTAATTGTCATGCCGGATGTTGCCATAAAAGGTCAGCCTAGGAGAAGAGTAACATCCTCCTCTCGAGTATCCATGACGAGAAAATCAGCTAAAAAGGTAAACGGGCCATGATGGCACTCGATTTGACGTGATCATCAGCCTCATTTAAGCGACATTTCCTTGCTTAAGACATGGTTTTTAGGGTAGAATAGCGAATATTCACTCAACTGCTCTATCTCGTGCCATTTGTGTTACTTTGGCCCGTTTCGGGTCTATTTGATGGTTTTCTAGTGTTTTCATGATAGCACAGGTTTTTGCCGTCAAATAAAGTAGCCAAGGACGTGTCTAAGGCATTGGAACCTCGAGGAACCGCACCGGAACCAGTCCAGGAAGTCAATCAAGTCAACAGAAATCCTGCCTCATTTTACACTACAGTTTTCGGCGAAAACTCCTCAGGTTTTCGGCGAAAACTCTAGAAGAAATCGGCAGAGCTCACAAGAAGAAGTTTTCGGAGAGAAGTCAAAGTTCTCGCCGAAAACTCCGGACTTCACAAACACAGGAGAATCAGCCGACGGAATCCTCCATTTACAAAGAAGTTTTCGGTGAAAAATCATCAAGTTTTCGCCGAAAAATCCAGGCAAAATTCGGCGACTTAGGGTTAAGTATAAATACTGAAACCAGCGGCCCAATACTTCATACTTGATAAATATACTTTTTCAGAAATAGAATTCTCACGAGTTCTAGACCTAAGGAGTTCGAGAGAGCAGAGTTTTAGAGTTCGAAGATCCAAGAAGAGATCGTGACGCCATCCCTTCACCTCGGAGACTCGGAGCTAGGATTCAAGATTACCGGAGAGCGAAGCTTTGCCAGAGTCGTCTTAATTAGGTTTTATAGTTCCTATCTGTTCTATCTTTTCATGATGAACTATGTTTCTGTCCTTGATTCTGTCTTATGAACATGAGTAGCTAAACTCGTAGAGCTTAGACTAGATGATCCCTAAGTGACCCAGGGCTTTAAAGCGGTCACGGATCGGCGGTGATTAGATTCAAAGTTCAATCAGTTTCTCTTTCATGTTTGATTTGTTCTTCGTTGTTTATGTTTCTTGTCTGGATTGATCACCTAGATTAGATTCTTGTTAAGCTAAGGATAGAAGCGAACACTCGCCTTACTTTAAAACACCAAATCCACAATTAACCTATTCATTAGAGTGTGCCTTTCGTAGGAACCAGTTAGGGTTAATCCACTGCTAGAGTAACTCATAAATCGTTAGTAATTCCACCAGTTAGTTTAGTTGTTGCGAGAGGCGACCGTACCCGGGCGACTAATTAATCTTGGTAGCTTAGATCAGATAGAGAGAACGTTCGCCAGTCTTAAACCTAAGGGTCAGGAGTTATGGTGGTGTCTTAGAATTGATTGAACGAGAATTGAAATCCGCTGATCTGTTGATTGCCTATGCTCTGGTGAACTAAGGGGGATTTGAAGTCTAAGCTTGTCTGTCATCTTTGTTAAGTCAACCAATCTTTCAATCTGTCTTTCAGTTTAGTTTTCAATTTGCTGGCATTTTCTAGAATAGAAGTCGTGGAACTCTCACCACGCACATAGTGTTAAACCTGAGTAATCTGCCTTTACATTTGAGTAGTCAATTATTAGAAGACCCATGGAATACGATCTACTTAGCTTCTAGCTCTGTAGTTACTTGATAAAACCCGCTCTACGACGGTTCATCAAATTGGCGCCGTTGCCGGGGACTTCTTCAGATTGTTTGAAAGAAGAACTGGCATTTTATTCTTCTACTTTCCATCTTTCATTTTTCCATCCACTTCGAGTTTACACTGGTCTGCTTGTTTTTGTCATTTGTAGGTTGTTCACAGGTTTATGCACCACCGCCCTCTCACGCGCTCCCAAACCGCCAAGAACGACAAGGCTAAGAGTATAGAGAGAGCAGACAGTTCTGCTCCGCCAAGACAATCACAAATTTCAACGAGAGGCAGAACCAATCCACCTCCATCCGTCACTCCAATTAAGATTGAGGAACTGAAGGAGAGTTCCTCATCTTCATCTTCACCATCATCTTCATCCGCTTCATACACCGAATCACTTTCACCTCCTCCATCTCCTAGGATGGGTGATGAGTTACCACTACCACCACCACTGGGTGCACCGAAGAGTCTAGCTGACTACAACAAGCCGAGCGCGACTAGCGTTCGATCTTCTATCGCTGTGCCACGCATCAAAGGATATCCTGACTATGAGATCAAGATTCCTTTCTTGACTATGATCTCTAGGGATCTACAATTTGAAGGCAGGCCATTAGACAATCCGTTCACGCATCTGGCGGATTTCATTGATCTCTGCGGCACTTTCAAGAATGGGAATCTCGACAAGAACACTCTATGCTTGAGAGATTTCTCGTTCTCTTTGAAAGGCGCAACTAAGAGGTGGCTCACTGGCAAACCACCTGGTTACTACACAAACTGGGAGACTTGATATGATCCAACAATGCTGCCCCAATGCCAATCGGTATTCCTACACCCCACCAGGGTCACCTAGCCGAGGCAGGATCCTAGGGCCTCACAAGAAGCGTCTAGGTCCAAGAACATGCCATATGCAAGCCCTAAAGCCAAGGTATAACAAGAAATATCGACTAAGTCCTTCCCTTGCAGGTAAAAAGATTCCGAGAGATGGAATGCTGTTCCAGGCCATGCTGCTGGCCGAGGGTATAAGCCCTAGCACCGAAGAGAAGCTTCAGCCTGCTCCTAGTCTGACCTCTAGGAGCCCTGAAGAAGAAGCCGGTTCTTTGAGTGCCCCTCTGAATGCATTTCTGGAGTACATAAGGAAGAGAGTCCAAGAACCCTTGGCCCGAAGAGGAGAGCTTTCAAAGATTGACCTTGAACCGAGCTATGAGAAGAATTGGAGTCCGTGGCCCCAAAGCATGACACTTGGACTGACCCCGGAGAGCTACGTCCGAAGCTACCTGGAGGCCTACCTAAAGCTTAGGAAGGAAGGCCCAAGCAGAAAAGGAAAGGAACCGAAGAAAGGCCCGACCCGAGCCTTATACCGGCAGTCGGACCGATCCGAGGGATCCCATGAAGTCGGCCAAGAAGCCCGGTCACTGAACCAGCCCGAAGCACGAAGCCCGCGACTGCCACCCGAGTCAAGCCCGGTGCTCGGCGGTCAAGCCCACCGGGTTGCCACACGCGCCCAACCGGCCCGAGCAGCCGTACACGACCAGATTAGGGTTTTTGACCTAATTTAGGTCTTTTATTCTGCTTTACAGACTACAACTATTATTTTATGTTTTATTCCTTTTTAGTAGGACTTGTTTAGGGGTTTTAGGATTCTATTTAGGAATAGGACTCTTTATTCTATTCTTATTAAGGAAGTAGTGTTTAGGGAGGAGAGCTTGTTCCCTCACCTATATATAGAGGCCGTCGGCCACCCTATGTAGAACAACTTTTATGAAATAAACAACCCCCTTTGAAAGAACTTTGTTCTGAAATCCTTATTATATCTGCATGTTGCGATACTGAAGGCCGACTTATCATCAAGAGCATCCATCTCTTGGCGTGGCATCTACGACTTGATACTTCTGGTTCCCAGCTGTTATATAGCTGACGGGTCAAAGTCCTCATCCGCACCCGGTTCCCGACGGTTCTACCTCGTTGCACGGTCTCAACTTGCGGTGTTCAAGGGTCGTCTGCCCACGGTTGCAGCGGTTCACATCAAGACTCTTGCTCAAGATTTCGTCGAAGAGTACTTCCCTTCTTCCAGAACAACAGCCTTCAAGGACAGCATCGCCAGATTCTCTCAGAAGGAAGGAGCGAGCTTATATGACACTTGGAATGAATTCCAAGAACTTCTCTACAACTGTCCTCACCATGGTTTCGAGCAGAGACAGTTAGCTGAAATCTTTGCTCGAGGTCTTCGTGAAGAATCTGCTAAATGGGCCAATTCCCTAGCTGAAGGGGATTGTACTACCCTCACACCTGAAGCTGCTCTTCTTCATTTCGTGAACTGTGCTTCCAAGTCAAGGAACTGGGAACACAGTTAGAAGGATCAAGGAGCAAGCTCGATCTTGAAGCGACCATTAAAGAAGAAGTTGAGAAGCATCTGAAGAAGTCTTCTACACCCATCAAGCCGCCAGCAGCCTCTGTCTATGTTGCTGATTGCAAGTGGTGTGGAGCTTGTGCTCATAATGGAGGCCGATGCCAGAACTTTGGTAAAACAGAAGTCTGGTCTGCCGAAGAGGTAATTTTCGTTTCTCAAGGCTTCAACAACAATCAGAACGGTTATGTTGGCTACCGCAACTACAGACAACAGGGGAATTACCAAGATCGACCTCCCTATAATGTTGGTGCCTACCAGAACCAAGGCCAGAACCAAAATAGCCGACCAACTGGTCCAGCTCAGGATCAGAAGCCGAACCATCCACCAGGAGGTGTCTACCAGCCGCCGCACCGAAATCCGGGTAACTATGGAACTGCTCCTGGCAATCACCAGAATCAATATCTGAACAATACTTATACAGGACATCAGCATCATAAGGAGAACAACGTCAGTGAACTCGACAAGAAGCTCAATCAGATCATCACCAGACTTAACGATCATGATAGTCAGTTCAAGGCTTAAGCTCTCCTCAACCAAGAACAGATTGCTTCCGGTCAAAGAATAGAGCATGCAGTGAACCAGATCTCTAGCATACTAACATCTGGTCGACCATTTGGCCAGCTTCCAAGCCAAACCAAGCCGAATCCGAGAAAGGAGCAAGCTAAGATGGTATCTAGTCAAGATCTGACAAACTCACCTGTTAATGCTTCTTCTAATTTATGCAGGACCGTTGAAGCTCCAGAGAAGAAGGAAGCAAAGAAGGAGGTGCCTAAGGAGTATGATCCTCCTCTTGCTCCGTACTATGAGAAGCCTCCTTTTCCAAGAGCATTGCTACCGAACGCGAGGATCGAGACTGGCATGTGGGGGAACAAAGAAGGATATCCTACCATCCGTAGCAAGAAGCCATCCTCGCCATACCCAGCTAAGTGTCCTGATCCTGGTTCTTTCACTCTACCTCTAGTCATTAATGATGTTGAGATAGAACGTAGTTTGGTTGATCTAGGCGCGTCTGTCAATGTTATGCCTATGAGCTTGTTTGAGAAATTGAATCTAGGAGAACTTGAACCGACTAGCATGCAACTTGTCTTTGTTGATAGATCATTGAAAACGCCTAGAGGAGAGATTAAGGATGTTGTTACTAAATGTGGTCCTTTCACTTTCTTAGCTGATTTTGTGATCATAGATACTAGCGAGGAAGATTCTACTATTCTTATAGGTCGACCCTTCATGGCAACAACCGGAATGCAAATCAATGTTCCGAGTGGTTCTTTGACCTTGAGGGTTGGTAAGGAAACAATAACATTTGGCCTTAAGGACGATATGAAATATACTTCTATGAATGAAGAACCTCACTGTCTTGCTGTTGAAACTGTGGAGTTGACTCCGGTCAACTCCGTTACTGATGTCTCTTCCAGTGTTTCTATATCAATTGTTGTTGCAGATGCTGAACATATTACCAAGCAGAAACCAGGATCTTTGACTCAAAAGCCGCCAAAGAAGAAGGAACTGAAAGCCTCTTCTTCACCGCCAAGCAAGGAACCTGGCAGGCTACGGAGGAAGAATCAGAAGAAGACTCAAATGGTCTGGAGGCCAGTTGCTCCGCCATCCTCTTCCGAGCCAGCTGCATCACCAATCCCTTCCAAGCCGCCGGCGCAGGAGCAAGTAATGAAGGAGAAGCCAAAAGCATCTCCCAAGGAAGCGCCAAAGATTACGGATCCCGGTGAAATGAAGCTGGAGGTTAAAGAGAAGCCGACTGTTCTCATTCCTTCCACTGTAACACTCACGAAGGATGATCCCTCAAGAGAACTGTTCGGACTATTCAAGATCACTGATCATCTTCCCTACGGACGTACTAAGCTCACTCATGCTAATGGGAAGAAATTCACGCTCGACAGAGATACCCCGAAGCTCTACTTCATGAATTCTAACACTTAGCGTTAAGGAGAACCTGAGTTGGGATGTCTCTTAACACTGTCCAGGTATCGTCCAGCTCAAGGACGTTAATCAAAGAGCGCTTCGTGGGAGGCAACCCACGGCTGGAGTCAGTTTTTAATTTGTGTCGAACTCCATGTTTTAGAGTCGGTTCGGGGGAGCCAAAAGAGTCAGTTTGCATGATTTCTTATTTTTCGTGTGTAGTTTGTGTGTCATCGTTTCAATCGCATGTTGTTTGAGGTTGTTCTGATTTTTGTCAATTTAATTCTGATTTTCTGAAGTTTGTCGGGATTGCGAAAATATTTGCAATCGTGCAGGTCAAAGTTTTCGGCGAAAAGCACCTCACTTTTCGGCGAAAACTGCCCTTTAAATCCCACTGTGTTTTCTGACCAATTTTTTATAAACTTTTCGGCGAAAAAGTACCCTACTTTTCGGCGAAAACTGACTTTGAAAACCGGCAGATGTTTTGAACTTGAGTTTTTTGCAATTCTTTTCGCCGAAAAATCTGAGAAAATCCAAAAATATTTTCCCCTATTTCTTTTCTTTTTCCCGGTCTTCTCTCTCTCCCCTTCACTCATTTTTGAACGCCGAAAACAGCCCCCCATTTTAAATCACCGCCGCCATTCAATCTTCCCGCCACTCGATTCCGCCACCGATCGCCGCCGCACCATTCCTCTCTCTCTCTCCCGATCATTTCAAGCCGTAGATCGTCCGAATCGGAGCTCTAGAGTTCTAGTTCCACCGAAACCTAGTTTTTCAAGTTTTTCTCTGATTTCTCTCATTCCGTTCGTTTTCAGCAGCTATGGATTCAAGGTAAGTTGTAGAGCTTTTCATTTCGAGTCTTTTGACATGTTGAATGTTGAATTTCGTCGGGTTTGACTTTGGTTGACTGTTTTGGTCTACCTCGATATGCGTGCCGACTGTTTCGTGTGAATTTAGGTTAGCTGATTGCTTTGGACTGATCTAGCATGCTTAGGGAGAATTTTGCTGAATTTTAATACCGTTTGATCATATGTTGCTATGCTTAAAGATTGATTCTTTGTTGCGTTGACTTTTCGTGAAATGTTGGTTTGACCATGAACTGTTTTTGCTGTTTTGGCTGCCATATTTGTCCATTCACGTTTCGAATTACTGTGTTTGCCATCTGAGTTTATAATTATGCCGTCATTTCCCGCTTTGAGCTAGTAATTGCCACAATTACTTTTTGATTGTCGGTTTGACTTCTGAACTCTAATTGTGATGTTGACATTCCGCTAGACATATTCATGCTTTGTGATTCATTGTGATTACCGGTTACTTACTTTGCTTACCCCCACTCGGTTTTCCTCATTTCTTTGTGAAATTGAGTTTTTCTACTAAGTGTGGGGTGGGTTATTAGTTGACTAATATGGTTTCGTTCTTGCTATAGGAATGTCACTCATGAGCGCAGGACTAAGACGAGTCTTGACACCGCCTCTAGCTCCCGAGCTCCGGCATCCGTAACACCTGTCATCTCTGGTCCTCCACCAGCATTTCTAGGCCATGTCGGGTACCACCCCACAGTTGCCCGCCTACCCATGCATTACTTCGAGCGCTACCAGAGGCTCGAGCATGTTCCCCGAGCCGACGTTCGACCATTATCCATGGACTCCCTCCTTGAGCACGATGAGGATTGGCACCGGAATGTGCTCGACTCATTGGCACCTACGGGACTTCTGGAGCTGACCACCCTTGCTGCTGACTTTCCTGACGTTGCACTCCAGGAGTTCTGGGCTACATTCGAACTGGATGAGCACAAGAGGAGGCAGCACAAGAAGGTCGTCTCCTTCTATCTTGGCGGGGTGTACAAAGAATTCACCTACGATGAGTTCGCAGCTCATCTCGGCATCCCCGGGAGCACTACGAGGGTCACCACCTCGGCTGGGAGAACAACACTGGCAACGGAGAGGAGTATGAAGCGCTCTGGAGCCACATGACTGAAGTGCCAGATGCTCAGACCACGGCCCATAACTCCGTCAGGTCACTCTCTCACCTTCTCTATCGCTTCATTCATATGGTTTGGCGTAGATCCTTGTTGTTTGCTCCAGAGAAGAGCCGCCACCACATCAGCAGAGAGGAGCTCCTTCTTCTACGCGCCATCTGGGAGGCTTATCCTCTTCATCCCGGATGGGTGCTTGTACGCATATTCTGCCAGAAGACTCAGAAGCCGAGTTCGCCTCGCTCACTCCTTGGCGGCAACTTTGTCGGCTGACTCATCATCTCCCTCGGTCTCAGCCAGTCATATGCCCGGACGTCTCACGACGCATAGTACACACCGTAGGTGGTGATTTAGCGGTCGAGTACGCCCTCCAGTTGGACCTTGGTCCACAGGTGGCGGCAGCTGATGATACTCGATTTGACGTGATTATCAGCCTCATTTAAGCGACATTTCCTTGCTGAAGACATGGTTTTTAGGGTAGAGTAGCGAATATTCACTCAACTACTCTAACTCGTGCCATTTGTGTTACTTTGGCCCGTTTGGGGTCTATTTGATGGTTTTCTAGTGTTTTCATGTTAGCACAGGTTTTTGCCGTCAAATAAAGTAGCCAAGGATGTGTCTAAGGCGTTGGAACCTCGAGGAATTGCACTGGAATCGATCCAAGAAGTCAATCAAGCCAAACCAAATCCTGCTCCCATTTACACTAAAGTTTTCGACGAAAATCCCACAGGTTTTCGGCGAAAACTCAAGAAGAAATCGGATGAGATCACAAAGAGAAGTTTTCGGCGAAAACTCCAAGTTTTCGCCGAGAACCCGGCGGTCCGAAAATGACAGGATAAAACAGTCGAGCATTCAAGTCATTTACAAGGGAATTTTCGGCGAAAACTCAAACAACTTTTCGGCGAAAATTCCAGGCAAATCTGGCGGTATTAGGGTTAAGTATAAATACTTAACCGGCGGCTCAATTGCAAGATATACCTGATAATACACATAATACGAATTACCTCGAGAATTCTTACGAGCTCGAGAGCAGAGTTCAGAGTCCGAAGAGTGATGACACTCGATTTGACGTGATTATCAGCCTCATTTAAGCAACATTTCCTTGCTTAAGACATGGTTTTTAGGGTAGAATAACGAATATTCAATCGATTGCCCTATATCGTGCCATTTGTGTTACCTTGGCCCTTTTCGGGTCTATTTGATGGTTTTCTAGTGTTTTATGTTAGCACAGGTTTTTGCCGTCAAATAAAGTAGCCAAGGACGTGTCTAAAGTGTTGGAACCTCGAGGGATTGCACCGGAATCAATCAAAGGAGTCAATCAAGTTCAGAAAATTCCTGCCCGGTTTACAAAGGAATTTTCGCCGAAAATCCCCAAGCATTTTCGGCGAAAATATGTTCACAAACCGGCTGATGTCAAGTGAAGAAAGTTTTCGGCGAAACCCTAAAGTTTTCGAACCGAGAATAAAGAACAGGAGAAAGCAGCCGGCGGACCGTCCATTTACACTAGGATTTTCGGCGAAAATACCAAGGTATTTTCGGCAAAAATATCAGGCCAAATCCGGCGACTTAGGGTTTAAGTATAAATACTTAAACCGGCGGCCCAAATGAGGGAATCACTCATTATTCATCTTTTCAAAATCAGACTTTTGAGAGTCAGCCGACTCTAGGGTCGATAGATAGAGTTTAGAGAGTTCAAAGATCCGTGGAGAGATCGTGATGCCGTCCTTCCACCTCGGAGAACTCGGAGCTTAAAGTTGAATATCCAGGAGATTGAAGCTTCGGCGGGAGTCGTCAGAATTAGGTTTTTCAGTTCTTATCTGTTCTTCCTCTGCATGATGATCTTCGTTGTTGCCTTTGAATCTCTTGTTTCTGATATGAGTAACTGAACTTGTAGAGCTTAGATTAGATGAACCCTAAGTGACCCAGGGCTTTAAAGCGGTCACGGATTGGCGGTAATTAGATTCGAAGTTCAATCAGTTTCTCTTTCATGTTTGGTTTGTTCTTCGTTGTTTATGTTTCTTGTCTGGATTGATCACCTAGATTAGATTCTGGTTAAGCTAAGGATAGAAGCGAACGCTCGCCTTACTTTAAAACATCAAATCGAACAATTAACCCTATAATTGGAGCGTGCCTTTCGTAGGAACCGATTAGGGTTAATTCACTGCAAGAGTAACTCATTAATCATTAGTAATTGCACCAGTTAATTAAGTCGTTACGAGAGGCGACCGTACCCGGGCGGCTAGTTAATCTTGGTAGTTAGAACGGATAGAGCGAACGTTCGCCGGTCTTAAACCTAAGGGTAAGGAGTTATGGTGGTGTATAGAAACCGATTGAATTAGAATTGAAAACCGCTGATCTTGTGATTGTCGTTGCTCTGGTGATCTAAGGGGGATTCGAAATCTAAGTTCGTCTATCTTCTCGTTAGTCAACCTTTTACTTTTCTGTCTTTTATTTTCCTTTGTTCATTAGATTAGAAGTCGTGGAACTTACACCACGCACTAAGTGCTTAAACCTGAATAAAATTGTCAGCTTCTTTGAGTAGTCAATTAGTAGAAACTTTGTGGAATACGATCTACCCTAGCTTCACAGCTTGGTAGTATTTGATACCGCTAAAACTGCAACATCACATTGGCGCCGTTGCCGGGGACTCTTCTAATTGTTTGAAAGAAGAGTTGGCAAATTATTCTTCTACCTTTCCGCCTTACCATTTATTTCCTCTATATTTTCATGATTTACCTGGGTAGTGCTTCTGAGTTTTGATTA
Source organism: Linum lewisii (assembly GCA_034768395.1). Taxonomy (NCBI): domain Eukaryota; kingdom Viridiplantae; phylum Streptophyta; class Magnoliopsida; order Malpighiales; family Linaceae; genus Linum; species Linum lewisii. Next base: position 61,590,975 of record CM068297.1, on the reverse strand, counting down.
TGCAGGATAACAGGTGGGATGACCGGTACCGAGAGCGGTACATCAATGAAGCACCATATCCCAAAGATTATCAAGAGTTGTTACATCATCAACAACAACAAACGGCGAGAATTGACTCCTTCTTTGATAATATCTTTTCAGTGCTACAAGCTCACCAAGAGATACACCAACAAGAGCATCGAAGAGACGCTAGAGATAATCAAGAGATGCTTCATGAACATCAACAATGCTCGTCGAAAACCCAATCTGCCTTGGATAATATCTCTTCAGTGCTACAAGCTCATCTCGCGACGGACATCAAGCTCGAGCAACCAAAGCAGTTAATGACAGAAGACGCTCAAGAGCTGTTCGAAAAAGAAGATGATGATCCTATCCATGACTATTATGAGCTAGAAGAATCCTTGGCAGTGGTGGTTGATGAAGACATAGAGCCAATCCATCTTGAAGTTGAAGCCGAAGAGGAGCACATAGAGATTGAGGAGATACCCTCACCTACACTTCCGCCGAGTCAACCTGTAGAGAAGATGGAGCTCATTGATCATGCCGCGCCGTACTACCTCTTTCCTCCTCGAGTAGGAAAATTCAAGAAGAACTGGTCATCCAACCAAGATCGCGATCTATTGGAGCACTACCGGCTATATCACCCTTCTGGAGTGCTACATGGCACTCAACCGCTGGCCTTGAAGAAGACGATTGACTTCAAGGAACTCCTAAGTTGGGGTCCCTAACAGGTATCGTCCGGCTCAAGGACGTTAAAAGAGAGCGCTTCGTGGGAGGCAACCCACGGCTGGAGTGCGTTTTTTTTGATTTTTGAGTCAGTCTTTTTCGTCGTTCGAATCAGGTTCGGGGGAGCCAAAGTGTCAGTTTAATTTCCTTTTGTTTTGATTTGTTTTCGGTTGGGTTTTTGAAAAAAGAAAAAAAGGGGTTTTAAAAGAAGTTTTCGGCGGGAATTGAAAATTCTCTCCCGAAAAAATCAAACAGTGAGCCGTTTCTTTATTTTTATTGTTTTGTGAAGAAGTTTTCGGTGAAAATTTCACAATATTTTCACCGAAAACTTGTGTTGTTTTGAAAATCAGATTCCTTTTTTCGGTCAGATTCTAACGCATACTTGATCGTCCAAATCGGAGCTCTGTAGCTCCAGTTATGCCCGAAACAAGTTTTTCACGTTTTTGGCCAACTTCGTCGCTTTCCGTCCATTTTCTTGAGTCGTGTCTTAAAGGTTAGTTGTTGGGTTTTCAATTTCGAATCTTTTGACATGCCGATCATTGATTTTCGATGAGTTTATATTTGGTCTACCTCGTTTTGCGTGCCTGCTGTTTCGGCGTGAATTTTTCTGAACTGATTGAGCTTGGATGATCTAGATTGCTCTAGGAGTGTCGTGCCGTGAATTTGAAAAAAAAAAGAGTCAAAATATTTTCAAAATTCCCCTTAACCTTCTTTGTTCGACTTTTATTCTGTGTGGATCCGGGACACTTGTCCCGGTATCCTTTTGATCTTTTTGTTGTTTTTGTTTTGTAGGATCTTGAGTAGCTACTCCGCTCTGCTCCGGTCGCTCCGTGTTCATCCCCTACATCGATCATCTCGTCACAGGTTCTTCGTATCTCTCTACTCTAGTTTAGTCCTGTGAGGACACAGAACCGTTTAAGTGTGGGGTAGGAGTCTAGGATTATGCATGATCTTGTTTGATTTTCTGTGATTCCGTGGTTCAATTTTAAAATTTCTCTTGCATAGAATTGCTCAATTCTTGACTTTTGATGTTAAATTGACTTCAATTTTGAACAATGACGTCTAGAATGTTCCACTTAGAACCTGTAACCAACGTGTTGGAACTGATATTAAATGAGTCTAGGTTAGAACATATCATAAATCACTTCAATAGTTGAAACTTGAATTAATTGAATTGATAGGTTTGTTAATAACAAAGCTCGATAACACCGTTCTAAGATGATAGATGCTAGCTTCTCCCATGTTTTTCACTCCATATTTGATCACATGTGATTGTGGCTTGAGATTAAATGGAAATCCAATTCGAAATCTCGTGTAAAAAGTTATAACTAGCTAGGATCAAGTGGTTAAATCGATAAATCAAGTGTTTGAGTGGTGAAATTCGAGTTGTGCAAATCAATGTAAAGTTCTTTAAAGTGCTGAAAAAAAAAACCTAGGCAAGCCCGACACCTAAGTGAAGTGTTCGGGTTGAGCACTAGCAAAGGCACAAATACTGTGAGCTAGGCAGGTCCAACACCTAAGTGAAGTGTTTGGTATCGAGCACTAGTATGCAGTAAATAAATTGAAGGAATAAGTTAAAGCTTGAACAAAATTGTTGTTAAAAAGCGGTCCTAGCTAGCACATGTAACGTACAGATCTAGAAACGGATGAAGTCGAGTCAATAGCCACTTCGCTTTTCCTACCTCCACATCCACATCATGGCTAGAGCTTAAAGTCTTTTTGATTAGAATTGGTGTTATCGTAGTCGGTTAATTATGATTAATTGTTTTACCAAGTAACGAGCTTTGTTAAAACTACTACTTGAAGTGTGCAGAAAACAGTGAGATCGAAAACTTATTTGGTTGATGTTCGTGCATGTGTAGGTCACTTTTTCTACGTGGAACAGTCTAAACCAAATTGTTAGAATTGAATCTCGGTTTAATCTCGTGTCATTTGTGAATTTGAGTGTGTTCTAGTTCAATTTGCTTGAGGACAAGCAAAAGCTTAAGTGTGGGGTATTTGATGACACTCGATTTGACGTGATTATCAGCCTCATTTAAGCAACATTTCCTTGCTTAAGACATGGTTTTGAGGATAGAATAACGAATATTCAATCGATTGCCCTATCTCGTGCCATTTGTGTTACCTTGGCCCTTTTCGGGTCTATTTGATGGTTTTCTAGTGTTTTTATGTTAGCACAGGTTTTTGCCGTCAAATAAAGTAGCCAAGGACGTGTCTAAAGTGTTGGAACCTCGAGGGATTGCACCGGAATCAATCAAAGGAGTCAATCAAGTTCAGAAATTCCTGCCCGGTTTACAAAGGAATTTTCGCCAAAAATCCCCAAGCATTTTTGGCGAAAATATGTTCACAAACCGGCTGATGTCAAGTGAAGAAAGTTTTCGGCGAAACCCTAAAGTTTTCGAACCGAGAATAAAAAAAGGAGAAAGCAGCCGGCGAACCGTCCATTTACACTAGGATTTTCGGCGAAAATACCAAGGTATTTCGGCGAAAATATCAGGCCAAATCTGGCGACTTCGGGTTTAAGTATAAATACTTAAACCGGCGGCCCAAAGGAGGGAATCAATCATTATTCATCTTTTCAAAATCAAACTTTTGAGAGTTAGCCGACTCTAGGGTCGATAGATAGAGTTTAGATAGTTCGAAGATCCGTGGAGAGATCGTGACGCCGTCCTTGCACCTCGGAGAACTCGGAGCTTAAAGTTGAAGATCCAGGAGATTGAAGCTTCGGTGGGAGTCGTCAGAATTAGGTTTTTCAGTTCTTATCTGTTCTTCCTCTGTATGATGATCTTCGTTGTTGCCTTTGAATCTCTTGTTTCTGATATGAGTAACTGAACTTGTAGAGCTTAGATTAGATGAACCCTAAGTGACCCAGGGCTTTAAAGCGGTCACGGATTGGCGGTAATTAGATTCGAAGTTCAATCAGTTTCTCTTTCATGTTTGGTTTGTTCTTCGTTGTTTATGTTTCTTGTCTGGATTGATCACCTAGATTAGATTCTGGTTAAGCTAAGGATAGAAGCGAACGCTCACCTTACTTTAAAACATCAAATCGAACAATTAACCTTATAATTGGAGCGTGCCTTTCGTAGGAACCGATTAGGGTTAATTCACTGCAAGAGTAACTCATTAATCATTAGTAATTGCACCAGTTAATTAAGTCGTTGCGAGAGGCGATCGTACCCGGGCGGCTAGTTAATCTTGGTAGTTAGAACGGATAGAGCGAACGTTCGCCGGTCTTAAACCTAAGGGTAAGGAGTTATGGTGGTGTATAAAACCGATTGAATTAGAATTGAAAACCGCTGATCTTGTGATTGCCGTTGCTCTGGTGATCTAAGGGGGATTTGAAATCTAAGTTCGTCTATCTTCTCGTTAGTCAACCTTTTACTTTTCTGTCTTTTATTTTCCTTTGTTCATTAGATTAGAAGTCGTGGAACTTACACCACGCACTAAGTGCTTAAACCTGAATAAATTGTCAGCTTCTTTGAGTAGTCAATTAGTAGAAACCCTGTGGAATACGATCTACCCTAGCTTCACAGCTTGGTAGTATTTGATACCGCTAAAACTGCAGCATCAAAGAGCCAGGAAGAGATCGTGACGCCATCCCTTCACCTCGGAGACTCGGAGCTAGGATTGCAGATTACCAGAGATCAAAGTTCTGCCGGAGTCATCTTAATTAGGTTTTTTAGATCCTTTTCTGTTCTTCCACTGTTCAAGATGAACTCTATCTTTGCCTTTGATTCTTTTGTGATAAACATGAGTAGCTAAACTCGTAGAGCTTAGGCTAGATGAACCCTAAGTGACCTAGGGCTTTAAAGCGGTCACGGATCGGCGGTGATTAGATTCAAAGTTCAATCAATTTCTCTTTCATGTTTGATTTGTTCTTTGTTGTTCATGTTTCTTGTCTGGATTGATCACCTAGATTAGATTCTTGTTAAGCTAAGGATAGAAGAGAACGCTCGCCTTACTTTAAAACATCAAATCGAACAATTAACCTAATCATTGGAGTGTGCCTTTCATAGGAACCAGTTAGGGTTAATCCACTTCGAGAGTAACTCATAAATCATCAGTAATTGCACCAGTTAATTAAGTCGTTGCGAGAGGCGACCGTACCCGGGCGCTAGTTAATCTTGGTAGCTAGATCGGATAGAGCGAACGTTCGCCAGTCTTAAACCTAAGGGTAAGGAGTTATGGTGGTGTCTTAGAATTGATTGAACGAGAATCGAAATCCGCTGATCTGTTGATTGCCAATGCTCTGGTGAACGAAGGGGGATTCAAAGTCTAAGCTTGTCTGTCATCTTTGTTTAACCAACCAATCTTTCGATCTTTTTTTCAGTTTTAATTTTTAATTTCCGTGCATTTCTTAGAATTAGAAGTCGTGGAACTCACACCACGCACAAAGTGTTAAACTTTAGTAAATTGCCAGTTTCTTTGAGTAGTCAATTGTTAGAAGACCCGTGGAATACGATCTACCCTAGCTTTCTAGCTTGGTTGTTTATTTGATTGACCCGCTCTGCAAATCGATTCATCAAATTGGCGCCGTTGCCGGGGACTTCTTTTAATTGTTTAAAAGAAGAACTGACATCTTATTCTTCTACTTTCCATCTTTCACCTTTCCATCCACTTCGATTTTACACTGGTTTTTGTTTGTTTTTGTCATTTGTAGGTTGTTCACAGGTTTATGCAACGCCGTCCTCTTACGCGCTCCCAAACCGACAAGGCTAAGAGTGTAGAGAGACCAGGCAGTTCTGCTCCACCATGACAATCACAGATTCCAAAGAGAGGCAGAACCAATCCACCTCCATCCGTCACTCCGATCAAGATCGAGGAACTGAAGGAGAGTTCCTCATCTCCATCTTCACCGTCATCTTCATCCGCTTCATACACCGAATCACTTTCACCTCCTCCATCTCCTACCATGGATGATCGATTACCACGACCACCACCAAGCGGTGCACAGAAGAGTTTAGCTGACTACAACAAGCCAAGTGCGACTAGCGTTCGATCTTCTATTGCCGTGCCGCGCATTGAAGGAGATCCTGACTATGAGATCAAGATTTCATTCTTGACTATGATCTCTAGGGATCTCCAGTTTGAAGGCAGACCACTAGACAATTCGTGCACGCATCTGGCAGATTTCCTTGATCTCTGCAGCACTTTCAAGAGCGGGAATCTCGACAAGAATACTCTTTGCTTGAGAGCTTTCCCGTTCTCTTTGAAAGGCGCAGCTAAGAGGTGGCTCACTGGCAAACCACCGGGCTACTACACTGACTGGGAGACTCTTGCTCAAGACTTCATCGAAGAGTACTTCCCTCCTTCCAGAACCACAGCCTTCAAAGACAGCATCGCCAGATTCTCTCAGAAGGAAGGAGCGAGCTTATATGATACTTGGAATGAATTCCAAGAACTTCTCTACAACTGTCCTCACCACGGTTTCGAGCAGAGGCAGTTAGCTGAAATCTTTGCTCGAGGTCTTCGTGAAGAATCTGCCAAATGGGTCAATTCCCTAGCTGAAGGAGATTGCACTACACTTACACCTGAAGCTGCTCTTCTTCATTTCGCGAAATGTGCTTCAAAGTCAAGAAACTGGGAGCGACAATATGAAGGATCAAGAAGCAAGCTCGATCTCGAAGCAACCATTAAGGTAGAAGTAGAGAAGCATCTGAAGAAGTCTTCTACACCTATCAAGCCACCGGCAGCCGCTGTCTACGTTGCCGATTGCGACTGGTGTGGAGCTTGTGTGCATAATGAAGGCCGATGCCAGAATTTTGGTAAAACAGAAGTCTGGTCTGCCGAAGAAGTCAACTTCATTCAACAAGGCTTCAGCAACAATTAGAACAGTTATGTTGGCTACCGAAACTACATACAACAAAGGAACTACCAAGATTGACCTCCTTACAATGCCGGCACCAACCAGAACCACGACCAAAACCAAAACAGCCGACCAACTGGTCCAGCTCAGGATCAGAAGCCGAACCATCCGCCGGCAAGTGTCTACCAGCCACCGCACCGCAATCCGGGTAACTATGGAACCGCTCCTGGCAATCGCCAGAATCAATATCTGAATAATACTTATACAGGGCAGAAACATCAGAGGGACAACAACGTTAGTGAACTAGACAAGAAGCTTAGTCAGATCATCTCCAGACTTGACGATCACGACAGTCAGTTCAAGGCCCAAGCTCTTCTCAACCAAGAACAGATTGCACCCGGTCAAAGAATTGAGCAGGCTGTGAACCAGATCTCTAGCATGCTAGCATCTGGTCGACCATTTGGCCAGCTTCCAAGCCAAACTGAACCGAATCCGAGAAAGGAGCAAGCCAAGATGGTATCTATTCAAGATCCAACAGCCTTGTCTACTAATGCTTCTTCTAATTTATGCAGGACTGATGAAGCTCCAGAGAAGAAGGAAGCACCGACGGAGGTGCCTAAGGAGTATGACCCTTCTCTTGCTCCGTACTACGTAAAGCCTCCTTTTCCAAGAGCACTGCTGCCGAACGCGAGGATCGAGACTGCCATGTGGGGAGGTAAAGAAGGATATACTGCCGCTCGTATCAAGAAACCTTCATCGCCATACCCAGCTAAGTGTTCTGATCCTGGTTCTTTCACGCTTCCTTTAGTTATTAATGATTTTGAGATAGAACGTAGTTTGGTTGATCTAGGCACGTCTGTCAATGTTATACCTATGAGTTTATTTGAAAAATTGAACCTAGGAGAACTTGAACCAACTAGCATACAACTTGTCTTTGCTGATAGATCACTGAAAACTCCGAGAGGAGAGATAAAAGATGTTGTTACTAAATGTGGTCCTTTCACGTTCTTAGCTGACTATGTGATCATAGATACTAGTATGGATGATTCTACCATTCTCATAGGACGACCCTTCATGGCAACAACTGGAATGCAAATTAACGTTCCAAATGGTTCCTTGACCTTGAGGGTTGGTAAGGACACGATAACGTTCCGCCTTAAAGATGGAATGAAATATACTCATTTGAATAAAGAATCTCATTGTCTAGCTGTTGAAACTGTGGAGTTGACTCCGGTCAACTCCGTTGCTGACGTCTCTTCTAGTGTTCCTAGATTAATTGTTGTTGCAGATGTTGGACAGATTACCAAGCATAAACCAAAATCTTCTGCTCAAAAGCCACCAAAGAAGAAGGAACTGAAAAGCCTCTTCTTCACAGCCAAGCAAGGAACCTGGCAGGTCCCGGAGGAAGAACCAGAAGAAGAAGACTCAAATGGTCTGGACACCAGTTGTTCCGCCACCATCTTCAGAGCTACCGGCGCTAGAGCAAGTATTGAAGGAGAAGCCAAATGCATCTCCTAAGGAAATACCAACGATCACCGATCCTGGTGATACAAAGACGGAGTTTAAAGAGAAGACGAAGCCGATCGTTCTCATTCCTTCCACCGTCTTCCTTGTAGAGGATGATCTCTCGAGAGAACTTTTTGGTCCGTTCAAGATCACCGAGCACCTTCCCGATGGACGCACGAAGCTCACTCACTCTAACGGGAAGAAATTTATGCTTGACGGAGATGCCCCGAAGCTCTACTTCATGAACTCCGATGCTAGCGTTAAGGAGATCCTGAGTTGGATGTCTCCTAATACCGTCCAGGTATCGTCCAGCTCAAGGACGTTAATAAAAGAGCGCTTCGTGGGAGGCAACCCACGGCTGGAGTCAGTTTTAAATTTGTGTCAAACTCCTTGTTTTAGAGTCGGTTCGGGGGAGCCAAAAGTGTCAGTTTGCATGATTTCTTATTTTTCGTGTGTAGTCTGTGTGTCATCGTTTCAATCGCAAGTTGTTTGAGGTTGTTCCGATTTTTGTCGATTTAATTGTGATTTTCTGAAGTTTGTCGGGATTGTGAAAATATTTTTAATCGTACAGGTCAAACTTTTCGGCGAAAACTGTCCCATTTTTCGGTGAAAACTTCCTTATAAATCCCACTATGTTTTCTGATCGATTTTAACTAAACTTTTCAGCGAAAACTCTATGAGTTTTCGGCGAAAACTCTTTTGAAAATCGGCAGACAATTTTAACTTGAGTTTTTGGCGAAAAAATTGCACAAATTTTCGCCGAAAACCTGAGACAAAATTCACAAAATTTTCCCTTATTTTCCTGGTCACTCTCTCTCTCCCCCTCACTTTGCATTTTCGAAAATTTCAAAAACCTTCCCCAGTTTTAAAACCCCTTCGCCACCGCCGCACCTCTCCCCTCCCTTTTTCGGTCATTTTGAGCCGTAGATCAGTCGAATCGGTGCTCTAGAGCTCCCGTTCTGCCAAACCCTAGTTTTTCTGATTTTTCACCGATTCCTCTCTTCTCGTTTGTTTTCAGCACTCATGGCTTCAAGGTAAGTTGTAGAACTTTTCATTCCGAATCTTTTGACATGTTGAATGCTGAATTTCGTCGGAGTTGACCTTGGTTGACTTTTTTGGTCTACCTCGATTTGCGTGCCGACTGTTTCGTGTGAACTAGGTTAGCTGAATTGCTTTGGCCTGATCTTGCATGCTTAGGGAGAATTGTGCTGAATTATAATACCATTTGATCGTGTGTTGATATGCTTAAAGATCGATTCTTTGCGGTGTTGACTTTTGAGAATTGTCGGTTTGACCATGAATTGTCTATGCTTGTTTGGCTGCCATGTGTGTTCATTCACGTTCATATTACTGTGCTTGCCATCTGCGTTTATAATTATGCCGTCATTTCCCGCTCTGAGCTAGCAATTGCCATGATTAGGGTTCAATGTGCTATGATGTTGACTTTTTGAATGTCAGTTTGACTTCTGATCTCTAATTATGATATGAACATTCCGGCTAGACATATGCATGCTTTGTGATATATTGTGATTACCGGTTACTTAATTTGCTTACCCCCACTCGGTTTCCCTCATTTCTTTGTGAAATTGAGTTTTTCTACTAAGTGTGGGGTGGGTTGTTAGTTAATTAATCTAGTTTCGTTTCTGGCTATAGGAATTTCACTCATGAGCGCAGGACTAAGGCGCGACTTGACACCGCCTCTAGCTCCTGAGCTCCAGCTCCCATCACACCCGCTGCCCACGGCCCTCCACCAGCATTCCCTAGCCGTGTCGGGTACCACTCTACTGTCGCCCGCCTACCGGTGTACTAGTTTGAGCGCTACCAGCGGCTCGAGCATGTTCCTGGAGCTGACGTGCGCCCACTATCCTTGGATTCCCTCCTCGAGTACAACGAGGACTGGTACCAGAATGTGCTCGACTCACTAATACCTTCCAGACTTCTGGAGCTGACCACCATAGCTGCTGACTTCCCAAACGTCGCACTCCAGGAGTTCTGGGCGACATTCGAGCTGGATGAGCATAAGAGAAGGCAGCGCCAGAAGGTCGTCTCCTTCTATCTTGGCGGGGTATATAAGTCATTCACCTACGATGAGTTTGCCGCCCACCTTGGCATCCCCAGGAGCATTACGAGGGTCATTACCTCGGCTGGGAGGACAAATCCGGCAACGGAGAGGAGTACGACGCGCTATGGAGCCACATGACTGGAGTGCCAGGCGATCGGACCACGGCTCATAACTCAGTTAAGTCCCTCTCTCACCCTCTTTATCGCTTTATACATATGGTTTGGTGTCGTTCTCTTTTGTTTGCTCCAGACAAGAGCCGCCACCACATCAGTAGAGAGGAACTCATCGTTCTTCGCGCCATCTGGGAAAGTTATCCTCTTTATCTCGGATGGGTGCTTGCCCGCATACTCTGCCAGAAGACTCAGAAGCCGAGGCCGCCTAGCTCACTCCTAGGAGGCAACTTCGTCGGCCAACTCATCATCTCCCTCGGTATCAGCCACGAATATGGCCCGAACGTCCCACGACGCAGAGTATACACCATCGGAGGTGATTTGGCGGTCGAGTATGCCCTCAAGTTGGACCGTAGTCCCCAAGTAGCGGCAGATCCTCCCCTCCAGCACGAGGAAGAATCAGGGAAGAAGATGATTCTAAAGAGCCACTGCCCCAGCCGAAGCCGGAGTTTGATGATTATATACCCTCGCCACACCATCAGGCAGGGTATGCATACCAGCCCCAGGTGCCCATTCCAGATCCATACCAGGCACCTCATCCTCAGCACCGACCGCATCCAGCTGGCGTCGGAGAGCTGTACGAGCGACCCCAGGAGTGGCGGATCACTAATAACGCCGCTCAGGATGCCAGATGGACTATTATGCAGTAGCACATATGCCGCAATGACCAGAGGTATGAGGCGCAGCTGGCGTGGCAGAGGGAGGTTGGCGACGCCCTCCACATTCCCCCTCCCGATGCGCCTGGCCAGCAGTGAACGGGTTGTATTCTTTTTCTGGTCCTTTATTTTTATTTCTTCTTTTCGAATTTTGATCCAACATTTTTCTGTGTAGATCCGGGACACTTGTCCCGGTTTCCTTTTTATCTTTCATTTGTTTTTGTTTTGCAGGCAGTTGGGATATTCCCTTTGGTTCGCTTTGGTAGATTGCCTCTGCTCCGAGGATCCGTGCTCATGCCCTACACCAACCATCTTGGTCTAGGTTCTTCTACTTCACTCTTCACTCTAGTTTTAGTCCTGTGAGGACACAGTACGATTTAAGTGTGGGGTAGGATGCTAGAGAACCTTGCATGAACTTGATTGCCCTTGATTGTGTTTTTGTGTGCCTCGTGATTCCTTTCCAGTATCTCTAGCATTAGAATGTCTCAGTTCTTGATTTTTGATGTTAAGTTGTTGTTTAATCTTTCATAATGATGCTTAGACTGCTTAACCTAGAACCTGAGAACCAACGTGTATATTTTAATGCCAAATTGCCTGGTCAGAACAGATTTTTAAAATCACACTTGTAGTTTGTAGCCTCGATTGCATGAAAATGACCGAATCCGACTAGCAAACCAAATGTGAGCTTTTGATCCATTGCACGTAACTTGCAATTTCAATTCTTTTTTAGTGGTTTTCTGTTTGCTTGAATGAGTTAGAATTTGCATGAGACCTACTCGAGACCACACGATGACACGAGTTCTAGAATGATAGGGTTACCTAGATTCAGCTACTAAGCCAGATAGCCTACCTAACGTTAAATCCATTAGGTGTAAACCCTTGAGCTTGGCCTGTTCTTTCGGTTCGATATACATTACAGCCACTTCCCATTCTTTCATTCCCCGTTGATCCCCTGTGGTTGTAGTTCTAGATTGACCTACCAGAAGTTGGTTTGTGGTAACCTGCCTATAGCCATTAAACAAGTGGTCTTAGCTATTATGTCCAAACGTGTAAACCCCCCTAGCAACTAAAAGAAAGAATCAACACAAAGAAAAAAATAAAAAAAAGAAGAAAAAAAAGAAAAATTTCGAAAAAAGCAGAAAAAAGAGAAAAGTTTCAAAGTTCTTAGTTCAATAAACGTTCTTCTCCCTACATATGGAAGAACGAAGTCAAAAGAAAAGTCAAAAGAAAAAATCTGTAAAGAAAATAAAGTGCTAGGTTGCTTGAGGGTATCATAGGACGAGCGTTCACTATTCCACCCGTGTATGGTTAGACGGTAGGAAACCATAGGTTAGATTCGAGGGAAGTTAGTCGAAAGCTACACCGCACCAAAGCCATCATCATACATTCCCATCATCCATCGCATCATAAACCCTTCTAGTGTAGAATTCGTTACAGTCTTAGCAGGGAAGTCCTTCTTGACTAGTTACTCGTGTTGTCACAGTGGTGGAGATGTGGTCAAATTGCAAACTTATGACAGAATTCAGTAACAGAAAATTATTGAGAGCAGAAACACGTCCTTAAACATAGAGAGTGAGAGCTTCCCGTTTACTAAATATTTCCTGTGTGAGGAGTCTGGTCGGTCAGGTAAAATTTGTGCATAATTGGTTGCTATTACTTGTCGTGTGCAGTTTTTAGTGAAACCAGGTTGTTTGGCTGATCAGTATGCATGTTAGGTTTCTTGTTCTAGGAATTATCTGTCTAATAATTCATTGTGTTTAATTGAACTTCGATTTAATAAATCTTATCACTTGTGAACATGAGCGTTTCTATTCAGTTTGCTTGAGGACAAGCAAAAGCTTAAGTGTGGGGTATTTTGATGACACTCGATTTGACGTGATTATCAGCCTCATTTAAGCGACATTTCCTTGCTTAAGACATGGTTTTTAGGGTAGAATAGCGAATATTCACTCAACTACTCCATCTCGTGCCATTTGTGTTACTTTGGCTCGTTTCGGGTCAATTTGATGGTTTTCTAGTGTTTTCATGTTAGCACAGGTTTTTGCCGTCAAATAAAGTAGCCAAGGATATGTCTAAGGCGTTGGAACCTCGAGGAATCGCACCGGAATCGATCCAAGGAGTCAATCAAGCCGAACCAAATCCTGCTCCCATTTACACTGAAGTTTTCGGCGAAAATCCCCCAGGTTTTCGGCGAAAACTCAAGAAGAAATCGGCTGAGTTCACAAAGAGAAGTTTTCGGCGAAAACTTCAAGTTTTTGCCGAGAACCCGGCGGTCCAAAAATCACAGGAGAAAACAGCCGAGCATTCAAGTAATTTACAAGGGAATTTTTGGCGAAAACTCAAACAACTTTTTGGCGAAAATTCCAGGCAAATCCGTCGGTATTAGGGTTAAGTATAAATACTTAACGGCGGCTCAATTGCAAGATATACCTGATAATACACATAATACGAATTACCTCGAGAATTCTCACGAGTTCGAGAGCAGAGTTTAGAGTCCGAAGAGCCAGGAAGAGATCGTGACGCCATCCCTTCACCTCGGAGACTCGGAGCTAGGATTGCAGATTACCAGAGATCGAAGTTCTGCCGGAGTCATCTTAATTAGGTTTTTCAGATCCTTTTATGTTCTTCCTTTGTTCAAGATGAACTCTATCTTTGCCTTTGATTCTTTTGTGATAAACATGAGTAGCAAAACTCGTAGAGCTAAGGCTAGATGAACCCTAAGTGACCCAGGGCTTTAAAGAGGTCACGGATCGGCGATGATTAGATTCAAAGTTCAATCAGTTTCTCTTTCATGTTTGATTTGTTCTTCGTTGTTCATGTTTCTTGTCTGGATTGATCACCTAAATTAGATTCTTGTTAAGCTAAGGATAGAAGCGAACGCTCGCCTTACTTTAAAACATCAAATCGAACAATTAACCTAATCATTGGAGTGTGCCTTTCGTAGGAACCAGTTAGGGTTAATCCACTACGAGAGTAACTCATAAATCATCAGTAATTGCACCAGTTAATTAAGTCGTTGCGAGAGGCGACCGTACCCGGGCGGCTAGTTAATCTTGGTAGCTAGATCGGATAGAGCGAACGTTCGCCAGTCTTAAACCTAAGGGTAAGGAGTTATGGTGGTGTCTTAGAATTGATTGAACGAGAATCGAAATCCGTTGATCTGTTGATTGCCAATGCTCTGGTGAACGAAGGGGGATTCAAAGTCTAAGCTTGTCTGTCATCTTTGTTTAACCAACCAATCTTTCGATCTATTTTTAATTTTAATTTTTAATTTCTGTGCATTTCTTAGAATTAGAAGTCGTGGAACTCACACCACGCACAAAGTGTTAAACTTGAGTAAATTGCCAGCTTCTTTGAGTAGTCAATTGTTAGAAGACCCGTGGAATACGATCTACCCTAGATTTCTAGCATGGTAGTTTATTTGATTGACCCGCTCTGCATCGTTCATCAGCAGCTCCTCCTCTCCAACACGAGGATGAGTCAGAGGAAGAAGACGATTCTGAGGAGCAGCTTCCTCAGCCGGAGCCGGTGTTCGACGATCATATACCCTCGCCACAGCAGCAGGCAGGGTATGCATACTAGTACCAGTCGCCCCTTCCGGATCCTTTCCAGGCGCCTCATCCTCAGCACCGACCACATCCAGCTGATATTGGAGAGATGTACGAGCGACTCCAGGAGTGGCGAGTCACAGACACCGCCACTCAGGATCACAGACATCCTCAGCACATGCGCCGCACTGACGAGAGATATGAGGCGCAGCTGGTGTGGCAGCGGCGGGTCGACGACGCCCTCCACATTCCCCCTCCCGATGCACCTGACCAGCAGTGATCGGGTTGTATCCTTTTCCTTGTCTTTTCTTTTTATTTCTTCTTTTCGGATTTTGATCCAACTTTTTTTTGTGTGGATCCGGGACACTTGTCCCGATTTCCTTTTTATCCTTCATTTGTCTTTATTTTGCAGGTAGTTTGGGAGATTCCCTTTGCTTAGGGTCTACCACCTTCTACTTCGCTTCGGTAGATTCCCTCCGCTTCAAGGAGCCGTGTTCATCCCCTACACCAACCATCTCGGTCCAGGTTCTTTAATTCCACTCTCAACTCTAGTTTTAGTCCTATGAGGACACATAACCGTTTAAGTGTGGGGTAGGATGCCAGAGAACCTTGCATGAACTTGATTGCCCTTGATTGTGTTTTTGTGTGTTCCGTGGTTCCTTTCCAGTATCTCTAGCATTAGAATTGCTCGGTTCTTGATTTTTGATGTTAAATTGTTATTCAATCTGTCACAATGATGCTTAGACTGCTTAACCTAGAACCTGAAAACCAACGTGTATACTTTGATGCTAAATTGCCTGGTCAGAACAGATTTTTAAAATCACACTTGTAGTTTGTCGCCTTGATTGCATGAAAATGACCGAATCCGACTAGCAAACCAAATGTGAGCTTTTGATCCATTGCACGTAACCTGCAATTTCAATTCTTTTTGAGTGGTTTTCTGTTTCCTTGAATGAGTTAGAATTTGCATGAGACCTACTCGAGACCACACGATGACACAAGTTCTAGAATGATAGGGGCACCTAGATTCCGCTACTAAGCCAGATAGCCTACCTTACATTAAATCCATTAGGTTTAAACTCTTGAGCTTGGCCTGTTCTTTCGGTTCGATATACATTCACTACAACAAATAATTAAAAAGGTTTCGGATTCATTAGTGGCAGTTGTGGAACCGCCATTATGTAATTACCATTGTGGCGGTTGCATAGTAGCAGTTTTAACCCCCAATGTATAATTTTTATCATTGTGGCGGTTATAACCTCAACAATTGGAAGAGAAAACCGCCACTCGTGTATTTAGCAATCCGTGTCAAGCCTATTGGTCCATTGTGGCGGTTGCATAGTGGCGGTTTTAACTCCCAATGTATAATTTTTATCATTGTGGCGGTTATAACCTCCACAATTGGAAAAGAAAACCACCATTTAGCAATCCGTGTCAAGCCTATTCAGCCAATGGGAAAAAAGACTGAATTTCTCTTTCATCTTCTTCTCTTTTCTTCTCTTTCATTTTCTTCTCTTCATCTTCAACAATCCCAACACCATGGAACCACCGACGACCAAACTTTAACCCTGACGCCGCCGCCAGCCTCCTCTACCTGCTCATCTTCGTCATCTACCTCATCGTCCTCATTCCCATCCTCGCCTCGTCTTCTCCAGCTTCTAATTCGACATCAACTTCCTCTTACTCATGATCGGTATCTCCATCATCATCTTCATCTTTATCTTCCTTATCAGAAAAGTTCAAGACAGCCTCAGCGTCGTCCACGCCTTCGTACGCATCGTCGTCGTCGTCGTTCTCGCTGTAGATCTGGTAGAATAGCGTGTCAGAGCTTGAAGCAAAGTAAGCCTCAGTTGGGATTCCGACCAACTCCACACCTACAACTCCAACCAATTCATTCATCAATTTCGACGGGGAAGGGTTGAGGCAGGTGGAAGGAATCCCAACGCCATGGCGTCGCCGACGACCATGGACATTTGGTCGGAGCAGTGGGAATCGTTCCCAATTAGTTTTTGATTTTTTTTTAAAAAATATAATACCAACAGTGGCGGTTATAACCTCCACAATGTAACCGCCACTAATGTTTATTAATGGCGGTTCCCGACTGCCAATATTAATGGTTTGTGTCGGACGATAAAGTGGCGGTTTTTCTTCTCAATTGTGGTGGTTGTGCAACCGCCACTGTGCATACAACAGTGGCGGTTATAACCTCCACAATTGTGGAAAAAAACCGCCACTTTTACTCCGTTTTGTTGAAGTGATTACAGCCAATTCCCATTCTTTCATTCCCCATTGATCCCCTGTGGTCGTTGTTCTAGATTAGCCTACCGGAAGTCGGTTTGTGGTAACTTGCCCGTAGCCATTAAACAAGTGGTCTTAGCTATTATGTCCAAACGTGTAAAACCCTCTAGCAACTAAAAGAAAGAATCAGCACAGAAGAAAAAAAAATAAGAAGAAGAAAAGAAGAAAATTTTGAAAAAAAAAGAGAAAAAGAGAAAGTTCAAAAGTTTCAAAGTTTTTATTTCAATAACGTTCTTCTCCCTACAAATGGAAGAACGAAGTCAAAAGAAAACTCAAAAAAAAATGTGTAAAGAAAATAAAGTGCTAGGTTGCTTGAGGGTATCATAGGACGAGCGTACACTATTTCACCCGTGTCTGGTTAGACGGTAGGAAACCATAGGCTAGATTCGAGGGAAGTTAGTCGAAAGCTACACCGCACCAAAGCCATCATCATACATTCCCTTCATCCATCTCATTTTAACCCTTGTAGTGTAGAATTCGTTACAGTCCTAGCAGGGAAGTCCTTCTTGACTAGTTCCTCGTGTTGTCACAGTGGCGGAGATGTGGTCGAATTGCAAACTTATGACAGAATTCAGTAATAGAAAATGATTGAGAGCAGAAACACGTTATTAAACACAGAGAGTGAGAGTTTCCCTTTTACTAAATATTTCCTATGTGAGGAGTCTGGTTGGTCAGGTCAAATTCGTGCATAATTGGTTACTATTACTTGTCGTGTGCAGTTTTTAGTGAGGCCAGGTCGTTTGGATGATCAGTATGCATGTTAGGTTTCTTGTTCTAGGAATTATCTGTCTAACAATTCATTGTGTATGTTTGAACTTCAATTTAATCGATCATATCATTTGTGAACGTGAGCGTGTTCTATTCAGCGTGCTTGAGGACAAGCAAAAGCTTAAGTGTGGGGTATTTTGATGGCATTCAATTTGACGTGATTATCAGCCTCATTTAAGCGACATTTCCTTGCTTAAGACATGGTTTTTAGGGTAGAATAGCGAATATTCACTCTACTGCTCTATCTCGTGCCATTTGTGTTACTTTGGCCCGTATCGGGTCTATTTGATGGTTTTCTAGTGTTTTCATGTTAGCACAGGTTTTTGCCGTCAAATAAAGTAGCCAAGGACGTGTCTAAGGCATTGGAACCTCGAGGAACTGCACCAGAACCAGTCCAGGAAGTCAATCAAGTCAACAGAAATCCTGCCTCGTTTTACACTACAGTTTTTGGCGAAAACTCCTCAGGTTTTCGGTGAAAACTCTAGAAGAAATCGGCAGAGCTCACAAGAAGAAGTTTTCGGCGAGAAGTCAAAGTTCTCACCGAAAACTCTGGACTTCACAAACATAGTAGAATCAGCCGATGGAAGCCTCCATTTACAAAGAAGTTTTCGGCGAAAACTCATCAAGTTTTCCCCAAAAAATCCAGGCAAAATTCGGAGACTTAGGGTTAAGTATAAATACTTAAACCGGTGGCCCAATACTTCATACTTGATAAATATACTTTCTCAGAAATAGAATTCTCACGAGTTCTAGACCTAAGGAGTTCGAGAGAGCATAGTTTTAGAGTTCGAAGAGCCAGGAAGGGATCGTGACGCCATCCCTTTACCTCGGAGACTCGGAGCTAGGATTGAAGATTACCGGAGAGCGAAGCTTTGCTAGAGTCATTTTAATTAGGTTTTACAGTTTCTATCTGTTTTATCTTTTCATGATGAACTCTGTTTCTGTCTTTGATTCTGTCGTTATGAACATGAGTAGCTAACATCGTAGAGCTTATACTAGATGAACCCTAAGTGACCCAGGGCTTTAAAGCGGCACGGATCGGCGGTGATTAGATTCAAAGTTCAATCAGTTTCTCTTTCATGTTTGATTTGTTCTTCGTGGTTTATGTTTCTTGTCTAGATTGATCACCTAGATTAGATTCTTGTTAAGCTAAGATAGAAGCGAACGCTCACCTTACTTTAAAACACCAAATCAACAATTAACCTTTTCATTGGAGTGTGCCTTTCGTAGGAACCAGTTAGGGTTAATCCACTACAAGAGTAACTCATACATCGTTAGTAATTCCACCATTTAGTTTAGTTGTTGCGAGAGGCGACCGTACCCGGGCGACTAATTAATCTTGGTAGCTAGATCGGATAGAGCGAACGTTCGCCAGTCTTAAACCTAAGGGTCAGGAGTTATGGTGGTGTCTTAGAATTGATTGAACGAGAATTGAAATCCGCTGATCTGTTGATTGCCGATGCTCTGGTGAACTAAGGGTGATTCGAAGTCTAAGCTTTTCTGTCATCTTTGTTAAGTCAACCAATCTTTCAATCTGTCTTTCAGTTTAGATTTTAATTTGCTTGCATTTTCTAGAATAGAAGTCGTGGAAATCTCACCACGCACAACGTGTTAAACCTGAGTAATCTGCCTTTACATTTGAGTAGTCAATTATTAGAAGACCCGTGGAATACGATCTACTTAGCTTCTAGCTCTTTAGTTATTTGATAAAACCCGCTCTACGACGGTTCATCAGGCCACAACGAACAACCACGTCCTTGACTAATCCCCTAGGTGCTCTCATAGATCTATCAGTAAATACCAATTGCATGCTTATTGGTTTTAATTCATTTAAGTTCAGTTTCTCATATAAGCACATAGGCATGACATTAATGGATGCGCCTAGATCAACTAAGCTATGTTCAACTTCAATGTCATTAATGATGCAAGGCAATGTAAAAGCACCAGGATCGGAGCACTTAGCTGGGATAGGTATAGGTGGCGATCGAGATTGGATGATAGAGCATTCTCCCTTAGAGGGCTTAGAGGGAGTGGAAGATGCATCCTTCTTCTTCTTTGAGTTGTCCTTGTCTCCTCCCTTGGGTAGCAACGCCTTGGGAAAAGGAATTCTTGGCTGATACGGAGCAAGAGGTGGCTCAGGTGCTCGTGTAGTTCTTGGCGAGGTAGTCTTCTCTTCTTCTTCCTCGATCTCCGGTATATCAATAGCTACAACATCAGGAGTCATGGCTGGATCGGGAGATGTAGTAGCGGCTGAGCTCTTGCAAATTTGAGTGGAGACTCTCTTAACGTGCTCATTCTTCGGGTTTTATTCTTTTTGGCTTGGCAGTTTACCGAAGAGACGACCGGTAGAGAGCACGCTAGCGATATTGTTGACTTGGCTCTCCACTCTGTGAGCTTGTGCAATCTACTCTTGGTTCAAGATGGCTTGAGCTTTGAACTGGTTGTCATGATCATCAAGCCTTGAGATGATCTGATTGAGCTTCTTATCCAGCTCAGTCTCCTTGTTATCTTGAGGTATGGAGCGTTGGGGCTGTTGTTCTTTGGTGAATCTAGGAGGGCCTTGATAGTTATTATTCACATACTGATTTTGGCGATTGCTAGGTGTTGTATCGTAGTTGCCTTAGTTTCTATGCGGCGGCTGATATACTCCTTCTGATTGGTTGTTCGGCTTATGCTCTTGGTATGACCCAGATGGTCAGCTATTCTGATGCTGGTTCTGGTTCTGGTTGGCTCCAAAGTTGTGTGGAGGTCGCTCTTGGGAACTTCCCTGTTGTTGAGGTGGCTGGTAGTTGCGGTAACCGATGTGGCCGCCTTGTTGGTTGTTAGGGAAGCCATGAGTAATTATGGTAACCTCATCTATAGACCAGACATCTGCTTTTCCAAAATTCTGGCAACTCCCTCCGTTATGAGCACAAGTTCCACACCATTCACAGTCAGCTACATAGATAGAGGCTGATGGAGGGTTAATAGGCGCGCCAGCCTTCATTAAGTGCTTATGGACTTCTGCTTTGATCTGCTCTTCAATGCTAAGCTTACTCTTGCCTCCTTCTGATTGTCTCTCCCAATTCCTTGACTTGGAAGCACAGCTGGCGAAGTGAAGCATAGAAGATGCTGGAGTAAGAGCGGTGCAATCTCCCTCAGCCAAGGAGTTGACCCATTTAGTAGACTCCTCATTCATACCTCGAGCAAAGATCTCAGCTAGTTGTCTTTGTTCGAAGCCATGATGAGGGAAATTGTAGAGGAGTTCTTGGAATTCATTCCAAGCATCGTATAAGTTGACCCCTTCCTTCTGAATGAATCTGGTAATGTTGTCCTTGTAAGCTGTAGTTATAGAAGGAGGAAAGTATTCCTCTACGTAATCTTGAGCAAGATCGTCCCAGTTTGTATAGTGACCGGGTGGCTTGCTATTGAGCCACATTTTTGCGGGACCTTTGAGAGAGAAAGGTGTTCTTATCGAGACTCCCACTCTTAAAAGTCTCGCATATGGCTAGGAAATCCGCCAAATGTGTGCATGGATTATCATGCGGCTTTCCTTCGAATTGCACATCCCTAAAGATCATTCCCAGGAAGGGGATCTTGATCTCATAGTCAAGATCATCTTCATTGCGTGGCACAGCAATGGAGGACCGAACACTAGTTGCGCTTGGTTTATTGTAATCCGCAAGACTCTTCTGAGCAGCCATTGCGGTGGGAGAAGCTGGAGGCGAATCTGACGACATGGATGAAGCGGAAGAAGATGAGGAGCTCTCCTTAAACTCCTCGATCTTAAGTGGTGTAGAGGATGAGGGAGGATCGATTCTGACTTGCTTTGAAACTCGTGGTTGCTTAGGTGGAGCAGAACTACCCGACTTGTCTGAGTTAATATTCTTGAGATGATTAGACTGAGAACGAGTGAACGAGCGGTTCATAAACCTGTAAACAACCTACAAATGACAAAAACAAACACAACCGGTGTAAAATCAAAGTGTGATGGAATATGAAAGATGGAAAGGTAGAAGAATAAAGTGCCAACTCTTCTTTCAAACAATTAGAAGAGTCCCCGGCAACGGCGCAAAATTGATGAACGTTGTGATGTGTGCGTCAAATAACTAGCCTACTTGGAAAGTAGACTAGATCGAATCTCTCGAGGTTTCCTCTAATTGACTACTCAAAGAAACTGACAAATTATTCGGGTTTAAACACATTGTGCGTGGTGTGGATTTTACGACTTCTAAACTATGAAGCAAAGAAATTGAAATGAAAACAAAAGACAGGATGAAAGATTGGTTTGACTTAACAAGATGATAGACAAGCTTAGACTCGAATCACCCTAAGATCACCAGAGCATTGGCGATCACAAGACCAGCGGTTTTCAATCCCGATTCATTCAGTTCTCAGACAACACCATAACTCCTGACCATTAAGTTTAAGTTCGGTGAACATTTGCTCTATCCGATCTAACTACCAAGATTAATTAACAGTCTGTGCATTCACTTCTACAACGGAAAACTATCTGGCGCGATTACTAGTGATTTATGAGTTACTCTAGCAGTGGATTAATCCTAAATGGTTCCTACGAAAGGCACACTCCATTGAATAGATTAATTGTTGATTTGATGTTCTAAAGTGAGGCGAACGTTCACTACTATCCTCAGCTTAACAAGAATCTAGTCTAGGTGATCAAGGTAGAAAAGAAACACAGCCAATGAAGAACAAATCAAACATCCAAGAGAAACTGTCTGAATCTGAATTTAATTACCGCCAATCTGCGACCGCTTTAAAGCCCCGTGTCAATTAGAGTTAATCTAATCTAAGCTCTACGAGTATAGCTACTCATATTCAATACAAGAGAATCGAAAACAGTCAGGGAATACATTTCAGGTAGAAAGAACAGAGAAGAACTTTCAAAACCTAATTTGATGAATCCGTGAAGCTTCAATCTCAAGAATCTTCAACTCCTAGCTCCAAACACTCCGAGGTGGAAAGACGGCGTCACGATCTCTCCGTTACTCCGAGGATGCTCTCAACTCTCTCTCGAACTCTCAAGTCTAGAAATTAATCCGTGGAAAACGTATATCTGAATGATGTCCGCCGGTTTGCTTAAATAGGGTTTGTCCAAAGCTGCGTCGGAAAAGGAGAGACTTCTTGAGGAGAGACTTCTCAGCGAGAACCTTGAAAGTTCTCGCTAAGAACTTTAGTTCAGAAGCTCCTGTTTGTAATTCCTCAATAGTTTTCGGCAAGAACTTTGAAAGTTTCTCACCGAGGACTTCTTCTGAAATTCGCCTAGATCTTTCTGTGTGGAAACTCTTGGCGAGAACTTTGAAAGTTCTCGCCGAAGTCTTCAGTGTTAACAGGGGAGGTTCTGGTTTCTAACTTGTTTGATTTCTTGCTCGATTCTGGGCAATTCCTTGAGGTTCCTTCGCTTCCCGAGCACGTTTGTGGCTACGTTATTGATGGAAAAAACTTGTGCATTCACAAAAGCACTAGAACACACATCAAATAGACCCATAACGGGCCAAAGTAACCAAAATGGTAAGAAATAGAGCAATCATGTGAAAACACCCTAAACTACCCCAAAACTCGTGTCTCAAGCAGGGAAATGTCGCTTAAATAAGGCTGATAATCACGTCAAATCGAGTGTCAACAATATCCTTCATCAACGAGAGCAACAAGGAAGGTACTGGAGACCGCAAACATTGGTGGATGGAAGCTGTTTGGCAATGGCAGACATCAATATAGAGGACATCATGTTAGAAGGATACCCGTTAACTTGGTGTCGAGCAAAAGGCTAAGCTCACGGGATTGAATCATAACTGGAAAGAGCCTTGGTGAATCAGCTGTGGTTTACCAAGTTCCTGGGTACTTTACTGATATATTTACTGTTGGAGGTAGTTGTCCCCAATCTGTAACTGATGAAATTGACGGTATCATAACTGTTGAGGACAAGGTGTTCCTAACTTCTCTAGTCACAAAGGAGAAGTTCATGAAATCATAATTTTCTATGGATGTTGAGAATCTCGGGGTCAGATGGCTTTAACTCGGGATTTTACTTGTTCTTTTAGCAAGAGATTGGCGATGACGTTTTAGGGTAGGAATCAGATGGATTGAAGAGGGTGTCATGCCGGAAAAGGTGAGGGAGACAAACATTGTGCTACTTCCCAAGGTGGAAGAGCTAAAGTCGATGAAGAAGTTGAGGCTAATCGTGCTATGTAGCATAATGTACATGCTGATGGCTAAAGTCCTTGCTAATAGACTCTGGGTAGTGATGTCGAGCTTATCTCGGAAGAGTAGTCAACATTCCCGTCAGGTAGATCTATTGTTCATAATATTATTGTGGTGGCTTTTGAAACCCTTCATAACATGAAACACAAAAATAATCAAAAGTTTGGAGAAGTGGCGATAAAGATTGACATTTCGAAGGTGTATGATCATGTGGAGTGGCAGTATTTGGAGTCAATTCTGCGCCAAGTGGGGTTCCGTGAGAGATGGGTTTTCTTAATGATGATGTGTGTCTCCTTAGTTTACTATACTATTTTGGTTAGTGTTGAGAAGGTGGGGTTGATTATTCCAAGTAGATGGCTTCGACAAGGGTGACCACTTTTACCGTTCCTCATCATTTTGTGTGTGGAGGGGTTATCAGGACTACTAAGGAAGGTGACTAGAGTTGGGGTTATACACGGGACTAGACTTTGTAGAGGTGTGCCAAGATTCTCACACTTGCTGTTTGCTGATGTTAGTTTTGTTCTTTATGAGAGCATATATTATGGAGGTTAGAGCGTTAAAGAATATTCTAAATACATATGCGGCAGCGTCGGGGCAACTCATTGATTATCAAAAGTCCTGAATTACCTGCAACATTGACACATCCTATGTTGGCTCAGTTTCAGCTGTCACAGGTATCTCTAACCCAGTTGACATGGGAAAATACTTAGGCCTCCTGTCTTGTGTGGGGAGGAATAAGCGAAGGATATTCATGCAAATGAAGGAGAAGATGTGGATGAGAATGCAGTTGTGGAGAGGGAGGAAATTATCAAAGGCAGGAAAAGATGTATTACTCAAAGCGGTGGCACAAGCTATTATAACTTACTACATGAATTCTTTTTTGCTCACAAAAATAGTGGTGGAGGAGCTAGATAGGATAATGAATAGATTCTGGTGGGGGTATGAAAGGCCGAAGAGGAGGTGGGATGGCTTGGATGCTAAAGGCTCATTGTGAGGAAAGAGTACAGTGGCCTCAGGTTTTGAGATTTTCTCTCCTTCAATCTAGCTATGCTTGGGAAACAAGGTTGAAAATTTCTTTCCAAGCCAAATGCTTTAGTTTCCAGGGTTTACAATGCTAAATACTTTCCCAAAGGGGATTTCTTATCAGCTTTTGAGGGTGCAAACCTTATCTATGTGTGGAGAAGCATTTGGGCGAGCCAAGAAGTAATCAAGATGGGGTACGATGGAGGCTTGGAGATGATAGGCTGGCGAAGGTGTGGAAGGAATATTGGTTAAGAGGGGTGGAGGAAGCAAATGTTCTTATAGTGGGGGGTGTAGGTCTGGAAGCGATGACTATTAGTGAGTTGCTCATTCTAGGAATCTCGAAGTGGGATGAGGAGTTAATTAAAGAGATCTTTGACGAGCATGACACTACGTGTATCCTGGGTATGATGCCGCCTCAGGGATAGGAGGAAGATGAATGAATATGGTCGCTAAGCAAACATGACGATGACATGGTTTGCTCGGCGTACATGTTAATTAAGGACACTTTATTGTGTGATGTCAAACTTCGGGTAGAAGGGATTGGAGGAAAATGTGGCATGATAATGTACCACCAAAGATAAAGCACCTTGTTTGGAGGATCCTTTGAGGACTCCTGTCGACGAGGGTGGCCCTATCTCGAAATGGTATTGATGTTGTCAACTTATGTGGCTACTATGGAATCGAAGAGGAGAGCCTGAAACATCTTTTCTTCATCTGTTGTCCAAGAAGAGGCTGCTAGGAAGTGGCTGGAGTTACGTCGGTAATTGAGACAGCCTAGCTGCACGATGGAGGAGCTAGGAAGTGGATCTTAAAAGTGCTCGAAAATGCTACAAAAGAGCAGATGGGAGTTGTTTTCTCGCTGCTTTAGTCCCCGTGGAGAGAACGAAATGAGAGGGTTTGGAATCAACACTCCAGGGAACAAAATGGGAATAGAGCGTATGGTAGAGTGGGTTCTTGCTCAGCTCACTAAGAGAGGAACTATAATCAGAGATAGAGAGGCCGCATACAGTAGATGGCATAAACCTCTAGAGGGTGTGATGAAATTAATATCGATGTCGCTATTGTTAGGGAGCATCACAACCACGAGATGGGAATGATAGCCAGAGATGGGGAAGGGCAGTTGAACGGGTTTAAGCTGACCTTAATCTCCGGAGTACTACCGGCCAAAGAAGCAGAGGCGCTCTGTCTTGTTGAAGCGATTTGATGGCAACGAATTTGAGGATAGTGCACGTGGAGTACGAGACAGATTGCATGTACATGAAGTAAGTAATAGAGCAGTTGACTTGGGATGCTATAGAGTTAAGAAGATTGACCCGAGAGAGTAAGAACCTTTTGATTTCTCAACGGCAGTGTAATGTTACCTATGTTAGGAGAGAATGTAATATGACCACAGATGGTCTGGCAAAATGATCTGTTTACTCGGTTGGCTCCGTTATAGGAGGGGTCACTTCAGAATGGCTTGTGACAATAATGTATGCCATTTTTTTCGATTGCGAACCATTAATAATATTGATACTTTTTCTTACAAAAAAACACGTTCAAGCCATAAAATGGGTATCGTGTTTCATAAGGAGGCTGAGAGTTGAAAAAAGTGTTGAAATGCTGAAATTCAAGGAGAGCCAATAGATGAGAATCTCATTTGATGGTGGAGAAAGACTCAAGGATAGGTATGATATTTTGAATAAAATATATTTAAAAAAATTCATTTTTTTTCTTTCCCCTTGCATTCTTATTTAATTTATATTTTTCATATATGAACTTGAAATTAAATAACTTTTGTGCCAAAATCTTTCTGTTTGAAAGAAGAATCCAACAAAATTAAACTATATATGCTTTCGATGAACTTTTAAAATCATGTGTTTTTAATCTCTCTTAGATTTGCTAAGCAGTAATCGGTACTTGAAAATTAGCTATTAGTATATTTCATGGTATACCTTAAGGGGTTTCATTAGTATGTCTACATTTTAGGGATCGATAACTATGTTTAAGTTTCAAACCCTATTATTTCGAATAACTAAGTTTCATGATTAAATACCTGCATTTTAGGGTTCAATGTCTAGCTCAAGAGGTTTCATTCATACGTCTATGTCTTAGGGGTCAATAAATACATTCTATGGATCAATAACTATGTTTCAGTTTCATACCCTATGATATCTTATAACTATCTTTCGTTATTGAATACATACGATTTAAGATTAATTAAATATGTTTTATGGGTTAATAATTACGTTCCAGTTACATACCATATGATATCTAATAATATGTTTCATTACTAAATACACACGTTTTAGTGTTCAATATCTACCACCTATTATTTAGGGTTCAATATTTGCCTCAAGATGTTTCATTTGTACGTCTACGTTTAAGGATAAATAACTACATGTATGGGTGAATAACTACGTTTTAGTTTTGATACCCTATGAAATTTAACAACTACATTTCATAACTGAATACCTATGTTTCAGGTTTCAATATCTACCACCTTTGTCTCAGGGTTCATTATCTACCTCGAGGAGTTCCATTCGCATGTCTACGTTTCAGGGATCAAATAACTATGTTTCAGTTAATACATTCTGATGTCTCATAACTTTGTTTTGATAGTTCAATATCCACCTCAAAGAATTTCTTTCATACGTATGTTTCATCGGTCAATTATATTTTAGGGATCAATAACTTCGTTTCAGCATACCCTGTGATATCTCATAACCATGTTTCATGGCTCAGTAACTACGTTTCAAAACTTCACCTAAATAATTGCCCTTTTATGGACGTCACTCGTGTTTTTTAGGGTATGTCTACGTTTCATGTGTAATCTCAAAATAATATATTTTAAAAAAATCTTGAATCCTACCAAGATTGATATAGTTAGATTCGTCTTCGAAAAAACTGTCTTTCTATATAAAAAATTCATATTAATATGAAAATCCCTAGAGTTTGTTTATACAAAGAAAAATATGAAAAAAAATTCAAAAATCAAAACAAAATCGAAGAAAAGTGATAATAAAAAAACAGAAAAAGAAGATAAAAGAAGAAAAAGAGCTCAAGTTGTAGAATAGTTCGAGATCGGAGGTTGTCATAAGAAATGAACTTAGAGAAGCCATTAACTATGCTCTTACCATACTGTAGATTATTCGTCTTAGCTAATTCAGATGGAGTCATTAGTTTAGAGTCACATAGGGTTGAGTTGATTGCCACTTCATATTTTACTACACTACTTCCTATATATTAGATCACCTCTCCCTCATTCCCATCCTAATCAACGACCATTTTATTAGTTTTACTTTCATACATAGTGGCAGAGACATGGGTTAGTATGCAAGCTTATGGCATGTTGGCACAAACAAAACGAATTTGTGCATAAACACGTCCCTAAACACAGTGTGTGAGATATTTTTCCATCTATTAAATAATCTCGTGTGAGGAAGTCTAGTTAGTTGATTTGGAATATTGTCTAATCTATTAAGCGTGGTGGTGTCCATAATGTAGAGAGGCTTTGATCTTCTAGATTTATGTTTGGATGGGAGTCGATTATGTGATTGTGTGTTATAGGAGCTTTGAGGATACAAATTTTATTTCATTGAACCTAGCTTGTGAATCAGTTATATATTTTGGACATTGCTATATATTCTTTGCTTGAGGACAAGCAAAAGGTTAAGTGTGGGGTAATTTGATGACACTAGATTAACATCGTTCATCTTCTCATATTATGAAACATTTCATGCACTTTATGCTATTTTTTGTGTCAGTTTATGGGACTTTACTTATTTGTGATGATTTCATGTGTTTTGGTGTCTTTGGCTCATTTTAGGGTTGTTTGATGTCATCCTTGTTAGTATATGATCGGACCAAAAGGGTCTCTATATTATACCTAGCTTTATGGGCTAGGGTCGTATTTAGGGTCTCCAAGTTAAGGGTACTCAACTAGGAAGAGGGTTTTTGAAAGTTTTGTGTGGTTGAGGTGCCACGAAGAATGCAAAAATGAGTCAAGAAACAAAAGTCAACTGAAGGTCAACCATACACAAATAGTCAGCTGGGCTCAATGCGCGAGGAAAAGGGTGGAAGCGTTCAAAGACACTTCAAACAACACTAAAATGATGAAAGAGAGTGAAAGGAATGAGAAAGGTAGGGCAAAGACAAATACCCCCTAAGATAAAGACCAATTTATCAAGTATGTGGATCTAGGATGAACAAACTCATTACAATGCTTTGCAACCAATTAGACATAGTAAACACTCCTAAGAGTCTATTGAGACCTTAGGCAAAGGCCAAACACTAACCAATATGGCTAACATCCTAACACCACTAAGAGGTTAAATGTAAGATTCACGCCAAGTGTTCGACAAAATGTCTAAGAGGAAAATTAACTCAAATGGACTCAAATCTCACCCCTCTCTTGAGTGGAAAAGCGAAACAATCATATACTCTCAAGCACTACAACTAAACAACCTTTTGGGACCATTCAAGCCAATCATTCAATCCACAATCAAGCTTAAACCTAAGATATTTCAAGAACACAAGAAGAACAAGAGCATTCATGGCAAAAGCATCCATAAACATATTGCATCAACATCCCAAACACAATACAAAACCCATCTATCAATATCCATTGGGTTCTACAAGTCTAAAACACTAGAATAACCTAGCTACATGATCACTCGAAATATGTCACTCTTAATTCCACATATTTGATACATATTTGTGTGGTATTTGAGTGTTGATGTTGTCTTTTGATTAGTTTTTGACCATTTGATGATAATTAGTCTTAAATAGCCTCTTGGGATCCTTGCATCCATTTTCAAGCTTCGAGAGGATTTTTTGGTTATTTTTCAAGTCAGTTGATGGAGCACAGAAATATGAAGCCACAGGTTCGAACGGTGATCAAATCGGAGTCCAGATGCTCAAGATATGGAAGAATGAAGAAAATTGGTGTTTCGGTCTCAACACAAGATGGAACAAGCTGTGTAAGAGGTTGCGTCAATGAAAATTAGTGCACAGGCGGTGCATAGCTGGCGCATGCACCGCCCAGGCACCACTTATGTGCCGGTTAGGCGCCAACACCTAGGCTTTAAAAGAGCCATTTTTGGCAATTTTCAAGGAGACACAATTTCGTTCTCAGCTCGATTTTGACGAACACATTCGACCTCCAACACTTATCGAAGCCCAAAAATCATCATCCTTCATCCCCAACATCATAGAAACATTGAGTGAAGATCGGAAATCCTCCAAGCTCGAAGAAATCGGTGGATCATTCTACCCCTTTCTTTCTTGTATTTCCTTGATTCTTACTATGACTTGATGTAACTAAACCCCCTAAGGTTCGAGTGAGTGGAACCTTAGGGTAGATTGATGATTGATTACAATCTTATACTCTTGGATTGATTTGGTTTAATTTCAAGTTCAGATGTGATTCAGACTCATGTGCTTCATCCCATTTCCTCTCCTTGTATTCTTGACCTAGATGAATGATTAGGTTGCTATTTGATTAGGTTGTTATTTGATTTGGAATGAATTTAATCATAAGCTTTCCTATCATTTATTATCATGAGTTTGATCTTAGTTTGTATCATAACTCAAGAAAGAGCATGTTAGCTATGACTTTTTAGGTTGAAAACCCCATAAGCATTTCATCCAACACTTAGTGTGCATTCTTATTAGTAAGTTTAAAGGTAACCCATACCCAATTGATTGATGGTTTGTACTTAGTCCTATTGACTTTACCCATGAGCTTTCGGATACATGTCGGTGAAGTGTTGAAAGCTTCGTCTTTGGCTTGCTAGGACTGTTTCATCCATTGTTGTGTATTTCATGATTCATGATCCTGAAGGGAAAACTTGTTTGACCCTTATCTCTCTCCCATTCCATCTCCTTTGTGTTTTGTCTTCGTGCTCACTTGATCGAATTGTTGTCAACCCCTACTTCTATGCTATTTGATCCCATGCTTGAGTTTTATATGCGATAACTTGAGTCTGTCTTGTCCTGTGATTGCTTGAAGTGTTGATTGTGAGTGTCCTACCCCCTTGAGCACCTCACTCTGAATGAGTAAGATGATATAAGAGACCCACAGGAATACGACTCTAGCTTCGAGCTAGGTATCTTTGTTAAAGGAGGTTTTCCTCTTGATTAAATTTTGGCACCATTGTCGGGGACCTCTTTTATTCGGTCTGAAAGTTGTGAGAGACTGGGCTCCACCCTTTTATTTTGCTTTGTTTTTAAGTTTTTGTTTGTTCTGTTTGATTGATCTCTTATTCTCTTTTCTTCTTGTTATGGAGCCACTTTTACTCGGGTAGTTCTTGCTTGAGCATTCATGCAAGACTATAACGGAGGCGATCGATGGTTGAACCAAGATGAACCTTACCAACCGAACTACTACTCGGATCCCACCTTCGAAGAAACTCCATCTTTGCGCTGCCACCAAGACATCCATGATGATGATACTCTTGCTGAGAGATTTGAAACGTGGGATGAGAAGGTGCAAGTTATTCAAAGGGAGTGTGAAGAGAGGAATTTCCACTTGGATAAAACCGTGGATGCAGTCGAGGAAGACCTCAGGTTTCTCAGGGAAGAACTCCTTGGTTGTAATAGGGAGGTCACAGTTGAGGAGGTGAAACCTAAACCAACGAAGCCTCTTGAGATAGATGCTGGGTGTGAAGTTCGTGAGGTTCTAACCACCATTTGGGATGATGATCTTCAACCAGAGAAATAGTAGGTGCTTGCAAAAAGGGAGCTTGCTGAATTTTTAGGATGACATTCTAAGGACGAGGCCACTTCCCCAAGCAAGGTGGTAGATACTATCGAGGTCTCCACCCCCGACAAGAGCTTCTCAGTTGCAGCTCCCCCGGAGAAGTTGAACTCTCCATGACTTTGGCCTCGTGATGACATTTTTGTGTCAAGAAATTGATAACAAGAGCATCACACCCAAAGTCAAGGACAAGACGATTGAGGAATCGCAACAACAATCGTCGGAAGACATCTCGAGCTCCATTGGTGGCTTAGAGATTGTGGAGGCCATTGGAGGTGACACTCCATACCTTATTTCCCCCCTTCAACCTCCCACATGCAAATTTGGAAGAATGTTAAGGGGAGGGAGAAGGAGCACAACCATCCTACAAAAGCAATTCAACCACTGGCTCCTGAAGCTACTTGGCCCTCAAATGCCAAACTTGAAGAAATTGATGGAAATCAAAGAGGTGCTAAGTTGGATTACACAACCTTTCGGGTATTGTCTAGGTCAAAGACGTAAAAGAAAGAGCGCTCTTGGGAGACACCCTTATGTATATGCATTTAAGAATTCTTCTGCATTTGAGAATTCTCTTGGGAGCACCACAAATCCCAATAAACCGAAAAAAATAAAAAGTCAAATGATAAGTCCTCGGTCATAGCCTTCACTCTTCTAGCTCAACTCCACTACCATCAACTGTTGCTCCAACCTCGACAACTACTTCTAACTGAAAAGAGAGACTGGGAGAGGATCAGTTTCCTAATGAAACTGAGTGAACCCACTGGTCTTAACTATGCGTCGAACTACCTAGGGAGCGTCCCAAACTCCCGCACTAACAAACAACAGTGGGACCCATCATTATGTCTAGTTCATTTTAACAACCCAATAAGATAGTTCTAAGTGATCATTCAATTCCCATCATGCATCACCTCAAATCAACATCATCCAATCATCATAAACAATCCAATCCAATCCTACGTCATAAATTGGATACCAACATCCACATCATCATCACATATCATGCCATAATAAACAAGGATCAACATCGCTGCTCAATCATGCCATAATAAATAATAATTCACCCACATGTCCATACTTATAAAAACGCATACACACATACGCACACGCACATTCACACAATCAAGTTCAAGTTTGTATCTAGGTGATTTAATTAGGTGCCAAGAAGTTTATCCTGCACTACCCCTGCCGGCCAGACGCACCTCTCTCTCTTGAAGAGTGGCCCATGACGCATCCTCTCCCTTGAAGGATACAACGAAACCTTTCCCTTGAAGGAATCGTAAACAAGACTCAACCATGACAAAATCATGCCTTTCCCTTGAAGATGTGACTGCACCTCTCTCCATGGAGAGGCACTAGCACCCATAATGCAAATAAGGGGCAGTGTAGGCTCCTACCGGTTCTATCAATTTAATTTCTTTTAACACAACCACATTAATTACCACACATCAACAATACAATTCCAATAAACCAATTCCATGTACCAATTCACTCCAACTATAATAGTAAAAACAAATGTTTGATCATGTCGTAAGGTCTAGGGCCACCCTTCTGTTCATCCTTCTAGGATAATTTTACAATGGCAGAACCATCCACTTGCACCCAACATTCCATAATCGTACTATATTACAACCACATATATATACTGCACACTCAGGAATTAAACTCTCATTTCTAGCCACCTATTCAAACCAAACATCCAATCAATTCAAACTACACATAAGCACATCAACAATCAATCACCAAAACACATAATTAACCATTTTCAACTTTCCAATTCATGCATCCCTATTAATCACTAAGTTGGATTGTAATTCCTCACATCTCTACCTATCGACTTTAAGCCCTCACCTTAGCCTAAATTTCAAACTTTGAATTCTTCCTGAGAAGATCTATCTCGTCGTCCTGATTTCATGGGTCCTGACAGTTTGACAGTAAGAGCTCTATCAAAGAAGTTATGCCCGAGTCTCTGAATCACCAACCAAAACCTCCAATCCAAACTGCCAAACAAACCCTTAGGGCCGAATTTCCAAAATAAACCACAGACTAACAGTGATAGCAAGAAGGCCACTTATCTTCCCCAAATGACAAGGAGGTCACTTGACTTCATACCTTGTCTCGAATGATCATTAAACTTCTTCAAAGGGACTAAAAGTCCCTTCTTCTTCTCTGAACAACCACTGGCTGCTGACGAGCCACACCGGCCACCTCTGTCGTCGCCCGACACCACCTGAATCCTCCTACACTTCTTTGCACCCTCGAATCCATGAACCATCGCCGCCACGGAGTTCATCTCCTTCTCCGTTCTCTCGCTTCCATCAACGCCGTCGCGACACCCTCAGTTTTTGTGCGCTAACTTCCACTCTCTCGATTTTTGTTCCTGCCCTCTACTGAACCCAGCCGACAAAACATAACCACCAACTCTCACTTTTTCCCCTACCTCGATTTATGTGAATCCCCAAAAATGGGGGCAAATAGTCAAATGCTGATAGGGGGTATTCAACACCATGCTGAACCCTATATGAGACGTTAGATCAATCTTGTGGTAGGGAATGGAGGTAACGTGCAAGGGGTATTTTTGTCCAATCCGGATTCATATATTTTTGGCGCCCTGTACGTAATTTGAAAGGGTCAAATACTTAAAAGGTCCTGAAACTATAGGATGTGTTACAAACTCGTCCTAAAACTTTAATTCGTTATAGAGTCGTCCTATTACTATGAAATAGGTTACAAAGTAGTCCTAATGACATCATAAGTATACTTTTTAAACCATTTTGCCAGGTCACCAATGACATGTCATCGAAAATATAATTTAAAATTCATCTTAAATTGATTCAAATCTAGAATTATATCAATATAACTTACTAGATTTCATTTTGAACCAAAGTTTATCATGTAGATGAGTTATGATTAGGTTTTCATTTGAACATGTGACCCCTTCCACGGAGGTGTAGTTACTTTACTAGTAGACTACAAGATCTTCCACATCATGTAGATGAGTTAAGATTTGGATTTGAATCATATTGTTGACTTTGAATCATCTTTTAGATGACATGTCAACAGCGACACGGCGAAATGGCAAAAAAAATACACTTATGACGTTACTAGGACTACTTTGTAACATGTTTCATAGTAATATGATCACTCTGTAACGGATTAAAGTTTTTGGATGAGTTTATAACCCGCCCTATAGTTTTGGAACCTTTTAAGTATTTGACCCTAATTTGAAATGCTGATTTGACGGGAGAGAGAATGAACGCCCCCTATAAATACAAATCCAGCTATCATCATTACACAAATTTTCTTGCTCCTCGTTTCTCTCTCCCCCATTTTATTTGTACGAAATGCCGGACGCTTCTGAATGTATGTCCGTTTTGTAACATTTATTCATCATATTCGTTGTGGCTTCTATGTCTATTGCAACATTCGTAATACTTTTAGCTTCTATTCACATAACAACATATTTTTTCAACATTCGTAAGACTTTCCTCTCTCCTCGTATCTCGTTACTCCTATATGTAAGTCCTTTTTATATAGCTTACTTATCCTATTCGTAACCCCACCTATACCTTTTGCAACATTCATATTGTTTTTTTACTAATATTCGTATAAAAACATATTTTTTTCTCAAAATTTGTTTCCCGATACTTGTTTCACTCTCCCGCATTTCATTCGTAGAAAAATGATGCTCGATACCAGAAGGTATGACCCAATCATTATTTTCGTTTATTTTTACACAATTTTTTAATGTTATTCGACTAGTGACATGTTCGTTCGTATGTTGCAAGAGAATGTTCGAATATGCCAATTGATTAAAATCAGATGGCTGATATCGATAAGTTTTCTTAAGCTACGTTGGCTCGTTTAGAATGTTTGTTGAATCGCAGTCTTTGTTGTCACTGTTCGTAAGCTAAATTAACTCAATTCGTAACATCAACTTAACTCATAATCTAAATAATATCATTTCGTATGTTTGTTGCATCGTAATCTTAATTGATACTATACGTAATCTAAATCAACTAAATTCCTAACATCAAATATATTTGTAATCTAAATCTACTAAATTTGTCACAACAATTAAATTCGTAACATGTATCAACTAAATTCGTAACACTAACTAAATTTGTAACATGTATCAACTAATTTTGTAACACCAACTAAAATCGTATTATTTGATTTCCTTATTCGTACTATATAATGACCAATTTTGTGTTGCTGACATGCACGTAGGCGACGTCGTCACAATGTTTGATACAATAGATGATGCCAAGGATTTTCTATGACCATTACACACACCTTGTTGGTTTTGGTACACGAATCAAGTGCCAGAAAAAACATAATCCAATACTTGTTGTTGACAATACGTTAAGGGAGGGGAGCTGTGGCTATAGATGAAACCCCTCAATGCAATACATGAGGTTCATTTGCACTCATGAATGGTTTAGATAAAAAAAACAAAAAATGAGCAGACAAGAAAGATCAGTTAATCCATTGAGGACCACAGAAGAATCAACACTGCAACGTCATTTTAGGGTTCGCGCAAGAGGGGAGATTTTTTTTTATGAGCTACAAGAGGACAGTTTCGGGGACATATTGAGTGTGTTCTGGGAAGACACCAGTATGCAAAGAGAATACTCAGTGTTTTGGGACCCGATCAGCTTCGATAAGACATACCGAACAAGCAAAGATTACAGGCCCTTAGATACTAGTAACCATATACGTAACTTATGTTGACATTATTCGTAAGCTATATCCACTCAATTCGTATTACTTATTGACATGATTCATTTTAATATGTGTGTATATTCGTATTGATATATGACGAAAGTTGTATTCATCGGGTACAATCATCATAAAGACATGGTGATCTTCGATGTTGCGCTCTTGATTGACGAGATGTCCGCAAATTTTCAATGGTTGTTTGTCATGTTCAACAAGTGCATGGGGGGAAGCCAACAAGTATCTTCATAGACCAAGCAGCAACGATTGCAGCCGAGATTAGAGCCATATATCTTCTTCCAGTAACATACCATGGTTTGTGTACGTTCCACATTCTTAATAACGCGGCTAGGAACTTGGGGTCCCTGTGCGACAAGGTAAAAACTTGATCCATCAGTATTATTCCCATAAAATCATTATCGTATATGTTATAATTTATATTTGTATTGTTTGAATATCTTTTACGTACTTGTTTATTAGTTATTTCGCACTTTTGAGATCAGTTTTTTAGCTGAGTTGAGGTACCTGATGTTGGAGGTTGATAGCGAAATAGAGTTTGAGGTACATTTGTTAAGTGGTAACTCGTAACTGTTTTTGAACAATTTCGTATGCTCTGGTGATTTGAAATTTATTTTTCTGGTTGGCTCAATGCTAGCATGCTTAGTTTAAAAAACAATGACCTTGAAAAGGAATACGAAAATATAATATTCGTATTACTTTATGTTCATAATCGTAGCTTTATAATCCATGTTACGTCCTAACTTTTACGTATATTCATACTACTTTAAGTTTATTCTCGTATTAAATTTATAATCTAATATTGGAAAAAGGCCTATTAAGTCCTTGAACTTATATGTTTTAGTCTATGAAGTCCCTAAACTTCGAACTTGGTCAATTGAGTCCTTAAATTTGTAAAATTGGGTCTGCTTAAGAAAATTTGGATGACCCCGTTATGTATTACAGGATGGAAGTTTAAACTGCAATTAATAATAAAGTTTTGAATCCTGATCGCTAAACAAGACAATTTGGATGACCTTTTTGCCATATTATAAATATGAAAAGTTCCGGTGCAATTAATACTTCTAGCCATCGCCGATTACAATACCTTCTTTCCATCCCCAAATTCCCAACTCCAAAGAAATGCCAAAAAGTTAAATCTAAAGGTGAGTAATTTTATGATTTTTTTATCTCCCATCTTGTTTTTATAGGTTTCTGCTCAAACCACCATGTTATCAATATTGTTTGAGAAGAATAGGACAAAAGTGTAGTTGCAGAATGCGCCAATCAAATCATTCTGTGTTATTGGTGTTTGGAAATAAAGTTAGTATTATGTTAATGGATTATATAGCATGTCATGTGATTATTCAAATTGATATGAGTTCTATTTTTGGCCTACAATAGCTCCATTATAGTATATGAAAGTTGTTAGTTTCTTCTGTCTATTTTTTTGTATTGAAGTCTTCTGTCTATTTATGCATAATAACAAACATATTTATTCACTACAGTAGCTTATAAATGAAACAATGATCTGTACAGATACTTGCAATGGGTGATCTTTTGGTTACTTTGTGGTTTCACCATGGAGGATATGATGAATGGGGGCAACTCTCTTATAAGAATAGTGAAGTTTATGAGATCGTGAACTTTGATATAGAGAAGTTAAGTGGACCTCACTTAAGGAAAATCATAACAACTGAGTTGTCTGTCAGTAATATAAAGCAGATATTCTACAAACAGCCAGGAATAGCTGACTTTCGAAAGAGTTTGAAACAAATTTGGCTTGATGATGTTGTTAGTCAAGCATCTCTACGATTTCTTCATGAAGATACAATTGAATTCTTTGTTGAACATGAAGGCGTAAAAAGTGATATTGTGCATAACAGCAGGACAGTTAGTTCTATCGATGAAGTTAATGTATCTATTGGTAGACACACAGATGCATATGAGAACCTCATTGATGTAGAAGTGGAGATAGACGACATGGTAGATGTGGGAGATGAAATTGTTATTGATGTTGAATTGTTATCAGATGATGACAAACCTGAACTTCAAGAAGCAAGAAGAAACATAAAAGGACTGAAGAAGAAACAACTAGAATTATCACAATATGGAAGAGATGATACTACTACTGATGATTACTCTGAGGGTGAAGAAAAAGATAAAGATGATTTGGGTTTTGAACAACATTCTTCGAGAAATAGTTTTGTTCCGGGAACGAGGAATAAAAGGGATTGTCCATATTCTGGCAATGAGTCAAACAATAATGTGGATGTCTTTTCAGAGATTAGAAGTAAGAGACCAGATTTCAATCCTTCGGTGAATAATGGTATGCCAAACTGGGAGACTGGTTTAAGTTTTTAGAGTGTGGTACAACTAAGGGAAGCTATTAGTGACTATGGAGTGTCACTACAACGACAGCTGAAGTACATTAAGAATGATTCAAAGCGAGTGAGGGTTGTGATCACATAGGGTGTACATGGTTTGTTTATGCTAGCCAGGAGAGTAGAGATGGTAGCTTTGCAGTTAAAACATGCAACAATAAACACAATTGCTACAGTGAAAGTACTAACAAGAATAGGTTGGCCAATTCCAAGTTCTTGTTACGTCATTTGAAAGATAGGATATTGGACTATCCTATGATTAGGCGACGCAAAATAAAAGCTATGGTGGAGAGAATGTTTTTTCTAAATGTGTAAATGAGCACATGTAAAAGAGTAAAAAAAACAAGTCTTTAAAGAGATGGAAGGAAATTTCTTAGCTGAATATGCACTATTGCGGGATTATGCTGAGATGCTAAGAGTAACTAATAAAGGATCGACTATAGCTCTTAAGTTAGACATGCAATCTGATCCTCGAAAAGCAATGTTTCAATGATTGTACATTTGATTTGATGCCATTAAAAAGGGTTGGAAGGCTGGATGTCGACCTATAATTGGTCTTGATGGTTGTTTTTTAAAAGGTTTATGCAAAGGGCAATTATTAAGTGCAATAGGTAGAGACTCAAACAATCAAATGTACCCAATTGCTTGGGCATTTGTACATATGGAGACAAAATTTACATGGAGTTGGTTTCTGCAACTGCTAATTGAAGACCTAAGTTTAGGAGATGGAACTGGAATCACACTCATGTCCGACATGCAAAAGGTATTTACACTCTAAAACACTTACTTTTATAGTTAAATATGTCTTGATTGTGTACTGATATATATTTTCATTACTTGTTATAGGGTTTAATTCCATGAATTGCAGAGTTGTTACCTAATTGTGAACACAGAATGTGTGCTAGACATATTTATGCAGCCTGGCAAAAGAAATGGAAAGGAGCTGCTTTAAAGAAACAATTTTGGAGATGTGTGGCATCTACATATCCAGAGGACCTTGTCTTACAGCTACAAAAACTAGATGGGTTAGTAAAGACAAATAACAAGAACGTCAAGAAAAATGGTGAAGATAATCGTCCTTCTGCTCATTTGTTATCTTATGGGTCTAGCTCATGGTCTAAGGCTTTCTTTCAAACGTCCACAAAATGTGATGTCGTGGTTAATAACATGGCAGAAACCTTTAATGGATGGATCAATTTGGTGAATGACGCAGTCGTTGTGATGCGTTTCACACAAATAACTAACAAAGCTAACAAAAGCTAGGGTAGATCGTATTCCACGGGTCTTCTAAGATTGACTACTTCAAAACTGGCAAAATACTCGAATGCAAACAAGTTGTGCGTGGTGTGAGTTCCACGACTTCTAATTCTAAGAAATGTAGAGAAATTAAAACAAATTAAACTAAAGCAGATTGGAAATTAGGGTTTGAAACAGAGATGACAAACGAACTTAGACTTTGAATCCCCCTTCGTTCCCCAGAGCATTGGCAATCAACAGATCAGCGGATTTCGATTCTCATTCAATCAATTCTAAGACACCACCATAACTCCTTACCCTTAGGTTTAAGACCGGCGAACGTTCGCTCTATCTGTTCTAGCTACCAAGATTAATTAGTCGCCTGGGTACGGTCGCCTCTAGCAACGACTTAACTTAACTGGTGAAATTACTAACGATTTATGAGTTACTCTTGTAGTGGATTAACCCTAACCGGTTCCTACGAAAGGCACGCTCCAATTATAAGGTTAATTGTTCAATTTGATGTTCTAAAGTAAGGCGAGCGTTCGCTTCTATCCTTAGCTTAACCAGAATCTAATCTAGGTGATCAATCCAGACAAGAAACATGAACAATGAAGAACAAATCAAACATGAAAGAGAAACTGATTGAACTTCGAATCTAATCACCGCCCATCCGTTACCCTTTAAAGCCCTGGGTCACTTAGGGTTCATCTAGTCTAAGCTCTAACGAGTTTAGCTACTCATGTTTATCACAAAAGAATCAAAGATAAAGAAAGAGTTCATCATCCAGAGGAAGAACAGAAAAGAATCTGAAAAACCTAATTTAGACGACTCTGGCAGACTTCGATCTTCAGTAAACTACACTCCTAGCTCCGGTTCTCCGAGATGGAAGGGATGGCATCACGATCTCTTTCCGGCTCTTCGAACTCTAACTCTTCGCTCCAGAACTCCAGAGAATCCTTAGAAATCGTAATTATGAAAGTATGTTATGATCTGTTATGAGGTATATGTTTTTGGGCCGCCGGGTTAAGTATTTATACTTAACCCTAATCAGTCCGGATTCTTCTGATATTTTCGCCGAAATTATTGAGGAATTTTCGGTGAAAATTCCTTTGCAAATGAAGGGACCTCCGGCTGATTCTCCTGGACTTCATTCTCGGTTCGAAAAGTCAACGCTTTCGCCGAAAATTCCTTCATTTGGCGGCAGTCGATTTGTGTTGATATTTTCGCCGAAAATCCTAGTGTATTTTCGGCGAAAATTCATTTGTAATCCGGGCAGGAATTTGTTTGACTTGGTTGGCTCCTTTGATCGATTCCGGTGCAATTCCTCGAGGTTCCAACGCCTTAGACACGTCCTTGGTTAGTCATTCGATGGCAAAAACCTATGCTAACATAAAAACACTAGAAAACCATCAAATAGACCCGAAACGGGCCAAGGTAACACAAATGGCACGAGATAGGGCAATCGAATGAATATTCGTTATTCTACCCTAAAAACCATGTCTTAAGCAAACAAATCTCGCTTAAATGAGGCTGATAATCACGTCAAATCGAGTGTCATCAAATACCCCACACTTAAGCTTTTGCTTGTCCTCAAGCAAACTGAATAGAAACGCTCATGTTCACAAATGATAAGATCAGTTAAATTGGAGCTCAATCAAACACAATGAATTATTAGACAGCTCGATCCTAGAACAAAAAACCTAACATGCATACAGATCAGCCAAACTACCTGGTCTCACTAATAAACTGCACACGACAAGTAATTAGCAACCAATTATGCACGAATTTGACCTGACCGACCAGACTCCTCACACATGATATATATAGTACAACGGGAACTCTCACTCTCTGTGTTTAAGGACGTGTTTCTGCTCTCGATCATTTTCTGTCACCGAATTCTGTCATAGGTTTGCATTTTGACCACATCTCCACCACTGTTACAACACGAGTATCTAGTCAAGAAGGACTTCCCTGCTAGGACCGTAATGAATTCTACACTACTCGGGTTTATAATGAGATGGATGATGGGAATGTATGATGATGGCTTTGTGCGGTGTAGCTTTCGACTAACTTCCCTCGAATCTAATCTGCGGCTTCCTACCGTCTAACCAAACACGGGTAGAATAATGAACGCTCGTCCTATGATACCCTCAAGCAACCTAACACTTATTTTTTTCTTTGCACAATTTTTTCTTTTCAGCTTTTCTTTTGACTTCGTTCTTCCATTTGTAGGGAGAAGAACGTTTTATTTGAACTATACTCTTGAACTTTTCTGATTTTCTTCTTTTTCATTTTTTTTTCGAAATTTTTCTTTCTTTTCTTACTTGATTTTTTCCTTTTGTGCCGATTTTTCTTTTAGTTGCTAGAGGGGTTTACACGTCTGGACATAATAGCTAAGACCACCTGTTTAATGGCTATAGGCAGGTTACCACAAACCGACTTCCGGTAGGTCAATCTAGAACTACAACCACAGGGGATCAACGGGGAATGAAAGAATGGGAAATGGCTGTAATGTATTATCGAATCGAAAGAACAGGCCAAGCTCAAGGGTTTAAACCTAATGGATTTTATCATTTAGTAGGCTATCTGGCTTAGTAGCTGAATCTAGGTGCCCCTATCCTTCTAGAACTCGTGTCATCGTGTGGTCTCGAGTAGGTCTCATGCAAATTCTAACTCATTCAAGTAAACAGAAAACCACTCAGAAAGAATTTAAATTGCAAGTTACGTGCAATGGATCAAAAGCTCACAGTTGGTTTGCTAGTCGGATTCGGTCATTTTCATGCAATCAAAGGCTACAAACTACAAGTGTGATTTAAAAAAATCTGTTCTGACCAGGCAATTTAGTATCAAAGTATACAAGTTGGTTCTCAAGTTCTAGGTTAAGCAGTCTAAGCATCATTATGAAAGGTTGAACAACAACTTAACATCAAAAATCAAGAACTGAGC
Organism: Linum lewisii; assembly: GCA_034768395.1. Classification (NCBI taxonomy): domain Eukaryota; kingdom Viridiplantae; phylum Streptophyta; class Magnoliopsida; order Malpighiales; family Linaceae; genus Linum; species Linum lewisii. Next base: position 61,548,190 of record CM068297.1, on the reverse strand, counting down.
CATTCTAATGCTAGAGAGACTGGAATGGAATCACGAGGCACACACAAAACACAATCAAGGGCAATCAAGTTCATGCAAGGTTCTCTAGCATCCTACCCCACACTTAAATCGGACTGTGTCCTCACAGGACTAATTTGAGAGTTCAGAGTAAAGTAGAAGAACCTAGACCGAGATGGTTGGTGTAGGGGATGATCACGGGTCCTTGGAGCGGAGGGAATCTACCGAAGCGAAGCAAAGGGAATCTCCCAACTGCCTACAAAACAAAAACAAATGAAACATAAAAAGGAAACCGGGACAAGTGTCCCGGATCCACACAGAAACAAGTTGGACCGAGATCCAAAAAGAAGAAATAAAAAGAAGGGACAAGAAAAAGGACATAACCTGATCACTGCTCGCCAGGCGCGTGGGGGTGGAAAGTGGAGAAATTCGCCGAGCTGGCGTTGCCACGCTTGCTGTGCCTCATACCGCCTATCGGTGCGGTGCATATGCTGCTGCATAATAGTCCATCTTGCCTCTTGAGTGGCGTTGTCGGTGATGCGCCACTCCTGCAGTCGCTCATACAGCTCACCAATGTCTGCGGGGTGCGGTCGGTGCTGAGGGTGAGGTGCCTGGTATGGATCAGGAATGTGCGGCGGCGACTGGTGTGCATACCCTGCCTGATGATGCGGCGAGGGTATATGATCATGAAGCTCTGGATCGTACTGAGGCTGAGGCTCCTCCGTACCATCTTCTTCCTCCGACTCGGCTACATGCTGGAGGGGAGGATTTGCTGCCACGTGGGGACTGAGGTCCAGCTCTAGGTCGTATTCGACCGCTAAGTCTCCTCCAACGGTCCTAACTCGGCGTCGTGGAATGTTCTGGCCATATTCATGGCTGATGCCGAAGGAGATGATGAGCTGACCTATGAAGTTACCTCCTAGAAGTGCGCGAGGTGGCGTCTTCCTCTTGGTCTTCTGGCGGAAGATGTGAGCCAGCACCCAGCCGGGGTGAAGAGGGTAGCTCTCTCGGATGGCTAGAAGAAGCATAAGCTCCTCCTTGAGGATATGGTGGTGATCCTTATCTGGAACATACAAAAGCGATCTACGCCAAACCATATGAATAAACTTAAAGAGAGGGTGAGAGAGGGACTTAACTGAGTCATGACCCGTGAGGCGATCACCAGGTACTCCAGTCATGTGGCTCCAGAGCGCGTGGTACTCCTCGTCGTCATCATCGTCGCCCCAGCCGAGGTGATGGCCATGATAGTGCTCGTAGGGGATGCCTAGATGAGCAGCAAACTCATCATAGGTGAGCTGCCTGTACACCCCGCCTAGATGGAAGGTAATAACCTTCTGGCCTTGCCTCCTCTTGTGCTCGTCCAGGTCAAAGGTCGCCCAGAACTCCTGGAGAGCGATGTCTGGGAAGTCGGCAGCTATAGTGGTCAGCTCTAGGAGGCCGGCGTGTGCTAGGGCGTCGTGCACGTTCCAGTGGTAATCCTCATTATGATCATGGAGCGACTCCATAGAAAGAGGGCGGACATTGGCTTCACGGATATGCGCGATCTTCTGGAAGCACTCGAAATAGAAGTCCGGTAGACGAGCAATAGTGCGATGATATCTAGCCCGGCGGGGTACAGCAGATGGAGGGCCCTGGACGGCGGGTGTGACGGGAGCGGGGGCTCTGGAGCTCGAGGCGGCATCAAGTCGCGCCTTAGTCCTGTGCTCATAAGTGGTGTTCCTAAAACCAGAACAAAACCAGATTAATTAACTAATACCCTACCCCACACTTAGTAGAAAAACTCAATTTCACAAAGAAATGAGGAAAACCGAGTGGGGGTAAGCAAAGTAGCTCAACTGGTAATCACAAGCAATAAAATACATGCTTAGGAACAACCAGAATCGATTAGCACAATCAGAGTTCAAAGAGTCAAACCGACATTCATAAAGTCAACAAAATAGAACATTGAACCCTAATCATGGCAAGACTATCACAACTTGGAGAATGACGGCATAAAATGATCACAGATGGCAAGCACAATAATATGAACGAGACAAGCACATAAGACAGCCAAATGATCACAACAATTCAAAGTCAAACCGACATTTCTCAAAAGTCAACATCACAAAGAATCAATCCTATGCATAGCAACATAAGATCAAATGATATGGAATTTAAGCACGATACTCCCTAAGCATGCTAGAACAGTTCAATAAGTTCAACTAACCTAGTTCACACAAAAACAATCGGCACGCAAATCGAGGCAAACCGAAAAGTCAACCAAGAGTCAACCCCGACGAAATTCAGCAATCCATATGTCAAAAGATTCGTAATGAAAAGTTCTACAACTTACCTTGAAGCCATGGATGCTAAAAACGAACTGGTTGGGAGGAATCGGTGAAAAACTCAGAAAACAAGGGTTTGGGTGAACTAGAGCTGTAGAGCTCCAATTCGAACGTTCTAGGGCTCAAAACAATCGGAAAAGAGAGAGGAAGCGAGCGGCGGTGGTCGGCGATGGCGGCGGCGGTGGCAAACGACGGCGGCGGCGGTTTAAAAAAGGTGGCGGTCGGCGGTGGTCGAAAACAGTAGGGGAGGTGTTTTTGGTTTGAAATTCTCGAAAATAGGATGTGGAGGGGAGAGAGGCTGAAATCCGGTTGTAAGTGAAAAAATTGGCTGATTTTCAAAGGGATTTTCGGCGAAAACAAATGAAAATTTTCGCCGAAAATAAATATTCAAATGCACTGCCGGTTTTCAAAAAGATTTTCGCCGAAAACACAACAAATTTTCGAACCAAAAATATGAAACAGGAGACCGGGTTCGAAAATTCAAAAGGCGATTTCGTCGAAAATAGGGGTGTATTTCGCCGAAAATTTTGAACTACTCGGGTGAAAATATTTTCGCAAATCCGGCCAACTTCAGAAAATCACAGTTAAATCCACAAAAATCGGAACGACCTCAATCAACTTGCGACTGACACTACGACACACAGACTACACACGAAAAATAAGAAAACAAACAAACTGGCACTTTTGGCTCCCCCGAACCAACTCTAAAACACTAAGGTTGACACAAATCAAAAACTGACTCCAGCCGTGGGTTGCCTCCCACGAAGCGCTCTTTTATTAACGTCCTTGAGCTGGACGATACCTGGATGGTATTAGGAGACATCCCAACTCAGATTCTCCTTAACGCTAGCATCAGAGTTCATGAAGTACAGCTTCGGGGCTTCTCCGGTAAGCGTGAATCTCTTCCCGTTCGCATGCAAGAGCTTGGTACGTCCATCGGGAAGATGATCGATGATCTTGAACGGTCTGAGCAGTTCTCTAGAGAGGTCATCCTTCTTGAGTGTTACGATGGAAGGAATGAGGACTGTCGGCTTCGTCTTCTTCTTATTCTCCGGCTTGGTATCACCAGGATCGGTGATCGTCAGTACTTCCTTAGGAGATGCTTTCGGCTTCTCCTTCCATACTTGTTCCGGCGCCGGTTGCTTGGAACGAATTGGTGGTGCAGCTGGCTCGGAGGAAGACGGTAGAGTTTTTGGTCTCCAAACCATTTGGGTCTTCGTCTTTTTATGATTCTGCCTCCTTGACTTGCCAGACTCCTTGCTTGGTGGTTTAGAAGAGGCTTGCAGTTCCTTCTTCTTTGACGGCTTTTGAGGAACAGATTTTAGTTTCTGCTTGGTAACCTGTCCAGCACCTGCAGTCACAATCGAGCTAGGAAAACTAGAAGAGATGTTAGTAATGAAGTTGACTGATGCCAACTCCGCAGTTTCTACGGATAAACAATGAGCTTCTCCCTTAGGAATGTATTTTCATATCATCCTTGAGACGGAATGTTGTCGTATCCTTCCCAACCCTTAATGTTAACGAACCATTTGGAACATTAATGTTAATGCCGGCTGTCGCCATAAATGGTCGGCCTAACAGAAGGGTAGAATATGTCTCTTGAGTATCCATTACTACATAATCAACGAAAAATCGGAAAGGGCCACAACAAGTGATTACATCCTTGATTATTCCTCTAGGTTCTTTTAGAGTTCTGTCGGTGAACACTACATGCATGCTAGCAGGTTGTAATTCACCTAGGTTCAGTTTCTTATATAAACACATAGGCATGACATTTATAGACGCACCTAGATCAACCAAACTACGCTCAACTTCGATGCCATTAATAATTATAGGTAACGTAAAAGGGCCAGGGTCGGGGCACTTAGCTGGAATAGGTATGGGAGATGATTGAGAAACGATAGCCGAGCATTCTCCCGTAGAGGGAGTAGAAAGTGCCTCCTTCTTCTTCTCCAGGCTGTTCTGCTCACTGCTCCTGTTGTGATGACTTTAGCACGCTCGTTCTTCACGGAGGAGTTGTTTTGAGACGACGCCTGATTGAGGAAAGGAAGGTTGGCTAACAGGCTAGCAACTTTGTTTACCATGCTCTCTATTCTCTGTCCTTGTGCGATCTGTCCTTGGTTAAAAGCATCTTGGGCTTTAAATCTTTCTTAATGATCGTCAAGTCTTGCCGCAATCAGATCAAACTTCTGGGCTAGCTTCCTCTCCCAAATGTTCTCGGACGTAAAATTCTGAGGTTGCTGTCTTTCGGCGAATCTGGGAGGGTCTTGATAACTATTGTCCCAGCATTGATTCTGACTCCGGTTGAGTCCGAAGTTGTAAGGAGAATGCTCAAGGAGGCTTCCCTGTTGTTGAGGGGGTGCTCTGAACTGGCGGTAGTCGGAGTAGCCTCTTTGATCCTTGGTGAAGCCTTGATCAATGAAATTAACTTCCTCTCTAGACCAGTTATTAGCTGTTCCGAAGATCTCTTCCATGTGTTTCTGCACTTTGATCTTAATCTGATCTTCACTGCTTGGTTGGCTCTTGGCTGCTCCAAACTGGCTCTCCCAATTTCTGGACTTAGATGCGCAGTCCGCAAAGTGAAGAAGAGCAGCTTCTGGTTCAAGTGTTGTGTAGTCGCCATTAGCTAAGGTGTTGACCCATTCAGCCGTTTCTTCATTCATTCCTTGGGCAAAGATTTCGGCTAGCTGTCCCTGGTTGAATCCATGATGAGGGCATTTGGAGAGAAGCTATTGGAAGTCGTTCCAAGCATCGTATAAGCTTACTCCTTCCTTCTGAGAGAATATAGCGATGCTATCCTTGTAGAATGTCGTTCTTGAAGGAGGATAGTATTCCTCTATGAAGTCTTGAGCTAGATTATCCCAGTCAGTGTAGTAGCCAGGTGGTTTCGAGCCAAGCCATATCTTGGCGTTGCCTTTAAGAGAGAATGGGAATACTCGTAAGCAAAGGTTGTTCTTACCGAGATTTCCGCTCTTAAACGTCTCGCACATGTCAATGAAGTTTGCCAAATGTGTGCAGGGTTTTCTTACGGCTCTCCTTCGAAACGAAGATCCCTAGAGACCATTTTCAGGAAGGAAATTGTGATCTCGTAGTCAGGGTCGTCATCGCTGTGCGGCACGACGACGCTAGCTCAAGAGTTAGTTGCACTTGGTCTACAGTAATCCGCCATGGTGCGCTGAGCAGCTAGTACGGGAGGAGAAGGTGGTGGTGAATCTGAAGTAGTGGATGAAACAGAATAAGATGAGGAGTTCTCCTTCAACTCCTCAATCTTATTAGGGATAGGTGATGTAGGCGAAATGATTATGACTTGCTTCTGAGCTTGCAGTTTCTTCGGCGGAGTAGAATTATCCGGCTTAAACTGCGAATGAGCGATCGAGCGGTTCATAAACCTGTAGAACAACCTACAAGCAACAAAAGCAAACATACCGGCGTAAAATCGAAGTGGGTGGAAAAAGGGAAAAGATGGAAAGTAGAAGAATAAATTGCCAGTTCTTCTTTCGAACAATCAAAAGAAGCTCCGTGGCAACGGCGCCAATTTGGTGAATGACGCAGTCGTTGTTATGGGTTTCACACAAATAACTAACAAAGCTAACAAAAGCTAGGGTAGATCGTATTCCAAGGGTCTTCTAAGATTGACTACTTCAAAACTAGCAAAATACTCGAATGCAAACAAGTTGTGCGTGGTGTGAGTTCCACGACTTCTAATTCTAAGAAATGCAGAGAAATTAAAACAAATTAAACTAAAGCAGATTGGAAATTAGGGTTTGAAAACAGAGATGACAAACGAACTTAGACTTTGAATCCCCCTTCGTTCCCAGAGCATTGGCAATCAACAGATCAGCGGATTTCGATTCTCATTCAATCAATTCTAAGACACTACCATAACTCCTTACCCTTAGGTTTAAGACCGGCGAACGTTCGCTCTATCCGTTCTAGCTACCAAGATTAATTAGTCGCCCGGGTACGGTCGCCTCTCGCAACGACTTAACTTAACTGGTGAAATTACTAACGATTTATGAGTTACTCTTGCAGTGGATTAACCCTAACCGGTTCCTAGGAAAGGCACGCTCCAATTATAAGGTTAATTGTTCAATTTGATGTTCTAAAGTAAGGCGAGCGTTCGCTTCTATCCTTAGCTTAACCAGAATCTAATCTAGGTGATCAATCCAGACAAGAAACATGAACAATGAAGAACAAATCAAACATGAAAGAGAAACTGATTGAACTTCGAATCTAATCACCGCCGATCTGTGACCGCTTTAAAGCCCTGGGTCACTTAGGGTTCATCTAGTCTAAGCTCTAACGAGTTTAGCTAATCATGTTTATCACAAAAGAATCAAAGATAAAGAAAGAGTTCATCATCCAGAGGAAGAATAGAAAAGAATCTGAAAAACCTAATTTAGACGACTCTGCCAGACTTCGATCTTCAGTAAACTACACTCCTAGCTCCGGTTCTCCGAGATGGAAGGGATGGCGTCACGATCTCTTTCCGGCTCTTCGAACTCTAACTCTTCGCTCCAGAACTCCAGAGAATCCTTGGAAATCGTAATTATGAAAGTATGTTATGATCTGTTATGAGGTATATGTTTTTGGGCCGCCGGGTTAAGTATTTATACTTAACCCTAATCAGTCCGGATTCTTCTGATATTTTCGCCAAAATTATTGAGGAATTTTCGGCGAAAATTCCTTTGCAAATGAAGGGACCTCCGGCTGATTCTCCTGGACTTCATTCTCGGTTCGAAAACTCAACGCTTTCGCCGAAAAATTCCTTCAGCTGGCGGCAGTCGATTTGTGCTGATATTTTCGCCGAAAATCCTAGTGTATTTTCGGCGAAAATTCCTTTGTAAACCGGGCAGGAATTTGTTTGACTTGGTTGGCTCCTTTGATCGATTCCGATGCAATTCGTCGAGGTTCCAACGCCTTAGACACGTCCTTGGTTACTCATTCGATGGCAAAAACCTGTGCTAACATAAAAACACTAGAAAACCATCAAATAGACCCGAAACGGGCCAAGGTAACACAAATGGCACGAGATAGGGCAATCGATTGAATATTCGTTATTCTACCCTAAAAACCATGTCTTAAGCAAAGAAATGTTGCATAAATGAGGCTGATAATCACGTCAAATCGAGTGTCATCAATGGATATTGGATGCTAGATCAAAAGCTGTGATAACAATGTTAGAAGATATAAGAAAAGCTGTCATGCAACGAATCCAATCTAAGAGTGATAATGTTGGGAGTTGGATCACTAACATAGCACCAAGAGCAATGGAGAAGTTGGAAAGAGAGAAGAAGTTAGCCAGAAATTGTAGGGTTATATGGAATGGAGATAAAGTAGTGAAGTTGCAGATGGGGAAGATAGTCACACTACTAATACTAGTAGCAGGACATGTACATGTCGAGGTTGGGACTTGACAGGAATTCTCAGTAGGCATGATATTGCTGCAATAATCAGCTTGAAAGAATGTCCTGAAGACTATATATACACCATTTATAGGATGGAAAACTACTTACAAGCTTATCAATTTGTTTTGCAGCCTATTCCTAGAAAAAACTTATACCCTCATGTTGAGGGTCCATAAATTATGCCACCTGTGATAGTGACAATGCCTGGAAGGCCAAAAAAAATCAAGAAGAAAAGATCTAGATGAGCCAAAGAAGACTAATACATCTGTGAGTGGTGTAAGATATGACGTGTTGTCAAGACAATGAAAAAAAATGTAATGTTCAAATTGTGGTGTCGAGTGACACAATAAAAAGGGATGCAATATGAAGGTAAATAATTCATCTCAGAATGATACAACTACACAGGTATATACACATCACATTTTTCTTTTTAGTTATTGTCATTATTTTTCCCAAAAAAAAAACCCATGTGAGTTATATTTTATTGTTGAAGGCTGAGATGACTTCTAAGAGGCGAGTTCATTCAACTTCAGAAGACAGAAAAAAGGCCACAATGAATAATTTTAAGATTGATGTTCATGTCATACCAATGGATACAAGTACAAATAGGGGTGGAGTTGGATGCTTAGATGGTGGGACTTTCCATATTTTAAAAGTATATATTCCCCGCTCACAAAAATATATGGAGTTAACATTTATGATATGTGATGAACTGCACAACAGGGTATCAAATAACTACAGAGCTAGAAAGCTAAGTAGATCGTATTCCACAAGTCTTCTAATAATCGTCTACTCAAATATAAAGGCAGATTACTCAGGTTTAACACATTGTGCGTGGTGTGAGTTCCACGACTTCTATTCTAGAAAATGCAAGCAAATTAAAACTTAAATTGAAAGACAGATTGAAAGATTGGTTGACTTAACAAAGACGACAGACAAGCTTAGACTTCGAATCCCCCTTAGTTCACCAGAGCATTGGCAATCAACAGATCAGCGGATTACAATTCTCGTTCAATCAATTCTAAGACACCACCATAACTCCTGACCCTTAGGTTTAAGACTGGCGAACGTTCTCTCTATCCGATCTATCTACCAAGATTAATTAGTCTCCAGGGTACGGTTGCCTCTTGCGACAACTAAACTAACTGGTGGAATTACTAACGACTTATGAGTTACTCTTGTAGTGGATTAACCCTAACTGGTTCCTACGAAAGGCACACTCCAATGAATAGGTTAATTGTTGATTTGGTGTTTTAAAGTAAGGCGAGCGTTCGCTTCTATCCTTAGCTTAACAAGAATCTAATCTAGGTGATCAATCCAGACAAGAAACATAAACAACGAAGAACAAACCAAACATGAAAGAAAAACTGATTGAACTTTTGAATCTAATCACCGCCGTTCCGTGACCGATTTAAAGCCCTGGGTCACTTAGGGTTCATCTAGTCTAAGCTCTACGAGTTTAGCTACTCATGTTCATAACGACAGAATCAAAGACAGAAATAGAGTTCTGCATGAAAAGGAAGAACAGATAGAAACTGTAAAACCTAATTAAGACGACTCTGGCAAAGCTTTGCTCTCTGGTAATCTTCAATCCTAGCTCTGAGTCTCCGAGTCTCCGAGGTGAAGGGATGGCGTCACGATCTCTTCCTGGCTCTTCGAACTCCAAAAATCTGCTCTCTCGAACTCCTTCGGTCTAAAACTTGTGAGAATTCTATTTCTGAAAAGTATATTATCCCCCTCCCTGTATGGGCCGCCGATTTAAGTATTTATACTTAACCCTAAGTCGTCGGATTTGTGAGGGATTTTTTGGCGAAAACTTGATGACTTTCGCCGTAAACTTCTTTGTAAATGGAGGCTTCCGTCGGCTGATTCTCCTTTGTTTGTGAAGTCTAGAGTTTTTGGCGAGAACTTTGACTTCTCCCCGAAAACTTCCTCTTATGAGCTCTGTAGATTTCTTCTGGAGTTTTCGCCGAAAACTATAGTGTAAATCGGGGCAGGATTTGAGATGGCTCGATCGACTCCTTGGACTAGTTCCGGTGCGGTTCCTCGAGGTTCCAATGCCTTAGACACGTCCTTGGCTACTTTATTTGACGGTAAAAACCTGTGCTATCATGAAAATACTACAAAACCATCAAATAGACCCGAAACGGGCCAAAGTAACACAAATGGCACGAGATAGAGCAGTTGAGTGAATATTCGCTATTCTACCCTAAAAACCACATCTTAAGCAAGGAAATGTCGCTTAAATGAGTCTGATAATCACGTCAAATCGAGTGTCATCAAATACCCCACAGTTAAGCTTTTGCTTGTCCTCAAGTTAACTGAATAGAACACGTTCACGTTCACAAATGATAAGATCGATTAAATTGAAGTTCAAGCTTACACAATGAATTATTAGACAGATAATTCCTAGAACAAGAAACCTAACATGCATACTGATCAGCCAAACAACCTGGTCTCACTAAAAACTGCACATGACAAGATGTAGCAACCAATCATGCACAAATTTGACCTGACCGACCAGACTCCTCACACATGAAATATTTAGTATAAGAGGAACTCTCACTCTCTGTGTTTAAGGACGTGTTTTTGCTGTCAATCATTTTCTGTTACTGAATTCTGTCATAAGTTTGCAATTCGACCACATCTCCACCACTGTGACAACACGAGGAACTAGTCAAGAAGGACTTCCCTGCTAGGACTGTAACGAATTCTACACTACAAGGGTTTATAATGAGATGGATGATGGGAATGTATGATGATGGCTTTGGTGTTGTGTAGCTTTTGACTAACTTCCCTCGAATCTAGCCTATGGCTTCCTACCGTCTAACCAGACACGGGTAGAATAGTGTACGCTCGGCCTATGATACCCTCAAGCAACCTAGCACTTTATTTTCTTTAAACACGCATTTTTTTCTTTTTCTTTTGACTTCGTTCTTCCATATGTAGGGAGAAGAACGTTATTGAACTAAAAACTTTGAAACTTTTGAACTTTTCTCTCTTTTTTTATATTTTTTTTCGAATTTCTCTTCTTTTCTTCTTTTCTATTTTTTTTCTTTTGTGCTGATTCTTTCTTTTAGTTGCTAGAGAGGTTTACACGTCTGGACATAATAGCTAAGACCACCTGTTTAATGGCTATAGGAAAGTTACCACAAACCGACTTCCAATAGGCTAATCTAGAACTACAACCACAGGGGGTCAACGGGGAATGAAAGAATGGGGAATGGCTGTAATGTATATCGAACCGAAAGAACAGGCCAAGCTCAAGGGTTTAAACCTAGTGGATTTAACGTTAGGTAGGCTATCTAGCTTAGTAGCTGAATCTAGGTGCCCCTATCATTCTAGAACTCGTGTCATCGTGTGGTCTCGAATAGGTCTCATGCAAATTCTAACTCATTCAAGCAAACAGAAAACCACTCAAAAAGAATTAAAATTGCAAGTTACGTGCAATGGATCAAAAGCTCACATTTGGTTTGCTAGTCGGATTCGGTCATTTTCATGCAATCAAGGCGACAAACTACAAGTGTGATTTTAAAAATCTGTTCTGACCAGGCAATTTAGCATCAAAGTATACACGTTGGTTCTCAGGTTCTAGGTTAAGCAGTCTAAGCATCATTATGACAGATTGAACAACAACTTAACATCAAAAATTAAGAACCGAGCAATTCTAATGCTAGAGATACTGGAAAGGAACCACAGAACACACAAAAACACAATCAAGGGCAATCAAGTTCATGCAAGGTTCTCTAGCATCCTACCCCACACTTAAATCGTTCTGTGTCCTCACAGGACTAAAACTAGAGTGAGATAGAAGAACCTGGACCGAGATGATTGGTGTAGGGGATGAACTCGGGTCCTCGGAGCGGAGAAAATCTACCAAAGCGAAGTAGAAGGTGGTAGACCCTAAGCAAAGAGAATCTCCCAAACTATCTGCAAAACAAAAACAAATGAAAGATAAAAAGGAAACCGGGACAAGTGTCCCAGATCCACACAGAAAAAAGTTGGATCGAAATCCAAAAAGAAGAAATAAAAAGAAAAGACAAGGAAAAGGATACAACCCGATCACTGCTGGTCAGGTGCATCGGGAGGGGGGATGTGGAGGACGTCGTCGACCTGCCACTGCCACGCCAGCTGCGCCTCGTATCTCTCGTTAGTGTGGCGCATGTGCTGCTGCATAATAACCCATCTGGCATCCTGAGTGGCGGTGTCTGCGACTCGCCACTCCTGGAGTCACTCATACAGCTCCCCAAGATCAGCTGGATGCGATCGGTGCGGAGGATGAGGTACCTGGAATGGATCCGGAAGGGGCGACTGGTACTGATCGTCATACCCTGCCTGTTGCTGTGGCGAGGGTATATGGTCATCAAACACCGGCTCCGGCTGAGGCTGCTCACTGTCAGAATCATCTTCTTCCTCTGACGCGTCCTCCAGGGGCGGAGGAAGAACGGCTGCCACATACGGACTGTAGTCTAGCTGGAGGTCAAACTCAACAGCTAAGTCACCACCGACGGTGCGTACAATGTGGCGCGGAACCTCAGGTCCGTAGGACTGGCTCAGACCGAAGGAAAGGACGAGGCGGCCTACGAAGTTGCCACCAAGGAGGAAACGAGGGTCCTTGTTCGACTTGGTCATCTTATGGAAGAGGGGTGCCAATACCCATCCAGGATGAAGTGGGCGGCCCTCTCGGATAGCATGGAGGAGAATGAGCTCCTCTCTGCTAATGTGGTGGCGATCCTTCTCTGGAGCAAATAAAATGGATTTACGCCAAACCATATGAATCAAGCGAAAGAGAGGGTGAGAGAGTGACCTGATGGAGTTATGACTCCCAGTCTGAGAACCTGGAACTCCAGTGACGTGACTCCAGAGCTCGTCATATGGTGTTCCGCTACCTGAGTTATCCTCCCAACCGAGCTGATGGTCGCGGTAGTGCTCGGGTGGGATGCCAAGATGATCGGCAAACTCATCGTACGTGAGGGTTCTGTACACCCCCACCAAGATAGAAGGAGATGATCTTCTTGCGCTGGCGCCTCGCGTGTGTGTCCAGCCCAAATGTGGCCCAGAACTCCCATAGGGCGACCTCTGGGAAGTCGTCAGCTATGGTGGTCAGCTCCAGGAGGCCTGCAACTGCCAGAGAGGCGTGCACGTTCTAGTGCCAATCCTCATCATCAGCGAGGAGGGAGTTCATGGAAAGTGGACGTACGTCAGCAACTGGGGTGTCCTTGATCTGCTGGTAGCGCTAGAAGTAGTACACGGGTAGGTGGGCGATGGTGCGGTGATACCCGGCGCGACCTGGAAGTGCTGGAGGAGGGCCATGGACGACAGGAATGACAGGGGCATGTGTCTGAGAGCTAGACCCGATGTCCAGTCTGGCTTTGGTCCTGCGCTCATGAGTGACATTCCTATAGCAAGAGACGAAACTAGATTAGTCAACTAATAACCCACCCCACACTTAGTAGAAAAACTCAATTTCACAAAGAAATGAGGAAAATTGAGTGGGGGTAAGCAAAGCAAGTAACCGGTAATCACATTGAATCACAAAGCATGCATATGTCTAGCCGGAATGTTCACATCACAATTAGAATTCAGAAGTCAATCCGACAATAAAAAAAATCAACATTGGAACACATTGAACCCTAATCATGGCAATTACTAGCTCAAAGCGGGAAATGACGGCATAATTATAAACTCAGATGGCAAACACAGTAATTCAAACGTGAATGGACAAACATGGCAGCCAAATGAGCATAAACAGTTCATGGTCAAACCGACAATTCACAAAAGTCAACGCCACAAAGAATCATTCTTTAAGCATAGCAACATATGATCAAATGGTTTTAGAATTCAGCACAATTCTCCCTAAGCATGCTAGAACAGTCCAAAGCAATCAGTTCACCAAAATTCTCATAAAACAGTTGGCACGCATATCGAGGTAGGCCGAAAAAGTTAACTGAAGTCAACCCCGATGAAAATCAGCATTCAACATGTCAAAAGACTCGAAATGAAAAGCTCAACAACTTACCTTGAAGCCATAGCTACTGAAAACGAGCAAAATGAGAGAAATCAGAGAAAAACTTGAAAAAACTAGGGTTTGGTGGAACTGGAGCTCTAGAGCTCCGATTCGGACGATCTACGACTTGAAATGATTGGGAGGGAGAGAGGAGTGGTGCGGTGGCGATCGGCGACGGTAGTGGCGACGGAATCGGGCGGCGGCGATTTTCTTTTCGAAAAAGGGGGGGTTTCGTTCGAAAAGAGGTGAAGTTTTCACCGAAAAATCCAGTTCAAAACGTCTGCCTGTTTTCAAAGTCAGTTTTCGCAGAAAATTTGGGTACTTTTCGCCGAAAAGTTTATAAAAAATTAGTCAGAAAACACAGTGGGATTTAAAGAGCAGTTTTCGCTGAAAAATGAAGTGTTTTTCGCCAAAAACTTTGACCTGCGCGATTGAAAATATTTTGGCAATCCCGACAAACTTCAGAAAATCAAAATTAATTTGAAAAAAATCGGAACAACCTCAAACAACTTGCGATTGAAACGATGACACACAACTACACACGAAAAATAAGAAATCATGCAAACTGACACTTTTGGCTCCCTCGAACCGACTCTAAAACACTGAGTTTGACACAAATTGAAAAACTGACTCCAGCCGTGGGTTGCCTCCCACGAAGCGCTCTTTGATTAACATCCTTGAGCTGGACGATACCTGGACGGTATTAGGAGACATCCCAACTCAGGATCTCCTTAACGCTAGCGTCGGAATTCATGAAGTAGAGCTTCGGGGTATCTCCGTCGAGCGTGAATTTCTTCCCGTTAGCAAGAGTGAGCTTAGTACGTCCGTCGGGAAGATGATCAGTGACCTTGAACGGTCCGAATAGTTCTCTCGAGAGATCATCCTTCACGAGTGTTACAATGGAAGGAATGAGGACAGTCGGCTTTATCTTCTCTTTGATCTCCGGCTTCATTTCACCGGGATCCGTAATCTTTGGCGCTTCCTTGGGAGATGGTTTTGGCTTCTCCTTCTTTACTTGCTCCTGCGCCGGTGGCTTGACATGGACTGGTGGTGTGGCTGGCTCGGAAGAGGGTGGTGGAGCAACTGGCCTCAAGACCATTTGAGTCTTCTTCTGATTCTTCCTCCGTAGCCTGCCAGGTTCCTTGCTTAGCGGTGAAGAAGAGGCTTTCGGTCCCTTCTTCTTTGGCGGCTTTTGAGCCGAAGATCCTTGTTTCTGCTTGGTAATCTGTTCAACACCTGCAACAACAGTTGATCTAGAAACACTGAAAGAGACATCAGTAACGGAGTTGACCGGAGTCAACTCCACAGTTTCAACAGCAAGACAGTGAGGTTCTTCTTTCATGGGAGTGTATTTCATACCATCCTTAAGGTGGAATGTTATCGTTTCCTTACCAACCCTCAGGGTCAAAGAACCACTCAAAACATTGATTTGCATTCCGGTTGTTGCCATGAAGGGTCGACCTATAAGAATAGTAGAATCCTCCTCGCTAGTATCTATAATCACAAAATCAGCTAAGAAAGTGAAAGGACCATATTTAGTAACAACATCTTTGATCTCTCCTCTAGGTGTTTTCAATGATCTATCAGCAAAGACAAGTTGCATGCTAGTCGGTTCAAGTTCTCCAAGATTCAATTTCTCAAACAAGCTCATAGGCATAACATTGACAGACGCGCCTAGATCAACCAAACTACGTTCTATCTCAATATCATTAATGATTAGAGGTAGCGTGAAAGAACCAGGATCAGAACACTTAGCTGGTATGGCGAGGAAGGCTTCTTGCTACGGATGGTAGGGTATCTTTCTTTGTTCCCCCACATGTCAGTCTCGATCCTTGCGTTCGGTAGCAATGCTCTTGGAAAAGGAGGCTTCTCGTAGTACGGAGCAAGAGGAGGATCATACTCCGTAGGTGCCTCTTCCTTTGCTTCCTTCTTCTCTGGAACTTCAGTGGTCCTGCATAAGATAGAAGAAGTATTAGAAGGTGAGTTTGTCGGATCTTGAATAGATACCATCTTAGCTTGCTCCTTTCTCGGATTCGGCTCGGGTTGGCTAGGGACCTGGCCAAATGGTCGACCAGATGTTAGCATGCTAGAGATCTGATTCACTGCATGCTCTATTCTTTGGTCGGATGCAATCTGTTCTTGGTTGAGGAGAGCTTGAGCTTTGAACTGACTATCGTGATCGTCAAGTCTGGTGATGATCTAATTGAGGTTCTTGTCGAGTTCACTAACGTTGTTTTCCTTCTAATGTTGTTGTCCTGTATAAGTATTGTTCAGATATTGATTCTGGCGATTGCCAGGAGCAGTTCCATAATTACCCGGATTTCGGTGTGGCGGCTGGTAGACACCTCATAGCGGATGGTTTGGCTTCTGATCCTGAGCTGGACCAGTTGGTCGGTTTAACTGATTCTGGCCTTGGTTCTGGTTGGCACCGACATTGTAGGGAGGTCGATCTTGGTAATTTCCCTGTTGTCTGTAGTTGCGGTAGCCAACATAACCGTTTTAATTTTTGTTGAAGCCTTGAGAAACGAAATTGACTTCTTCGGTAGACCATACTTCTGTTTTACCAAAGTTCTGGCATCGGCCTCCATTATGACCACAAGCTCCACACCACTCGCAATCAGCAACGTAGACAGAGGCTGCTGGAGGCTTGATGGGTGTAGAAGACTTCTTCAGATGCTTCTCAACTTCTGCTTAAATGGTTGCCTCAAGATCGAGCTTGCTCCTTGATCCTTCTGATTGTCGTTCCCAGTTCCTTGACTTGGAAGCACAGTTCGCGAAATGAAGAAGAGCAACTTCAGGTGTGAGGGTAGTGCAATCCCCTTCAGCTAAGGAATTGACCCATTTAGCAGATTCTTCACGAAGACCTCGAGCAAAGATTTCAGCTAACTGTCTCTGCTCAAAACCGTGGTGAGGACAATTGTAGAGAAGTTCTTGGAATTCATTCCAAGTATCATATAAGCTGGCTCCTTCTTTCTGAGAAAATATGGCGATGCTGTCCTTGAAGGCTGTTGTCCTGGAAGGAGGGAAGTACTCTTCGACGAAATCTTGAGCAAGAGTCTCCCAGTTTGTGTAGTAACCAGGTGGTTTGCCAGTGAGCCACCTCTTAGCTGCGCCTTTAAGAGAGAACGGGAAAGCTCTCAAGCATAGAGTGTTCTTCTCGAGATTCCCATTTTTGAAAGTGCCACAGTGATCAATGAAATCTGCCAGATGCGTGCACGGATTGTCAAGTGGCCTGCCTTTAAATTTTAGATCCCTAGAGATCATAGTCAAGAAAGGAATCTTGATCTCATAGTTAGGATCTCCTTCAATGCGTGGCACGGCGATAGAAGATCGAACGCTAGTCGCGCTCGGCTTGTTGTAGTCAGCTAGACTCTTCGGTGCACCCAGTGGTGGTGGTGGTTGACCGCCTGGTGGTGGTGGTAACTCATCACCCATCCTAGGAGATGGAGGAGGTGAAATTGATTTGGTGTATGAAGCGGATGAAGATGAAGATGAGGAACTCTCCTTCGGTTCCTCGATCTTAATTGGAGTGATGGATGGAGGTGGATTGGTTCTGCCTCTCGTTGAAATTTGTGATTGTCTTGGCGGAGCAGAACTGCCTGGTCTCTCTACACTCTTAGCCTTGTCGTTCTTGGCGGTTTGGGAGCACGTGAGAGGGCAGTGATGCATAAACATGTGAACAACCTACAAATGACAAAAACAAGCACAACCAGTGTAAAATCGAAATGGATGGAAAAATGAAAGATGGAAAGTAGAAGAATAAGATGCCAGTACTTCTTTCAAACAATTAAAAGAATCCCCGGCAACGGCGCCAATTTGATGAACTGTAGAACAGGGTATCAAATAACTACAGAGCTAGAAAGCTAAGTAGATCGTATTCCACGGGTCTTCTAATAATCGTCTACTCAAATATAAAGGAAGATTACTCAGGTTTAACACGTTGTGCGTGGTGTGAGTTCCACGACTTCTATTCTAGAAAATGCAAGCAAATTAAAACTTAAACTGAAAGACAGATTGAAGGATTGGTTGACTTAACGAAGACGACAGACAAGCTTAGACTTCGAATCCCCCTTAGTTCACCAGAGCATTTGCAATCAACAGATCAGCGGATTTCAATTCTCGTTCAATCAATTCTAACACACCACCATAACTCCTGACCCTTAGGTTTAAGACTGGCGAACGTTCGCTCTATCCGATCTATCTACCAAGATTAATTAGTCGCCCGGGTACGGTCGCCTCTTGCGAGAACTAAACTAACTGGTGGAATTACTAACGACTTATGAGTTACTCTTGCAGTGGATTAACCCTAACTGGTTCCTACGAAAGGCACACTCCAATGAATAGGTTAATTGTTGATTTGGTGTTTTAAAGTAAGGTGAGCGTTTGCTTCTATCCTTAGCTTAACAAGAATCTAATCTAGGTGATCAATCCAGACAAGAAACATAAACAACGAAGAACAAACCAAACATGAAAGAGAAACTGATTGAACTTTGAATCTAATCACCGCCGATATGTGACCGCTTTAAAGCCCTGGGTCACTTAGGGTTCATCTAGTCTAAGCTCTACGAGTTTAGCTACTCATGTTCATAACGACAGAATCAAAGACAGAAACAGAGTTCATCATGAAAAGGAAGAACAGATAGAAACTGTAAAACCTAATTAAGACGACTCTGGCAAAGCTTCGCTCTCCGATAATCTTCAATCCTAGCTCCGAGTCTCCGATCCTGGCTCTTCGAACTCCAAAACTCTGCTCTCTCGAACTCTTTCGGTCTAGAACTCGTGAGAATTCTATTTCTGAAAAGCATATTATCCCCCTCCCTGTATGGGCCGCCGGTTTAAGTATTTATACTTAACCCTAAGTCGCCGGATTTGTGAGGGATTTTTTGGCAAAAACTTGATGAGTTTTCGCCGAAAACTTCTTTGTAAATGGAGGCTTCCGTCAGCTGATTCTCCTGTGTTTGCGAAGTCCAAAGTTTTCGGCGAGAACTTTGACTTCTCGCCGAAAACTTCCTCTTGTGAGCTCTGCCGATTTCTTCTAGAGTTTTCGCCGAAAACTATAGTGTAAATCGGGCCAAGATTTGAGATGGCTCGATCGACTCCTTGGACTGGTTCCGGTGCGGTTCCTCGAGGTTCCAATGCCTTAGACACGTCCTTGGCTACTTTATTTGACGGCAAAAACCTGTGCTATCATGAAAACACTAGAAAACCATCAAATAGACCCGGAACGGGCCAAAGTAACACAAATGGCATGAGATAGAGCAGTTGAGTGAATATTCGCTATTCTACCCTAAAAACCACGTCTTAAGCAAGGAAATGTCGCTTAAATGAGGTTGATAATCACGTCAAATCGAGTGTCATCAATATGAATATCTAATAATTTTTTTAATCTGCAGCCAAGTTATTTGAATGATCAAAGAATAATTCCAACTAATAGACCAATTATCTCGGCTGAAAACTCTCTTAGAAATCAAGGTTTCCACGCTATAGGTTTGAAATGGAAGGGAAATGATGCTATTACCTCAAGACAATTACAGGTAAACTTGACTATCTCTTAGATGACTTGATTCTTATGCAATATTCCAGATTTCACAATGTAATTTCTCAATTTCATAATTGATTTCTAATATATGTTTCATGCCTATATCATATAGGAAGAAAGGAACAAGAGGTCAACCAATAACAAAAAGACGAAAGAGACTGATGTTGCTGAGGGGAGTTCTGAAGTAGTAACAAATGAACTATGAATGTTATTTTTTCTTTTCATACCTATGGTTCAAACAGTAGAGAAACAAGGAAACGTACTGTTTTCTGATAATGAAAGGATGCTGCAACTTTGATATTTGATTCTAAGTAATTAAATATATGATATATCATATTTGCATTTGCTGAAAAGTGTATGAAAAGCTCAACAAAAATCTAAATCCACGTTTCAGGACTTTTGTTTTGACATCAACCTTGTTTCTGTTCTTGGTTTGTAGTTTGTACAGCTACAGAACTTGCTTCTTTGAGGAATTGGCTAAAATTCCTCCGTATATAATATATTCACTCTAATGGGAATGGTTAATGAATTAATTATTAGTTGCACCAGAACTTTTCATATTTATAATATGGCAAAAAGGTCATCCAAATTGTCTTGTTTAGCGGTCAGGATTCAAAACTTACTTATTAATTGCAGTTTAAACTTCCATCCTGTAATACATAACAGGGTCATCCAAATTGTCCTAAGCAGACCCAATCTTACAAATTTAAGGACTCAATTGACCCAGTTTGAAGTTTTGGGACTTCATAGACCAAAACATATAAGTTCAAGGACTTAATAGACCTTTTTGCCTCTAATATTTGTACGAATTCGTAACATCATTCAATTCCCACCAACCAGCAATAAATGACCTATTTACCCCACCTACCCCCAACCCCGTATATAATGAAATTCTATCCCTTAAATCATATCCCCATATCCAAATCTCCTTCTCCTATATTCCTAGAAGTGAAAAACACCATGCCCCCTTGTCTCATACTGTAGCTGCAACTTTCCCACTCACGTGTATGCATATGAACCAGCGACTTCTCCATTTCGCTTCTTTCTAGCATGCCAAAAACCCATAGCTGAAATGTGAATTTTTTTCGTATGGTGCATGGAGAAGGACAAGAGTGAGAGTGGGGAAGTCTCGCGAATGTACAGTCTTCCCCATGCTAATATGGTCGCTAGAAGAGCTGAATAGCTGGATGAAGTAACCATTTCAAATACAATCGGAGTGAATCTGGAGGAGTAGGCTAGACACTCACTACAACAGAATAATTAATTTGTCACAGGCCATCTGCGACAAAAGATTCGGCCTGTGACAAAGCCTGTCGCAGGGGGAACGGTTTGTCGCAGGCAAGCGGCTGTCTGCGACGAGCTTTGTCGCAGACGGCCTGCGACAAAGCGCAGTCTGCGACGCGCTTTGTCGCAGACGGCCTGCGACAAAGCGCAGTCTGCGACGCGCTTTGTCGCAGACAGCCTGCGACAAAGCCCAGCTGCCTGCGACAAAGAATAGAATGACCCTACTTCTTCGCCACTGAGAGATTAATTCCGGACGTTTATCTAAAATTTTCTTTCTAATTTTCTCTCAATTTCCTCTGACGAACTGCCTCCTCCTCCTTCTCCGGCGTGTCTCTCCTTCCTCTGACGGGCTGCTGGTTCCTCCTCTTATGTTTTCCGATCCCTGCTGTCTTTGCTCTCAGTTACAGCTACAACGAACGGAAGATATCTGTTGCATCCTTTTCAATTTCCAATTTCTCATCTCTAGCTACACCAGCAAACATCAGTGATGAATGTTGTTGAGGGTTCTGAAAGGAAGAGATTGAGGAAAGCTGGTGATGTTATCAGTAGTGTTAGGAGTTCATCGAGGTTGTCAAAGCAGAAATCTTCATAGATATCTTTTGATGTATGTTTAGTGTTCATCCTTGAATGTTTCTGGGTTTGAATGTATTCCCCTTTGTTTATGTTTTTCTGCTGCTGTAAGAGTTTCATTAGTTAGATTTTCTGTTTATAAGAATCTGAAGCTTTAAGCTTTAATGTTTAGCAATCTTTTTCATATCTATTATTTCCAATTTGTTCAACATGGGAAAGAACCCAGATCATTGTCAACGAAAACAACATTCCTACGTTCCATAATCATAATTTTGAACCCAAACCACCAGAGAATTTCATGAGCTATTTAGAATCGGGGATCGAAATGAGTTACAGAAGACGAGATCGATCGGTAATAGGTCAGGAGTGTTCATCAGCCATGCTATGACGATGTGTCTGCGACAAAGTTTGCCACAGACGCTCGTTTGTCGCAGGCGGCCTGCGACAAACGAGCGTCTGTGACAAACTTTGTCGCAGACAACGCCTGCGACAAAATGCGCTTTGTCGCGGTTCATTTTGTCGCAGACAAAAATGCACTTTGTCGCAGGCACCGCCTGCGACAAACATCGTGCTTTGTCACAGGCCCGCCTGCGACAAACAACGTTTTTGCCTGTGACAAAATCCCCATTCTGTTGTAGTGACTTTGATGTTATCTAAATTTTGATATAAGTAGTCTCCATTTTGTAGATAGCATTTGGTTCTATCGTAAGATCTTTGCGTATTATGTTACCGAAAACTAAAGAAAAGCACCGATACATACAACAATTATTTAAGGGGTTGTTTGGTATAGGGGAAATTCAGCTGTGTTTCTTGGAAACTCTGTATTCTGAGATATCCTTGTTTGTTTACTGTCTAATGGAGCTGTGGTTTTGTATTTCAGATACCCAGAGTTTCTTATTGTCTCCAGAATATGTATTCTGACAATTCCTACTTTTATCAGAAATTCTGACTTCCCCCAAATAGAATAATGGGACCCACTGTCTTCCCCTACTATTTTCTTTACCAAATATACATACCAAACAATGTAATTTAACATCCTCAAACTTTTAACAAACACGTTTCCACCATTCTCCTATTTTAATATTTCCCCTAATTCTCAATCCCTGTACCAAACGACTCCTAAAATTTCCCTTCGTAGTCTTATATAGTTGTATTCATAATATTTTAAGTCCCACTTCATAATCCTATAAAACTAATTTGTAATATGTTAACTTCTCTTTCGTACTCATATAGAGTTGTATTTGTATTATTTTAAGTCCCTCTTCGAAATACTATAGGGTTTGAGAATTGTTGAGCTGATAAGAGAAGTGGCAAGACTTCAATCGAGGGTAGAAGACTTTGAGGGTCATCCTAGACACATAGTGGTTAAATTAGATATTGACTTAGTTATTGATGTTTATGTTTGAAATTTAACCAGACTGTATAAGGGATGTTATTTTAAATTGTGAATGTCTATGTTGTAATATGTTCCGGATTATGTTTCAACCATAATGTTTGTGTTACGAATCATGTGTTAACATTACGTGTGCCACCCCAAAATAATACATATGTAATACTTACATAAACGATACATATACCTCTAACTCCTGATTCATACTACATATACGTAAAACACAAACAAGAGAATACCATTCACTCTGATACGTATAATGCATGTTACGTATCACCATGAAGGTTACTACGAATTACCAAGTCATCAAAATCCACCCACCTCAAAAAATATCCTTTGTTCACACGATCTCAACAAAAAAAATGATTCATCATCTATTCCTTAGTTTGTTGATTTCTTAATATGCCTTCTCCAACATATCCTCAGCAATCTCGTTATCAGCAAACATTAACATGGTCAGGCATATCATATCCCTCCTCGATTCTACCTGTTTTGGTTCCATCCATGTCTTCATGATAACCTTCATCTCTCCATCCCAGGTTTCCATGAAGCTTAGAGTAAAAACTCCACAGGATTCATTGTTTGGCTGTCGGATGTTGCGACAGTTCACCCACTGAAACGTCCCTATTTGCTCAACTATTAATTCATTTCGGAACATAGGGATAAGCTACTTTGCCAGCTTCTTCACGTCCGATGCATATGCAGAAATGTGTCAGGGAACTACTTCCCGATCGAGATTGTCGAGATGATCAAATGTCCCTTCCTTGATGTTCGCACAATAGACGACGAAGTGACATTCTGCACAATAGGGAAAAAAACCACTGCAAGGTACAAATAGGTGAAGCAAATGTTACAAAGATTGAGATTTTACGTTACGGAAAGGGGTAAAAACGACAACGAAATGTTAGAATTAGTGTTTCGAAATTACAACTAAGAGTTACTTATGAAGTTATAGTTCTCCGAAGGGACACCCTTTGTCCAGTCCTTCCCATCTATATAATCGAAAGCTTCCATAGAATGATCTGCATGAGGGTTATCATCGCACATCGTTTATAATTGACAAAACAGGGTTAGTTGAAGTTATATAATAACTCGTTACTGAACAAAACAAAAAAAAAACAAAAATGACACTTACAACCCAATAGGTGTTGAGCATGAACTGGTCACAAATCCTAACATCCTTGAAAAATATATTGATGAACTCAGAATAAGAGTCCACTAGAAAATTTGACAACATGCCTCCAAGTTTGCATGTCAGGAACTCTTCCCAGTTCAGCTTACCGATCTTGTATTTACCTTGGAAGAGTATTTCCTTCCTGTAACAGTACGAAATAATAGACAAAGTAATATGATGACGCTCGAATTAACGTGATTATCAGCCTCATTTAGGCGACATTTCATTGCTTGGGGCACAGTTTTTAGGGTAGAATAACGAATGTTCAATCAATTGCCTTATCTCATGCCATTTGTGTTACCTTGGCCCGTTTCGGGTCTATTTGATGGTTTTCTAGCGTTTTTATGTTAGCACAGGTTCCTGCCATCAAGTACGGTAGCCAAGGACGTGTTTTAGACGTTGGAACCCCGAAGAATCACACCGAAATCAACCGGAGAAATCATTCAAGTCAAAGAACTCCTGCTCCAGTTTACACATAGAGTTTCGGCAAAATACCTTTGGATTTTCGCCGAAAATACAAGAAGGAATCCACTGTCCCGACCAGAAGGAAGTTTTCGGCGAAAACCTTGTGATATTCTCGCCGAAAACCCTAAGCAGAATCAACCAGGAGAGACAGACAGATGAAGCCACATTTGAGCAGATATTTTCGCCAAAAATATCCTTGGATTTTCGGCGAAAATCCCAGTGGAAAAGCAGCAATCGCCGGTTAGGTATAAATACTAAACCGAACGGCTGAATGGGGGGATCATCATCACTTACACACAAAAACACAAAAGAAAGAAATCCCAAGACTGAAGAAGAGAGAAAAATGAGTAGATAGAGTTCGAGGAGCCAGGAACGGATCGTGACGCCATCCATCCATCTCGGAAAGCCAGTGCTAGGAGTTGAAGATCCAGTAGATTGAAGCTACCAGGAATCATCGAAATTAGGTTTTACAGTTCTTCTCTGTCTTTCCTACCTGAGATGTATTCTTTGTCTGTCTTTGATTCTTCTGTATTGAATATGAGTAGTTAAACTCGTGTAGCTTAGATTAGATGAACCCTAAGTGACCCAGGGCTTAAAGCGGTCACGGATCGGCGGTGATTAGATTCGAAATTCATTCAGTTTCATCTTTCATGTTGGATTTGTTCTTTGTTCTCTGTGTTTCTTGTCTGGTTTGGCCACTAGGATTAGATTCTTGTTAAGCTAAGGATAGAAGCGAACGCTCGCCTTACTTTAAAACACCAAATCGAACAATTAACCTTATAATTGGAGTGTGCCTTTCATAAGAACCGATTAGGGTTGATCCATTGCAAGAGTAACTCATTAATCATTAGAATTTGCACCAGTTAGTTAAGTCGGTGCGAGAGGCGACCGTACCCGGGCGGCTAATTAATCGTGGTAGCTAGATCGGATAGAGCGAACGTTCGCCAGTCTTAAACCTAAGGGTCAGGAGTTATGGTGGTGTCTGTGAACTGAATGAACTAGAATTGAAAATCACTGGTCTGTTGACTGCTGTTGCTCTGGTGATCTAAGGGGGATTCGAAGTCTAACCTTGTCTGTCATCTTTTTAGTCAATCAATCAATCTTCACTATTTCTTCGTTTGAACTTCATTTCAATTTACCTTTGCATTTTAGTATAGAAGTCGTGGAACTCACACCACGCACAACGTGTTTAACCTTGAATTTAAATTTGCCAACATCTTTGTGTAAGGAAGTAGAGGAAACCCCTGGAATACGATCTACCCTAGCTTCACAGCTTGGTAGTTATTTGATGACCGCTCTGCAACGTTCATCAAATTGGCGCCGTTGCCGGGGACTCTTCTATTTCGTTGAAAGAAGAGTTGGCATTTTTATTCTTCTACCTTTCCATCTTTCATTTTCCATTCCACTTCGATTTTACACCGGTTGTATTTGTTTTTGTCTCTTGCAGATCATAGCAGGTACAGAAACGGATCACTTCCGTTCCATCTTCATTTACCGCAATGGTTACTCTTAAAAGTGTTGCGGACTACAGTAAGTCGCGTGCATCCAACTTTCGATCCCCCATCACCGTGCTTTCTAATGACGATGATCCTGACTATGAGATTAAGATTCCTCTCCTAGAACTAATCTCTAAGGACGTGCAATTCGAAGGAAGGCCAGATGATAACCCCTGCACCCATCTAGATGACTTTTTGGCTGTCTGTGACACCTTCAAGTCTGGTAACCTCAACAAGAACGCTTTATATCTCCGAGTTTTTTCGTTCTCTCTCAGAGGTGCAGCTAAGCAGTGGCTTGGAAGCAAGCCGCCAGGTCATTACACTAACTGGGAGGCATTAGCTCAAGATTTTGTTGAGGAATACTTTCCTCCCGCAAGGACAATTGCTTATAAAGACCGCATCTCCAAATTCACTCAGAGAGAAGATGCAAGCCTGTATGACACTTGGAATGAATTCCAATCTCTTCTCTTCAACTGTCCTCACCATGGGTATGAACAAAGACAGCTGGCTGAATTTTTTGCTCGAGGTATGCGTGAAGAATCTGCAAATTGGGTCAACTCCCTAGCTGGCGGAGATTGCACCGCCCTTACTCCTCAGGATGCTCTACTACATTTTGCTAGCTATGCTTCAAAATCTAGAAACTGGGAGAGGCAAAGAGAAGGAACCAAGAGTCAGAATCAGATAAGTGTTGCAGAGCAGATCAAGGCAGAGGTTCAGAAACATCTACAAGCAGCTGGTATCCCTCTCGATCCCCCGTCAGCTACCGTCTTTTCGGTTGACTGTGGATGGTGTGGATCCTGTGCTCATAACGGTGGAAGCTGCCTCAACTTTGGTACAACAGAAGTCTGGTCTACAGAGGAGATAAACTTCATTGATCAAGGCTTCGCCAACAATCAGGAAGGCTATACCGGTTATAGAAACTACGTGCCACGGAACTAGAGCAACCGGTTAGTTGATCCTTATCATAGACCTCCGAGATTCATTGGAGGACAACACCAGTTTCAAGCAAAGCCGTACTACAATAGAGACATAGATTATGAGAAGAAGTTTGATCAGATCATGAGCAGACTTGACAACCATGACATTCAGTTAAAAGCTCAAGCTGCACTCAATCAAGGACCGAGAGCTCAAAGTCAAAGGATAGAGGATGCTATAAGCAATATGACTAAACTATTTACTAGCAATCCTCTCCTCAATCCAGCAGCATTTCAAGCAGACTCCGGTACAAAGAGCGAACACGCTCAGGCTATCACCACCAAGAGCGGCAAGCAAACAACTGATCCTAAGGCCCCGGAACCTGACGTGATACCAGATGCCAGTGCTGCCATGGATATGCCAGAAATTGAAGATATCACGAAAGAGGAAGAAGAAGCATCTGCTCCTCCTCCTCCTCCTCCCAGGACAGCTCCTGAGCCTGTCTTGGCGCCATATGTACCTCGGATTCCCTTTCCAAAAGCTGCAAGGAGCAAAGCCAAGGATCATGACACTCAATATAAGAAGTGGTACAATGTTCTTAAGACTGCAGAGATCAAGATATCAGTGACAGAAGCTGTAGAGATTATACCACCACTTGGGAAGTTCTTTAAAGACCTAGTGAAGAAAGTGAAGAACGGAGAGGCGTACTCTGTCACGCTTACTAATGAATGCGCTTCTATTCTTGGTGTGCCATCTCCCATACGACAGCCGCCACCACCCCCAGCTAAGTGTTCTGATCCCGGTTCTTTTACATTACCGTGCATTATTAATGGCATTAAAATTGATCGCAGTCTGGTTGATTCTGGTGCTTCTATTAATGTTATGCCTGTTTATCTATATGAGAAGCTGAATCTAGGGCAATTAAAACCGATCACTCTGCATCTCGTGTTAGTCGATAGGTCTGTCATACTACCTAGAGGTATAATAGAAGATGTAGCTGTTTGCTGTGGTCCGTTTACTATAATTGCAGATTTCATTGTTTTAGATACTCGTGAGTTAGACAGAACACTTATCCTAGGTCGACCTTTCTTAGCAACTGCTAGTGTAAATATTAACTGCAAACAGGGCATGTTAACTTTAAGTGTAGGACAAGAGAGTGTTGCATTCCGCATTAAAGATAGCATGAGATATTCTGTTGCTCAAGATGATAAATGTTATACTGTTGATCCCCTAGAGTTGACCTCGGCCAACTCCTTTACTAATGCTTTATCTAGTGATCCGCTAGAGTTGGGCTTATTATCTATTTTGGTCATTAACGTATTGGGTTTGTAACATAGTGGTCATCAACGTTTCATGTGGTCATTAACGTATTAGGGTTTGTAACAAGTTAGTCATTCTGTTATGTGTCCATTCATTTTTCCGTTAAATGCTGATATCAGCAATCCAACTCAGCTTTTTTTCCATGTCACCTACTGCCACGTCACCCAATCAACCCCACATTCAACCCAATAAACCTACACAACCTAATCTAACTCATCCTAACCAACCCAACCCAAAACCCTTTTAAGTCATCATGTCTCTTAACTGTTTCAACTCCTCTGCGTCACCGTTCGAACTATACTACCCATCTCCGGTCGAAATATCCCCTCCCTCTCCAAATAAAATCAAATCCT
Source organism: Linum lewisii (assembly GCA_034768395.1). Classification (NCBI taxonomy): domain Eukaryota; kingdom Viridiplantae; phylum Streptophyta; class Magnoliopsida; order Malpighiales; family Linaceae; genus Linum; species Linum lewisii. The sequence continues at coordinate 61,519,948 of CM068297.1, read as the reverse complement.
CCATGCCTCACTCACTAGTAACCACCACCATACTCACAAAAGCAAACAAACTCATGACTGCACTGATAACCTTACAACCTCCTTCTTCCTCCTCCATTTCCGTCTACCAGACACCTTACAACAACAACAAAAAACCAGTCATCAATGGAAGCTCGAACCTTCTAACCCCACACTTCACTTCCACAACTCGTATCCCTTACAAGCACCTCCGCAAGAACCACCAATCCCTCGACGAACAAATCTCCCGCCCAATTTTGGCGTCAATCTCCTACTAAAAAAACCCCAAATCCCTTCCTGGAAATCCTACCCTAACTTCCACTGCCGCCACCGACGTAGAAGAATCAATTCAAGAAAGCGATTCAATTGATTGGGAAGAAGAAGAAATCGAAGCGATTACCTCTTTATTCCAACGCAGGATTCCACAAAAGCCAGGAAAGCCAACAACCCGGATAAGACCCTTACCACTTCCGGTTCCTCATAAGATCCGGCCCAATTCCCTCCATTCGCCAAAGAAACGATTCAAATTCAATCCAGTTTTAAGAACCCTATTTTCATTATAGACTTAGCTAAACAGATTAGTAACCTCCCCCTCTGATCAGAGTGCTTCCCTAGTGCTTTCATAATCGACTCCCTTAGGGTTCTCTGTCGACAAAGATTTGAGAGCTTGGACACATGGGCTTGTGAAATGGTACTATTTTGGTTCGAGAGGAGGCTGGAGGATTTGGCTTGGGACTGGTGGTTCTGTCGAGTTCTTGAGCTCAATGGTCGGTGGAGATGCACCTGCGACGGGTGAAGATTTGTAACGTTGCAGGAAAAAAAGATAGGTTTGAGTTTTGGGTTGGGTTGGTTAGAATGAGTTAGGTTAGGTTGGGTTGGTTGATATGGTTGAATGTAAGGTTGATTTGGTGATGTGGCAGTAAATGACATGGACAAAAAAGTTGAGTTGGATTGCTGATATCAGCATTTAACGGAAAAAATGGATGGGCACTTAACGGAATGACCAACTTGTTACACACCTCAATACGTTAATGACCACATGAAACGTTGATGACCAATATGTTACAAACCCAACACGTTAATGACCAAAATAGATAATAAGCCGCTAGAGTTGTGTTTGATTTCAGGGATTGATAATGCATTAGAAGATCCAGAGCAGCGCCTATGGCAAGATGAGTTAAACGAACAGAAGGCGACATTCACACCCATCACTGCGCCTACACATATTGAGCCAGCATCGAGTCGGATCACTACTTCATATGAGAATCCGCCAGAACTTACTTTGAAGTAGCTGCCTGACCACCTAGAATACACATTTCTGGGGAAGGACTGCCAGTTACCAGTTATCATCAATTCGAATCTATCTCCCGAGCAGAAAGAGCAACTGATTAGGTTACTCAAGAAGCATGTCCGAGCTATTGCCTGGCAGTTAGCAGACATCAGAGGCATCTCTGAAACCTTCTGCAAACATCGGATAGTCGTTGATGAAGAATTCAAACCAGTCAGACAACCACGACGCCGACTTAACCCTCTGATGCAGGAAGTTGTAAAAAAGGAAGTACTCAAGCTTCTAGACGCCGGTATCATCTATCCTATTGCCGACAGCCCTTGGGTCAGTCTGACTCAAGTTGTTCCGAAGAAAGGAGGAATCACATTCATCCCTAATCCAAAGGGTGAACTCATTCCTACCCGAACAGTTACCGGATGGAGAGTCTGCATCGATTATCGACGACTCAATGATGCCACCAAGAAAGATCACTTTTCACTGCCGTTCATTGATCAGATGCTTGAACGATTGGCTGGTCATGAATACTACTGCTTCTTAGACGGGATGTCCGGTTACTTCCAGATTCCCATCGAGTTTGATGATCAAGAGAAGACGACCTTCACATGCCCGTTTGGTACGTTTGCTTATCGTCATATTCCTTTTGGTTTATGTAATGCTCCCGCTACCTTTCAGAGATGCATGCTTGCGATATTTGGAGATCTGGTAGAGAATGTGGTGGAGGTATTCATGGACGACTTCTCCGTCTATGGAGATTCATTTTCCAAGTGTCTGGCTAATCTAGACAAGGTGCTAGCTCGTTGTGAGGAGACCAACCTGGCTCTTAGTTGGGAGAAATGTCACTTCATGGTTACCGAAGGCATTGTTCTGGGCCACAGGATATCTAAGACCGGTATAGAAGTGGATCGTGCCAAGCTTGAGACCATTGCTAGCTTACCACCGCCGACCTCAGTTAAGACAGTTTGAAGTTTTCTCGGTCATGCTGGATTCTACCGGAGATTCATCAGAGATTTTTCCAAGATCACTCTTCCAATGACAAAGCTTCTTGAGAAAGATGTTCCATTCATTTTTGATAAAGCCTGTCTTTAAGCCTTTGAAACCTTGAAGACTCAACTCACCACCGCACCGATTCTTACAGCACCAGATTGGAATCTTCCATTCGAGATTATGTGCGATGCTAGCGAGTTCGCCGTTGGCGCGGTTCTTGGTCAGAGAAAGGAGAAGAGATTTCATCCAATCTACTTTGCAAGCAAGACACTCAATGATGCTCAGAGAAACTACACTACTACAGAGAAAGAGCTTCTGGCCATCGTTTTCTCCTTTGATAAATTCAGACAGTACCTGGTTCTTTCACATACAATTGTCTACACAGATCATGCTGCCCTGCGCCATCTACTAGCCAAGCAGGACTCGAAGCCACGTCTCATCCGATGGATCCTTCTCCTCCAAGAGTTCGACATCGAAATTAAAGACAAGAAAGGAGCAGAGAACTTAGCGGCGGATCATCTTTCCCAACTAGAGGAATCTCAAACAGGTAAGTCTACTACACCCATCAATGATTCTTTCCCTGACGAGCTGTTGCGTGTTGAAACGTATGAACAGGTTAACAGCATAGCTATCGAGCCCTGGGCAATCCCTCACGCCCAAGATCTGAGTAATGCAGCCGACTCGGAAGAACCATGGTATGCAACCCTGGCTAATTACCTCTCTCACGGCATTGTACCTCCTGAGCTAGATTTCAATGCACGCAAGAAGCTCTTTAAAGAAGCCAAGTCATACTTCTGGGATGAGCCCTTCTTATACCGAATCAGTCTTGACGGAATGATCCGGAGATGTGTTTCTTACATGAAGCAGCTGACATCATACGTAAATGCCATGAAGGACAGTTTGGAGGTCACTTCGGAGGAAATCGCACGACACGAAAGGTGCTCAAAACAGGTTTTTATTGGCCTTCAATCTTTAGTGATTGCAATGTTTTTGCTCGACGTTGTGATGCATGCCAGCGATCAGGTAACATCTCTAACCGTAATGAGATGCCCCAAATTGTTTCTTTGACTGTTGAAATTTTTGATGTTTGGGGAATTGATTTTATGGGTCCGTTCACACCTTCCAACGGAAACAAGTACATTCTTGTAGCCGTTGATTATGTTTCTAAGTGGGCAGAAGCTGAAGCTTTACCCACTAATGATTCAAGAGTGGTGGGTCGGTTCCTTACCCGTCTTATCACGCGTTTTGGTTCACCACGCTTCATCATAAGCGATAGAGGTACCCACTTCCATGGACAATTCGACCGGGTGTGCAAACGTTTTGGTGTCACTCACCGAATGTCCACAGCTTACCATCCTCAAGCGAATGGTCAAGCGGAAGTGACAAACCGTGAGCTCAAGCGGATTCTTGATAGGACAGTTGGCCGGTCTCGCAAGGACTGGTCATCTAAGCTCAGTGATGCCTTATGGGCTTATCGAACTGCCTACAAGACTCCCATCGGTACCTCACCGTATCAGCTGGTCTATGGCAAGTCATGTCATTTGCCAGTTGAGCTTGAGCACAAGGCATTCTGGGCTAATAAAGAGTTGAACATGAGCTATGCAGTAGCACCGACTCCACGCATATGAGAGCACGAAGTTATACAAAGAGCGCACGAAGAAAATTCATGACTCTCAATTGAAGATGATCAAGCAGTTCTATCCCGGAGAAGAAGTCCTCTTATATAACTCTCGATTGAAGCTCTTCCCGGGTAAACTGAAGTCCCGTTGGTCCGGCCCTTATACCGTGGTTAGGCAGACATCCCTAGGTAGTGTCCTCATCAAATTGCATGATCAAGAGCCATTTATGGTCACCGGGCATAGGCTTAAGAAGTATCTGCAAGGATTAGCTGTCTCTTCCATAGACGTGCACTACTTCGCGTTGGAATCATGACACGAATCCAGGTATCGTCCGGCTCACGGATGTTAAACAAGAGCGCTTCGTGGGAGGCAACCCACGGCTGGAGTCAGTCGTTTTCATTTCGAGTCATTTTGCTTTTAAACCCCCTTTTTGAAAAAAAAACTGCCGACCATTTTCATGTAAATTTTCGCCGAAAATTCCCAATTATTTTCGCCGAAAATTCCTGTTTAAAACCAACCTGTTTCTCCTGTTTCAACTTTTCGACCGAAACTACCATCTTTTCGCCGAGAACTTTTCTTCATTTAAACTGAGATTTTAACCGAAAATTCCTCAGCTTTTTCGCCGAAAATTTGCCCCTTTTCACCGGTATATAAGACCCCCTTTGGTTTTTGTTTTCGCGAAAATCACATTCCCCCATCCGAAAATTTCCCACAAGAACGAACAGTCTCTCTCTCTGTTCGCCGCCGCCGCGTCCTTGACCGCCGACCAGCCGCCGCCGCCTCATTAGCCATCCGCCGCCGCCCTTCTCCCTTGCCTAGCCCGTGGTTCAAACCTTGGAATCGGAGCTTTTCGGCTCCGGCTCCTCCGACCTAGTTTTCAAGCACTTTTCGTCGTTTTCCCGGATTTCCAATCGTTTTCTCGAGTCATGTCTTCACGGTTAGTTGTTCAGCCCTTGATTGTGAATCTTTTGGCTTTTTGACTTTCGGTTTTCGGCATGGTTAACTTTGATTGACTTTTTGGTTCTCCCTCGTTTTTCATGATTGCTATGTCGGTGTCAATTGGCTAGGTTCTGGAATTCCTTTGTGACCTTTTACGGCTCGTGACTTGTTGTCTGTGCGATCGTGTTAATGAATCATTCCATTCCTCATGCTTGCTTCATGGATTGACAGTTCTTTACTGCTATATCTCGATTCGATGATCTCTCGGTTTTATTTGCTTGCCCCCGCCTGTCAACCTAAGTGTGGGGTAGGATTCTTGTCATCTGATTCTGGTCTCCCCTGATTTGTGTTTTACAGGGCCCCCAAACATTTTAAGACCACCAGTGCAGATAGAGCGCAGCGATCCACAGCTCGCCAGAGCCGGACCCCAACCTCCCGACCACTAGCACCAACATCGTCAGCTGTGGCCATCATCCCCGAGGATGCACCGACCCCTGTGACTCCTATCTCATCTATTCCTGCACCCGCTACTGGGGGCCTACATCCTTTCATTGCCGCACTTGAGCCACACCAGCTAGAGGTCTTTCAGAAGATCAAAGACATTCCTCCGGCTAAAGTGGCAGTTCTTTCTCTAGACAGTCTCAAGACGCACAATCCGGCTTGGCATTCGACCGTAAGACACCGCCCTTCATAAAGCTGGTTTACGAGTACTGACCGCTCATGGCTCCCCCTACCCGCTTGTCGCTCTTCAAGAGTTCTGGAGTTCGTTCCGGCGCCTCACCCCGAAGCCCATACCTTGAGCAGAAATTTATATCCTTTCACCTCGGTGGTGTTCTCCACGAGAAGTCCCTTCTCGAGTTCGGCCGCCTGCTGGATCCGCACGTCAACCTCGATACTACATTAGCTGGCTTCAAGGACACATACTCCATCACGAGTGCTCCTTACCCAGACGTGTGGAGATGGGCATCCTGCGAAGATGAGATCTCACCCATCCTCAACCCCACGGTCGGTGACATCTTTTACCCTATTCTTAAATTCTTGCAGCAAGATGAGCCGTCACCATGTTTCTTTGGAGGAGCTCGTATTAGTCCGTGCTGTCGACGAGGATGCCAACCTGCATCCCGGATGGTGGCTTGCACGATTCTTTCACAAGCGCACTACCGCCAAAAAGCTTCCTTCTGAGCTTCTAGGAGGACCTTTCATTTCAATTTTGATCGACAATCTCCAGCTCGGTGACAAATGGGGCCCCGACATTCCTCATATCCCGGTTGAGCATATAGGTGCTGAACTCGCCATAGCACGGGGCATCGACCTTTCAGAGGATTTTGAGCATTGCACGTCGCTCCCTCACCACATTCCCCATTTAGTTGAACGCCCGCCGTCGCGAGCGCAAATCACCGCAGAGATGAATGAGAGGCTAACGCGTATTGAGAAGTGGCAGCTAGACTACTCGGCTGGTTCGCTTCAATGGTAGAAGGACCGAGTAGCACATGAAGAGACTCAGAATGAGCGTTGGTCCATTCTCCAGCAATTCATGGCCAACCAATCTGCCAGACACACGGATGATATCGCATGGCGACAGCAGATGGGGCACCGGGTTTGACATTTCAACCATCCCGACCCAACCTCCACCCCCTCCCGCGGAACAGTGATCAGGTTGTTTCTACCCTTTTCCATTTCTTTTCTTTCTTCTTTTCGGGTTTCTACCCAATTTTATTTTGTGTGGATCTGGGACACTTGTCCCGGTATCCTTTTGATCTTTTTGTTGTTTGTGTTTTGTAGGATTTTGAGTAGCTACTCCGCTCTGCTCCGGACTCTCCGCGTTCATCCACTACACCGCCTTCACCCTCCAGGTTCTTCATATCTCTCTACTTTAGAATTAGTCCTGTGAGGACACAGAACAGTCTAAGTGTGGGGTAGGATGTTAGAGAACCATGCATGATCTTGATTGCCTATATCTTTGTGTGCATCGTGATTCCTGTCCAGTCTCTCTAGCAATAGAATGGCTCAGTTTTTGATTTTTGAGGTTAAGTTGTTGTTCAAACCTTCACAATGATGCTTAGACTGCTTAACCTAGAACCTGAGAACCAACGTGTATGCTGTGATGCTAAATTGCCTGGTCAGAACAGAATTTTAAAATCACACTTGTAGTTTGTAGCCTTGATTGCATGAAAATGACCCAATCCGACTAGCAAACCAACTGTGAGCTTTTGATCCATTGCACATAACTTGCAATTTAAATTCTTTCTGAGTGGTTTTCTGTTTACTTGAATGAGTTAGAATTTGCATGAGACCTACTCGAGACCACACGATGACACGAGTTCTAGAATGATAGGGGCACCTAGATTCAGCTACTAAGCCAGATAGCCTACCTAACGATAAAATCCATTAGGTGTAAACCCTTGAGCTTGGCCTGTTCTTTCGGTTCGATAATACATTACAACCATTTCCCATTCCTTCATTCCCCGTTAATCCTTTGTGGTTGTAATTCTAGATTGACCTACCGGAAGTCGGTTTGTGGTAACCTGCCTATAGCCATTAAACAGGTGGTCTTAGCTACTATGTCCAGACGTGTAAACTCCTCTAGCAACTAAAAGAAACATCGGCACAAAGAAAAAAATCAAGTAAGAAAAGAAGAAGAAATTCGAAAAAAAATGAGAAGTAAAAGAAAAAGCAGAAAAAGAGAAAAAGTTTCAAGCTTCCAGTTCAATAAAACGTTCTTCTCCCTACAAATGGAAGAACGAAGTCAAAAGAAAAGTCAGAAAAATAATGTGTTGAAAGAAATAAGTGCTAGGTTGCTTGAGGGTATCATAGGATGAGCGTTCACTATTCCACCCATGTCTGGTTAGACAGTAGGAAGCCATAGACTAGATTCGAGGGAAGTTAGTCGAAAGCTACACCGCACAAAGCCATCATCATACATTCCCATCATCCATCACATCATAAACCCAAGTAGTGTAGAATTTATTACGGTCCTAGCAGGGAAGTCCTTCTTGACTAGATACTCGTGTTGTCACAGTGGTGGAGATGTGGTCGAAATGCAAACTTATGACAGAATTCAGAGACAGAGAATGATTGAGAGCAGAAACACGTCCTTAAACACAGAGAGTGAGAGCTTTCCATTATACTATATATCCTGTGTGAGGAGTCTGGTCGGTCAGGTCAAATTCGTGCATAATTGGTTACAATTACTTGTCGTGTGCAGTTTACTAGTGAGACCAGGTTGTTTGGTTGATCTGTATGCATGTTAGGTTTCTTGTTCTAGGATCGAGCTGTCTAATAATTCATTGTGTTTGATTGAGCTCCAATTTGATCGATTTTATCATTTGTGAACATGGGCGTTCCTATTCAGTTTGCTTGAGGACAAGCAAAAGCTTAAGTGTGGGGTATTTTGATGAAGCTCGAATTAACGTGATTATCAGCCTCATTTAGGCGACATTTCATTGCTTGGGGCACAGTTTTTAGGGTAGAATAACGAATGTTCAATCAATTGCCCTATCTCGTGCCATTTGTGTTACCTTGGCCCGTTTCGGGTCTATTTGATGGTTTTCTAGCGTTTTTATGTTAGCACAGGTTCCTGCCATCAAGTACGATAGCCAAGGACATGTTTTAGACGTTGGAACCCCGAAGAATCACACCAAAATCAACCGGAGAAATCATTCAAGTCAAAGAACTCCTGCTCCAGTTTACACATAGAGTTTCGGCGAAAATACCTTTGGATTTTCACCGAAAATACAAGAAGGAATCCACTGTCCCGACCAGAAGGAAGTTTTCGGCGAAAACCTTGTGATATCTCGTCGAAAACCCTAAGCAGAATCAACCAGGAGAGACAAACGGATGAAGCCACATTTGAGCAGATATTTTCGCCAAAAATATCCTTGGATTTTTGGCGAAAATCCCAGTGGAAAAGCAGCAATCACCGGTTAGGTATAAATACTAAACCGAACGGCTGAATGGGGGGATCATCATCACTTACACACAAAAACACAAAAGAAAGAAATCCCAAGACTGAAGAAGAGAGAAAAATGAGTAGATAGAGTTCGAGGAGCCAGGAACGGATCGTGACGCCATCCATCCATCTCGGAAAGCCAGTGCTAGGAGTTGAAGATCCAGCAGATTGAAGCTGCTAGGAATCATCGAAATTAGGTTTTACAGTTCTTCTCTGTCTTTCCTACCTGAAATGTATTCTTTGTCTGTCTTCGATTCTTCTGTATTGAATATGAGTAGTTAAACTCGTGTAGCTTAGATTAGATGAACCCTAAGTGACCCAGGGCTTAAAGCGGTCACGGATCGGCGGTGATTAGATTCGAAATTCATTCAGTTTCATCTTTCATGTTTGATTTGTTCTTCGTTCTCTATGTTTCTTGTCTGGTTTGGCCACCTAGATTAGATTCTTGTTAAGCTAAGGATAGAAGCGAACGCTCGCCTTACTTTAAAACATCAAATCGAACAATTAACCTTATAATTGGAGTGTGCCTTTCGTAGGAACCGATTAGGGTTGATCCATTGCAAGAGTAACTCATTAATCATTAGAATTTGCACCAGTTAGTTAAGTCGTTGCGAGAGGCGACCGTACCCGGGCGGCTAATTAATCGTGGTAGCTAGATTGGATAGAGCGAACGTTCGCCAGTCTTAAACCTAAGGGTCAGGAGTTATGGTGGTGTCTGTGAACTGAATGAACTAGAATCGAAAACCGATGGTCTGTTGACTGCTGTTGCTCTGGTGATCTAAGGGGGATTCGAAGTCTAAGCTTGTCTGTCATCTTTTTAGTCAATCAATCAATCTTCACTATTTCTTCGTTTGAACTTCATTTCAATTTACCTTTGCATTTTAGTATAGAAGTCGTGGAACTCACACCACGCACAACGTGTTTAACCTTGAATTTAAATTTGCCAACATCTTTGAGTAAGGAAGTAGAGGAAACCCCTGGAATACGATCTACCGTAGCTTCACAGCTTGGTAGTTATTTGATTGACCGCTCTGCAACGTTCATCATAATACATAAAAGGATAAAAAAGATAACGGAAAGTGTGAACTAGTGTGACCAAAATACAGTTTTACACTAGGTCACTCACTTCTCCAAGTCATCGCACCACATGTACAATGTCAACGCTTCGTTCTTCTCTTTATCGACAAAAGCATCAACAATGTACACGTCTACCTTGTCAACTATAACGATCATCTCCTGTGTGAAAGGTCTGGGAGCATCGACCACAATTCCCTTTGGGGCTTCAACAATCGATAATTAGTCCTGAAAAAATAGGGATTACGAAAGTTTAACCTAAGTATTACTAAAAGGTTACATAGAGGGTACAATACTCACACGTTATGTATACGAATACAAAAAAGGGGATTTCAAATTTCTAAACACATACCCCGGACAGTGGTTGTTCTTCATGTAATGCCTTGGTTTTAACCCTGATCCTGGCTATTTGAACTGTTTCATCCGGAGATTTGATGTACCTTGATCGCTCTTTCCTCCGTTTTGATGTTGACCTTAGCTTCTTTTCTTGTGGAAAACATAACACTAATTACGATCGTCCTACTCAACAATACGGTCTGTGATCAAAATGTGGCAATTCTAAAACAAGAAACAAATACAAGATAAAAACATCCCATTCTTTGAAAATGTAATTAAAATCCATAATAGGTTATTGTAGCGTGACATCCCCTATTTGATACGAAACTACATGTCCACCAATTACGATCCACGTCCTAAATTAATACGAAACATGTTCTCCAATGTTATGAAACATGCTAGAAACACATATGAGATACCAATCCAAATGATACGACTATGACGATGGCACTATACTGCAGGGTCTCGTTTAGACTTTTCTTTCGCCATGTCTTCTTTCAGATCAGCGATTGGTCTTGCATCAAGTTGTTGAGATGGAGTCTCTTCTTCCTGTTCAACTTTCCTAACTTCATTCAAAACTAATTTTCCAATAGCTGATGCATCCTTAAATTTTAAAAACTTGTCACAAACATCCTTAGTGGAACTTTCCTTATTCATACCTTTATCCGGGTTCCTTCCAAATTCAATGGCAACCCCATCTTGTTCCTTTGCAGTTACAAATTCTGCTTCCTTTTTCGTGACCACCTGGTTCCTGGTTACAACTTCAGCTTCATTCTCCACTCCTGGTTCCTTTTCTTGGACGACCTCTTCCCCTTCATTAACTTTGTCCACCTTATCCTTCAGATTTTCCACCAATCCTCCCACACTCAAACCAACAACAAGTTCCAGTGTTCCCTTCTTCTTTACAACCTTATCGCTTTTAAAAGACTTTTTTAGTCTTACCCCCTTGCTCCCCCTTTCCCTTTTTCTTCTCTTTCCCACTTCCCTTGTCCACAGTCTGCTGAGATGCATAGACATTAACCTTTTCCCCCACATCTTTCCCCTTCCCCTTACTGCCAGACCTCCCCCTGTGAAGCCCACCTCCATCATTGCCACTCTATTTTTCCTTTTCCTTGGCCAACTTTTCCCTTGCTTAGGAGATATGTTCGTCTCAGTATCAAGCAAAGGCCAAGTCTTCAGTTATTTGAGTATCCAATGATGCCCGATGGTCAGTATTAGCTGCAATGCGATCATCACATTGCTACTTCTGCTCCATCAGTGTGGTAAGAGCCCCTCTGTGGAAATGAATGTAGGTCTCTAGCCAATTCCTTCTCTCTTCGACCTGTGGTAAGGATAACATTACAAAACAATACGAAAACATCATGAAAAACATTACGAAAACATACTGAAAACAAAAACATTATGAAAATAACCCATGAAAATAATACGAAATTTAATACGGAAAATTATGCGAAGAGTCCTGCTACTAAACATAGAGGAACACCAAAACATTTATTAAAAAAATCATGAACAACACATATGAACACCTATAACTCATACGAATGACAGTGAATAACGAAAATCGTACCTCCTCCAATGACAAGTGATCAATATCCAATCTGGTAAATGGCATGGCAAAGGGGTACAAATCTTAAGGCTTCAACGTGGACTGTTATGCCTGCTCATTCTTTTGTCCCTTCCTTGATTCAGATGGCTGGCCTTATTCGTGCAATGGCCTCTTCTTTGTCAACATCGGATTATCAGCTTGAGGCAAATATTGCCTTATGTCTCTATTCACGGTAAGACGAGGGGTGGTTGTCCCTAACTCATTCTCAGGAGGCCATTCAATTATCCTATCGGTGTTTAGTCCACCATTCTCATCCAAACGTTTTATGTGCCTATTAACAGCCTTCATGTTCCAGTTCTTCACTGTAGGTCTGAGTTTCGGGACTCCATCTTTCGCCAACTCCACCATGACAAGGAAGAACATCTGCATTTGCACAAAAAAATATAGTCACTTGAATTAATAATCGATGGGTGATCAATGATTACGAAAAGTGTATTTTAATATATAATTCGTAAACCTATGTTATATAATACATAATTTTAAGTAACGACTTTCATAATTGTAAAATGTACCATTAGTAGACATAGATCCTCCTCAACATATCCTTTAGACTCAAGACTATATGCACAGAATGTCTCGATCATGAATCTGCACCAGTTGAAATCAATGAATTGAGGGGCATTGCATCCATAGATAACGCCTAAATAAAAAAAGAACTTTCTCTCCAACTCTTGGCACGAACAGATTACCAACCAAGTATAGAAAAAACAAAGCAAACCACTTCTCGTCATCGAAAGCGTTCCACAACGCGTCGTTCAACATCCCTAGTTCAATGGTAGTCTCCCTCTCATTCTGAATACCCAGATGTCGCCCCAAACCCTAATGTCCCCCCAATATGTTCTTTCAAAACTAAAAAATAGATGTTTTCCCACGAGGTAAGCCATATATTCGTTAACATGCTCCTCAGTCAAAGTGACCTGAGCATTTAGCCTCACACGGTTAGAGTCGAGAAATTAAATTGCTTTATGAGCCACTTCAACCGAGGTGCCTTCAATGAACTGATGTAGAGATTTTGCACAAACCCTAAACCCCTCTCCTCCAAAATTTATTTATGATTTGGGGGTACTTATCCAAATATTACGCATCTTGTTAGGATTGCACCTCTATTGAACTAGGGGACCTTACTTCTATTGACCTTACTCTTCCTCCATGCTTTTGGTATTACGAATAAAAGCGAAAAATGGTTACGAATGAAGAAACTTTTGAGCTCTGACTACTACGAATGTAGAAGATTTTGAGAGAAAAGTATATGGAAGAGACAAAGAATTACGAAAATGAAACGGAGGATGACTTCGTAACAATTTTGAGAGAAAAACTCTATCTTTGGAGAAGAAGAAGTATAAGATTTTGAGAGAGAATTCGTAACATAATCCTCTCTCTTTCTCACAATTTATATCAGCCGAAAAGACATGACATTCGAAGATATGGTTGCACATTCCTCCACTAACTGCACATCTGCACGCCAACCGTTCCCGCCAATTGCCCCCCTACAAAAACCTAAAAATACCCCTAAAACCGTCCGCCAGCAGAAACTTAATCATAGCTGTTGATCTTGGGGTCCACGCGTATGGACGACCATGATGGTCTTCAGTATGGATTTAGCCTCAAATCCATTCAGCATCTGACGAATCACCTAAAATGGGAGCTGCCTCCCTATTCAGAAAACCTTTCCCAACTAACAAATCCCTTCCCTCTCCTTAACTGTTGACACGGGCTTTAGCCCTTCCTTCCTTACCGTCTAGGCTTAGGCCCATGCCCTCAATTCCCCTCTCGTCTATTCCCCTTGTTGTTGGAGACACCCAAATGGGCTAAAGTCAGCCCATTACTCCCCCTTCCTTCAATAAGCTTCGGGCTCAAGCCCCCTTTCTGCAATTTCGTCCAGGCTTTTAAGCCCATAACCCCTTCTCCCTCTTCACTTCACAAAGCCGGACCTAAACAACAACAAATGATCCAAGGGTTGGGCCGAAAGCCCAACCTCCTCTTTTCCCTTGCGGCCCGAACAGACAGAGGCCCACCAACCTCTCCTCGTTTCCTCTTCGCTGCAACTGCTTCTTAACAAAAGCATGGTTGGGCCTTGAGCCCAACCTTCTCCCTTCTTCAATTCACAACCCACTCCAAGCCAACTCATGGGTGAGATCAATTGGTCCGACCAATTGATTCGACCCAATGATATAGAACTCGAACCCAACAATTAACCCAAAAGGTGATTTATTCCACCCACATAATAAATTACACTCACAAATTAATTTATTAAATTTGAATTAAAAGCCTCCAAATTTTAGCCAACGGGGTTTAACCGGGAAATTTGAATTCTGATTGGGAACTCAGAATCGGGATGTTACAATAAACTTCCTTACTTAGAACATAGAAGTCCTTCCATTAGATTAATTTCGTCGAACACTAATGTGAACCGCTACAACCGTGGGCAGACGACCCTTGAACACCACAAGTTGATGATTCTAGCAACATGAAGAATCTATGGAACCGGGGCGGATAAGGACTTTCACCCACTAGCTATAAAGAGCTAGGAACCAGAAGTATCAAGTCGAGGGCGCCACGCTAAGAGATGGATGCTCTTGATGATAAGCCAAACCTTAAGCCATGCTCTTGCACATAGAACAAAGTTCTGAAGGGGGTTTATTAATTGATAAAAGTCTGAATAACAAGGGTGGTCGATGGCCTCTATTTATAGGGAGGGACCAAGCTCTCCTCACCTATTTAACTACTTCCTAACTAAGAATAAAAATAATCTAAAACTAATTTAGGACATTTAAAATGCCTTAACAATCTATCCTAAAAGGGAAAAACTAGAAAGGAAAGATAATAGTGTCTTGGTATGCAAGGAAAAGACTAAATAGGCAAAATCCGACAATCCGGGCAAAAACCCTAAATTCGGGCAGCATCTGTGGCGGTCGGGCAAGTCTTAGGCCGGCGGGCATGGATCCTGACTCGGATTAGGCCTCCTTCTTGTGTCCTAGTCCTAGAAGGACTTAGGTCCGGGGTCTTCTGGTCGTGGCAGCCTGTTCTCCTGGCCCGGATGGGAATCCTTGTCTCGGTGGGATTGCATGCATGGACCCGAATTGTGTATGAGCAGTTCCCTACGTGGCTCATCCTTCATTCCTCCTCCAATTGCAACTTTGTTTGTTGGGCCGTGTTCCTGAAGTCTCCAGCTATCCAGAGCAACAAGAATTTCCCAAAAGGCCAAAGCTGTTTGGCGGCTCGGTCCAAAGTGCTCCTCTGTAGCGCCTGGCCCAGTGCCCGGGGCTGGCTCATGTCTCGGCCTTCTTCATTTCTGGCTAGGCCTTTTGCATTCTGCTTTGGAAAAGTCTTCAAAAATTTCCTCATAGGATCTCCAAGGGCTGGGGTTGGTCCAGGGCTCGTGGCAATTGGTCTAGGGCGTAGTGCTTACATTTGGCCTGGTCCGGGGTTCGTCCGTGGCCTGTCTTCAGGCGCCATCCCTTGCTGGTTAGGTACTCTTGGGTCTTTTGCTTCCAGTACTCCTGGAATTCTTCCGGAGGATCCCAGGGTGGTCAGTTCCTCCAGGGCTCGTGGGGATTGGCCTAGGGCCTATTAGGGCTCTTAGGCTCGGCCCTCGGTTCGGCTCGGGGCTCGCAACATGGCCTGGGGTGACCTCACTCTCATCTTGGCTTGATTGGCTACTGGTGGGGGCCTGAGCCTATACTTGGTCACATACCTTGGCGTCATGACGTGTTGGAGAGCTTTCCTTGGCCTCACACGCTCCTTGTATGGCCCAAGGGTCCGTCCCTTGGTTGGAGACCCTGGTGGGGTGTATGAGTACCTTTTGGCATTGGGGCAGCTATGTAGGGTCACATCAAACATCATCATGGGTTTGTTGACACGTTATTCTTACTCATCCCATTGGTAGCTAGCTTTAACACATCCACAAAATGACGTCGTTTTTCCTCTAACGATTGCAACTAATAAGGGGATGAATACCCCCTCATCCTCTTTCTCTCCAAATTGTTTTACCAACTCAATCCACCTTTGATTTGCACTCATCCCCACTAGGTAATCCATATCCTCCGCCGTATGGTCGACAACGGTAGCCTTTTCCGGTCGAGGCTCAATAATAAGTACTTCTTCCCCTTCCCCACATTAAAATTTTCTCTGCTCCTTCAAAGATCCTTAACCATCTTCTTTGTCGTATCTCGATCGAATCCCTCTTATCCAGTGAACGTGCGATGATCGTGTACCTCTTCCCTCACTTAGGCCAATATAGCTTTCAAGCACATTCAATTTTCCCAAAACCCACTTTGTTATCTCAATCAATTTGAGAAACCCTAATTCTCAAGGTCATCTCATTATCACAAAATAGCACTTGAACCCTTTTTTCCTGGGACATTGCAATAATAAACGAAATTTTGTGGTTTGTTTCGTGTGTTGGACCGCATTCAATGCACATATAATTGGAGGTAACTGTACAAAAAACAAGTGTTTCATGTTTGTTGTATATGTTATCTTTTTCGTTGTGGGACCCCATTCATATTCTATCTTTTAACTTTGGCCTACCATTTAAGAGGAAAGTTTGTCACTCTGGGTCATGATTTGGTTTACGAATGAGGAGAAGTTATCACAGAGGTGGTATGATCAACTTGTTCGATTTAGAAGTGGCTATAAAATCTCAGGTGAGATATAGTTGTGGAGCTCAGCTATACTTTAAAGTGCCCATCCAACACAGTGTATCTGACTTTTTGGTTGATACACAATGATGATAGTGTGCTAGATATGTTCAGATCATATAAGAATATGGAAATACATTCCATATGCGTGGAGAAACAAGCTGATGATGATGAATTTGGTGAGGAAGATGAGGAGGAGGAGGATGGTTGATAGTGATTATTACATTGGATATACTGAAGATGAAAGTGAGAGCCAATAAAAAAATTATAAGAAGGCATTAGGTTTGCAATTTCAAATGATTATTGTTTTGATGTTGATGACAGTGACGGGTTTGGGAGATATATAATAGCTTCAAAAAAATCATTGATAGGTTCGCAGTTTCAACCCACAGTATGCGGATGAAAGAATCATTGAACAGGTACAATCCCAATTCCTTTTTTATGAGCGGTATTGACATTATCATTCATAAAAACTATAAGATCCGCATTAGAAGGAATGTGAAGGGAAGGTATATAATAGCTTAAAAAATTAAAATGTTAAAAAACGGATAACTATAACTCCTTCTCTATCATGTCGTCGACACTCCTCCTCCTGGCATCACGCTAGCCAGAACCAGCTCAGTTCTCACCATTATTTATAGATCTCATTCTAGAATGAATTATCATCATATCATCATTATTACCTGCAAATGGTGACAAAACGAGCATCTCTATATCAGGAAGAAAACCCTCACCAAATTCAGAATCACCATCTCTAAACAAGTTCTAGTGTCTGACTTCTGCTGGCTTAGATGATCCATTCAGATCATACCTGGTGGTAGCATCAATGGCAGAGCCAGAGGACTCGGAGGATGTGACGACATTGATGTAGTTCTTGAGGGCGACGCCTCCATTTGCAATAGCATGGTGTGATGTTTGTTTGTGGTTGAGGCAAATTGAAGGAAACCGACGACGTTTGGTGGCGTTCCAGTGGTTCTTGATGGTGTTTTCGGTTCGCCCAGGGAGTCGTTTCGCAATTTCAACCCATTTGTTTCCGAGTTCTTTATGAGCTTGGATTAGTATCTCATCTTCTTTTTTGCTCCATCCGTCCTTCTACAATATTCAACTCTCTCGTAACCATTTAATACAATCTTTGATTTTAGTAATTACTTCACCCACATACAAAAAATCACTAAGAGTATAGTTCTTATCACTCACTCACTCGCATAACCTTAACACAGGTTTTGTTGTTGAGAGCAATTTTTCATGAATTAAAAGATTATCATATTCTATGTTTCGTGTGTCAAACTCATTAATTTAAACCGTAAAATAAACTCACAAGTCCTTAAATAATTCAACCTTTAAGGAGACAAATACATGCGTAGCAAATATTTACAAATTATAAGACAAATATTGTCATCTCAAAGATGTATTGTTCATATGACTATTTAACCTTTTCTAATATACAATATAACTTTATAGAAGTATTTTCATTACTCCAAGTCTAACCATCATACCATAACAAAATATTGGTTACCATATTGAAATTTAAAAATTATCATAGTTAGTCAGAAGACCAAAAAAATAGCAAGGAAACAACCAACACATACCAACCACCTAAAAATTCATGAAACGTACGTTAGGCGTTAACATTTCCAACCTCACGTTTTATGTGCAACAAACTTTTAATGCCTTAACTACGCCATTTTGTCACTTTCATAAAAGACAAATGACTCGCATGGTAAATCCATTATTCCCACACAACTAGCCAACAAATATATGAAGGATAGAATTTTTACATTAATCAAATAGATGGAAACTCCACGTATTACCCCCCAATAAACAAATTACACTTGTAATTATTCTTTATGAACTTGCTTTTTGTGATTTCTATCTCATAAATGAATACTTACTAACACAATTGTAACCGTTCTTTCTAAAATATAAATCCAAAAGGATAATTAGGAATAGAGTTAATGAAATTAAATCAATTGAAAATAATAATTAATACCTTGATATCAGGCTTTAGACTGTTGTACCACTTTTCTCTGCATTGTTTGCCAGTCCTACCACCAAGTACCTTTGCAATTATAGACCAACTCTTCATTCCATAAACACCCACTAAGTGACTCAGCAATCTGTAAAAAACCATTAGCAAATCTAATTATCAACGAGAAAAAAGAGACAAGTAAATAGTTAATATATGATATACAAGTACTTACCTATCTTCTTCAGGACTCCATTTTCGTTTGATGAAAACTTTCTTCTGAGTTGTTGTTGTTTCCTCCTTCTTTATCTCTATATGTGTCATTTTGTTATAAACTTTGTAGCCCTCTTTATCAGCAACAAGTTGTGTCTGATTATCATGACCCATGTAATTTTCAACTCTCAATCCAGCTCTTTTACCTTTGATCTTCTCGTCCTCCTCACTGATTTTTTGAAAGAATTATACAAATCTTCACCATACGAGTTGAGATTTTTCCCACCATGATAATCAGCATTATGATAACCACAAGTTGGAAATAGACTAACAACCGGTGGTAATGAGCTCGAGGAGCCGACATTGAGATTGATCATTTGACTCTTGTTTGTACAAGTGAGATCATTTGATGATGATGATAATGAAAGTGAAAGTGATGGTGGTGGTGATGCTGGGTGGAATAAGATGAGGAGAATCCTATTTCTAGATCTCGGATTGGATTAATTTGAGAAGAAGAGAAGGGTGGTGGTGGGGTGGTGGGAATATAGAGACATACGATTTACCCTTATGGTTTAATGAAGTTGACGAGGATGAGGATCCTTCATAGATGAAGCTATTAGTAGTGTTGCTGAAATCAACAAAACCATTCATAGGGGTCATGTGATGGTGATATTGATCATCTAGATGATTAGATTTGTGAAGCAGCAACTGTTTTTTAGATGAAGAAGAGACATGAGTGATTTCTTTGTGATTCACTCTAAAATCATTTGTTGGTGATGGTTTTTGCTTTGGAGGATTGTTGTCAAAGAGAAGGTCATCGAGACAAAGATATTCATCTTTCATTCGTTTTGTGTCAAACTCCATGAAGAAGAAAAAAGGAGAAAAACGAGTGATAGAACAAAGAGAAGTCAAGAGAAAAATGGAAGAGTTAGACAATAAGGATGAACTATTCAACCCATATATAAAGAAAAATTTCAAGAGGATAAAGAAAATTAAAGAAGAAGGCAAATTTAAATTGGCTTTGTTGGTCCAAATTTATTGTCTTGCTTAATTAATGTATTCAAATTAACATTTTAAAGCACATTAATGGAGAAAAAGCAATACAACCAGTAAAAAACAAGATGCACTGATGACTCAAATATGTCACTTTTAATTCTCCATAATTAATACATTTTTTGGTGCTATTTGAATGTGGATGTTGTTTTTGAATTGGTTTTTGATTAATTAATGATTATTTGTCTTAAATAGCCTCTCGCGACCATTGCAGTCCATTTTCACATTTTTGGCATTTTTATGAGTTTTCATTTCATTCTGTGATAGACCGCATTAATACGAAGTCACAAGTTTGAACGGCGACCAAATCGGAGTCCGGATTCTCAAGTTATGGAAGATAGAAGAAAAATTCCATTTCGGTCTCGACGCACAACAAGTGGAGGCTGCGTCAGCGCCAGGATGTGCACAGACGGCGCACAACTAGCGCATGCACCGCTCAGATGCCAGAAATGTGCTAGTTATGCGCCGGTACCTGGGCGTTTATAAACCCACATTTGGCAATTTTCAAGGAGATACAATTTCGTTCTCAGCTCAATTTTGACGAGCACATTCGACCTCCAACACCTATAAAACCCTCTCGGAGCCCATAAATCATCATCATATCATCATCCTTCATCCCCAACATCAAAGAAACATCAAACGAAAATCAGAAATCCTCAAAGATCAAAGAAATTGGCAGATCATTCTACCCCTTTCTTTCTAGATTGTATTTCCTTGATTCTTACTATGACTTGCTGTAACTATATCCCCTAAGGTTCGAGTGAGTGGAACCTTGGGAGGATTGACGATTGATTACACTCTTATACTCTTGGATTGATTCGGTTTAATTTCAAGTTCAGATGTGATTCAGACTCATGTGTTTCATCCCATTTCCTCTTTTTGTATTCTTGACCTAGATGCATGATTAGATTGCTATCTGATTTGGAATTACTTGACCCATTAGCTTTCCTATCATTTATTATCGTGACTTTGATCTTAGTTTGCATCATAACTCGAAAGAGAGCATGTTAGCTATGTTTTTTTCGGTTGAAAAACCCATAAGCATTCCATTGAACACTTGGTGTGCATTCTTGTTACTTGGTTTAGAGGTGACCCATACCCAATTCATTGATGGTTTGTACTTGGTCCTATTGACTTGACCCATGAGCTTTAGGATACGCGTCGGTGAAGTGTTGAAAGATCCGACTTTGGCTTGCTATGACTGGTTCATCCATTGTTGTGTATTTCATGATTTATGATCCCAAAGGAAAAACTTGTTTGACCCGTATTTTCTCTCCCATTCCATCTCTTTTGTGTTTTGTCTTCGTGTGCACTTGACCGAATTGTTGTCAACCCCTACTTCCATGCTCTTTGATCCTGAGCTTTAGTTTGATTTGCAATAACTTGAGCCTGTCTTGTCCTATGGTTTCTTGAAGTGTTGATTGTGAGTGTCCTACCCCACCCCCCCTCCTGAGCACCTCACTCTGAATGCTTAGCAACAAGGCAATCGAAAACTATCCTCAAAACTGGGATGGAAATGGAGTTAGACCCAATAGCTATAAAGAGCTAGGAACCCAAACTATCAAAGTCGAACGGTGTGACGAAGTTAAGGGTGGTGACCTTGGCCATGATAAACCAACCTAAAAGCTATGCAACAACGAGCAAAAGCTAGAAGGAAGAAAGAACAAAAGTTCTGAAATCAATTTATTAATCAAGGGGGTCTGTCCTAAAATGTTATACAAGGGTTCCTATTTATAGGATCAAGGTCGGCCAAAGGCTTCTCCCTTTCCTTGTATGAAACTAACTCTAAAATACTAAAATAATCTGAATCCTAACTAAAAAGGAATTAAAATTCGACTATAAAAGGGAAAAATCCGACAAAATCTCCAAAACTCCTAATCCGGCATTAGAGTCCTAGCCTGACACTAAAAGCTCAGTGCACAACATTCCCACTCCGTATCTGATATGAACCGATCTGCAACCGTGGGCGGCGACCCTATACCGATAAGCTAATTAAAAGAGACGACGAGTCTAACCTTAGAAACTAGGGGTGGATAGGACTTGGACCCGCTAGCTATAAACGAGCTTGGAACCCTAAGTACCAAATCGAAGGTGCCACACCAAGGGGAGTTACCTAAGATGATAAATCAACCTTAAGCAATGCAATAACTCGCAAAAGTTTGAAGGAACAAGAACAAAAGTTCTGAAATTTATGTGTTTACTATCAAAGTCTAAATTACAATGGGTGGTCGAAGCCTCTATTTATAGTACAAGGATTCGGCCCTAGGGCTCTCCTTTTCCTACTTTGAATCTAACTCTAAACTAATAAAGAAATAAAAAGAGTCTTAAACAAACTACTAAAACAACTTAAACTATTCCTAAATAGTCTAAGTAGGAAACATAAACAGAATAAAACACTAAAAGGCTCAAATAAGAAAACCTAACAAAACTGGCAAAAACCTAGGCCGGTGGAGAAAACCTTAATCTGTGTCTAAGATGGATGGGATGTGAAAAATCCCTCTTTAGGTGGGACCGCGTCTCCTCCATGTGTCCTTCTCTTATTAGGACTTGGAAACACAGGTGGCGCTCTGTGTCTTGGGTTTTCCTGATAAGGAAAAGAATCCTGATCACGGGTTGATCGTTGGGCGTCGCCGGGTTTTGAGGCATAGTGTTGGGGTCGCCGGGTGCCGTGTCTTGGGTGACCTCCTTGAATCCTTCTCCAACTTGGACTGGTATTGAGGGAGTTTTGTCCATGAACATTGGGGAATCCTTAGAGTTGAAGGATTCCAGAAAGGCACGACTAGAAAAATACGTCGGCCCTGTTCGCACCTCATATAGGCTCCGGCTTCGGCTCTGCGCCTGGGCCAGTCTCGGTCATTGGAGCCTGGCTAGGTGTCAGCATCATCCTAGAGGCGTCTTTAGGCTCTGGCACTTCAGTGATTTTTGGCTCTTGGTGGGGCGCCGACATCAGTGCACGACTCAACACTGGCATCGGTCATGGGCCGGTATGGTCTTGGCCCGACATCAGTGCTGGGGCCAGATTGGCATCTTACTTCGGTCGGCATCTAGGAAATCCTAGTGTGTTGTGGATTCCTTCCTTCGATAGGCATCGGGGAAATCCTAGCGCGTCTCAGATTCATTCTTTCGGTCAGCATCATGATCCAATCAGGCTCGGTCTCCTCTCGTTTGGTGCTCAACATCAGTCTAGCATCAAGGTCTCTGATCAGCATCCATAGGCTTCTCGGATCGTCATTAGTACTTGGTCTGACATAATTGCTTGAATCGGCATTAGTGTCCAGATTGACATCAGTGTTTTGGTCGGCATTAGTGTTCCGATCGGCAAGCTTCAAGTAGGCATCAGTATCATGGTCGGCCTCAGTCAGCATTAGCACTCTCGGTCCTTGGTCCGACATCAACATTTCCAGCATCGTGCATCCATTCCTTAGCATCCATCAGTCAGACTTCCACATAAACATTGATCTTAGCCTTGAAGCTTTTCTCTTGGCTTCGTGTCAAAGGCTTCTCCGGTGTTGACCATGGGATGATAGGTGCATCCTTCCCCTCTTCTTGTGAATGATTCGACCTCGAACAACATGATTATAAGCAAATTCCACATTGGGAAAAAATTCTTCCCAACTCTTGATGTTCGGTTTTATGATATCCCGAAGAAATTGAGACAAGGATCTATTGACTAATTCTATTTGTCCATCAGTTTGACGGTGACAAGTAGTAGAAAACAGCAACTTAGTTCCTAGTTTACCCCAAAGAGTCTTGCAAAAATAACTAAGGAACTTTGAATCCCTATCCGACATTATGGTCTTGGGCACACCATGCAGTCTTACGACTTCTCTAATGAACAAGCTAGCAACATATAGGGTATCATCAGTTTTATGACAAGGCATGAAGTGAGCCATCTTAGAGAATATGTCCACAACCACGAAAATAGAATCTCTACACTTCCTAGTCTTAGGTAACCATAGCACAAATTAATAGAAATATAAGTCCAAGGACTAGAAGGAAACACAAAAAAATGGGGTTTAGCATCGCTCAGAGGGAAAGAGTTTAGTGCCGGTCAATTAGAAATCGACGCTAAACCCTTGACTCGCATTTGACCGAGGGTTTAGCGTTGGTTGATAACTGACCGACACTAAACTCTACCCCAAAAGCGACACCAAAACTGATTCTGGTTCGAACCGGAGACCCAACCCGCTCATTCTTTGGCGTCGCTATGTATAAAGTAGATAGCGTCGGTCGCCATCGACGCTAAATTCGTGGGGGTTTTAGCGTCGCTTACCGACTGACGCTAAATTCCCAACCTATATAAACCCTTGGACGAACAGAAGCTTCATTTGTGCAGTGGCCAACTCCTCTCAACTCTCTCAACTCTCCTAAGGTATGTACTTTCTTATTTCAATATAGTGTTGTATTTAGTTAGTGAATTAGTTAGTTATAGGGTTTTAGGGTTAGTAGTTAGTTTGTTAGGTTGTGAATTAATAAATTAGGGTTTCGATATTATTAGCTAGTTAGTGAAATAAGTAGAGAATATATTGTTGTGTATTGTTAGTTAGTGAATTAAGCTGTTTAAGAATTAGAGTGCATTATTAGTTAGTGATTTAAATTATGGTTATTTTGGTAGGTGTAATTCCATTCGAGCTAGGAGCAGCAGTGACGCCGTCTCATCGTTGTTTTCTCTTCTTTGGTTGTAGGTATGTATATATTAATTTTTCAATTGTGTCGTCTCATTGTATTTGTTTTTTTTAGGATTATTATGTTTTCTGATTACTAATTGTGTCGTACATTTATCAGTGACCGTCCCTTATTGTATCCTCATTTCTCCTTGTTTCGCATCTCATCCCAGGTGTAAGGTATGCATTTTTTTAACTATGTTATTAACTAATTGCTATGTTAATTTGCTATTTGAAATTGCTATGTTAATTTGCTATTTGAAATTGCTATGTTAAATTGCCATTAAATTGCTATGTTATTAATCTTGCAATTAAATTATTATGTTATTAATCTTGCAATTACAATTATATGTTATTAAATTTCTAAGTAATTAAATTGTTATGTTATTAATCTTGTAATTAAAGTGCTATTGTATGAGTTAGATTTCTATGTAATTATATTGCATGTGACATTGTAACCTAATATAATCTTTAATGTAGATATCTAATAGATATTCCAATATAGCTATATAGTTAACTGATAATCTTTAAGCTCTAATTAATTCCATCACCTACACTAAATCAGGCATCTTCCAATGGATAAGTCTTGGATAACCAAACATCGGTTGTCACATGAGTATAGGGATTGTTTAGAAATCTTTTTGAATTTCGCTTTCGCGAATACTCATGATGGAGAAAAAATAATTTGTCCAAGTCCAAAATGTGGATTCAAGAAATGGCTATATAGGGATGATGTGTACAGCACTTGCTTCGTAAGCCATTTCCCACAACCTACACTGTTTGGTATCGACATGGAGAGCGCTTCATTGCTGAATCTTCTCAGAGTGAAAATGCAGTAGTGCAGAACTATGATCATACAAGAGCAATTGGAGATTTGGTTAATGATGCTTTCGGTGTCATTCCAGAGGAGGTCACTACTGCAATACAAGCCTCTGAAGATATTTTTATTGGTAATGAAGTAGAAATTGCTCTAGAAGATGATATGAATTCTCGACTTGAAGATCCCGTAATTGCAGATGATGACATGAGCTACCCGAATGACAGAGAGGAGCCGGATGAGACCAATGTCAACTTTAGGGATTTAATGAAAGATGGAGAAGCACCCTTATATGAAGGATGTACAAAATTCTCTAAATTATCTTTCATCTTAAGTCTTTATCATATCAAGGGAATGCACAACATCAGCGATAAAGCAATGTCATTGATCATTGAGTTGTTACATGATGCTTTTGAGTTTGCCAACATACCAAAATCGGGATATGGTGCAAAGAAAATGATCTCAAAATTTGTAATGGGGTACACGAACATTGATGCATGTGAGAATGACTGTATGCTGATTCTAGGGGAATGATATAGAAGAGATTGTCTGTAAGATTTGCAAGTAGTCCAGATACAAAGATGATGGGCCTGAGGATGTAATTCTAGAACATAAGAAAAAACTAAAAGTGATGAAAACATATC
Organism: Linum lewisii; assembly: GCA_034768395.1. Lineage (NCBI taxonomy): Eukaryota > Viridiplantae > Streptophyta > Magnoliopsida > Malpighiales > Linaceae > Linum > Linum lewisii. Next base: position 61,494,159 of record CM068297.1, on the reverse strand, counting down.
GCTACTTTCCCCTGATTTCGAGGTTGAGAAGGTTATTTATGTGTCCTACAACAGCTAAGAGTATGGTGTGGCATTCTACAGAAAAAGTTAGTGACGGAATGGCAAGACATCCACGAGATGGAGAAGCGTGGATAGACTTTGACAATAGATACCATGAGTTTGCATCTGATCCTAGAAATATACGGCTTGGTCTTGCTACTGATGGCTTCAATCTGTTTGGGAATATGAGTCTTAGTCATAGTACATGGCCTATTATTCTTATGCCAATATAACACGCCTCCCTGGGAATCCATGAAATCAATAGGTATGATTTTTTCAAGTATCATCCCTGGAAAGAAAGCCCCTGGCAATGATATTGATATCTACCTACAACCTTTAATCAATGAGCTCAAAATTTTTTCGGAAGGTGTAGAAGCATACGATGCAGCCAAAAAGGAGGTTTCAATTGAGAGCTTCCCTAATGTGGACTATTAGTGATTTCCTCAGACTTTCCGTATTATCTGGTTGGAACACTTATACAGGGCAAGCTTGTCCAACTTGTAATTTCGACCAGGCACCGTTACGGTTGGAAGGCAGTTTGAAAAACTATGTCATAGGAAGTCGACATTTCTTGCCTGCATATCATCCTTTTCCAACAACAAAAGACTAAATTCAATGGTGATGTCGTTTCAGAGAGCCAACCAAACTATTATCTGGCTCAGAAATACTCAAACAGGTGGAGAACATCAATGTCACTTTTGGGAAGACGAGTGAGACTGAGAAGGGTGCACCGCCAAAGAAGAAGTCCAGAAGTGATGGAGGGAACAAAAGGCAGACAGAACAATGGAAGAAGAAAAGTTGTTTCTTTCAATAGCCTTATTGGGAGTTCAATAAATTGTGTCACAATCTCGATATTATGCACATAGAGAAGAATGTGTGTGACAATATTCTTTACACTTTGATAAATGACAAAGATCGAAGGAAGGATCATCTTAAAGCAAGGATGGATTTGAAAATTATGAAAATTAAAAGAGATTTATGGCCAAGACCAGATGGAAGAACTTGTCCAACAGCTATATACACAATGGTAAGCTAGAAATTCAAACAATGCTCGAGACCTTGAAAGATATTTTCGTACCAGACGGATACTCGAGCAACATATCCCGGTGCATTGATGTGGAACACCGGAAGATATTGGGTTTGAAAACTCATGACTATCATATTTTAATGCATGAGCTATTACCTTTGTCCATTCGGAATGTATTACCATGGCAAGTCTCTTCGGTATTCGTCGAATTTTGTTCTTGCTTGAAGCAATTATGCTCAAAAGTGGTCCATGTTGAGGGTTTGGATACGCTACAACAATAAATTGTTGTAGCTCTGTGCCGTTTGGAAATGATATTTCCACCATCATTCTTTACAGTGATGGTTCATCTAGTGGTTCATTTAGTCGAGGAAGTGAGACTTGGGGGACCAGTCTATTATCGTTGGATGTACCCTATAGAAAGATACAACTACAAACTATTACTTTCTTCTGTATTATACTGTCAATTCCAATAATCTATTACTACTGAACTTGTTCTCTTAATCAGATTTCTTGGAAAGTTAAAATCTTTTGTACGAAATCAGTCATAACCTGAAGGTTCAATTGCTGAATGATGGATTTCTGAAGAAATCACGAATTTCACATCCCTATACTATGATGTTGGAGTTGAGACTAGATTCAACCGTGGATCTCGACTCCATGATCAAGTATTAGAAGATGAATCACATGATCTGTCCATTCTTCCATCCATTGGGCACCATGTTGGCAATATAAATTACTTCGATTGACAGATACAGAGTTGTTCTAGCGCACCGACATGTCCTTATGGGGTCCCAACTAGTCGGTCCATTTCTCATGTAAGTACAATTCTTATTTGGACTTGTGACATGGTTAGTAAGTCTACATGTTTAACATATGTGAATTTCAATAAAAACCATTCATGGTGAAATAGGAAGTTCCAAACTATTACAACACTACGACTTCAAGGAAAATCAACAGAAGAAATTGAGAAAGCTGTTCATAGAGACTTCGCACAATGGTTTCGGAGTTGGGTACGTGCTTTACTAATTCAGCTGTGATTTGGTCGTAATGAAAATCTGAAATATAATAATCTTGTCAAACACTATTATATTTGTCAATTGAACAGATACTTGAAGATGACCAAGTAGTCCATTCCAAGGATCTAAGAGTGTCAACTCGCGGTCCTCAACGACACTCAAAAAGATATGTTGCTTATGATGTTAATGGTTATCGATTTCGCATAGTTGCTCGTGACAACCCCCTCAAAACTCAGAATAGTGGGGTATACTGCAACTATGAAACTCATAGTTACGCTAGTTCAGTGGACAATCGACCTCAAACAAGTGAACTAGCGTATTATGGCAAGTTAGAAGACATAATTGAGTTGAATTACTATAGAGAATTCTTCGTGGAGTTATTCAAGTGAATGGGCTAATACGCACAATCCTAGATACGTGAAGAAAGATGGATTGGGGTTCACCTCGATTAATTTCTCACATTTGCTATATACTGGAACTCGTTTACACGATGAACCATATGTTGAAGCAAAAGATGCTTGAATGGTCTACTATGTCCAAGATAAAGTGGACAAAGAATGGTGCATTCCCGTACATATCAGACTCGGAGATGTCTATGACATGGGTGATGAGAAAGGAAGCAATGTACATGAGTGTGAGATGTTTGGAAATCAAGAGTTGTCGGCTTTTGATAATTCTAGTATTCTACCCTAGTTAGGCCCGGAATAATCGCAGAGTTCGATTAGGGTTTGGTAATATATTCATTTCACTTAGTTTACTAAAAGTCAATCTATTTGGTACATTTTACACATCTAATCCAATTAGCTGTTTTTTTGTTATACAGACATGTCTCCTTCAGGAAAGCATGAGGTGGAGCTCATCAATGGACTTGGAGTGAAGACTCCGGCCTCCATTCCTAGTAATCAGATGATGAGTCTTCCCCATGGGAAGAAGGTTGTCATTCCTTGGGGTGTTACAGGACCCTTAGGTATTGGTCCAACTACGATCCTCGGACAATTCCATGGTCATCTCTCTAGAGACACTAACCTTCTCCCGATCACATATGTCGGGTGGCCGAATGTGTCTGATGGTGAGAAGGAAGCATTGATCGCTGCTATATGGGTATGTATAATAAACACTATTACTCTCAAACGACCTAGGTTATATAAATAATAATGTTTATAAAATTCCTTGTTGAATAAAAGTATTGTGATTGAACCCGAGGAGGCAAAGGATAGAGCTCTTTCCTATATCGTGAGTGATATAGGAAAGAAGTGGAGGGATTACAAAACAAAGTTGTAGGACAATGCAGTGATAAGGCCGTACAAAAAGTTTTTAAAGGCTGAAGCTACAAATAACAACCAAGATTTCGACCCCAAAGAGTTTGTGGTGCCGCCGAGAGCGTGGGCACTAGAGAGGAGACCTCCAAATGTTCATGCGCCTATGTGGACGCAATATGTGGACTTGTGGTTGAGCGAAAATATGGTGGTATGTAACGAAATATATGAATTCTTTTCATTAAGTAAATGTAGTTAGTGATACAAATGGTGTTACTGAAAAAATCTTAATTTGTAGGAGTTGTCTCGGCTTAACTCTTTGAGGAGGACGGAATACAAATCACCCCACACTAGAGGGTCAAAGAAGTTGAGAGTGAGAGAATCAGAATTGGTAAGAGTGCATCCTAAAATCACCATATTTAGTTAAATTATTTGAAAAGAAATTAATATTATTTAGTCTATGCACATGTAGGAAGCAGAAACGAGAAAGAGACCCATGAGAGGTGAGTTGTATGCCATCACTCACAAGAAGAAGTATGGCACATACACCGACCCTGATGTTGTAAGAGACATTTCATGTTTTTTTTCAACTTTGTCATTACATTTTTCAGAGTTTGGTTTCGAAAATGTGATCGTTGGCCAATGTGCAGCCTAAGATTCTTGAGTTGTTGAAGGACCCTACCATCCCGACTTGGGTAAGTTCTAAGGATGCATTAGGGAAAGTCTAATCCACTGAGCATAGTGGTTGAGTTCGAGGATTGGGATTTGGTGCAACACCCACTCTGGTACATATAGTATGTTATGATATTGAACAAATTTAAAATTATATAACAAACATTTCTAATATTTTGTTGTCTTTTTTAGTAGGTTAACTTGAGTAAGAAGAGGGGTGCAGCTAGCCAGAGTAGCACCCCATCAGATACTGCCATGCATGACTTCAGACATTGTCCTGTACAAGGAGAAGTAGCAGAGTTACGGGATGAGATTCGAGTTCTGAAGGAGCAGAATGCACGTCTGGCATCAGGAGCTTCAGGATCCTTCGCTCGGGATAAAGGGAAGGGGAAAGCCACCATTCAGGAGGAGGAGGAGAGTGAGAGGGAGGGTGACGATGGGGAGGATGAGTGAGAGGGAGGTGTGATGAGAGGGAGAGTGAACATTTATGCTACTATATTACATGTAGACATATGTAGTTTATAATATTATTAGAATTATATAGTATGTTATGACTATCATATGTTATGACTATTATATGTTATGACTATTATTTATCCATGTCATTGGTTAGTACTGTGTGTATTGTGCGGTATAATTTGTATTGAATTCCATAAATGAAATTGCGGTTTGCAGGTTGGCACTAGAAGAGTATGAGATAAGGAGCTGAAATGGCCAAACAATTTTGGCATGTGATACTTGTTTAGCGTTGGTCAGAACCGACGCCAAAATGACCTGTAATTGGCGTCAGTTTTGGGATTTAGCGTTGGTCAGTAACCGACACTAAATAGTTAGCATTGCACGCACCGGCTGGTCAATTATTGACCAATTTGGCGTCGGTTTTGTGATTTAGCGTCGCTTGTAAAACCGACGCTAAATCTGGTTTCGTTCCATCCAGACCGATCTGGTCAAGGAATTAGCGTCGCTTGGTAGAAGGATTTAGTGTCGCTTGATTTATGACCGACGCTAAGAATTAGCGTCGCTTTTATGAGTGATGCTAAAACACTTTGCGTCGGTCAGCAATCGACGCTAAACGTCATCTGTGACCAACGCTAAACAGCCGAATTTTTGTAGTGGGAATAGGTAGAGGCGTGTATAACCCGTGTGGTTGGACATGGGACTTAGCTTGTTGGTAGGTTGCACATTGAGTTATGCACTTTTCCACGTCATGGCGCATGTGTTGCCAGTAGAAGTGTTCCTTTAAGCACGCCAAAGTCTTGGTGATGACACTAGAATTATCATGATTATCAGCCCCGATTAAGCGGCATTTCATTTGCTTGTAGCACATTTTAGGGATAGTTAGTGGACTTCTATTCATTTACGCTATTTCTTACCGATTTGGTTACCTTGGCCCGTTTCGGGTCTATTTGATGTGTTTTCTAGTGTCTCTTTGAGTTCACAGGTTTTTTCTGTTAAATAAGTAGCCAACAAACATGTTCGAAAAGCAATGGAACCTCAAGAAGTAAGCTGGAACTATCAGAGAAGTCATACCAATCAAAGAAGTGAAGAAATCTGCCCAGTACTGAAGCTCTTGACGAGAAGTACTTCTATGTTCTCGCCGAGAAGGTGTTTACAAACCCATCAAAAGTCTCATCGAATTTAATCAGCAGTTTCTGAAGGAGTCCTCGATGAGAACTTCAATGATTCTCGCCAAGAACTTGGCCTTTCTGGGTCAGTTTGTAGAAGGCCTTATTTAAGGACTCCTTCTGCCCCAACTTGAATGCATTCAATTTTTAGAGATTTTCCACGACTTGGAGAGAGATGAGAGAGTATTTCGGAAAAATCAGAGAGATCCTAACACCCTCAATCCATCTCAGAAGACGCTCAGATCTAGGAATTGAAGATTCTCAAGATCGAAGCTGCTAGGAATCATCTGATATTAGGTTTTTCAGATTTTTCCTTCGTTCTTCCCTCATTTCAAGATGAATTCTTCTGTATTTTTTAATATTGTTTATTAGACATGAGTAGCTAAACTCTAATAGCTTATATTAGATGAATCCTAAGTGACACAGGGCTTTAAGCGGTCACGGATGGGCGACAATTAGATTTCAATTCAGACTTCCCTTATTCATGTTTAATTTGTACTTAAAATCTGTTTCTTTTATGGCCTGATCACCTAGATTAGATTCTTGTTAGAATAAATGATAGTTGGCGAACGTCCACCTTGTTCTAGAACTTTGAATTAAACAGTTAACCTATTCAATGGAATCACTCCTCTAGTAGGAGCCGTTTAAGATTAATCCATTTCAAGAGTAGCTCATCAATCAATTTAGTCGCACCAATTAGTTATTTATTGCAGAAGCGAACCCACGGACGGTTAATTAATCTTGGTAGTTAGTTCAATAGTAGCAAACGTTCGTGAACTTAGACTAAGGTTAAGGAGCAACGATGGTGATTAAGAATTGTCTGAACTGAGTCTGATACCTGCCGGTCTTGTTATTGCCATTGCCTTTGTGATCTTAGGGGGATTCAAAATCTAAGCTATCGTCTCATTAAACAAAACCAATCAATCAATCTGTCACTTTTAAATTTGATTTCATTTCCCTTGCTCAATAGCTTTAAGAATTCGTGGAACTCACACCACAAACTTGAATAAACCTGAATAATTGTTAATTTACTCTGAGTAAACGTAGAGAAGAAACCCAAGAAATATGATCTATCCTACTTTCGTAGGTTAGTTATTTGACCACTGTTTTTACAGTTATCAAATTGGCACCGTTGTCGGGGACTCTTCTTTTACGCTTGAAAGAAGAGTTGGCGATTGTTCTTCTACCTTCCATCTTTTCATTTTCCATCACACTTCAATTTTACACCGGTTGCTCTTATTTTTGTTGAATTGCAAGTTGAATGCATGTATATGAACCGTCCAACTATTTTTTCTCAGCTCAAGCCTCTCAAGACTAAGAGCTCAGAAATTCTTGGCAGTTTCGTACCGACAAAGCAATAACAAGGAAAGAAGCAAGTGATAACCGACCAACCCCCCATCAAAATCATCTCCATCCCCTAAATCTTCCAGCTCTCAACCACCTAATCCTCACACCGCTCCACCACCACCACCTCCCATAATGGCTGCCCAACGCACCATGGCGGACTATAACAAACTGAGTGCGACTAGCGTCCGGTCAAGCATCTATGTTCCGGCCAATGAAGCAGATCTTGACTATGAGATCAAGATCCATTCCTGGGTATGATTTCTAGGGACATTTAGTTTGAAGGAAAGCCGCATGATAATCCCTGAACTCATTTAGTAGATTTCCTTGCCATGTGCGCCACATTCAAGAGTGGAAATCTGGACAAGAACACTCTATCCATTCTCACTTAGAGGTTCCACAAAGAGATGGCTCAACAGCAAGCCACCTGACCATTATACACAACGGGATACTCTCGCCTAAGACTACACATTCAATCAAATACACACATCAGCTATGCCATTCCATTCAACTAATACCATTCAATCAATCCACTTCCCACTTCCACTTTACAACTCCACTTCCCAATTCAACACCCCAATTCCACATCACAATTCCATGTTACAGTTCTACACTAAACCACATCTGGCAACTATAGATTCAATAATAGAAATTCATCAAATCCCATCCCATCCTAACTCACATTTCTAATTCGAGTTCATTAGCCATCATCTTTCATCCCAATCCCCATATCTCCTATCAATCAGCACAATCATCATACAACAATCACAAGTCAGTTATTTAGTTTTACTATGATAGGTTCATGCATGCAAGACCTAATTTCATTTTATGTCGAGTTCCAGCTCCTCACGTTACTCATAGTGTCCTATCAACGCTAAGCCAAACACAGCCACATAACTTCTGCACACTTTGGAAATATCTTGTATGGGATGTCTAGTTACTTCCATGTTTTATTGCTTCTGGATGGGATGTCTAGTTACTTCCAGTTCCCTATTGAGCTTGACGACCAAGAGAAGATTACCTTCACATGTCTGGTGGGTTCCTTTCCCTACCATCAGATCCCTTTTGGTTTGTGCAATGCTCCGGCTACTTTCTAGAGATGCATGATCGTAATATTTGGAGACTTGATAGAGAATGCCTTAGAGGTGTTCATGGATGACTTCTCTGTCTATGGTGACTCATTCTCCCAATGTCTAGCCAACTTGGATAAGGTGCTAGCCTGGTGTGAAGAGACAAATCTAGCTTTGAAGTGCCACTTCATGGTAACTGAAGGCATTGTTCTAGGACACAAGGTGTCCAAGCTTGGGATCGAGGTTGATCGTGCCAAACTCGAGACCATTGCCAGCCTTCCACCACCTTCTACCATGAAGACGGTTCGTAATTTCCTTGGCCATGCCGGATTCTTCCAAAGATTCATCAAGGACTTCTCCAATATCACCTTACCAATGACGAAGTTGTCGGAGAAGGATGTGCCATTTGTGTTTGATAAGGTTTGCCTTGAAGCTTTTGAACTTCTGAAAACTAAGATCACTACCGCGCCTATTCTAACGGCACTAGATTGGAGCCTACCATTTGAGATCATGTGCGATGCTAGTGACTTTGCTATTGGTGCAGTGTTGGGACAAAGAAAGGAGAAAAGGTTTCATCCCATCTACTTCGCCAGCAAGACTCTTAATGATGTTCAACGGAATTACACTACGACAGAGAAGGATTCTTGCCATTGTTTTCTCATTTGACAAGTTCAGACAATACCTGGTGCTCTCTCATACCATAGTGTACACCGATCATACTGCTCTGCGCCACCACCTCGCAAAGCAAGATTCCAAGCCACGCCTCATCCGATGGGTTCTTTTGCTACAAGAGTTCGACATCGAGATCAAGGACAAAAGGGGAGCAGAAAATCTAGCAGCAGACCATCTCTTTAGCCTTGAGGAATCACAACTAGGTAAGTCCCCCATCTCTCCCATTGATGATTCTTTATCTGATGAGCTGTTGCATCTTGAGTCACAAGAACAGGTTCATAACATCACCATCGATCCATGGGCGAGCCACCATGCTCAGACTCTGAGCAATGCATCAACATTTGAAGAGCCATGGTATGCGTCCATCGCCAACTATCTAGCTTCTGAATTCATCTCACCAGAGCCCAACTACAATATGCGCAATAAGCTCACAAAGCAGGCCAAATCCTACTTCTGGGATGATCCATTCCTATACCGGATCAGAACTGATGGGATGATATGGAGATGCATCTCCCAGCTCGAGGCAGTTTACATTATGCGCCACTGCCATCAAGGCCAAGTCGGTGCCACTTTGGTGGCAACCGGATAGCAAGAAAGGTGCTCGAGGCTGGATTCTTTTGGCCGACCATATTTAGTGATTGCGATGTCTTTGTTCACCATTGCAACGCCTGCAAAAGGACATGCAATATCTTTAACCGTAATGAAATGCCTCAAAATATATCATTAACTTTTGACATATTTGATGTTTGGGAAATCAATTTCATGGGACCTTTCACACCCTCCAACGGAAATAAGTATATTCTTGTTGCCGTTGATTATGTATCTAAGTGGGTAGTGGCGCAAGCCTTACCTACGAATGATTCAAGAGTGGTGGGGAAGTTTCCCCAACATCTATTCACGTGATTTGGTGCACCAGACTTCATTATAAGCGATAGGGCACCCCACTTTCATGGACAATTCGATCGGGTGTGTGATGACACTAGATATATTGTGTTTATCAACCTCAATTAAGCGACATACCATTGTCTGAAACACGATTTTAGGGGTAGTTTAGTGAGTTTTCATTCATTAATGGTATTTCCTACCGAATCGGTTACCTTGGCCCGTTTCGGGTCAATTTGACGTGTTTTCGAGTGTTTGTGTTAGTACACAGGTCTATACCGTCAGATAAGTGACTATCATGAGTGTTCGAGACGCAATGGAGCCCCAAGATATGACCCTGGATCATCAGAGAACTCAGACCGATCAAAGAAATATGGAAAACTACCCAGCACTCAAGTTCTCGGTGAAAACTTCTAATGTTTTCGCCGAGAAGATACTCAAAAAGTCAGTCAAATGCTCGTCGAATTCAATCAGCAGATTTCAAAGAATTTTTCAGTGAGAACTTCAAAGTTCTCACCAAAAAGTTGTTCACAAAGCAGTTGGAAATTCTCGTTGCAGATTCAGAAAAATATTACAAAAAGTTTTAGCCAAAAACTTCTTGAGTTCTTGGCGAAAACTTGGGCCTATTACATGTCTATTTGGAAAAGTATCTATTTAAGAACCATTCAACCCCAACTGAGAAATATTCCATTTTTCGTACTTCCATAACAAGAGGAGAGAGTTTAGAGCGTATTCTAGAGTTCTCGGAGAGATTTTGACACGATCTGTCCATCTTGGAGGTGCTCGGAGCTAGGAGTGAAGATTTATCGAGATTGAAGCTTCGTGGAATCGTCAGAATTAGGTTTTTTTGGATCTCCTCTGTTCTTTCTTTGTTTGATGAATTCTCTTTTTGTTTTCGATTCTCATATTTCAAACATGAGTAGCTAAACTTGTTATGCTTAGATTATATGAACCCCAAGTGACCGAGGCTTTAAAGCGGTCACGGATCGGTGGTAATTAGTTTTTAATTCAATCAGTTTCTTATTCATAATTGGTTTGTTCTTAATCTGTGTTTCTTTTCTAGCTTGCTCACCTAGATTAGTTTCCTGTTCAAATAAGCATAGTTGGAGAATGTTCGCCTTGTTTTAGAACTTCAAATCAATTAATTAACCTATTCAATGGAATCATGCCTCTCGTAGGAACCGTTTAGGGTTAATCCGTTTCAAGAACAACTCATTAAAATCAATCAGGTGCACAAACTAGTTAGTGGTAGTAGAAGTGAATGCACAGACGGTTAATTAATCTTGGTAGCTAGTTCGATAGAGCGAACGTTCGCGGACTTAGACCTAAGGGTAAGGAGCTGTGACGGTGTCTAAGAACTGAATGAATTAGGATTGAAAGTCACTAGTTTTTGTGATCGCCATTGTCCTTGTAATCTTAGGGAGATTCGAATCTAAGCTTTCGTCTGTCTTTCGTAAACAACCTTAATCAATCAATCTGCCTTTTAATTCAATTTCATTTCCTTTGCTTAATAGTTTATAAATCGTCGAACTCACACCACGCAACTTGTTTAAAATCTGAATATTTGCTTACTTCTTTGAGTAAACAGTTAGAAGAAATTCGTGGAATACGATCTATCCTACTTTTATGGCATAGTTATTTGATACCCTGTCTTGCAGCTTATCAAATTGGCAATGTTGCCGGGGACTTCTTCTTAATTGTTTAAAGAAGAGTTGGCAACTATTCTGGGCTGGTTACACAAATGGTCACTGACCTTTGGCCAAATAACCCAGAAGTCACCATCCTTTCAAAAATTTCCCATTTTACTGACCTTTGGCCGTTTATCAAAATGGTCACTGACATCAACGAACATCCATTTTTTCGTCCAACTGCTACATAGACTTGCCAATTAGGCTGCCACATCATTTAAAATCCACATCATTTAAAATCCTATCTACCCAAACTAACTCAACCACCCGACTCGATTACTAAACCAATTTATCAACCTAATTACCCAAACCAACCATCTCTTTCCTCCTCCGATCAAATCATCGACGTCGAAAAACGGGCACCACCAGCTGAGCGTTGTAGTCTCTCGTCCCTATCCATCCGCTCTCCACCGGTAATCCGTCCCGTACTCGTGTGATACGACCAAATGATGCTAAATGATATATGGATTCAGTTCCTCACTTGATTGCTTCTTGTAGTACAAGAAGGCTACGGAGGGAGGGCAGAAGAACCACTTGTGGAGATTGCTGGTGCAAAAATAAGCTCTGATATCATGTAGATCCACGTTGACGCATCCGATCCCATGAGCAGCGTCCACGAAAACCTTCTCCACGCCTTCCTCTCTACATATCTGAACCAGCTCATTCACCGGTATCACCACTGTCGGCATCGAAGTCACGTGATCAATCACCGCCACTCTAACTCTCCTCCCTTCCTCCTTCCCCTTCGCTCAGCGCAAGAATACTCAAGTAACATGGATCACGGGTACATCTTATTCTATGAGAGCATGAATGCTAACAAGATCTGAATAGAGAGAATGATTGATTTGAACTGATGACACTCGATTTTACGTGTTTATCAGCCTCATTTAAGCTACATTTCCTTGCTTGAATCTCGAGTTTCAGGGTGATTTAGCATGTTTTCACCTAAATGCTCTAATTCATGCCGTTTTGGTTACTTTGGCCTGTTATGGGTCAATTTGATGGTTTTCTAGTGCTTTTGAGAATGCACAGATTTTTGCCGTCAAATACATAGCCACAGACGAACTCGAGAAGCAAAGGAACCTGAAGGAACGACCCGAGATCAATCCAGAAATCAACCAAGCCAGAAGAAATCACTGCCCCGGCTGTAACTGCAGTTTTCGGTGAGAAATTCACAGTCGAAGACAGGAGAATCCAGCCAAAGTGTCACCTGAAGTCTTGATGACACTCGATTTGACGTGATTATCAGCCTCATTTAAGCGACATTTCCTTGCTTGAAACGTGGTTTTAGGGGTAGAATAGCGAATATTCACTCAACAACTCTATTTCCTACCGATTTGGTTACTTTGGCCCTTTTTGGGTCTATTTGATGGTTTTCTAGTTTTTTGTGAAAGCACAGGTTTTTTCCATCATTTATGTAGCCACGGACGTGTTCCAGACCTCAAGGAGTGAACCAGAATCGAACTAGAAATCAAACCAGAGTCAGAACAGAAGATCCAACTGCCCAGCACAATGTTTTCGCCGAAAACACTATGAAGTTTTCGGCGAAAATACCTTCAGAAACTCACAGGCTGATTTACACTGAAGTTGTCGGTGAAAACTTCCTTAAGTTTTCGCCGAAAATCCTAGAAGAAATCAAACAAGGGATTTTAACTATAGTTTTCGGCGAAAATTATTTGATATTTTCGCCGAAAATTCCTTCCAAATCCGGCGCTGTATTGGAAACCTAATCGTACCTATTTAAATAGAGGCAGCCGGCAGACATGGGGAAGGAATCAATCAATCAATCATTATTCATATTTTCACAAATCAGACTTTTGAGAGTCAGCCGACTCTAGGGTCGATAGATAGAGTTTAGAGAGTTCGAAGATCCGTGGAGAGATCGTGACGCCATCCTTCCATCTAGGAGAGCTCGGAGCCTAAAGTTGAAGATTCAGAAGATCGAAGCTTTGCCGGAGTCGTCAGAATTAGGTTTTTCAGTTCTTATCTGTTCTACCTCTGTATGATGATTTCCTTTGTTGCTTATGATTCTGCTGTTATCGTTATGAGTAGCTAAACTCGTGTAGCTTAGATTAGATGAACCCTAAGTGACCCAGGGCTTTAAAGCGGTCACGGATCGGCGGTAATTGGATTCGAAGTTCAATCAGTTTCTCTTTGCATGGTTGTTTTGTTCTTCATTGTTTATGTTTCTTCTCTGGTTGATCGCCTAGATTAGGTTTTTGCAAGCTAGGGTTAGTCGCCAGACATCTCCCTGCTTTGGCGCATAAACTTGTCTTCCTTGATCACCTAGTTTAGATTCTTGTTAAGCTGAGGATAGAAGCGAACGCTCGCCTCTCTTTAAAACATCAATTCAACCAATTAACCTTATAATTGGAGTGTGCCTTTCGTAGGAACCGGTTAGGGTTAATCCACTACAAGAGTAACTCATAAATCGTTAGTAATTGCACCAGTTAATTAAGTCATTGCGAGAGGCGACCGTACCCGGGCGGCTAGTTAATCTTGGTAGTTAGATCGGATAGAGCGAACGTTCGCCAGTCTTAAACCTAAGGGTAAGGAGTTATGGTGGTGTATAGAAACCGATTGAATTAGAATTGAAAACCACTGATCTGTTGATTGCCAACGCTCTGGTGATCTAAGGGGGATTCGAAATCTAAGTTCGTCTATCTTCTCGTTAGTCAACCTTTTACTTTTCTGTCTTTTATTTTTCCTGCTTTATTAGATTAGAAGTCGTGGAACTCACACCACGCACTAAGTGTTTAAACTTGAGTAATTTGCCAGCTTCTTTGAGTAGTCGATTAGTAGAAACCCTGTGGAATACGATCTAGTCTACCTTGGTAGATTAGTTATTTGATACCGCTAAAACTGCAGCATCAAATTGGCGCCGTTGCCGGGTACTCTTCTAATTGTTTGAAAGAAGAGTTGGCAAATTATTCTCCTACCTTTCCACCTTACCATTTATTTTCCCTCCATATTTCCATGATTTACCTGGGTAGTGCTTTTGAATTTTAATTATGCAGGATTACAGGTGGGATGACCAGTACCATGGGTGGTACATCAATGAAGCACCATATATTGAAGACTCCCAAGAGATGGATTTACACACTTATGAGCATCGACAATGGATGGCAAGCACCCAAGCCGCGATCGACAACCTCCAGTCAATGGACGATGCTGTTGATGAAATGAACGCCGCGCTCAAGCGACTAGGGCAATTGAAGGGAGAAGATGCTCCAGAACATTTCGAAGAAGAGCCAGAAGCTACACCCACCAATAAAATCACCAAGAGGTGTATATACCGGCTCATCAGCATCGATAACAGACGGCAAGAGTAGAATCCACCTTGGATGATCTCCTTTCGAAGCTACAAGCTCGTAGCATGGTGGATGCCGAGCTCAAGCAACCAAATCCACTAATGGAAGAAGATGCTCAAGAGCCGTACGAAGATGAACATGACAATCTCACCCATAAATATTGCGAGCTAGAAGCATCTGATGAAGAATCCTTGGCGGTGGCGGTTGATGAAGACATAGAGCCAATCCATCTTGAAGTTGAAGCTGAAGAGGAGCACGAAGAAATCAAGGAGATATCCTCAATTGAGCTTCCGCCAAGCCAACCTATAGATCAAGCCAGAGACAAGCACGTGGGAATCGAAGACGTCAAGGATTTGGAAGTATACACACTCGATCCCGAGAGACCTCTTGATGAGCATCAGGTGGAGAAGATGGAGCTCATTGACCATGCCACACCGTACTACCTCTTTCCTCCTCCAGAAGGAGAATTCGAGAAGAACTGGTCATCCAACCAGAATCGCAATCTACTGGAGCACTACCGGTTACATCACCCTTCTGGAGTGCTACATGGCACTCAACCGCACCCCTTGAAGAAGACGATTGACTTCAAGGAACTCCTAAGTTGGGGACCCTAACAGGTATCGTCTGGCTCACGGACGTTAAACAAGAGCGCTTCGTGGGAGGCAACCCACAGCTGGAGTCAGTTGTTTTCATTTTGAGTCGTTCTGTTTTAAAACCCCGCCTTCTAAAAAAAACACTGCCGACGTTTTCAAACACATTTTCGGCGAAAATGTACCATTATTTTCGCCGAAAAATTTTGGTTTAAAACATCCTGTTTCTCCTGTTCCAACTTTTCGAACCGAAAATCCCACCTTTTCACCGAAAACATTTCTTCATTCCAACTGAGACTTTCGCCGAAAATGTGCTTTTTTTCACCGGTATTTAAGGCCCCCTTAGGTATTTGTTTTCGCGAAAATCAAACCCCCCACCCTTAGAACAGTGATCAGGTTGTTTCTATCCTTTCCATTTCTTTTCTTTCTTCTTTTCGGATCTCGGTCCACTTTTAATCTGTGTGGATCCGGGACACTTGTCCCGGTATCCTTTTGATCTTTTTGTTGTTTTTGTTTTTGTAGGAACTTGAGTAGCTACTCCGCTCTACTCCGGACTCTCCGTGTTCATCCGCTACACCGACCATCACCTTCCAGGTTCTTCGTATCTCTCTACTCTATATTAGTTCTGTGAGGACACAGAACCGTTTAAGTGTGGGGTAGGAGTCTAGGATTATGCATGATCTTGCTTGCTATCTATGATTCTGTGGTTCTATGATTCTGTGGTTCAAATTTGAAAATTCTCTAGCATAGAATTGCTCAATTCTTGACTTTTGATGTTAAATTGACTTCAATTTTAAACAATGACGTCTAGACTATTCCACTTAGAACCTGTAACCAACGTGTCGGAACTGATATCAAATGAGTCTAGGTCAGAACAGATCATAAATCACTCTTGTAGTTGAAACTTGAATCAATTAAACTGATTGACTTGTTAATAACAAAGCTTGATAACACCGTTCTAAGATGATAAATGCTAGCTTCTTCCATGTTTTTCACTCCATATTTGATCACCTGTGATTGTGGCTTGAGATTAGACGGAAATCCAATTCGAAATCTTGTGTACAAAATTATAACTAGCTAGGATTAAATGACTAAATGGTTAAATCAAGTAATTGAGTTAAAGTTCTTTAAAGTGCTGAAAATCAAAGCTAGGCAAGCCCGACACCTAAGTGAAGTGTTCGGGTTGAGCACTAGCATAGGCACAAATACTGTGAGCTAGGCAGGTCCAACACCTAAGTGAAGTGTTTGGTATCGAGCACTAGTATGCAGTAGATCAATTAAAGGAAGAAGTTGTACTTGAAATAAATTGTTGTTTAAATCGGTCCTAGCTAGAACATGTAACGTACAGATATAGAAACGGATGAAGTCGAGTCAATAGCCACGTCATTTTTCCTACCTCCGCATCCACATCATGGCTAGAGTTTAAAGTCTTTTCGATTGGAATTGGTGTTATCGTAGTCGGTTAATTATGATTAATTGTTTTGCCAAGAAACGAGCTTTGTTTAAACTACTACTTGAAGTGTGCAAAAATAGTGAGATCGAAACTTGTTTGGTTGATGTCCTTGCATGTGTAGGTCACTTTTTCTACGTGGAACAGTCCAAACCAAATTGTTAGAATTGAATCTCGGTTTAATCTCGTGTCATTTGTGAATTTGAGTGTGTTCTAGTTCAGTTTGCTTGAGGACAAGCAAAAGCTTAAGTGTGGGGTATTTTGATGACACTCGATTTGACGTGATTATCAGCCTCATTTAAGCGACATTTCCTTGCTTGAAACGTGGTTTTAGGGGTAGAATAGCGAATATTCACTCAACTACTCTATTTCCTACCGATTTGGTTACTTTGGCCCTTTTTGGGTCTATTTGATGGTTTTCTAGTGTTTTTGTGAAAGCACAGGTTTTTGCCATCATTTATGTAGCCACGGACGTGTTCCAGACCGCAAGGAGTGAATCGGAATCGAACCAGGAATCAAACCAGAGTCAGAACTGAAGATCCAACTGCCCAGCACAATGTTTTCGCCGAAAACACTATGAAGTTTTCGGCGAAAATACCTTCAGAAACTCACAGGCTGATTTACACTGAAGTTGTCGGCGAAAACTTCCTTAAGTTTTCACCGAAAATCCTAGAAGAAATCAAACAGGGGATTTTAACTATAGTTTTCGGCGAAAATTATTTGATATTTTTGCCGAAAATTCCTTCCAAATCCGACGTTGTATTGGAAACCTAATTGTACCTATTTAAATAGAGGCAGCCGACAGACATGGGGAAGGAATCAATCAATCAATCATTATTCATATTTTCACAAATCAGACTTTTGAGAGTCAGCCGACTCTAGGGTCGATAGATAGAGTTTAGAGAGTTCGAAGATCCGTGGAGAGATCGTGACGCCATCCTTCCATCTCGGAAGCTCGGAGCCTAAAGTTGAAGATTCAGAAGATCGAAGCTTTGCCGGAGTCGTCAGAATTAGGTTTTTCAGTTCTTATCTGTTCTACCTCTGTATGATGATTTCCTTTGTTGCTTTTGATTCTGCTGTTATCGTTATGAGTAGCTAAACTCGTGTAGCTTAGATTAGATGAACCCTAAGTGACCCAGGGCTTTAAAGCGGTCACGGATCGGCGGTAATTAGATTCGAAGTTCAATCAGTTTCTCTTTGCATGGTTGTTTTGTTCTTCATTGTTTATGTTTTTTCTCTGGTTGATCGCCTAGATTAGGTTTTTGCAAGCTAGGGTTAGTCGCCAGACATCTCCCTGCTTTGGCGCATAAACTTGTCTTCCTTGATCACCTAGTTTAGATTCTTGTTAAGCTGAGGATAGAAGCGAACGCTCGCCTCTCTTTAAAACATCAATTCAACCAATTAACCTTATAATTGGAGTGTGCCTTTCGTAGGAACCGGTTAGGGTTAATCCACTGCAAGAGTAACTCATAAATCGTTAGTAATTGCACCAGTTAATTAAGTCGTTGTGAGAGGCGACCGTACCCGGGCGGCTAGTTAATCTTGGTAGTTAGATCGGATAGAGCGAACGTTCGCCAGTCTTAAACCTAAGGGTAAGGAGTTATGGTGGTGTATAGAAACCGATTGAATTAGAATTGAAAACCGCTGATCTGTTGATTGCCAATGCTCTGGTGATCTAAGGGGGATTCGAAATCTAAGTTTGTCTATCTTCTCGTTAGTCAACCTTTTACTTTTCTGTCTTTTATTTTTCCTGCTTTATTAGATTAGAAGTCGTGGAACTCACACCACGCACTAAGTGTTTAAACTTGAGTAATTTGCTAGCTTCTTTGAGTAGTCGATTAGTAGAAACCCTGTGGAATACGATCTAGTCTACCTTGGTAGATTAGTTATTTGATACCGCTAAAACTGCAGCATCAAGTCTTCGGCGAAAACTCCCAAGTTTTTTCGATGAACAATTAGCTTTTTATTCATCAATGAATCAACCGATTAAGGGAAGACCCCTTAATCGAACAAACTACAAACCAATCAACAATCAAACTCCAAAAACGTAGACTAGCAGGAGAACTAGGAACAACAGTCTAATACATTCTACTCATACATTCATCTATAATGACCTTGGCAAGGTCCTCAGAGTCCCTCATCTTGCATTGCCCAGCATTTCTATTGCACCTTTCATACCAGATCGAACTGATCATAGCTCTCCAAATTAATCTCCTTTTCTTGTCCTCTTCTGTATCACTGTTCCAGTACTTTGAGCAAGCATCCACTTCCTCTTCCCAGTTTCCTTTCTGAGGCATGTGCAGAATTCCTCTAACCTTCTGCGTATATGAACAGGTGAGCATAATATGGTTCAGTTCGTCTACCCCCTTGTCACACAAAAGACAAGATATATCAGTAGGTAACCCCCAATGTGAAATGATTTCCTTTGTAATTAACTTCCCTTTAATCGCCAGCCAAGCAATCATACTGTGCTTTGGTATACCAGGGGATTTCCAGATCAGGTTATACCAGTTAACAAGAGGAAGACGATTCCTTAAGGAGTCCCAAGCTATTTTGACAGAAAACTTTGACATCACCACTCCATCCCAAATAACATTTCCTGCAGGATCCAGAGAAATGTGCAAAGCAGCTTCCTTCCTTACTTTCAGAATAGCCCTCCAAATGCAAGAATGGTATGGTCTGCTTTTGAAAGACCATAAATCCACCTGCTTCAATCGATAAGTACGAATCCATGCCACCCAAATGGAATCTGCAGTCATCAGTAGGTTCCATAAATGCCTTATCACCATACTAGTGTTCCAGCAAACCAGATCCCTAATACCTAACCCCCTTCCTCTCTAGGGTAGTGATCTTCTTCCAAGCAATTTTTGCTCTTTTGTGTTGCCCCTCCTTCACATTCCGAAGAAAGTCACTACACATTTTCTCTACTGCTCTAACAATAGACTTTGGTAGCAGGAAAATGGCCATCCAGTATTGGCTCATAGAGGTCAATACTGTTTGAACAAGCACTACAAAAAAAAATACATTTGGCGTCGGTCAGACCGGGTTTTTAGCGTCGGTCATAGCCGACGCCAAATACACCTTGCGTCGGTCGGTTGGCCCGACGTGAATAACCGCGACGCTAAATGATAGCGTCGGTCGAAACCTTACCCGACGCCAAAAAAAATCAACCGACGCCGTATCGGCCAGTAACCCACGGATCGGTTAACCGGTCCGGTTGGTTCATGTCATTTTCGCGTCGGTCACAACAGACGCAAAATACTTTCATCCGACGCCAAATTTTGGTTCATTTAGCGTCGGTCATGACCGACGCTAAATGTTTTTGACCGACGCCATTTACAAATTACAGTGCACCTAATTCACTGCTTTCTTATAATTCTCATACTCTTCGAGTGCCAAATCATTCAAAAACCTGCATACAAAGCACATTTTTCGCTATCCCATTTTCACGACAACCCATCACAAACGGGAAATCTAAAACTAAATATTACTAAAACAACTAATATACCGATAAGACATCCAACATGTGTAAATAACATCATCCAAAACTAAATAAGCAACACAACTAAATCAAAGTGTTTAGTCCTATCTACTCTATCTTTCATCTCTATCTCGGTCGCATCCTCATCATCATCGGTCTCATACAACCCCTCATCCTCGTTTGCATAATCATCTGGTCTCATCTTCTCCTTCCCCTTTCCAGTCCTCGTGGATGATGAACCTCCATCTGCAACCAATTGGCTGAGGCGCAGAACCTCAGCCTCGAGCCCGCTCAGTCGCTGAACCTCAGCCTCCAGCGTCCTCATACGATCCTCAGCAGGACAAAGACCGAAGACATGAGTAGTAGTAGCTGAACTACTACTCTGACTGGCTCCACCACGCTTCCTAGTCATATTGGCGTTTTATATGAACTGTAATTGGCATTTTATAATGAGTTGGTTTCGTCGATCAGGGGGTTTATATGAACTGTAATTGGCGTCGGTCGTCGACCGACGCTATAAACCCGTGTAAATAGCGTCGGTCACTGACCGACGCCAATTACTTTCTCACAACCGACGCAATCTTACCTGTTGGTTTGACCAGCAAATCTGGTCAGATTGTGTATTTTGCGTCGGTCTAGGTTTGTACATTTAGCGTCGGGCCTTGAACAACCAACGCCAAATACACGGGTCAACATTCACATCGTATTTTGCGTCGGTCTTTGACTGACCGACGCTATCCACTTTCGTTTCAACCGACGCCAACTCCCCTGTTTTTTGTAGTGAAGCTGCAGCCTCCCTGCGTAAGAGAGAGTATTCACCTTCCAACCTGAAATTTTCCTGGTGATCTTTTTTATTAGGACCTCACAATCCTTTGCACTAATCTTCCCTGAAACCAAAGGTACTCCAAGATAGCAGACTGGTAAATCCCCTTTCTTAAAACCTGTGTTTAGGCATATGTATTCTATTGTAGCAGCAGCCACTGTTTTACTGAAAAAAATTTCAGTTTTCTCAGGATTAAGTTGCAGACCAGACATATAATAGAACTTCTTCAACACCACCTGAATAGCCTTAACCCCTTCCATAGTTCCATTAGTGAACACCATAAGATCATCAACAAAACATAATTCAATGATTTCCAGCTTCTTACACTTTGGATGATAAGGTATCTTTGCCTCCCTAGCCACTTTAACATACAGGCAATGCATCAGCTCCATAGCTATTACAAACAATGCAGGTGATAATGGATCACCTTGCCTTAAACCTTTCTTCCCTTCAAAGTACCCCACTGACCCCCATTAATGCCAATACTAATCATGACACTGTCCAAGCAGCCCTTTATCCAACCAATGAAACATTTAGGGAATCCCATAGCTTCCATAACCTTCAGAACATAAGCTAAGTCTACTGAATCGAAGGCCTTACGAAGATCTATTTTTACGGCACATCTAGGAGTAACATGCTTTAAATGATAACCATTCACCAGTTCATGAGCCATTAAAATGTTATCTCCTATAGACCGACCCTTCACAAAAGCAGACTGAGTAGAGCTGATCACATCAGGCAAGCAGGTTGCAATTCTAGCAGTAAGAATCTTAGTTATGCACTTGTATAGAATGTTGCAACAAGCAATAGGCCTATAGTCCTTAATATTCACATCATTAAGCTTTTTAGGAGCTAATGAGAGCAGCGTGGAATTCACTGATCTGTGGAGTTTACCTGTTGAGAAGAAGCTCTTAACTGCAGCACAGACTTCATCTCCAACCAGCTTCCAAGAAAACTTGAAAAATTTAGCAGTAAATCCATCCGGGCCAGGACTTTTATCACTAGAAATATCAAACATGGCTCTCCTGATCTCTTCATTACTTATTGGCACACATATATCATCTGCCTTAGTCTTGTCTAGTTTTCTGCATAATAGTTTACTAATATCTTCAACCGATATTTTCCTCACTTCCTTGTTACAGGTCCCAAGGAGAGAGCTGTAGTAGGTAACAATCTCTTTTGAAATTTCTTCCATATCAGTGGATCTTTTACCATCTGACAACTCCAATTGTGTAATCTGCTTTCTAGCCTGACGGATTTTTACTGATTTATGAAAATAAGCAGTATTAGAATCACCCAATCTCAGCCAATTTTCTCTAGATTTCTGCCTCAAAATAGATTCTTCAGCTTCCTTCAGATTACTCCATGAAGCCTGAAGATCCTTAATATCTGACAAATCCATTGCTCTAGGGTCATCTAAAATAGCCAATTGTGCTGACTTCAACTCTCCCTCAGCAGCTGCTACCCTTTTACCAATCTCAGAATAACTCTCTGCATTTAGCTTTATCAACGAAGTCTTTACTTCCTTCAATCTCCTATAAATTCTGTAAAAGCCCTTCTGCTCCCCATTACATCTCACATTGTTCCAGGCCTCAGCTACCACCCTCTCATAATCTTTGTGCTTCGTCCAGCAGTTAAAGAACCTGAAGGTTTTGGGTAGAGAAGCAGAGTACACTTCTGTGGTTAGCAAAACCCCACAATGATCAGACTTTCCTGGAGCTAACAGTTCCACCTTACTCTTAGGGAAAGTCGTTAACCAATCCAGATTAGTTAAGCATCTGTCCAACTTCCTATATATAGGATCAGCCTCTTGATTATTCAGCCAAGTAAACAGGGGGCCAGTAGCTTTATGTTCAATTAGCTTGTTATCATCTATCCAGGAAGCAAAGTTAGACATACTATAAGTATATCCAACCGAATTGGAAGCTTCATCAGGAGAGATAATCGCATTGAAGTCCCCAAGAACACACAAAGGACCATTGATAGAGAACTTAAGCTTTTCATACATTTTCAATCTAGCAGAGGAGCTATTCGAGCCATAAACGAAACAGGCATGACACTTACTACTACCATCTGAGACATGAAGTAACACATACTGCTCTGAATAGGAGATCACCTGAACCTGCAGAGAAGGTCTCCAAAGGATCCAAATTTTCCCCAAATAACTGCAATCTTAGTTCAAGAAATGTGACCAGGCTGAAAAATTGCTATTTAGAATTTTCTCAGAATTATTTTCTAATACTCTTGTCTCTAGGATACCAATCATGTCGATATTGAGTTTATTTATAAGTGATGAACGGTCGCAGAAGCGGTTGATCAAATACTACCCAGCTAACTAGAGCTAAGCAGATCGTATTCCGAGGGTCTTCTAAGATTGACTACTTTAAAACTGGCAAAATACTCGAATGCAAGCAGGTTGTGCGTGGTGTGAGTTCCACGACTTCTAAATCTACGAAATGCGGATAAATTAAAAATTAAACTAAAGCAGATTGGAAATTGGGGTTTGAAAACAAGGATGACAGACGAACTTAGACTTTGAATCCCCCTTCGTTCCCCAGAGCATTGGCAATCAACAGATCAGCGGATTTCGATTCTCATTCAATCAATTACTAAGACACCACCATAACTCTTACCCTTAGTTTAAGACCGGCAAACGTTCGCTCTATCCGTTCTAACTACCAAGATTAACTAGTCGCCCGGGTACGGTCGCCTCTCGCAACGACTTAATTAATTGGTGTAATTACTAATGATTAATGAGTTACTCTTGCAGTGAATTAACCCTAACCGGTTCCTACGAAAGGCACGCTCCAATTATAAGGTTAATTGTTCAATTTGATGTTCTAAAGTAAGGCGAGTGTTCGCTTCTATCCTTAGCTTAACCAGAATCTAATCTAGGTGATCAATCCAGACATGAAACATGAATAATGAAGAACAAATCAAACATGAAAAAGAGTTGATTGAATTTCGAATCTAATCACCGCCGATCCGTGACCGCTTTAAAGCCCTGGGTCACTTAGGGTTCATCTAGTCGAAGCTCTAACGAGTTTACCTACTCATGATTATTACAAAAGAAACAAAGACAAAGAAAGAGTTCATCATTCAGAGGAAGAACAGAAAAGAATCTGAAAAACCGAATTTAGACGACTCTGACAGACTTCGATCTTCGGTAGATAACACTCCTAGCTCCGGTTCTCCGAGATGGAAGGGATGGCGTCACTATCTCTTTCCGGCTCTTCGAACTCTAACTTTTCGCTCCAGAACTTGAGAGGATTCTGATTCGAAAAAGTATTTTCTGATGTAAATTATGATGTATGTATTCTTTGGGCCGCCGGGTTAAGTATTTATACTTAACCCTAACTGATCCGGATTACTTTATTATTTTCGCCAAAAATATAGGGATATTT
Source organism: Linum lewisii (assembly GCA_034768395.1). Classification (NCBI taxonomy): domain Eukaryota; kingdom Viridiplantae; phylum Streptophyta; class Magnoliopsida; order Malpighiales; family Linaceae; genus Linum; species Linum lewisii. The sequence continues at coordinate 61,469,809 of CM068297.1, read as the reverse complement.
TTCGCCGAAAATATGCTTGTAAATGGAAGTGATCTCTCTGCCCTTTCTTCTCGGTCCGAACACTTGATCGATTTCGCCGAAACCATCCTTCAAGTGGCATCAGTCGATATGTGATGTTATTTTCGCCGAAATCAATAGGTAATTTTCGGCGAAAATATCTTTGTAATCGGGCAGGATTTTGTTTGACTTTGATTGGCTCCTTTGATCGATTCCGGTTCAGTTCCTCGATGTTCCAACGCCTTAGACACGTCCATGGCTACTTTATTTGACGGCAAAAACCTGTGCTAACACAAAAACACTAGAAAACCATCAAATAGACCCGAAACGGGCCAAGGTAACACAAATGGCACGAGATAGGGCAATCGATTGAATATTCGTTATTCTACCCTAAAAACCATGTCTTAAGCAAAGAAATGTCGCTTAAATGAGGCTGATAATCACGTCAAATCGAGTGTCATCAAATACCCCACACTTAAGCTTTTGCTTCTCCTCAAGCAAACTGAATAGAAACGCTCATGTTCATAAATGATAAGATCGATTAAATCGGAGCTCAATCAAACACAATGAATTATTAAGACAGATCGATCCTAGAACAAGAAACCTAACATGCATACAGATCAGCCAAACTACCTGGTCTCACTAATAAACTGCACACGACAAGTAATTAGCAACCAATCATGCACGAATTTGACCTGACCGACCAGACTCCTCACACAGGATATATATAGTACAATGGGAACTCTCACTCTCTGTGTTTAAGGACGTGTTTCTGCTCTCGATCATTTTCTATTACCGAATTCTGTCATAAGTTTGCATTTTGACCACATCTCCACCACTGTGACAACACGAGTATCTAGTCAAGAAGGACTTCCCTGCTAGGACCGTAATGAAATCTACACTACTCAGGCTTATAATGAGATGGATGATGGGAATGTATGATGATGGCTTTGTGTGGTGTAGCTTTCGACTAACTTCCCTCGAATCTAATCTATGGCTTCCTACCGTCTAACCAAACACGGGTGGAATAATGAACGCTCGTTCTATGATACCCTCAAGCAACCTAGCACTTATTCTTTTTCTTTACACGATTTTTTCTTTTCTTATTTTTGAACTTTTCTTTTGACTTCGTTCTTCCATTTGTAGAGAGAAGAACGTTTTATTGAACTAAAACTTTGAACTTTTCTGATTTTTCTTTTCTTCATTCATTTTTTTTCAAAATTTTCTTCTTTTCTTACTTCACTTTTTTTCTTTTTCTTTTTGTGCCGATTTTCTTTTAGTTGCTAGCGGGGTTTACACGTCTGGACATATTAGCTAAGACCACTTGTTTAATGGCTATAGGCAGGTTACCACAAACCGACTTCCGGTAGGTCAATCTAGAACTACAACCACAGGGGATCAACGGGGAATGAAAGAAATGGGAAATGGATGTAATATATTATCGAACCGAAAGAACAGGCCAAGCTCAAGGGTCTAACCTAGTGGATTTATCGTTTGGTAGGCTATCTGGCTTAGTAGCTGAATCTAGGTGCCCCTATCCTTCTAGAACTCGTGTCATCGTGTGGTCTCGAGTAGGTCTCATGCAAATTCTAACTCATTCAAGTAAACAGAAAACCACTCAGAAAGAATTTAAATTGCAAGTTACGTGCAATGGATCAAAAGCTCCAGTTGGTTTGCTAGTCGGATTCGGTCATTTTCGTGCAATCAAGGCTACAAACTACAAGTGTGATTTAAAAATTCTGTTATGACCAGGCAATTTAGCATCAAAGTATACAAGTTGGTTCTCAAGTTCTAGGTTAAGCAGTCTAAGCATCATTATGAAGGGTTGAACAACAACTTAACATCAAAAATCAAGAACTGAGCCATTCTAATGCTAGAGAGACTGGAATGGAATCACGAGGCACACATAGAACACAATCAAGGGCAATCAAGTTCATGCAAGGTTCTTTAGCATCCTACCCCACACTTAAATCGGACTGTGTCCTCACATGACTAATTCTAGAGTTCAGAGTGAAGTAGAACAACCTGGACCGAGATGATTGGTGTAGGGGGTGAGCACGAGTCCTCGGAGCGGAGGGAATCTACCCAAGCGAAGCAAAGGGAATCTCCCAACTACCTACAAAACAAAAACAAATAAAACATAAAAAGGAAACCGGGACAAGTGCCTCGGATCCACACAGAAAAAAGTTGGACCGAAATCCGAAAAGAATAAATAAAAAGAAGACACCAGAAAAGGAATACAACCCGATCACTTCTGGTCCGGTGAACCGGGAGGTGGAAAGTGGAGAAATTCGCCGAGCTGGCGTTGCCACGCCATCTGTGCCTCATACCGCCTGTCGGCGCGGCACATATGTTGCTGCATAATAGTCCATCGCGCCTCTTGAGTGGCGTTGTCGGTGATGCGCCACTCATGAAGTCGCTCGTACAACTCTCCAACATCCGCGGGGTGGTGTCGGGGCTGTTGGGGAGGCGCCTGGTATGGATCGGGAATATGCGGCGGTGACTGGTGAGCATACCCTGCCTGATGATGTGGCGAGGGTATATAATCGTGGAATACTGGCGGCTGGGGCTGCTGCTCCTCAGCATCATCTTCTTCCTCCGACTCGACCACAGGCTGGAGTGGAGGATCTACTGCTACATGGGGGCTGAGGTCGAGTTCTAAGTCGTACTCAACCGCCAAGTCTCCTCCAACAGTCCTAACTCGGTGTCATGGAATGTGTGGGCCATATTCATGGCTGATGCCGAAGGAGATGATGAGCTGACCTATGAAGTTACCCCCCAGGAGTCTACGAGGTGGCATCTTCCTCCTGGTCTTATGGCGGAAGATGCGTGCCAGCACCCAGCCGGGGTGGAAAGGATAGCTCTCTCGGATGGCTCGAAGAAGCATGAGCTCCTCCTTGAGGATATGGTGGCGATCCTTATCTAGAACATATAAAAGCGACCTCCGCCAAACCATATGAATAAATTTATAGAGCGGGTGAGAGAGAAACTTAACTGAGTTGTTCGTCCCGAGGCGATCGCCAGGCACGCCTGTCATGTGGCTCCAGAGCGCGTTGTACTCCTCGTCGTCATCATCTTCGCCCCAACCTAGGTGATGATCGTGATAATGCTCGTAGGGGATGCCAAGATGAGCAGCAAACTCATCGTAGGTGAGCTGCCTGTACACCCCACCAAGATAGAAGGTGACAACCTTCTGCGCTGCTTCCTCTTGTGCTCATCCAGATCAAAGGTTGCCCAGAACTCCTGGAGGGCAATGTCTGGGAACTCGGCATCGATGGAGGTCAGCTCTAGGAGACCTGTCGGTGCTAGGGCGTCATGCACATTCCGGTGGTAGTCCTCATCATGATCATGGAGTGACTCCATGGAAAGAGGGCGCACGTCAGCTCCCCGAACGTGCTCGAGCTTCTGGAAGCACTCAAAGTAGAAGTCTGGTAGACGGGCGATAGTGCGATGATATCCAGCCCGGCGAGGTAGCGCGGGTGGAGGACCCAGTACGGCAGGTGTGACGGGAGTGGCAGCTCCTGAGCTCGAGGCGCCATCAAGTCGCGCCTTAGTCCTGCACTCATAAGTGGTGTTCCTAAGACCAGAATGAAACCAGATTAGTCAACTACAACCCTACCCCACACTTAGTAGAAAAACTCAATTTCACAAAGAAATGAGGGAAACTAAGTGGGGTAAGCAAAGCGGAGTAACCGGTAATCATAGACAATGAAATACATACTTAGGAACAGCCAGAATCGGATAAGTACAATCAGAGTTCAAAAAGTCAAACCGACATTCAGAAAGTCAATATTTATAGCACAATGAACCCTAATCATGGCAAGACTATCACAAGGTGGATAACGAAGGTAAAATATGATCTCAGATGGAAAGCACCATAATATGAACGAGAATTAACACAAACGACAGCCAAACGATCAAATACAGTTCATGGTCAAACCGACATTTCTCACAAGTCAACATAACAAAGAATCAATCGTATGCATAGCAACACATGATAGAATGATATGGAAATTAAGCACGGAACTCCCTAAGCATGCTAGAACAGTTCTACAAGTTCAGCTAACCTAGTTCACACGAAAACAGTCGGCACGCAAATCGAGTCAAACCGAAAAGTCAACCGATAGTCAACCCCGACGAAATTCAGCAATCCATATGTCAAAAGATTTGTATTGAAAAGTTCTACAACTTACCTTGAAGCCATGACTGCTAAAAATGAACGGGTTGGGAGGAATCGGTGAAAAACTTTGAAAACTAGGGTTTCGGTGAACTGGAGCTGTAGAGCTCCGATTCGGCTGTTCTAGGGCTCGATGGAATCGGAATGGAGAGGGGAGTTGAACGGTGGCGGTCGGCGACGGCGGCGGCAGTGGAAAATGGCGGCGATGGTGGTTTTCAAGAGGTGGGTGGCGGCGACGATTTTTAAAAAGATAAGGGGGAAGGGATTTTCGGGTGTTGTGAACGAAAATGAAAGTGGATGAGAGAGGGGGTAAATCCGGATTATAAAGGAATAGTGGGATGGTTTTCAAAATTATTTTTGGCGAAAATAAGAGGGTGGTTTCGCCGAAAATTTCAGTTCAAATGCACTGCCGGATTTTCGAAGGTAATTTCGCCTAAAATAACCATATGGTTTCGCCGAAAATTTTAATTAAAATGGCTGTTGGTCTTCAAAAATCGTTTCGCCGAAAACAAACAACTTTTCGAACCAAAAATAATGAAAAGGGAGATTCAGTGAAAACCAAAAGGCGAATTCGCCGAAAATGAGGGGTGATTTCGCCGAAAATTTTGAACTGTTCGGGTTTAAAATATTTTCGCAAATCCGGCCAACTTCAGAAAATCACAGTTAAATCCACAAAAATCGGAATACCCTCAATCAACTTGCAACTGACTCTATGACACACAGACTCTACACGAAAAATAATAAATCAAACAAACTGACACTTTTGGCTCCCCCGAACCGGCTCTAAAATACCAAGTTCAACAAAAATTAAAACAGACTCCAGCCGTGGGTTGCCTCCCACGAAGCGCTCTTTTATTAACGTCCTTGAGCTGGATGATACCTGGACGGTATTAGGAGACATCCCAACTCAGATTCTCCTTCACGCTCGCGTCGGAGTTCATAAAGTACAGCTTCGGGACTTCTCCGGTAAGCGTGAATCTCTTCCCGTTTGCATGCAAAAGCTTGGTACGTCCATCGGGAAGATGATCGACGAACTTGAATGGTCCGAACAGTTCTCTAGAGAGGTCATCCTTCTTGATTGTTACGATGGAAGGAATGAGGACTGTCGGCTTCTTCTTTTCTTTTATCTTCGGCTTGGTATCACCAGGATCGGTGATCGTCAGTATTTCCTTAGGAGATGCTTTCGGCTTCTCCTTCCATACTTGCTCCGGCGCCGGTTTCTCGGAACTAATTGGTGGTGCAGCTAGCTCGGTGGAAGAGGCGGAATTTTCGGTCTCCAGACCATTTGGGTCTTCGTCTTCTTGTTCTTTCCCCGAGGCCTGCTCGATTTAGTGCTCGGTGGCTTAGAAGAGGCTTGCAGTTCCTTCTTCTTCTTGGGCAGCTTCTGAATAGAAGTTTCTGGCTTCTTCTTAATGACCTGTTTAATATCTGCAGCAACAACTGATCTAGAGACACTGGAAGAAACATTAGAAATGAAGTTGACCGAGGCCAACTCCACAATCTCTACAGATAAACAATTTAATTCTCCCTTAGGAATGTATTTCATACCGTCCTTGAGATGGAATGTTGCAGTGTCCTTCCCAACCCTTAAAGTTAGAGAGCCATTAGGAACATTGACATTAATTCCGACTGTCGCCATGAACGGCCGGCCCAAGAGAAGGGTAGAATATGTCTCTTGAGTATCCATAACTATATAATCAACGAAAAACCGGAACGGGCCACAGCAAGTGATTATATCCTGGATCATTCCTCTAGGTTCTCTTAGAGTTTTGTCAGCGAACATTAAATTCATGTTGGTAGGTTGTAGTTCCCCTAGGTTTAGTTTCTTATATAAACACATAGGCATGACATTTATAGAAGCACCTAGGTCAATTATACTACGCTCCACTTCAATGTCATTAATGCTCAAAGGTAAAGTAAAAGGACCAGGGTCGGGGCACTTAGCTGGAATAGGTACGGGTGGTGGTCGAGGGATGATAGCCGAGCACTCTCCCTTATTGGAAACGGGAATTTCTTCCTTCTTAGACGGGCTGGTCTGCTCACTGCTCCTGGTTGTTACGACCTTAGCGTGCTCGTTCTTCACGGTGGAACTGTTTTGAGACGGGGCCTGATTGAAGAGGGGAATGCGAGCCATCACACTAGCAATTTTATTTATCATATCCTCTATTCTCTGTCCTTGTGCGATCGGCCCTTTGTTAAGAGCGTCTTGCGCTTTGAACCTTTCCTCGTGATCATCAAGTCTTGCTGTAATTAGATCAAACTTCCTAGCTATTCTCCTCTCCCAATTGTCCTTAGATATAAGATTCGGAGGCTGCTGACTCTGGTGAATCGGGAAGGATCTTGATAACCATTGTCCATGTATTGATTCCGGCTCTGGTCGAGTTGGAAGTTGTAGGGAGGACGCTCATAGAAGCCTTCCCAATGTTGAGGAGGTATTCTGAACTGACGGTAGTCGGAGTAGCCTCTTTGATCCCTGGGGAAGCTGTGATCAATGAAGTTGACTTCCTTTTTAGGCCAGTTATTAGTTGTACCGAGGATCTCTTTCATTTGTTTCTGTACTTCTATCTTGATCTGATCTTCACATCTTGGTTGACTCATGGCTGCTCCAAACTGTCTTTCCAGACTCCTGGACTTAGATGCGCAATCTGCAAAGTGAAGGAGAGCAGCTTCTGGTTCGAGTGTTGTGCAGTCGCCATCAGCTAAGGTGTTGACCCATTCAGCTGTTTCTTCATTCATCCCTTGGGCAAAGATTTCAGCTAGCTGCCCCTGGTTGAATCCGTGATGAGGGCATTCAGATAGAAGCTCTTGGAATTTGTTCCAAGCATTGTATAAGCTTACTCCTTCCTTCTAAAAGAAACTAGCGATGTTATCCTTATAGAATGTCGTTCTTGAAGGGGGATAGTATTCCTCTATGAAGTCCTGAGCTAGATAATCCCAGTCAGTGTAGTAGCCAGGTGGTTTCGAGCCAAGCCATACTTTGGCGTTGCTTTTAAGAGGGAATGGGAAAGCTCGCAAGCAAAGATTGTTCTTACTGAGATTCCCGCTTTTAAACGTCTCGCACATGTCTAGGAAGTTTGCCAAATGGGTGCGGGGGTTTTCTTGCGGCTTTCCTTCGAATCGAAGATTCTTAGAGACCATGTTCAGGACGAAGGTTGTGATATTATAATCAGGGCCGTCATCGTTGTGCGGCACAACGACGCTAGCTCGAAGGTTAGTCGCAATCGGTCTACAGTAATCTGCCATGGTGCACTGAGCAACTAGATCGGGAGGAGAAGGTGGTGGTGAATCTGAAGTAGTGGATGAAACGGATGGAGATGAGGAGTTCTTCTTCAACTCCTCGATCTTTTCAGGGATAGGTGGTGTAGGCGGAGTGGTTATGACTTGCTTCTGAGCTCGCGGTTTCTTCGGCGGAGTGGAATTATCCGGCTTAAACTGAGAATGAGCGATCGAGCGGTTCATAAACCTGTAGAACAACCTACAAGCAACAAAAGCAAACATACCGGCGTAAAATCGAAGTGGGTGGAAAAATGAAAGATGGAAAGTAGAAGAATATATTGCTAGTTCTTCTTTCAAACAATCAAAAGAAGTCCCCGGCAACGGCTCCAATTTGATGAACGGTCGCAGAAGCGGTTGATCAAATACTACCCAGCTAACTAGAGCTAAGCAGATCGTATTCCGAGGGTCTTCTAAGATTGACTACTTTAAAACTGGCAAAATACTCGAATGCAAGCAGGTTGTGCGTGGTGTGAGTTCCACGACTTCTAAATCTACGAAATGCGGATAAATTAAAAATTAAACTAAAGCAGATTGGAAATTGGGGTTTGAAAACAAGGATGACAGACGAACTTAGACTTCGAATCCCCCTTCGTTCCCCAGAGCATTGGCAATCAACAGATCAGCGGATTTCGATTCTCATTCAATCAATTACTAAGACACCACCATAACTCCTTACCCTTAGGTTTAAGACCGGCGAACGTTCGCTCTATCCGTTCTAACTACCAAGATTAACTAGCCGCCCGGGTACGGTCGCCTCTCGCAACGACTTAATTAATTGGTGTAATTACTAATTATTAATGAGTTACTCTTGCAGTGAATTAACCCTAACCGGTTCCTACGAAAGGCACGCTCCAATTATAAGGTTAATTGTTCAATTTGATGTTCTAAAGTAAGGCGAGCGTTCGCTTCTATCCTTAGCTTAACCAGAATCTAATCTAGGTGATCAATCCAGACAAGAAACATGAATAATGAAGAACAAATCAAAGATGAAAAAGAACTGATTGAATTTCGAATCTAATCACCACCGATCCTTGACCGCTTTAAAGCCCTGGGTCACTTAGGGTTCATCTAGTCTAAGCTCTAACAAGTTTAGCTACTCATGATTATTACAAAAGAAACAAAGACAAAGAAAGAGTTCATCATTCAGAGGAAGAACAGAAAAGAATCTGAAAAACCTAATTTAGACGACTCTGACAGACTTCAATCTTCGGTAGATAACACTCCTAGCTCCGGTTCTCCGAGATGGAAGGGATGGCATCACTATCTCTTTCCGGCTCTTCGAACTCTAACTCTTCGCTCCAGAACTTGAGAGGATTCTGATTCGAAAAAGTATTTTCTGATGTAAATTATGATGTATGTATTCTTTGGGCCGCTGGGTTAAGTATTTATACTTAACCCTAACTGATCCGGATTACTTTATTATTTTCGCCAAAAATATAGGGATATTTTCGTCGAAAATATGCTTGTAAATGGAAGTGATCTCTCTGCCCTTTCTTCTCGGTCCGAACACTTGATCGATTTCGCCGAAACCATCCTTCAAGTGGCATCAGTCGATATGTGATGTTATTTTCGCCGAAATCAATAGGTAATTTTCGGCGAAAATATCTTTGTAATCGGGCAGGATTTTATTTGACTTTGATTGGCTCCTTTGATCGATTTCGGTTCAGTTCCTCGATGTTCCAACGCCTTAGACACGTCCATGGCTACTTTATTTGACGGCAAAAACCTGTGCTAACACAAAAACACTAGAAAACCATCAAATAGACCCGAAACGGGCCAAGGTAACACAAATGGCACGAGATAGGGCAATCGATTGAATATTCGTTGTTCTACCCTAAAAACCATGTCTTAAGCAAAGAAATGTCGCTTAAATGAGGCTGATAATCACGTCAAATCGAGTGTCATCAATAAGCAAGTAAAGATTTTGCTGCTTACTAGAGGCATTAAAACCTCTTTGATTCCAAGCTAGCAACTTCATATCATCTTTTCCTTCCTCTCCTATTACCTCTCCTGCCAAGCGGAGGGAAGAACTCCGGCGAGAGTGGATCCACAAGTTTCTGGGGTTTAGATTGAACCTTTTCCTCTCCACCAGACAAAGAACCTTTAGAAGAATCCGAAACCAGGTTACCATCAGCAGGAGAGCCAAACCTAAGTTCACTCCCTCCTTTCGATACCTCAGGTGAGCCCTTCCCTTCATCAGAAGGTTTGGGATCCCTTGCTGAAACATCCTGTTCAGCTGATACCACCACCTCCTTTGTAGGTGATGCCTCCCCTTTCGAGGAAGGTTCGCCATCATTGCCTGCAGCAGAGACAGCGGCATCCATCTTTTGTTGCCAAACAGTTTTGCTATGGTTAACCTTCCTAATTTCCTCCGTTTTCTTCCTAGGAGCAGTATACACCCTAGACTGAGTGTAAACAACTTCCACTTCATACTGCTTACCAGCAACCACCACCCTAAGAGAAACAGGCTTGTCCTTAGTATCATCAGTGAGCACACACACTTTAAACCGTAGTCCCATTTCTAACAAATTTAGATATCGGCTTGCCAATTAGACTCGACAGATGACCCACACCTTCGTGTGTACACAGAGGAACTGGAACTTTGTTAAGCTGAATCCAAACAGGGACCTCCTTAGGTTGCAAGTTAATAGGCTCAATCTCCAAACTCCACCTCCTCAGAAACAGGGGGAGATGATGATTGTGCCAAAGCCTAGCCAAAACCCACTCACACACCGATACAGTAGGGAATTCAATCAAGAAGCTACCTGGTGTGAGGTCAGAAACAGAGACGAAACCATCGTAATCCCAGAGCCGATTAGCGAGCGACTGAAACACACGAAGCGGCGGAGAAGGACCAAGGAATTGGCCTACCAGAGCGCTCTTGAATTTCTCGATCCCACGATCTACCACCTCCGATGGTATTTGCAGAACTCCATTAATCAGGTTCGGCGGGAAGTACTCCAGATCCGGATTCGGATCGGATCCCACCACTGATGCCCAAGACTGATTCAATGAAACAGTATCAGCGGTCATAAGCAAACTGATACTAGAGAAGAAGGAGAGCAAATCCGGCGGACTCTAGGAGTCAGACCGGCGATCACCACACGACGGTCAGCTCCAAAGGAGCGCACCCACAGTGGAAAGCCAGCCGACGGCGATGAGCGAAATCCGAGCGAAAAAAAACTCCCAAGTTTTCGCTGAAAACTAATTCCTTTTTTCGGCTAGAATCCTAAACCCTATAAATACTAAACTGGCGGCCACATTCGAGATATACCTCTTCCATGGATTAAATTCCAGACTTTAAAGTTTGAGAGAGAGTTTAGAGAGTTCGAGGAGCCGGGAAGAGATCGTGATGCCATCCTTCCATCTTGGAGAACTCGGTGCTAGGAGTTGAAGATCCAAGAAAATGAAGCTTCACAGATTCGTCTGAAATTAGGTTTTACAGTTCTTCTCTGTTCTTCCTAGTTAAAGATGTATTCTTTGTTTGTCTTTGATTCTTTTGTTTTGAATATGAGTAGCTAAACTCATAGAGCTTAGACTAGATGAACCCTAAGTGACCCGGGGCTTTAAAGCGGTCACGGATCAGCGGTAATTAAATCCAGTTTCAATCAATTTCTCTTGCATGTTAGGTTTGTTCTTAATTGCTTTTGTGTTTCTTTTCTAGCTTGATCACCTAGTTAAGATTCTAGTTAAGCTGAGGATAGTAGCGAACGTTTGCCTCACTTTAAAACACCAAATCAACAATTAACCTATTCATTGGAACAATTTCTCTTTGTAGGAACCAGTTAGGGTTAATCCGCTTCAAGAGTGACTCATTAATCACTAGTAATTGCGCCAGTTAGTTTTCCATCGCGGAAGCGAACGCACGGGCGGTCAATTAATATTCGGAGTTAGATCGGATAGAGCGAACGCTCGCCAGTCTTAAACCTAAGGGTCAGGAGTTATGGTGGTGTCTGAGAACTGAAAGATTCAGGATTGAAAACCGCTGGTCTTGTGATCGCCAATGTTCTGGTGATCTTAGGGGGGTTCGAAATCTAAGATTGTCTATCGTCTTGTTAAGTCAACCAATCTTTCAACTGTTTTCTATTTTCATTTCTTGTTTCATGCTTCATAGTTTAGAAGTCGTGGAACTCACACCACGCACAACTTGTGTTTAAACCTGAATAAATTGCCTTCATATTTTGAGTAAACGATTAGAAGAGACATGTGGGATATGATCTATCTTGCTTTGTGTTTGATAGTTATTTGACTACACGCGCATGAAAACGTGTACATCAAATTGGCGCCGTTGCCGGGGACTCTTCTAATTGCTTGAAAGAAGAGCTGGCACTTTATTCTTCTACCTTTCCATCTTTCATTTTTCCATCACACTTCGATTTTACACCGGTTGTTTTTGTTTTTGCTCTTTGCATGTTGTTTTTCAGGTTTATGAACCGCCCGCTCACTCGTTCTCAGTCTAAGTATATCAAGTCTTCCACTTCAGACAAGCCTGGTAGTTCTGCTCCGCCTAGACAATCGCGAGTTCCGAAGCAATCCACTACCGTCCCACCTTCATCTTTCACTCCAATTAAGATCGAGGAGCCGAAGGAGAGCTCCTTATCTTCATCTTCATCCGCTTCATCCACCGCATCCCTTTCACCGCCACCTTCACCTAGAATGGACGATCAGCTACCACCACCTCCTCCGCCGCCGCTGCCGGCTGAGAGAAGTCTTGCCGATTATAACAAGTCGAGCGTGACTAGCGTTCGATTTTCTATCTCTGTGCCGCGCGACGACGATGCTCCTAACTATGAGATCAATACCCCTTCCTGGGAATGATCTCTAGGGATTTACAGTTTGAAGGAAAGCCACACGACAATCCTTGCACTCATTTGGCGGATTTCATTGCTCTTTGCGAGATGTTCAAGAATGGGAATCTCGACAAGAACACTCTGTGCATGCGAGCCTTTCCATTCTCTCTTCGAGGCCCCGCTAAAAGATGGTTAAACAGCAAGCCTCCCGGTTACTACACTGATTGGGATAAGCTGGCTCAAGATTTTGTTGAAGAATACTTTCCTCCGTCTAGAACAACTGCCTACAAGGATAGCATCTCCAGGTTCAGACAGAAGGAAGGTATGAGTTTATATGACGTTTGGAATGAATTCCAAGAACTTCTCTATAGCTGCCCCCATCACGGTTTCGATCAAAGGCAGCTAACTGAGACCTTTGCTCGAGGAATGAACGAGGAGTCATCCAAATGGGTCAACTCTTGAGCTGAAGGAGATATCATTGCTCTCACACCAGAAGTAGCTATGCTTCACTTTACCGATTGTGCTTCCAAGTCAAAGAATTGGGAGAGACAGACAGAAGGAGCTCGAACCAAGCTCAACAGTGAAGAACAAGTCAAGGCGGAAATCGAGAAGCACTTGAAGAGGTCTACCACGCCTATATCAAGCCTCCATCCGCCTCTGTCTTTGTTGCTAACTGCCAATGGTGTGGTGCCTGTGCTCACAACGGAAATCAATGTCAGAATTTTGGTAGAGCAGAAGTCTGGTCTGCCGAGAAAGTCTATTTCGTTGGCCAAGGCTTTGCCAATAATCAACAAGGTTATACTGGTTACCGTCAATACCGGCAATAAGGAAATTTTCAAGAGCGACCTCCTTACAACTTCGGAGTAAGCCAGAATCAGAATAGCCGACCTTCTGGGTCATACTAAGAATAGAAGCCTAACACTCAAATCGGAGGTATCTATCAGTCGCCTCACCGGAACCAAGGCAACTACGGTACAGCTCCTGGCAATCGCCAGAACCAATATCTAAACAACAACTATTCTGCTCAATCTCAGAAGCCGCCACCTCATGATAGCAAAGATAGTGAGTTGGATAGGAAGCTGAATCAGATCATCCCCAAGTTGGATGATCATGATAGCCAGTTCAAGGCTCAAGCTCTCCTAAATCAAGAACAGATTGCTCAAGGCCATAGAGTGGAAAGCCAAGTAAACAACATCGCTAGCATGCTCTCTAGTGGTCGTCCCTTCGGTAAGCTTCCAAGCCAAACAGAAACAAATTCAAAAAATGACGTGAAGACTGTTTCCACTCGAAGCTGCAAGAATTCGGCCGTCACTACCTCTTCCTCTCTGGCCATGATTCCTGACATTGCAGCAGTTAACTCCTCAAAGATCAAGGAAAACGAGGAGAAGATTTATTCACCAAAGCCGAGGCGCAAACCTGAGCCTCCTCTAGCTCCGTACCAACCAAGAATTCCTTTCCCGAACGCATTGCGAGGAGGGAAGATCGAGCAGCTTTACCCCTTAAGAAAGAAGGAAGCATCCTCCATGCTTCCAAGGAATAATGTTCTGCCATTCATGATCTAAAGTTCGCCATACCAATCCAAGCTAAGTGCTCTGATCCTGGTTCTTTTACTATTCCTCTAATTATCAATGATATTGCAATCGAGCGTAGTCTAGTTGATCTAGTCGCATCTATAAATGTCATGCCTACGTGTTTGTATGAGAAACCCAGTCTAGGGGAATTAAAACCGACTAGCATGCATTTAGTGTTCGCCGATAAATCTTTGAAGACACCTAGAGGAGAAATTAACAACGTAATCACTAAGTGTGGCCCTTTCACTTTCTTAGCGGATTATGTCGTTATGGATACTAGGGAGGATGATGCTACTATCTTAATAGGTCAATCTTTCATGGCAACATCTGGTATGACGATCAATGTACCTAACATATCATTGACTTTAAGAGTAGGAAAAGACACTGTCACATTCCGCCTTAAAGACGGCATGAAATGCATCCCTAAGGAAGGAGAAGCTCACTTTCTTTCTGTTGAAGCTGTGGAGTTGGCCTCGGTCAACTCCGTTACTAATGTCGTTCCTAGCATTTTCCCAAAGCCATCTGTTTCAGGTGTTGAATAGGTTATCAATAAGAAGACGACAACTGAAAAGCCAAAGAAGAAGGAGGAACTGAAAGCCTCCCCTTCTAAACCGCCACCAAGTAAAGATCCTGGCGAGCCAAGGAAGAAGAATCCGAAGAAAGCTAAAATGGTTTGGATGCCAGTTGTTCCTCCATCCTCTACCGAGCCAGTTCCTTCGCCAATTCCTATGAAGCCATCGGCGAATAAACCTATGAAGAAGGAGAAGCCGAAAGCATTTCCCAAGGAACGACCAAAGATCAAAGATCTCGGTGAAATGAAGCATGAAATCAAGGAAAAGACGAAGATTATTCTAATTCCTTCGACCGTCACATTTGCGAAGGATGATCCCTCCCAAGAACTGTTCGGGCCATTCGACATTGCTGGCCAGCTCCCCGATGGTCGAACCAAGCTCATTCATGCTAACGGGAAGAAATTTCATGAACTCCGACTCGAGGCTAAGAGAGATCCTGAGTTGGGATGTCTCCTAACACCGTCCAGGTATCGTCCAGCTCTAGGACGTTAATCAAGAGTGCTTCGTGGGAGGCAACCCACAGCTGGAGTCAGTTTTTGAACTTTTAAGTCAGTCTAGTTTTTAGAGTCGGTTCGGGGGAGCCAAAAGTGTCTTTTGTGTGGTCTTTTATTTTTCTTGTGTGTGACGTGTGTCCTCGGTTCAGTTCTAGTTCGTTTGGGATTGTTCCGACCTTTGTTGTTTTTGTTTTGATTTTTCAAAATCTGCCGGAATTTCAGAAAATTTTGTTAAAATTGCGGTCAGATTTTTCGCTGAAAACTTTATTGTTTTCGCCAAAAACATTTTGCTTAAAACTTCTAGTGATTTTTCGATCAGATTTTAACTTACTCTGCGGACGAAAAGTTCATACTTTTCGCCGTAAACTTTTCTTCAAAATCCGGCAGACTGTTTTCAAAAATTCTTTTCGTCAAAAATTTATTCTTTTCACCGAAAACTTTTGAAAAATCCAAAAAATCCTTCCCCCTTATCTTTTCATTTTTCGGTGCAGCCTCTCTCTCCTCCCCTTTCGAAAATAACCAAACAGCAGCCCCCCTTTTAACTTCAAAATCGCCGCCTCCTTTAAAACCTTCGTCGCCGCTGCTCGACTCCTCTTCCTTCCCTGAGCATTTTGACACCTAAATCACCTGAATCGGAGCTCTAGAGCTTCGGTTGTACCCGAAACCATTTTTTTTGAGTTTTTGCCTGATTTCTCGAGTTCTGTTCATTTTCAGCCACCATGTCTTCAAGGTAAGTTGTTGGGTTTTTCGTTACGAATCTTTTGACATATAGATTGCTGAATTTCGTTGGGTTTGACTTCAGTTGACTTTTCGGTCTACCTCGATTTGCATGTCTGCTGTTTCGGTGTGATTTTTGCACTATTGTTTGAAAATAGTTGATCAAGTATGCTTAGGGATGATTGTGCTATGATTTGATGACATTTGAATGAGGAATGGTATGCTTAATCAATAATTCTAGTGCGATGTTGACTTTTGTTTAATGTCGGTTTGACCTTGAAATGTTGATACTTGTCTAGGCTGCCAGTTCATGTTTACATGTGCTAAATGATATTTTACTGTTCCTGAACCTCTGATTATGCCACTTGATGACTTGTTCGAGAATTGCCATGCTTAATTGCCAAATGTAATGAAGTGTTGACTTTTTCATGAATGTCTGTTTGACTTTGATTGAATGATGTGCTTATGCTGCCCTGTTTATCCTTGAGTTTTCCATCTTTTTTACTATTGGTTTCCGGTTGTTAGATTAGCTTATCCCCACTCGGTTTTCCTCGTTTCTAAGTGAAATTTAGTTTTTCGACCAAGTGTGGGATAAGTTGTCGATTTGACTAATTTGGTTTCCAAATGTTGATTATATCTTGTAGGAACAGGGGAAAGAGGCCGAGAGCCACACTCAGTGGTCTAGGATCCACCTCTGCCACTCCCGATGTCGGAGCCAGCTCCAGAGCACCGCTCTCATCGCTTCCCCGCCATCCACGGTCCTCCTCCGGCTTTCCCTAACCGTCAAGGGTACCACCCCATCATTGCCCGGATGTCAGAGTACTTCTTCCAGCGATATTTGAGGATCCAGCACGTCCCTGTGGCTCCTGTGACACCCCTCTCCATGGAGTCTATCCATGATGTCGATGAGGAGTGCTTTAACAACGTCTCCAACTCTCTCACAGCTGCAGGACTTCTGGAGCTGACCACCATTACGGATGACTTCCCACCTCTCTCCCTTCAGGAGTTCTGGCCACCTTCGAGTTGGACATCCACAAGTCCAGACAGCATCAGAAGGTCATCTCCTTCTACCTCGGTGGAGTGCAGAGAGACTTCACATATGATGAGTTTGCCGATCACCTCGGCATTCCACACGAGCAGTACCACCGCTACCACCTCGGCTGGGGCAACAACAAGGCCAGAGGCCCGAGCTATGACGCACTCTGGAGCAGCATCACAGGAGTGTCTGGTGCTAAGACTTCGGACCACAACACATCCGGTTCGGTCTCTCACCCTCTCTTTAATTTTATTCATGTTGTTTGGCGTCGATCTCTATTGTTTGCTCCATAGAAGGATCGCCACCACATTAGCCGAGAGGAGCTTCTCCTCCTCCGAGCTATCTGCGAGGGCTATCCCCTCCACCTAGGATGGGTGCTTGCTCGCTTCTTCCACAAGAAGATCACAGCCGCGAGGGTTCCACCTTTCCTCCTTGGCGATCACTACATTGGATGCCTCATCACCAACCTTGGCATCAACTAGGTTTGGGGACCTGAGGTTCCGCGTCACGAAGTATACACCGTCGATGCCGACTTGGCAGTGGAGTATGACGTCCAGCTGAACGTCGGTCCTCGAGAGTGGGTACCTCCGGCTCTTTACAAGGGCCTCGACTCGGATGAGGAGGATGATTCTGAGGAGGATGATCCCCAGCCAGATCTGGTAGTTCATCACCAGATGCCCCCGCAGCAGCCGCCTGCGGGGTTTGCATATCAGTAGCAGCCTCACCATTAGGAGCCTCTACAGACGCCTCCCGGTGACTATGGAGAGCTGCTCAGTCAGATCTGGGATTGGCAGGTCGACCACACCGCCACCCAGGACGCCCGTTGGATTATTACTCAGCAGCATATGAGCCAACAGGGCGCCAGATACGAGGCACAGTTGGCGTGGCAGCAGCGGATCGGGGGATTCTGGCACATTCCCCCACCACCTGAGGAGTGATCAGGTTGTATCCTCTTCCTTGTTCTTCTTTTTATTTATTCTTTTCGGATTTCGGTCTAATTTTATTCTGTGTGGATCCGGGACACTTGTCCCGGTTTCCTTTTGATCTTTCGTTTGTTTTTGTTTTGTATGTCAAGTTTTGGTAGATTCCCTTCTCGCTCCAAAGCTCCGTGATCATCCCCTACACCAACCATCTCGGTCCAGGTTCTCCTATTTCTCTCTACTCTAGTTTGGTCCATTGAGGACAATGTCCGGTTTAAGTGTGGGGTAGGGTATATAAATTGTATGATCTCAACTTGCTTTCTGTGATCTTGTGGCTTATCTAATTCCTCTAGCTTAGAATTGGTCGATTCTTGACTTGTGATGATAAGTTAGTTTTCAATTTTCCATATGATGGTAAACTTAACCTAGATCACGTAATCAACTTGCTTGCATTGATGCTAAATATCTTGGTTAGAACATAAAGTTTTATCACTCTTGTAGTCTTTCACCTTGATTGCATGATAATGACCGAATCCGACTAGCAAGCCAACTGTGAGCTTTTCATCCATTGCACATAACTTGCAATTTCAATTCTTTTTTAGTGGTTTTCTATTTGCTTGAATGAGTTAGAATTTGTATGATACCTATTCGAGACCACACGATGACTCGAGTTCTAGGAGGATAGGGGCAACTAGAATAAAGCTACTAAGCTAGATAGCCTACCTAACGTTAAATCCATTAGGTTTAAACCCTTGAGCTTGGACTTTCTTTTGGTTCGTTATACATTACAGCTAATCCCCATTCTTTCATTCCCCGTTGATCACCTGTGGTAGTAGTTCAAGAATAGCCTACCGGAAGTCGGTCTGTGGTAACTTGCCTATAGCCATTAAACAGGTGGTCTTAGCTATTATGTCCAGACGTGTAAACCCCTCTAGCAACTAAAAGAAAATCGGCACAAAGAAAAAAAAAGAGAAAAGAAAAATAAGAAAATTTGAGAAAATCAGAAAAGTTTAAAGTTTCAAAGTTTATAGTATAGTTCAATAACGTTCTTCTCCCTGCATATGAAAGAACGAAGTCAAAAGAAAATGTAAAGAAAAAAATATGCAAAATAAAGTGCTAGGTTGCTTGAGGGTATCATAGGACGAGCGTACACTATTCCACCCATGTTTGGTTAGACGGTAGGAAGCCATAAGCTAGATTCGAGGGAAGTTAGTCGAAAGTTACGCCGCATCAAAGCCATCATCATACATTCCCATCATCCATCTCATTATAAACCCCTGTAGTGTAGAATTTGTTACAGTCCAAAGCAGGGAAGTCCTTCTTGACTAGTTAGTCGTGTTGTCACAGTGGTGGAGATGTGGTTGAATTGCAAACCTATGACAGAATTCAGTAACAGAAAATGATTGAGAGCAGAAACACGTCCCTAAACACAGAGTGTGAGAGTTCCCTTGTACCAAATTTTACCTCTGTGAGGAGTCTGGTTGGTTAGGTCAGATTCGTGCATGATTTGTGTTTGCTACTTGTTGTGTGCAGATAATTAGTGAGACCATGGTGTTTGGTTGACGTGTAAGCATGTTAGGTCACTTGTTCTAGAAGTACCAGTTTAATAATTCATTGTGATTGCTTGAAACTTAGCTTAATCGATCGTGTCATTTGTGAATTTGAGTGCGTTCTTGTTCAGTTTGCTTGAGGACAAGCAAAGGCTTAAGTGTGGGGTATTTGATGACACTCAATTTTACGTGTTTATCAGCCTCATTTAAACTACATTTCCTTGCTTGAATTTTGGGTTTTAGGGTGATTTAGCATGTTTTCACTTAAATGCTCTAATTCAAGCCGTTTTGGTTACTTTGGCCCGTTATGGGTCTATTTGATGGTTTTCTAGTGCTTTTGAGAATGCACAGGTTTTTGCCGTCAAATACATAGCCACGGACGAGCTCGGGAAGCAAAGGAACCTCAAGAGATGGCTCGAAATCAATCCAGAAATCAACCAAGCTAGAAGAAATCATTGTCCCAGCTGTAACTGAAGTTTTCGGCGAAAAGTATGAAGTCTTCGCTGAAAACTATACACGAAAATTCACAGACGAAGACAGGAGAATCCAGCCAGAGTGTCACTTGAAGTCTTCGGCGAAAACTCCCAAGTTTTTGCCAAAAACTATTACCTTTTTTCGGCTGGAATCAGAAACCCTATAAATAATAAACCGGTGGCCACATTCAGATATACCTATTCCATGGATTAAATTCGAGACTTTAAAGTTCGAGAGAGAGTTTAGAGAGTTCGAGGAGCCAGGAAGAGATCGTGACGCCATCCTTCCATCTCGGAGAACTCGGTGCTAGGAGTTGAAGATCCAAGAGATTGAAGCTTCACAGATTCGTCTGAAATTAGGTTTTACAATTCTTCTCTGTTCTTCCTACCTAAGATGTATTCTTTATTTGTCTTCGATTCTTTTGTTCTGAATATGAGTAACTAAACTCATAGACCTTAGACTAGATGAACCCTAAGTGACCCGGGGTCTTAAAGCGGTCGCGGATCGGCGGTAATTAAATCCAGTTTCAATAAGTTTCTCTTGCAGGTTTGGTTTGTTCTTAATTGCTTTTGTGCTTCTTTTCTAGCTTGATCACCTAGTTAAGATTCCAGTTAAGCTGAGGATAGTAGCGAACGTTCGCCTCACTTTAAAATACCAAATCAACAGTTAACCTATTCATTGGAACAATTTCTCTTTGTAGGAACCAGTTAGGGTTAATCCACTTCAAGAGTAACTCTAGTAATCGTGCCAGTTAGTTTTTCATTGCAGAAGCGAACGCACGTGCGGTCAATTAATCTTGGGAGTTAGATCGGATAGAGCAAATGTTCGCCAGTCTTAAACCTAAGGGTCAGGAGTTATGGTGGTGTCTAAGAACTGAAAGAATTAGGATTGAAAACCGTTGGTCTTGTGATCGCCAATGTTCTGATGATCTTTGGGGGATTCGAAATCTAAGCTTATATGTCGTCTTGTTAAGTCAACCAACCTTTCAACTGTTTTCTGTTTTCTATTTTCATTTCCTGTTTCCTGCTTTATAGTTTAGAAGTCATGGAACTCACACCACGCACAACTTGTGTTTAAACCTGAATAAATTGCCTTCATATTTGAGTAAACGATTAGAAGAGACCTGTGGAATACGATCTATCTTGCTTTGTGTTTGATAGTTATTTGACTACACGCGCGTGAAAATGCGTACATCAATGCTGCTCCAGAGTGCATCATAACTCGGGCCGCTGGCCTTGTTGTCGCCCCAGCCGAGGTGGTGGAGGTGTTAGTGCTCATGTGGAATGCCGAGGTGATCGGCAAACTCATCATACGTGAAGTCTTTGTGCACTCCACCGAGGTAGAAAGAGATGGCCCTCTGGTGCTGTCTGGACGTGTGGGTGTCCAGCTCGAAAGTGGCCCAGAACTCCTGAAGGGCGAGAGGCGGGAAGTCGTCCGCAATGGTGGTCAGCTCCAGAAGTCCTACAGCTGTGAGAGAGTCAGAGACGTTGTTGAAGCACTCCACATCAAACTCTCGGATAGACTCCAGGGAGAGGGGAGTCACAGCAGCCACGAGGATGTGTTGGATCCTCTAGTATCACTGGAAGAAGTGCTCCGGCATCCGGGCAATGATGGGGTGGAACCCCTGACGGTCCGGGAAAGCCGGTGGAGGACTGTGGATGGCAGGGGCAATGGGAGCGGGTGCTCTGGAGCTGTCTCCAGTATCGGGAGCGGCAGAGGTGGATCCTGGACCACTGTGTGCGGCTCTCGGCCTCTTACTCCTGTTCCTAAAAGATATAGCAACATTTGGAAACCAATTAGTCAAACCGATAACCTACCCCACACTTGGTCGAAAAACTCAATTTCACTTAGAAACAAGGAAAACCGAGCGGGAATAAGCTGATCTAACAACCGGTAACCAATTGTAATCATGAGAAAACACAGGGATAAACAGGGCAACATAAGCACATCTTTACAGACAAAATCAACCCGACATTCATGAAAAAAAATCAACATCGTAAGAAATTTGGTAATTAAGCATAGGCAATGACGATCACGACAGCAATTGGCACAATCAGAGGTTCAGGAACAATAAAACATTAATAAGCATATATAAACATGAACCGGGCAGCCAGATAAGTTCAAAGTTCCGAGGTCAAACTGACAATACACAAAAGTTAACATCGCACTAGAATTATCGATTAAGCATAGCAATCCTCGTTCAAACGTTATCAAATCAAAGCACAATAATCCCTAAGCATACTTGATCAACTATGTTCAACCAATTCTGCAAAAATTACACCGAGACAGCAGGCACACAAATCGAGGTAGACCAAAAAGTCAACCAAAGTCAAACCCGACGAAATTCAGCAATCTAAAGGTCAAAAGATTCATAATGAAAAAACCCAACAACTTACCTTAAAGACATGGTGGCTGAAAATGAATGGAAATTGACGAATCGGGCAAAACTCAAAAATTTTGGTATCGGGTAGAACTAAAGCTCTAGAGCTCCGATTCGGGCGATTTATATGTCGAAATGCTCAGGGGGAAACGAGGAATGGAGCGGCGGCGGCGGCGAGGGGTTAAACGGCGGTGGTTGTTTGGTTGGTTTCAAAAATGAGGAGAGAGGGGGTTGCACCGAAAAATGAAAGGATAAGGGGGGAGATATTTTGGAATATTTCGAAAGTTTTCGGCGAAAAGAGTAAAGTCTTCGCCGAAAATTATTTTTGAAAACAGTCTTCCGGATTTTTAAGAAAAGTTTACGACGAAAAGTATGAACTTTTCTCCCGAAGAGTAAGTTAAAATCTGGTAAAAAATCATAGGAGGTTTTAAGGAAAACGTTTTCGCCGAAAATTATGACCGGCAGTTTTAACAAAATTTTCTAAAATTTCCACTCTAATGTCTCCTCTCGCTGCACAATCAAAGTTGATCTTATGAAGGCCTTTGATTCGGTAAGTTGGGATTTTCTGTTGAATATGCTATCGGCTATGAAGTTTCCTCATAGATGTATAGGTTGGTTAAAATCATGCATTTACACTGCCTCTTATAGCATATCTCTTAATGGGGGGCTCCATGGATTCTTTCCAACAAAGAAAGGGGTGCGACAGGGTGACCCCTTGTCCCCCTATCTATTTGTCATTGCTATTGAGGGTCTCTCTCGGCTTCTTGATACTGCAGGTCCCCTTTCATCCGCAGTGTCTTAAGATCAAATTGACTCACTTAGCATTTGCAGATGACTTGATGATCTTTTCAAATGGTAGTTATTACGGACTTGACATTATTATTTCTATTCTTCGGAAGTTTGCTAACTGGTCAGGTTTAAAGGTTAATCTGGAGAAATGTGAGATATTCAGTGCGGGTGTCCCTGCTCAAGCTCTGGTCAGTATGCAACGACTCTCTGGTTTCCAACTTGGTACCCTCCCTGTTAAATATTTGGGTTTGACGTTGATTGCTAGTAAGATATCCATTCGGAACTGCGATGTTCTTATCAGCAAGGTTACAAGCCGAGTTAGTGGCTGGAGTTCCAAGTCACTTACTTTTGCAGGTCGTCTTCAGCTAGTTAACTCGGTTCTCCTTAGTCTCTCTCAATATTGGATGAGAGTTTTCTCTCTTCCTTTTGGCATTATAAAGCTTATTCAGCAAATTTGCTCTTCTTTCCTATGGGGGACTGATGGAAATCCTGGTGCTAAAGCTAAGGTCGCCTGGACTGAAGTTACTTATCCGAAGAAAGAGGGTGGCTTAGGCTTGAAAGATTTGAAGTTGTGGAATCGAGCTCTAGTTTCCAGACTGCTTTGGGACATATTTGCTAGTCAGGGCTCTATATGGGTGGCTTGGCTTAGACATTACAGAATTAAAGGGAGAGATTTATCCTCTCTTTCTCCTGGCACGGGATCGTGGGTTTGGAGACGTCTACTCAAGCATAGACTATCCTTTTTTGATCACTTTTCCACTGCTGCTGATGTCTGTTGCTGGAATAATATCCCTTATGATAATATTAAGCTCTCTGTGATATGGAATTCCATCTGTGCCAAACGTCCAAAGGTTTATTGGTATTCTCTAGTTTGGGGTGCAGGTTGCAGGCCAAGAAACAGCTTTCTTGCTTGGCTTTATGTTATGGGTCGCCTTTCAACTGCTGATCGTTTGATCAAATGGGGCATACCGGCGAATCCAAGTTGTGTTCTTTGTAACTTTGGTGCTCAGGAGTCCCATGCTCACTTGTTTTTCGCTTGTAGTTTCTCAACTGCTTTGTGTGATAAGCTTCTGAATAGAGTGGCTGTTGTTCCTTCAATGGATGGGGCTGCTATTCTTCAAGCTTTGAGTAAGCATACATGAGCTCAAGATTTGATAGGGGGGCTGTTTGGACTTCAGTTGTGGCCAATATTTGGAGAGAGCGTTGTTTAAGGCCCCATGGGGCAGCTCCTACGGGGACAGATACATTAGCAAAGGTTATACTAAAGGAAATAGGCTACAAAGCTTTAGGTAGCAACAGTTTTTCTTCTGCTTTTCTCAGCTTGGTTTCTCGTTACAATTGTAAATCAGTTTTGATTTCGTGGTTTGATTGTAAGCTGTAAACTTTGAGGTAGGTCATTTTGACCTCTCTCTCTCTTTTTGGAATGAAACTATAATATTCATCCAAAAAAAATTCTAAAATTCCGGCAAACTTTGAAAAATCAAAAAAAAATCAACAAAGGTCAGAACAATCCCAAACGAACTAGAAATGAACCGATGACACACAACACACACAAAAAAATATAAGATCACACAAAAGACACTTTTGGCTCCCCCGAACCAACTCTAAAAACTAGACTGACTCAAGAATTCAAAAACTGACTCCAGTCGTGGGTTTCCTCCCACGAAACGCTCTTGATTAACGTCCTTGAGTTGGACGATACCTGGATTGCGGTTAGGAGACATCCCAACTGAGGATATCTCTTAGGCTCATGTCGGAGTTCATGAAATAAAGCTTCGGGGTACCTCCGGTGAGCGTGAATTTCTTCTCGTTAGCATGAATGAGCTTGGTTCGTCCATCGGGAAGATGGCCAGCAATCTCAAATGGTCCAAACAGTTCCTGGGAGGGATCATCCTTCACGAGTGTGACAGTAGAAGGAATCAGAACAGTCGGCTCCCAAGCCGTCTTCGTCTTTTCCTTGTTTTCATGCTTCATTTCACCGAGATCTTTAATCTTCGGTGGTTCCTTGGAAAATGCTTTCGGCTTCTCCTTCTTCATAGGTTTATTCGCCGATGGCTTTCTAGGAATTGGTGGAGCAATCAACTCGGTAGAGGATGGCAGAGCAACTGGCATCCATACCATTTTAGCTTTCTTCGGATTCTTCTTCCTAGGCTCGCCAGGATCTTTACTTGGTGGCGGCTTAGAAGGGGAGGCTTTTAGTTCCTTCTTCTTCTGTGGCTTTTATGTCGGAGATCCGGTCTTCTACTTGATGTCTTGTTCAGCACCTGTGACATCAATCTTTGGAGAAACACTAGAAGAGACGTTAGTTACGGAGTTGACCGGGGCCAACTCCACAATTTCAATAGAAAGACAGTGAGCTTCTCCTTTCTTAGGGATGTATTTCATGCCATCTTTGAGGCGGAATGTGATGGTGTCTTTTCCTACTCTTAAGGTCAATGATCCGTTAGGTAGATTGATCGTCATACCGGAGGTTGCCATGAAATGTCAACCTATTAAGATAGTAGCAGCATCCTCCCTAGTATCCATAACTACATAATCCGCTAAGAAAGTGAAAGGGCCACACTTAGTGATTACGTTCTTAATTTCTCCTCTAGGTGTCTTTAAAGATTTATCAGCGAACACTAAATGCATGCTAGTCGGTTTTAATTCTCCTAGATTGGGTTTCTCATACAAACACATAGGCATGACATTTATAGATGCGCCTAGATCAACTAGACTACGCTCGATTGCAATATCATTAATAATTAGAGGAATAGTAAAAGAACCAGGATCAGAGCACTTAGCTGGGATTGGTATGGCGGGCTTTAGATCATGAATGGCGGAGCATTCTTCCTTGGAAGGCATGGAGAGTGCGTCCTTCTTCCTCGAGGGGTGAAGCTGCTCGATCTTCCCTCCTCACAATGCGTTGGGGAATGGAATTCTTGGTTGATACGGTACCAGAGGAGGCCCAGGTTCGCGCCTCAGCTTTGGCGAAGGAATCTTCTCTTCAGCTTCCTTGATCTTTGAGGTGTCAACTGTTGCCATGTCGGGAATCATGGCCGGAGAGGAAGAGGTAACCGTGGCCGTATTTTTACAGCTTCGAGTAGAAACAATCTTCACGTCATTCTTCGAATTTGTTTCTGTTTGGCTTGGAAGCTTATCAAAGGGACGACCACTAGAAAGCATGCTAGCGATGTTGTTTACTTGGCTTTCCACTTTATGGCCTTGAGCAATTTTTCTTGATTTAGGAGAGTTTGAGCCTTGAACTAGCTATCATGATCATCTAGCCCGGTGATGATCTGATTCAGCTTCTTATCCAACTCACTATCTTTGCTATCATGAGGCGGCAGCTTCTGAGGTTGACCTAAATAGTTGTTGCTCAAATATTAGTTCTGGCGATTGTCAGGAGCTGTACCGTAGTTGCCTTGGTTCCGGTGAGGCGGCTGATAGATACCTCTGGTTTGAGTGTTAGGCTTCTGTTCTTGGTATGACCCAGATGGTCGGCTATTCTGATTATGGCTTACTCCGGAGTTGTAGGGAGGTCGCTCTTGAAAATTTCCTTGTTGTCGGTATTGACGGTAGCTAGTATAACCTTGTTGATTATTGGCGAAGCCTTGGCCAACGAAATCGACTTCCTCGGCAGACCAGACTTCTGCTTTACCAAAATTCTGACATTGATTTCCGTTGTGAGCACAGGCAATACTTTGGTATACTTCTCTGAGATAGAGGATCGAACGCTAGTCGCGCTCGATTTGTTATAATCGGCAATACTTCTCTGAGCCGGTGGCGTCGACGAAGGAGGCGGAGGATTGTCGCCCATTCTAGGAGAAGGCGGTGGTGAAAGTGATGTGGTGGATGAAGCGGATGAAGATGAAGATGAGGAGCTCTCCTTCGGCTCCTCAATCTTGATTAGAGTAAAAGAGGAAGGTGGGACGGTAGTAGATTGCTTCGGAACTCGTGGTTGTCTAGGCGGAGCAGAACTACCCAGCTTGTCTGAAGTAAAAGACTTGATAGGCTTAAACTGAGAACGAGTGATCGGGCGGTTCATAAACCTGAAAAACAACCTGCAAAGAGCAAAAACAAAAACAACCGGTGTAAAATCGAAGTGTGATGGAAAAATGAAAGACGAAAAGGTAGAGGAATAAAGTGCCAGCTCTTCTTTCAAACAATTAGAAGAGTCCCCGGCAACGGCGCCAATTTGGTGAACTATTGTGAAGCGTATCAAATAACTATCAAGCACAAAGCAAAATAAATCGTATGCCACAGGTCTCTTCTAATCGTCTACTCAAATATGAAGGCAATTTATTCAAGTTTAACACAAGTCGTGCGTGGTGTGAGTTCCACGACTTCTAAACTATAAAGCGAAAAAGAAATGAAAACACAAAGTAGAAAACAGTTGAAAGATTGGTTGACTTAACAAGATGACAGACAAGCTTAGATTTGGAATCCCCCTAAGATCACCAGAACATTGGCGATCACAAGACCAGCGGTTTTCAATCCTGATTCTTTCAGTTCTCGGACACCACCATAACTCTTGACCCTTAGGTTTAAGACTGGCGAACGTTCGCTCTATCCGATCTAACTCCCAAGATTAATTGACCGCCCGTGCGTTCGCTTCTGCGATGGAAAACTAACTGGTGCGATTACTATTGATTAATGAGTTACTCTTGAAGCGGATTAACCCTAACTGGTTCCTACGAGAGAAATTGTTCTAATGAATAGGTTAACTGTTGATTTGGTGTTTTAAAGTGAGGCGAACGTTCGCTACTATCCTCAACTTAACTAAAATCTTAACTAGGTGATCAAGCTAGAAAAGAAGCACGAAAGCAATTAAGAACAAACCAAACATGCAAGAGAAACTGATTGAAACTGGATTTAATTACCGCCGATCTGTGACC
This sequence comes from Linum lewisii, assembly GCA_034768395.1. Taxonomy (NCBI): domain Eukaryota; kingdom Viridiplantae; phylum Streptophyta; class Magnoliopsida; order Malpighiales; family Linaceae; genus Linum; species Linum lewisii. The sequence goes on along the minus strand of CM068297.1, from coordinate 61,442,189 downwards.
GCTTTAAAGCCCTGGGTCACTTAGGGTTCATCTAATCTAAGCTCTATGAGTTTAGCTACTCATATTCAGAACAAAAGAATCAAAGACAAACAAACAATACATCTTTAACCAGGAAGAACAGAGAAGAACTGTAAAACCTAATTTCAGACGAATCTGTGAAGCTTCAATCTCTTGGATCTTCAACTCCTAGCTTCAATCTCTATTTATAGGGTTTTGGATTCCAGCCGAAAAAAGGAATTAGTTTTCGGCGAAAACTTGGGAGTTTTCGCTGAAGACTTCAGGTGACACTTTGGCTGGATTCTACTATCTTCGTCTGTGAATTTCGTGCATAGTTTTCGACGAAGACTTCATTCTTTTCGCCGAAAACTTCAGTTACAGCCGGGGCAGTGATTTCTTCTGGCTTGGTTGATTTCTGGATTAATCTCGGGCCATCCCTTGAGGGTCCTTTGCTTCCCGAGCTCGTCCGTGGCTATGTATTTGACGGCAAAAACCTGTGCATTCTCAAAAGCACTAGAAAATCATCAAATAGACCCATAACGGGCCAAAGTAACCGAAACGGCATGAATTACAGCATTTAGGTGAAAACATGCTAAATTACCCTAAAACACTAGATTCAAGCAAGGAAATGTAGCTTAAATGAGGCTGATAAACACGTAAAATCGAGTGTCATCAGAAACCAACCTCAACTTTTATGGCCACAACTACTAAACTTCATTCAGATCAGTTAGGAATTGATGTTGATAACACAAAGTTTCGAATAATGATTGGATCATTGCTTTTCTTACATCAAGCAAGCCTGATATTCTGTATAGTGTCTGTCTTTGTGCCCGTTTCCAATCAAATCCAAAAGAATCACACCTATCTATTGTTAAGCGGATTTTCGTTATTTAAAAGGCACACCAACTCTTGGACTTTGGTATCTAGCCGCATCAGATTCTATTCTCGTTGGGTACAGCGATGCTAATTTTGTTGGTAGTTTAATCGATCGGAAGAGTACTTCTGGTGGTTGTCAATTTTTAGGCCGCTCTTTAATCTCTTGGTCCAGTAAAAAACAAACAACCATAACTCTTTCTACAGCCGAAGTAGAGTACATTGCTGCAGGTAGTTCTTGCACTTAATTGCTTTGGCTAAAATCATTAGCTCAAGGATTATGGTATCAAGCTTTCTTCCATTCCTCTTCTTTCTGATAATACGATTGCAATAAACATGTCCAAAAATCCAGTCCAACACTCTAGGAAAAAGCATATAGAAATCAAATTTCATTTCCTCATAGATTTGGTCTAAAATAGGATAGTCGATATTCAGTTCGTTCGAACCAATGAACAGTTGGCAGATGTCTTTACAAAACCTCTAAAGGAAGATCGGTTCAATTATATACTAAGTGAATTAGGGATGATTGATTACTCCAATATTCCACAATCAATTACTTCCTAATTTAATTCTCCGTTTTGTCTTCCTTCCTTTTTTTTTAATTTTATTCCTAGGCGGTAATTTAGTTTCCTTTCTTGCTTACCGATTATTTTCTTTATAAACAGTCTTTTTCTTAGCATTCTACCACACTCCTCATTCACTCTTCTCTTACTCTTCTTTGCCCTTCTGCCCTTCCTCTCCCTTTCGAATCATGGCCACTTTTCTCAACTCTGCTCACTATGTTGGCACGCTTCACTCTTCCACAGATGCTCACTATCGCTTCATGAATCATTTCCGTACCAAAGACATCATTCCATCCTATGTCTAATTTCATTATGAAGGCTTCGACATATACAACATTCAAGTTCAGCGTTCCATCCTTAATATAGTATGGATGAATGCCCTGTCAACATATCCCCCGTCGTTTTGTCCTGATCCTATCCGACGCTTCTATGCTAACCTCGGTGTCCTTGACACTTCCCCACCTCGTCTCCAGACTATTGTAAATGGTTTTCAATTCATCGTCTCTCCTGAATTCCTTGCGTTTATCATTCCGATGGAAATGTATGGACTAATCTTGGAAAATAATTATGATCTCATTGACCACGAATTCAATCATATTTCTGCACTTCAATCCATTGTTGTGCACCCCATTGATGACTTGGTGCATCCAACCATAGCCTGCCTTCCCGAACACCTTCGTGTCCTTCACTTCTTGCTCACCTGTCACTTCCTGCCAAGAACCAAGGCCCGAGAAGAGCTCAATCCCTTGGACATATGGATTCTCTACAATGCTTGCATCTCAGAGCACCCTATCAATCTTCCTCATCTAATAATCTAAGCAATGCAATTTGTGGTTCTCTGATGCTCTACAGTTTGCTGGTCCCATCAATCGTATGCTGGATTTTCTCGGCATTGATATCTCTCGACAGCTCCGCAGCCTCAAAACTTAGATTCTCATCCCTCAATCTATTCTCCCCAAAATTGGCTGTAAAAAGGCTCCAACCAAGTATCTACTTGACATTGCCAAAGGGGAGAACCACCTGAATATTGTTGTGAAGCTGGTGAAGTGGGTCATAAGCTCGAATTACTCACCCACACAATAGGGAACTATGGAAGCTGGGAGTTCGACGAGAATGGTCTTAAAGAAGCCTCTCTTCAGAACAAGATAACTCGTCTTCTCAAAGTTATGCGTCAAAGAGGTGACTGTGACTTTGACCACATAGAAGAGCTGGATCTAGGAGATATTCTGAGACTGCAAAAGTTACAAAAAGGGAACTCATGGAACTGGTTGACAAAAAGAATGCTCTGGAAAACTGCTCAGATTATGAAAGTGATCCGGACTCTGATTTCTGAGCTGCTTCTGTTTGTGCTATATATACAACAAAACCTGGCTACGGAGGCACACCGTATCTGCCTCTACAGAGTTTTAGAGGCAGATAGCTTAAGTGCCACCAACGCTCCTGTCGCTAAAGGTCTTTTGAGGCAAATACGGTGGCACATATTATCTGCCACTAATGGAAGAATTAGTGGCAGATATAATTATTGGTAATTACGTCTTTAAACAGCTACTTATCTGTCATCTTAGCCACCTTTTAGAGGCACTTATTTTTGTTGCTGGTAATTTTTTTAGAGGCATATATATATATATGCTTTTAAAAAGAATTTACTCCTACCAGGATATTTCATTTATTGGACTCTTCCATTATTTCTCTCTTTTCAATAATAAAGCTATGTGAGCTTGAGTTTGTCAGTTCTTCAGTTATTGCTACTGTTTTCGTTTTCCTATTTTGTTGCCTTGTGTTTCAATAAGTAAAGCTCTATGAGTTTGAGTTTGAGTTTGTCAGTCTTTCAGTTGTTGTTGCTACTTTTGCTGTTTTACTCAAACTGTCAGATTAGTAAGTTATATTATATTATTAATCTGTGGAATATAATTCCTTTTTACATAGTGTACTGCCTATGATTTCTTTAAGTCAATCACTTTCAGTCATTGATCAAGAGCTTATAAGTATGCGTTACACTTGTACTACATGAAGCTTCTAAACCAATGTTAAACTAAGGGGGGGGGGGGGGGAGTTTTCTCTCTTGATTATAAAGTTGTCAATATCAAACTCAGGGGAAGATTGTTAGAATTGGAAAGATTGATATTGCACTTTATCCTTCTTTTATGACCAAACTGTAACTTGCTGAAACTAGAAATGAACATTGAACTAATTCTTTCTTTCATGAGCAAAACGTTATTACTAAATTCCGAGAAAGGAAAGTGCTTCTTGACCTGCAGATATAAGGGAGCGAAATTTACTCTGCACAAACATGGAAATAGGATATCATGGAGTAACCAGTTCTGTAACGGTAAAGAGGATTGCTTGTCCCTTGAAATGTTGCAGCAAACTAAAGAAGAAGACAACTTTCAGAGAGTTGGTTGGAAGTGTGATTGTCACTCACAGCAGTACTCTTTGAGGTGTTTGAGAGATGAAAGTCCTGAGTGTGGTTGTACAGTTCAGGCGGTGTAATTGAGGCTCTAGTTTTGAGTCTCAAGATTCATAGTAATTCAAGTGACTCTCTCGAGCTTGTCTTCAGACGTGGATGTAAACCTAGCAAGATAGCTAGTGTTTAACCACGTTAAAATCGGTGTTCACCACAACAAAACCTGGCTACGGAGGCACACACTATTTGCCTCTAAAAGGCATTTTTTTTGCCTCTATAGGGTTTTAGAGGCAGATAGCTTAAGTGCCACTAACGCTGCTGCGGCTAAAAGTCTTTAGAGGCAAATACGGTGGCACATATTATCTGCCTCTATTAGTAGAATTTGAGGCAAATTTTTTTGTAGCTAAATGTCCTTTTAAAAAGCTTATATTTTGCCTTATTTTCTACCATTTAGAGGCACATATTTTAGCCTCTAATTTATATATAGAGGCACATATATTTGTTAGTAATTTTAACTTTTAGAGGCAATTATTTACTTACATAGGCACATAAAAGTGCCTCTAATGGGTATATTTTAAAATAAATTTTATATTGAAATATTAAATAAATATTATTAAAATATGCAATGAGTATATGTTATAATAAAAAACATTTCAATACAAATACGTATTTTGAGGAAAATATAGATTTTTATGCCAATATTTTGTATCAAAATAACTATTATGTCAAAATACAGTAAGTTACATCTATATAAATTTATACATAGAGAGTAGGAAGAAAAAGATGAATAAACTCTTTGACATTGTTTACACAACAAATATAATACAATTATACACTCAATTTAGTAATATGATGGAAGTCTCCCATGAAAGCTTTCATGTTTGTTACATGGAAGCTGGACTGTTGCTCATTGCCAATCTCTTCTTTTCTTCACGCTCACCATATAACATTGAAGTATGGAATATGGATATCCATTCCCTAATCCATAAGCTAACTGTTTAGCTCCCATGTCTTCTTCCTATGATACAAATTACATCCTCTGAAATTCAAACCAATAAACAAAAAATCCCACAAGCTACAATATGAGTTCGTCAAACAGATCATACTATATAGAAACATAAACTAATACACTTGGAAGTATGAACCATTATTCCAATGGTGTACCTTGTATTCTGTAGAATCACGGTTGCTCGTAGACCAACGATTCACCATGACCACTCCCCCCATCTAATGTACAATAGTCATACGAATACAACATCAAGATAAGACAATTACATAAGTCAATTAGAAATTAAAGCGAGATTCATATAAAAAAAAAATTAAAGCGAGGTTAGTGAGGAAGATGAATCCCTCGATCAAAGGAGGATTTGTGTAGAAGTTGGAAAAGAAGGAAGCAAATTAGGGTTTTTTCATAGGACTACGGCCACCTAATTTTGGGTTTGATAAGGGAACAACGTAGGTGATTAATTAAACTGGTCTATATATTTAATGTGTGATATTAGAAAAACGTGATTCTAGGAGCAAATATTGAGATTTTCTTTTTTCCCACCTATCTTATTAATTATCATATTTAGGAAAAAGGAAATTAATTAAAATGAAAGAAACTTGAAATAGTAAGATATGTATCAAGCTATGAGAGAGGAGAACGTGTAATCTTCATTCAAAATTAATTCTAATAAAATATTAAGTTTGAGGGCTAAACTAGTATATTTAGAAACGGAAGCTTTAAATAGGAGTATATTGACCAGAATAAATATCAAAGTTGCATATAAAAAATTCAAAATATGGGAGGTTGTATCATTTGAAATTAGGTAATAGAAAATTGATAAAAAAATTAAATAGTACTACGTTTAGTTTAGTACTTTCACTTTTAATACTATTTTTAGAGGCAAATAATATTATTTGTCGCTAAAAGTATTTTGTTACGGCATATAGAGGCATTTATGTGTTATCTGCCTCTAAAACTATAAAATAATATTCATTAAACTTTAAAATAAATAAATAAAATATAATTAGAGGCAAATATTTGAATCTATAGAGGCACATACAGTATTTGTTCTTTAAAAGTATGTTTAGAGGCAAATATTCTATGTGCCTCTATGTATCTGCCTCCGTAGCCAGGTTATGTTGTAGTGGTTCCGTGTCTCCTTTATTATACTATGGTTTCTTTCTTTTACTATTGTGTACTTTGTTTACTTGCAGGTTGAAGAATAGACTAGGGAAGAACGCTGTCAGTTTCTATTAGTGTGGAACTTGGGCCGGATATATACTTAAGCGGTGAATGCTCTGGTGCCCCCACTAAAGGTGGGGTACCGATTACCCCACTAACGTTTGTGCTATCTAGAGTGGTAGTTTCATTGAATCAAACTTTTAAATCAATAGATTTAACCTTAATAAGTCTAATTAAGCTTAGTTGAAATTTTTAGTCACCATAGTATAAGATTACACTCGATATTCTTCAGGTTTCCTTGCTACAACTGCATTTTTCTCGATATGATAGATAATCATCTCTACCGAATTACTTTTTTTTCAAATCGCCATATCCATCCTTTAACGACATGTAGATTCTTATCCTCGAAAAAACAAGATATTATATGCATGTTTATTCATTGAAACGCCAGTGGGGGTAACTGGTACCCCCACTTTTTTTTTTAATTTTTTTTTTGTGGGAAGTACTCCTACTTTTAATGGGGGCACCAGAGCATTACCCATACCTAAGCCCATATTCTTTAACAATACATATATGTTGGCTAGCGACTTAATTACACCCAATACCACTAAACTTTCATTTTTTTTATGAATGTGAAATTTTTATTCATCAAAAGGAGTGGAATAACTATACAAGAGTCTCAAAACCTAAAACCTAAAAGCTGAGAAAAGGAGCTAATAACTATATATACAATCTAATATCCCTCTATTTCGCTCTTCCTATTGCAAAACTTCCAATTTTCGCTCGGATAAGCTCTGCAAGAACATACGGATCTCGCTCTTGTCCTGAGAACACTCTCCGACAACGCTCAATCCATATAATGCTTACCATCAATCTCCAAAGTAATCTCTTCACTATAACTCTTACTGAACCTCCTGTCCAGGACCTTGCCTCCTCTATCACAGCATCCCAACCAAGGCCAACGAGTTCCGGCATTACTCTCCCCTAGGGCTGTTGACGAACCAAGCTGCTTGTGTTCGGCTCGGCGTTCGGCTCGGAAAAAGCTCGCTCGTGACTCGGCTCGAAACGAACTGAGCTGGCTCGCGAGCCGGCTCGTTTATAAACGAGCCGAGCTCGAGCTCATGCCTACTCGCTCGGCTGGCTCGCGAGCCAGCTCGGTTCGTGGCTCGCGAGCCAGCTCGGTTCGTTGGCTCGAACAATGCACCTCGCGAGCTGGCTCGTTACACAACTCGTCGATCAGCTCGAGAATGGCTTGTGAGCTGGCTCGATTAAGTAGCTCGTGAGATAGCTCGATTTTGGAGCTCGCGAGCTGGCTCAATTTCGGAATTTGCGAACTGGCTCGATTGGCTCGTGAAATGACTCGATTTTGGCTCATGAAATGGTTCGATTTTGGCTTGATTATTTTTAAAAATTCTAGATCTTGTAAACAATAATATTCATTTTGATTTTTGAGTATGCCTGGAAATTAATGATAAGTAATAATTCAGAAAATTGAGTAAGTTTGAAACCTTGCAAATGAGCTCGATCCGAGCTCGAGCTCGAAAGTTTGCAAACGAGCTCAATTCGAGCTTAAGCTCGTTTAGGTTCGTTAACGAGCCAGTTTCGAGCCGAGCCGAGTAGAGCTCGAAAGCTTGCAATCGAGCTCGAGCTCGAGCTCGTTTAGGCTTCTTAACGAGCCAGTTTCGAACCGAGCCAAGTCGAGCACTAGCCAAAAAAAATTAGCCGAGCCGAGCTCGAGCCAGAGTTCAAACCAAATGAGCCGAGCTCGAGCTGGGCAAAGCTCGGCTCGTCAACACCCCTACTCTCCCCACAACTTCAGTTGAGTAGCAGCACTCACTAAAAATATGAGCACGACTCTCTACACCCACCTTACAAAGCAAACATACATGATCAGCTAGTAGGTCCCATTTCCCAATTTTGTCCCTCGTGCTAATCATGCCCGAAATGATAAGCCAAGCAACAATACACCTGCGGGGAATGACATATCCAGTCCACACAAGGTCATACCAACTTACCTTAGGCAGCTTAGGTCTTATATCTTGCCAAACTTTTTGTACCTTGAACTCTGTCATTGGATCCCCTCCCCATAGATGAGCACCATTTATTGCCTTCGAATAACAGGGTCTAATAACGTTCCTGAGCTTCATGAGTTGCTGCCAATGCCATGATCCAACTTTCCCATTAAAGTCCCAGAAATCAACTTATTTAATCTTGTACCTCTGTATCCATGCTACCCAGAGAGAGCCTGAACGCATGATCAAATTCCAAATGTGCCTCACAAGATTAGCTTGATTCCAGGACCACATTTCTCGGAATCTCCCTCCTTCTTCCTTCGGATAAGCATGATGTAACCAAGCCACTTTCGATCTCTCCCCATCCATCTTCCCCCATAAGAAGCGGGTACACATGATCTCTACTTCTTTAATGAAAGCATGTGGAAGAGCAAAAACTGACATCCAATATTGCATCAATCCCCCAACTACAGAATCTATCGGCTGGACTTTGCCTGCATACGAAAGGAGTTCAGACCTCCAATCATTCAACTTCCTTGTAATGTTATCCAAAATAGCCTTATAATCCCCTCTTCTCAGTTTCCCTGCAGTTATTGGGATGCCTAAATATCGAAAAGGCATCTCTCCTTTCTGAAAACCAGAAGCAGCAACAATATCATGCTCTAAGCTATCACTCACCCCTGCAATGTAAATATCACTCTTATCCGGATTAAAACAAAGTCCTGAGCAAGCTTGAAAATTTGAGAGATTCCCTGTGACCTGTTTAACTGCATTTACAGAGGCCTTAGTAAACACCATTAGATCATCTGCAAAACTCAGATGAGTAAGGCTAGTGCTTTTACACTATGGATGCATACTAAATCTCTTATCCTTCAGAGCTTTATCAAACAAGCAAGTAAGGACCTCCATGGAAAGGACGAATAGATATGGAGAGATGGGGTCCCCCTGTCGAAACTCACGTTTTGCGGGGAAGTATCCACCCAATGAACCATTAAAATTAACTGAAACCATTGAGGAATCAAAAACAAAGTCTTATCCAAGTAACAAACTAGTCAGGTAGGTTTATACTTTGTAGGACAGCAACAATGAACTCTCATTCTACCGAATCGAATGCTTTCATCAGGTCAATCTTCATAGAACACCGAGGTGAGATGCCTTTCTTATTATAGTCTCTCAATAATTCGTGAGCAAGCAAAACATCATCACTAATTCTTCTCTCCACTTAACAAAGGCTGTTTGTGAACTGTTAACCAAATCAGGGAGAACTAAAGCCAGCCTATTAGCAATCAATTTGGAGACAGCCTTATAAAGCACATTACAACAAGAAATCGGTCTATAGTCTCTCATAGCAGATGCATTCGGTTTCTTTGGTTTAAGAGCAAGAGACACAAAATTGATGTACATGGGGAGCTCACCTGTTACAAAGAAGCTGTGAATGGCATCCATGACCTCTCTCCCCACTATCCTCCAAGAATACTTAAAGTAAGCATTATATCCATCAGGTCCCGGTGCCTTCTCATTAGGGATACTGAAAATAGCTTTCCTAATCTCATCATCTGTCATAGGGGCTTCAAGTAACTCACAATGTGAAGCATTAGCTTTTAATTTGAGCACTGCATCTAACTGAGGGATCTGCACGTCAGAACTTGTTCCTAACAACCCTTTGTAGTAGTTAACAACAATATTCTCCATTTGATCAAATCATCTACTAACACACCATTTTCATCCTCCAATTGCCGAATAGTATTCCTCAATTGCCTAGACTTAACATAACTTGAGAAAAACTTAGTGTTACCATCTCCAAATTGAATCCAATTCACATTTGCCTTTTGCCTCATTATACTTTCTTCACTCTTTTGCAGATCATCTAGCTGTTTTGTGCAGTCATGAACCCTTTCCATTATATCAGAGCCTGGGATAGTATACAGCTTCTCTTTTAATGCAGTCAGCTTAAACTTTCATTTTCATTCATACTCACCACTCAACTATTTTTCTTACATTAAATACCATCAAACTATACTTTTAGTTTCACCGATTACCACTACGTCCATTTTTTTTACCGGAATGATGATGTGGCTTTGACAGAGCATGTCTAGTCAGCTGAATAACGCTGAGTCAGATGCCAACCAAGATATGGATAAGGAATGGGGAGCAATCTGGAGGAGTGAATGAAGGAGAGTTGCAGAGAGGATATAAAAAGGCAAGAAAAAAGGCTTAGGGTTTTTTAATCAAACAAAACGCAATATTTCATTTTTTTTAAATCCAAGTTGGCATCTGACTCAGCTTTGTTTAGCTGACTAGACATGCTCCGTCAAAGCCACATCATCATTCCAGTAAAAAAATCGACGAAGTGATAGTCGGTGAAACTAAAGTATAGTTTGATGGTATTTAATGTAAGAAAAATAGTTGAGTGACGAGTATGAATGAAAAGCAAAAATTTAGTGATATTTGGTGTAATTAAGTCGTTGGCTAGCTGAAGGAATTAGCATCTTCGATCATATCTATCATTGCAGAATCAAAAGAACACAATCCCTAATTGTTGTGATTCTCAATCTCTCGATTCTCTCTTCTCATCTTAGCTTCTTCATAATTGCATGTGAAGTAGTTCTATTGAAATCAAACTAACTACTCCTTTCTTTTTCATGGAGGTGGGTCATCAGATGGAGGGAATTGAAGTATTGTCAAAGTGGTTGCCGCAACTGCGACTAGCACTATTGACGTAATCATGTTGTTTTTCTTTATTTTGTCGAGTTATGTGGTTGCACGGCGACGAAAGAGGACGAGAGAGTAGTGTTAACGATGGCGACGAAGGGCGTGTGGTCCAATGGTGGAACCAGGATTGGTACAAGGAGGAGCCAAATTATAAACTTAAAATGGGTGCCACCGGCAAAAAAATTTATTCGGATTTGGATAGTAGTAAAAAAATTTCATGAATCTAATACTACGTAAAACTATACAATAAACTGTTTGATTATAAGTTACTTAGTTAGTAAAAAAGAATAATATGTGCCACCGGCAATTTTTCTTCAAATTTGGATGATTTATAATCACATATTGTAATTATTACATATTATAAGTTGATTCTGAGTAACTATTTTGTAAAATTTAAGACAACATTTCACCGAAACATCGTAGTGGGGGAGCCGAACTTCAAATACCCCGACGCCAAACTCCGAAAACTCCAAATATTACATATAATTTTACACTCGATACCGGGGGAGGGGGGCGTCGTGGCTCCCCCTAGCTCCCCCTTATCTCCGCCATTGGTGTGGTCGGAGGTGGATAATCCAGGGGACTGAGGCAAGGGGTTGAGGAAGAACATGAGATTTAGGGTTTACAACTATAATGGAAATTGAAATTTGGTTAGTTAGGTTGAGTCTAAGGTAAATTAGGTGACATGACAAGGAGTGACATGAAACAATTTGCTAAGTTGGCTTGAAGAAGATACCACATTTAACAGAGATTTTGGATGGAGGTTAACGAAATGACCACAGTGTTACGAATACTATAGGTTAATGACAACTAAGTCACAAAATAAAGATCAATGACCAATTTGTTACAATCCTATACAATAATGACCAACATGAATAAAGGCGAAAATATAGTTAGGGAAGCTGTCACTTTTAGTCGGTCTACCACTCACGAGAGAGTCAAGCTTGCCGTCAACAAAATTCCCTTCCTTGACACTATCAAGGAAAGATCTCAGCCATTGATTTATTTTTTCAGATCTAATGGTTTAAATTAAAAGGGTAAAAGGGTCATTTCACCATTTAATTTAATTTAATTTCTTTTTTAGTTATTTTAATTTAAGTTCAAACAGCCGATTACCGAAACTCCAGCGACCGGAGCTCCGCGACCGGACTCGGCGACCGAGCTCCGGCGACGGAGCTCGGCGACCGGAGCTCGGCGACCGGAGCTCCGGCGACCGGACTCCGGCGACCGGAGCTCCGGCGACCGGAACTCCGGCGACCGGAGCGAGCTCCGATGACTTCTCCGATGAATTTTCCACAAGATCGGAGTTCCGATTTCGAAAAATTTTTCGGCCACCGGACCACCGTCGTCGGGCCTATCTTTCTGGAATTTTTTTTTCGGTGACGCTTCGTACTCGTTTTTAATATGTGTACACATTTTTGTACATGTGTACGTGCACATTTTTGTACATAAACTGTGTACTCATTTGCAAAGAGATTTCGTACACGTGTTATACATGTATACACGTTTCTATACATGTGTACATGTTTTGTACACGCTTTATACACGCACATGTTTATGTACTTACATTTTTATATACGTGTACACTTATCTTATACACATGTACACAATGTGTACACATGCACATACTCGTTTGTACACGTGTACACACTCATTTGTACATGTGCACGCACTCGTTTGTACACGCTTTATACACGCACATGTTTATGTACTTACATTTTTATATACGTGTACACTTATCTTATACACATGTACACAATGTGTACACATGCACATACTCGTTTGTACACGTGTACACACTCATTTGTACATGTGCACGCACTCGTTTGTACACGTTTTATACACGCACATGTTTATGTACTTACATTTTTGTATACGTGTACACTTATCTTGTACACATGTACACAATGTGTACACATGCACATACTCTTTTGTACACGTGCACATACTCGTTTGTACACGTACACACACTCTTTGTACACGTGCACACACTCTTTGTACACGTGTACACATATTGATATACGTGCACATACTCATTGTACACGTGTACATAATATCTTACATTTATTTATGTACACGTGTACACACATTTTATTTATATATTAGTGTACACATATTTCATACTCGTGTGCACATTTATGGTACAAATATACTATTTAATAAGATAATTTTATTGTTATATAATAACGATAAATGCTTAGTAGCATGATGGTAGGAGTTTAATATTTCAGAAAAGAGGTCATGATTTTGAATCACATCAACAACAAAGATTTTTAAAATATGAATTATTTTATTGAGGGTGGCGGAGGACCGGCGGCGGGTCCGGCGACGGCGGAGGATCGGCGGCGGGTCCAGCGGCTTCGGAGGACTGGCGGCGAGTCCGATGGCGGAGGACCGGGCGGCGGGTCCGGCAGCGGCGGCGGCCCGATGGCGGCAGCGGTGGTCCGGTGGCGGCGGCGGTGGTCCGGCGATGGAGGACTGGCGGCGGTCCGGCAGCAGCGACGACGTGTGCTGGACAGATTTTATTTAAAACTTTATACTTAATTATGTTTGTGAAATGTCCTTATTTTATTTTTGCACCGTTGGATTTATTAGATGGCTAGGATTTATTTGATAATGTCAAAGATCTTTTTTCCTTGACGTAAAGCCGGTCTCCTCACGGGCCCCCTTTTATTTGGGGTTTAGCTTGTAGGACTTTTATTAATAACAATATTAGTAGTTTATTGAATACGTTTGAATAGAAATATAGAAATAGAATACATTAGAGCGCCATTTGTGCAAATTTGGCCCCTTTGTTTACTTTTATAACTATTATTATTATTATTTCCTTCCTCGGAAGGCGCTTCTCTGCCTGCTAGTTGCTTGCTTTGACCCTGCAAAAAAGAAAGAGACCAAAAGCTGGGCACCAAAACCAACGCCCACGCCTCTTTCTCTTTCTCTTTCTCTCTCCTTCTTCGTCTTCCTTCTTCTTCTCCTTCTTCTCTCTTCTGCTACTTGTTCATCTTGCTGGAATTATATATCCCCCTTCTGACAGAAAGTGGGGTATTGGAATTCTTGTTTGTTGTTGTTGTTGGTGGTAGTGGGACTCCGCCTCACTGACCCGACCTGACCCGACACCTCCCTCTGTTTGTGTTTGTCATTCTGATTACTGATTGCTACACACACGAGGGGTTTTCTTTGAGTGACAACCCGACATCTCTTCTGTATCCTCGTACTCCACACTCTCTCTTTTTCTCTCTCTCTCTCTGTCCAGATCTTCTCGATTTAGTTTACATCACATCTCCTGAACAGAACCCAGGCAGTCCATCTCTCTCAACTCTTCCCTATCCATAATCATTCCTTTTCTCTGTCAAAAGCAAAGATGCTGCTCTGTAAAACAAACACAACCCAACAACAGAATTCCCAGAGGCCAACTCTAGACTGCAGCAGAGCTTAAGCTTTGCTCTTTGACTCCCCCCAAATGCCTCTTCCTCACATACATTACATACCCTTTTGAGCTTTTCATTGATTGATTGATTATTATTACTACTAGCAAGAGACAGAGGAGGAGACGATACCCACCATTATAATATATACTCCCTTTTCTTTATCAAACCCCAACCCCAACCCCAACCCTAAAACAATACAAAATACAATAAAGATAGATTCTTTTTGTTTGGTTGTGGGCATAATACAGAAATAGAAAACCCTCCAGGGATATTGGTTCTCTATCTGCAGAAGCAAAATCTTGTTTCTGCTTCCTTCTTCTTTTTTTTTTTCCCTTTTTGGGTTGGTTGGAACCAGCTGACAGAAGCAAGGATGAGGAGAGGGAAATGGTGGAGATCATCATCTTCATCTTCATCACCGTTTTCTTCTTCTTCTTTCCAAGGAGGACTAATGATTCATGAAGGAATTTTGACCTTCCTTTTCTTCATTCTTCTTCTCATTCCACCGCCCTCTCAATCTGCTAATGATGAGGTTGTTGCCGCCCTGTTGACTTTCAAGCACAACTCTGTCACCTCCGATCCTAACTCTGTCTTATCAACCTGGACCCTCAACTCCACCAACCCTTGTTCCTGGTTCGGCGTCTCTTGCACCGACGGCGATAACACCGTCACTTCCTTGGACCTCACCGGCGCCGGTCTAGTTGGCTCTCTCCATCTCCCTCCCCTGCTTTCCTCTGCCCTTCCTTCCCTCACCCACCTCACCTTACGCTCCAACTCCTTCTCCACCGGTAATCTATCAGCCGGCGTTGGAAAGTGTGCCCTCCAAACCCTAGATTTGTCCTCCAACAACCTCTCCGACCCTCTCCCACCAAACTCTTTCTTGGTATCATGCTCTGCAACCCTCTCCACCGTCAACCTCTCCGGCAACTCTATCCCCGGCGGGGCGCTCCGTTTCGGACCTGCCTTGCTCCAGCTCGACCTCTCCCGGAACAGGATATCCGATTCTACCATCCTCACCGACGTGCTCTCCTCCAGCTGTCAGAATCTTAAGCTCCTCAACTTCTCCCGCAACAAACTTTCCGGGAAAATCGGAGCCGCCACCCCACGATCGTGTAACGGCCTCTCCGTTTTGGACGTCTCAGTGAATTCTCTCTCCGGGGAGCTTCCCTCGAGGTTCATCGCAGACTCGCCGCCATCTCTCGGTTACTTGGATCTCTCTGCCAACAACTTCTCCTCCAGTTTCCCCGGGTTAGATTTCGGGCGGTGCGGAAACCTGAGTTGGCTCAATTTGTCGGGGAATCGGTTTCGAGGAACCGGGTTTCCGATTGGTTTCGACAACTGTTCGGGTCTGGAAACCCTAGATTTATCTCAGAACGAGCTCCAGCTGCCGATTCCAGGGAGGTTGTTGGGGAATCTCAAGAGATTGACGCGGTTGTCGCTGTCAAGGAACTCCTTCACAGGCGGCATCCCCCCTGAGCTAGGGCAGCTCTGCGGAACTCTTCGGGAGCTTGACCTCTCCGAGAACAAGCTCACCGGCGGATTCCCTCCGGCTTTCCAGTCGTGTTCTGTTCTGGAGAGTCTTGACCTCGGAATCAATATGCTATCCGGCGATTTCCTCACCTCCGTCATCAGTGGGTTGACTAGCTTGAGAGTTGTACGCGTGCCGTTCAACAACATAACCGGCCAAGTACCCCGGTCTCTGCGGAATTTGACTCGGTTACAGGTGCTTGACCTAAGCTCGAATGAGTTCGTGGGGAGCGTTCCTTCCGAGTTCTGCAGTTCTTCGAATCCTTCTCTGGAGAAGCTGCATCTGGCAGGTAATTACTTAACAGGTGAGGTCCCGAAGGAACTAGCGAATTGCAGGAGTTTGAGGAGCATTGATCTCAGTTTCAATCATTTGGAGGGACCCATCCCTGCGGAAATCTGGTGGCTGCCGAATCTGTCGGATGTGGTTATGTGGGCAAACAACTTAACAGGTGAAATCCCAGAAGGAATCTGTGTCAAAGGAGGGAATTTGGAGTTCTTGGTTCTCAACAACAATCTCATTACTGGTTCAATCCCCAAGTCAATCGGCAGCTGTACTAACTTGATCTGGGTGTCTCTAGGCAGCAACCGCCTCACAGGAGAAATCCCTTCTGGGATTGGAAAGCTTGTTAACTTGGCTATCCTCCAGATGGGTAACAACTCACTCAGTGGTCTGATTCCGCCTGAAATCGGCAAGTGCAGGAGTCTTATCTGGCTGGATCTCAACAGCAATAGCTTATCTGGTAACCTCCCACCTCAAATTGCAGAGCAAGCAGGCCTTATTGTCCCTGGCATTGTCTCCGGAAGGAAGTTTGTTTTCGTGAGAAATGAAGGTGGCACGTCTTGTAGAGGAGCAGGAGGGCTTGTTGAATTTGAAGGTATTCGAGCTGAGAGACTTGAGAGTTTCTCAATGGTCCATTCATGCCCAACCACCAGGATTTACTCTGGTGTCACTGTCTACACATTCACCAGCAATGGCAGTATGATATTCCTTGATCTAGCTTATAACTCTCTGGACGGAAACATTCCTGACAACTTCGGCTCAATGAGCTATTTGCAGGTCCTCAATTTAGGACATAATATGCTTGGTGGGAAAATTCCACAAAGTTTCGGAGGATTGAAGGCAATTGGAGTTCTCGATCTTTCACACAACGAGCTTGAAGGTTTACTCCCTGGATCCTTGGGGACTTTGTCATTTCTGAGTGATCTCGATGTGTCTAACAACAACCTCAGGGGGCTAATACCCTCAGGCGGTCAGCTCACTACTTTCCCATCTTCCAGGTATGCCAACAACTCCGGTCTTTGTGGCGTGCCATTGTCTCCATGTGGCTCATCTTCACACCAAGGTAACTCCAATGGTGGTCAGAAGAGGTCTGGTATAGCATCCGGGATGGTGATCGGGATTGCATTCTTTGTAGTGTGCATCTTAGGGCTTACATTAGCTCTATACCAAGTGAAGAATCACCATAAGAAGAAGGAAGAGCAGAGGGAGAAGTTCATAGAGAGCCTGCCAACTTCAGGGAGCAGTAGCTGGAAACTGTCTGGAGTCGCTGAGCCATTAAGCATAAACATTGCCACGTTCGAGAAGCCATTGCGGAAGCTCACATTTGCACATCTCCTGGAGGCCACAAACGGGTTCAGCTCGGAGACCTTGATTGGGTCTGGAGGGTTTGGGGAAGTGTACAAGGCACAGCTGAAAGATGGAACGGTGGTTGCTATAAAGAAGCTGATTCACGTGACAGGGCAAGGAGACAGAGAGTTCATGGCTGAGATGGAAACAATTGGGAAAATCAAGCACAGAAACCTGGTCCCACTATTGGGATACTGCAAAGTTGGGGAAGAGAGGCTACTTGTTTACGAGTACATGAAGTGGGGAAGCCTTGAATCAGTACTCCACGGTGGTTGCGGTGGCGGTAATAGCTTCTCCCGACTGGATTGGAGTGCAAGAAAGAAGATAGCGATAGGATCAGCAAGAGGGCTGGCATTCCTGCACCACAGCTGCATCCCTCACATCATCCACCGAGACATGAAGTCAAGCAATGTACTTCTGGATGAGGAGTTGGAAGCAAGAGTATCTGATTTCGGGATGGCTAGATTGGTGAATGCAATGGAGACGCATCTTAGTGTGAGCACATTGGCAGGGACACCAGGGTATGTACCTCCAGAGTACTACCAGAGCTTCCGTTGCACGACAAAAGGAGATGTGTACAGCTACGGAGTGATACTTCTGGAGCTGCTATCAGGGAAGAAGCCTATAGATCCATCAATGTTTGGGGAAGATAACAACCTAGTTGGATGGGCAAAGCAGATGTGTAAGGAAGGTAGAAAGGAAGAGATATTGGACAGTGAGGTGACTTCGAGAGTGAAGGCAGGTGGGGAGGCAGAGATACAGCAGTACCTGAGAATTGCATTCGAGTGTTTGGATGACCGGCCATTCAAGAGGCCTACGATGATACAGGTAATGGCCATGTTCAAGGAGCTCCAAGTGGACGATGACAATGATGATGATTCGGAGAATGAGAGCATTGATTCTTTGTCTTTGAAAGTAGTTGGAGGAGATGGTGGTGTTATTGATGAAGTTGGAGAGAAATAGTCATTTTGCTGCCTTCCTGAATCCTGCCTGCATATAGATATTATTAGTAAATTACTCTCTTCTCTTCAGTCATGAATCATGATCCTCCTCCTCCTTGTAAATATAGTAAAAGAAACAAGAAAGGCCTCTGTGCTTACAGCTAGGAGAAGAAAGGAAAAAGGGATGTTTGTTTTCTTCTTCCTTTTTTTTTTTTTTTCTTTACAAAAGAAAAAGAAAACTTCTGTAAGGATTACACTCTGTCTGTCTCATTTTTGCACACAACTGTTTTCAGCTAACATACATGATCATGAAATAGATTTTGGCTCTGATGGAGCAACAATCTCGGTCGTCCAATTAACTAATTTAGATCCAATGGTTTGATTTGGATTTATTAGCATGTATAATTTCATATTCTGATTGTATCTATCTTTACTTACACAAGTGCTCAATTGCACTTGAAGTCATGAGCCAATTATATACCCAAAAAACGGCGGTGTTCAGAGAATTCCAGTAAACCCTAAAATCAACTATAAAACCACCTTTGCTTTTCCAAGTTCATTGACATTATATGGCCGACAAATCGCGGATGTAGTCCTCCCAGATATCACTAGCTATTGAGTCCCGAACGTGGGAGCTGAATTCAAGCTCATCCGTCTTAAATCCAAGCTCTCCATCTTGATTTTCAGTTTGGACCATCATCCCTTGCACATCTAATGGCTTCTCAATCTGCACAACACTGCCCTCTTCGTACTTTCTAAATATCAAATCGTCTTGTTTCTCCATCCGGATGTAGTTGTGCAACGCACAGGCTGCTATAACCAGCTTCACCTGCGTCTGTAAGGGGTATGGTGGAGCTGCCATTAGGATAGGAAAGCGTGCTTTCAACGCTCCAAATGTTCGATCAGTGGCACTTCTCAGTGCTGAATGCCTTTGGTTAAACAGTTCTCTAGCATCCTGATGACGGTAACCCCCTGAAATTTGTTCTTGGACTCCTGGGTATGGTGCTATGAAGCCTGGCATATTGGCAAACTTGTCGTCTACAAGATAGTACTTGCCTGTCTCATCCAGATTTTTTTTGAACCAAAATTTCAGGCAGCTATAGATAAATCCCAAATATTAAACCTCATAAGCAATTGGAACTTGAAACACTTTGAGAAGAGAGGAGGATGCCAGTTTTTATCATGAATGCAGCTTAAATGAATCATAACAAAGAAGACTAGGAATTACCTTCTGGGACCTGCAACTTGTTCCGCCTTTTGAGTGCTGAATTCAGTACTCTTAAGTCTGATGCTGAACCTTCCCATCCAGCTAGAACATAATGAAATTTCAGATCGAATGAACATGCTGCCAGAACATTCTGTGAGAGCAATCCATTTTTGTTACGGAAGGGCCCTTGCTCATCTACCCCCACCATCACTGGGACATGTATGCCATCAACTGCCCCCACACAGTCCTAGAAAGATTTAATAACATGTCAAAAACATGGTTCTTAAGAGAAAATATTGATAGACTTCAAGTCACCACTTCAGTTACCTTAAAATAAGGATAAAATCTAGGATCTTTCACGATTTTGGCAGGAATATCAGAGCCAGGAGGGTTGAAAAAGTCTAGTGAAATTCCCGTTATTGCATTCAGGACGTTGTTGAAATGACGACTAATGGTCTCCCCTGAATATCTGAATAATTCTTGAACAGCTCGAGTCCGCAGATTATGACCAATAATAAACAAGAATATTGCTAATTGCTCCTCAATTTTAATTCTGTTTGTGTGGCGCAATAAACCCTTCGCTTGCAAGATGTCACATAGCTTGTAGAATACCTGCTTATCCATGCGAAAGTTCTCTAGGCACCGGTCACTTTGACCACTTAGTACCTCATCTACGAATTTTGTGCCATTAGCTAGGCTCTGGCTCAATTCCTTGGGCATATGATTCCCAAAACCTGTATCATTTTCATCCTCGAGGCTTCCCATTCTGAACTTAACCTCCGCCCTCGATGGAAAATCCTGTCAATCACTAGAATATATAAGATTCATAGAAAGGAAACTTCTCAAACAACAACCATAAAATTCATGTTCTAGTAAGTAATCCTCATACCAAAGCACCAGCCCCAGTCACACAGCAACAAATTACGCTCACTGGTCAACAGGTCAAGGACAAGGCTAAAAGACTGACAGGAGTAGTTTTCCTACTTTCCAACAAACATTTTACAATACATTGAACTATATCATGATCTATGATTCTTATTGAGATTGGTAATGCAATAATTACAAGTTACGGGCCCAAGCTTCATAAAAAGTTCCTGTATCATTTCTACTGGCTGCTTTATAAAATAAAGAAATATGGTATGTTTATTAGAAGCAGATGATCAGAAAGATCGTATCTGCCATACTTTGGAGTAGCATGCAGATTAGTAAAACCACTCATTCACGGGCAGACCCATAAATGCATAAATAAGAGACTGAGACACCTATCGACCAATCCGAATGATTAGATAACTTATTTGTATCCTTCATTTGCCATTAGAGATTTTTTCTTTTCATACCCAGAACAATGAAGACATCAGATGTCACCTAGACAAATGTCAACTTTAGCAACTTCATGAAAATGCATAGACACGAATGCTTTTAACACCCGAAATAGTATCTAATAAAATGTTTCCCAGGTAAAGGAGTCTTGCATTATTATCTCCCAACAACAAAGGGACTCGGTGCACAATAAATAGCCAGTAAGCAGCTGTATCTACTTCCATTGGAGGAATCCTCAGGGATCAGTACTGATATACTAAAGCTTCCGTCATAAAGGATAAACAGCTCAATTTGGTTATTAAGCAGCAGGAAGCAGATATTTCTATTAAGAGATAAAAGTAATGGACATTCACATAGAATGATGTTTGATCCTCGAACACCTGTAGGGCTCATTTTCTTTTCTTTCGAACTGGGTAGACAAACAGTAACTCCTACCTTAATAAGTTGGTGGCTGCAAAACTAGCTTCGATTTGGTTCAAGTTCAGTACACAGAGTCAGAAACAGCTCACTGCATCAGTAGGAAAAGAAGACAGATAAACATAGCTGATGCATCTCGATGGTTTAGAGGCACGTTAAATGCAGCCAAGGAAGTACCAAGAAAAATTCCATGGAACCAAGGTAATATTCATCTTGATAAACCTTTGAACTCTAGAGATAGTCCAAAAACAACTATATATGGATTTGTTATATCATAAATGATGTTCAGGAAACAGCTTCTGACATTTGAAAGCTAACTTGATAGCCAGATGAATGTGAGGGAATGTATGTGTTACTGTCGTCGTGCATGTTTCCTTCAAAGAGAAAAAACTAGGCTGGGATATGCAGAAACTAGAAACGGGCATCAAGTTGGTAGCCGTGGTTGTAAAATAAACCAAATTAGATGGATGAGGCTCTAATAAACTAGAATCGAACTGAGTAGAATCAGATAATCAGCAGAAGAAGCATTGACAGCAAAAAAACCTAGCAATTGCAGGATTGAATTCCGACAACTCCAATTCAGTTGAAAACAATAAAAACGATCATATATGTAGACGGAGAAGGACAAGGAAGAAAGAGAACCAGAAGGAGAGAAAGAAGCAGACCTGTAATGAAGGAAGGAGGAGGCAGAGGCGATGGAGCAGAGCAGAGCTAAGTGCTGCTGAGTGTGAGAAGGCGGCAGAAGAAGAGAGGGAGTGACTTGTTTTGTTTGTGCTGCTGCTACTGCTAAAGTGCTAATGAATTGCGGGAAGACGGAGCGATAACTTTGCGGACATACTCACTTTGGCACCAAATTTTACTTCTTTTCTTTGGGTTGACCTTCTTCTATCTATCCTAAGCTAATTTCTCATTTTCAAACAAAAACGTTATCATTTTCAACACATTTTAGATCCATTTTAAATAAACCAATAGTTAAGATAATTATCATTTAATTAAGGGCAATTACGTCCTTCTCACATTCTAGGGGGACATCGGTCTTGATTACTTGAGCTTCAATGTTAAATCGTTGCAGAAAGTCAATTTTTTTTAGTGTCTTTTGATACTTGATTGTTTAGACTGATCATCCTTGTTACTTATTAGCCTAGAAATTTGTGACACCCACGTCACAACTCTTGCTTACTGAGTGAATAGTTAACATATGTTGAGTGCCCAAAATAGAAAGATCTTTAGATAGAGACAATCTTAGAGCGTGGTCATTACTCCATAATACAATAATCCTTAACACCTCTTTCAACGAGCTCAGAATCTTTACACTTTTGGTAATCTTGATCTATAGTCCAATTTAATAAAATCATACTTCAAAGCACTAGAACAACCTTCTACATACTTCCCAAATACATATTCCAAAAATACAAATGTAATGAATTTATAGAAAAAAAATAGAATAAAAAGGTAACTATTCAGTTAGCTTTTTGAGTAAAATTTTAAAATGCATGATAGAACTAGATTAAAATCGACACGTTAATCCAAGAATAATGCTCAAGATCTTGAGACATCATCTTTCAACTTTGGTACCACATGTGATGTTCATGTGTATGATGTGGAATTGGCAGGTTAATAATAGATCGGGGTGGATTAACCGAAAGTAATGTACATGTGTGTATTGTTGTTTCTCATGTGTTCTGATTGCAGAGGATGATCTCAGTGAAGGATCATGCTAGATATGATGAACATGTGGGTGATCCTAGACACTCACTGGAAACTACCCATGTTCCCATTGTTTTTGTAGGTGGGGTGGCCAGTGAGGCTAGCAATCACACTAGTGATTTGTGATTGTGATGTGTGTGATGGTTGTAGGATTTTTGAACTGTGATATGATGAATTGGTGACTGTGAATTATGAAGAGTTGATAGACATTGGTTGTGGGTATTGAGTGGTGGTATTGGAAATTGTGGAATTGAGGATGATGAGTTGGAAATGGTGAATTGTTATCTTAAGTGTATTGTTTGTGAATGAGTAGAACTAGAAGGAGCCTACATTACCCCAACTGTTATATTGGTAATGTGATTGAGTCTGGTTCATTGGAGTCGATCACCTTGACACTGGAGTTAAGGTTGGTGTTTCACTTCTTGAGAGAAGTGATGTGATGATGATGAGGCATGAATCTTTTTGACGATTGTGTTGTACTCTCTATGTGGTAGGGGAGTGTGTGGACCTTCCATGTGATATAAAGGTGCGTCGGCCTGTGGTGGTGGTGTAGGATAAACTCTTTAGCGCCTAATTAAACAGCTAGTTATTGTGATTGAATGTTTAATGTTGAGTGTGGTATTTTTTGGTGTTGAGAACTGTGTTGCTGAATTAATAAATGATGATATAATGTGATGATGTTCGTTTAGAGAACTGCACTTGCTTGATCACGTACCTACACTTCTTTAGGGCTAATAATTGCAATGAGAGAACTATTTAGCAGTGTTATGTTGTATAATTATGGCTTGGGAATTTTTGTTTTTATTGATGATGAGATGATGAGTATGATAGGGTAGAGACCTATGGTTGTGATCACCTAGCAATATTGCTAAGGTTTAATAATCAGTTAGATGTAAGAAATGTACTCCCCCTGTATTTGTGTTGTTGAGGGGTTTGGGAGACCCCTGTGTAGTTCGGCGCATAGGTGGGACACTGCCTCACTCAGTTTCATTAGAAAGCTGATCCCTCTTCTTATCCTTTCAGTTAGAGGTAGTTGGTGAGTGGAGCTGTGGATCGTCAATTGTTGGCAACATAGTTGAGATCGAAGACCAAAACTTGTGACCGGGGACTGGAGATCGTTTTATTGTGTACAATTGACATTTGGGAAATTGTGTATTTATTCATGTTATGATGTTTGGTTTGTACTTGGGATAAATATTGGGTTTTTTTTATTAATTGGGAGCTCCCTTTTATTTGATATATGTAATTAACTTTAATTTATGTTGTTAAATTCTTGTTTTGATTTTGGAGTCAAATCATGACACCTAATCATAGTCTAACCATGGTTCGACTGCGGTGGTTCGGGATGAGTGTTACACATCACCTCTTTCAACCTACCAACAAATGAAATTTTAGCTCTAGTTGAAGTACTAGATCACCGCCACATTGTTTGAAGAACAACCACTGTAATAGACATGAAATGAATTCCCTTGAACATGTTGTTGATGCCCTTAACAATGTTAGTAGTAGTTGGACCCATTCTGTAACCGCCATATTCTTGTCACATGTTAGAATCCAATAAATTTGATCGTGATTCACCCATTGTTTGCTTGTCAAATTCATTTCACGGTTGAGATGAATGAAATTTTCAACAACATTCTGGAATCTTCAAAATTGCATCTCGTAACCTACACATATTAATGTTAATATGAACAAAAAATATCATAAATTTATAATATATTTTTGTAAATTCTTGTATTCATAATTAGTTAATTAATAATCATATTAATGTTAAAAATAAATTCTTGTGTTCATAATTAGTTAATTAATAATCATATAAAATTTTAACACATTTAATACAAAATTAGTATTAAATTAATTATTTACATCTTGGAACTTATGTGGGAGACAGTCTGCGGCTACATGCTCACTGTCACGATGGTTAAATGGATGTTTTTAGAATTTGCTATTTTTTCTTAGAACTGACTGATTATAAATCATCAAAGAGAATCCATTACAAGAGAAAGGACAAAACAAAATGGAATTACATCCCAACCTACATAGCCCAACACCCGAAAAGATGATAATCCAATTAGGTTCCAAACGATGCTCTCGCATTCTCTTGGAAATCCTGTCTGCAATCTCAACTCTTTGTCTTTCGCATTTCACAACAGTTACAATGGATATGGATATCTCTAACCTCTTCCACCACCGCTGCACATTCCCATGGACAGGTTGACTCCGGATCCACACACGCTTGAACCACTTGTTTGCAACAAGACCACACCTCTACATCAACTCCCCCCGTATCGTCAGCCTGCAAGCTGTTAAAACAGCATTTGCTTCTGCGACAATATGTTCTCTGCACAAAAAATGACAAGCCACACCATCTACAATATAACCTTCAGGATTCACTGAAATTATCCCAATACCTGCCTCCTGGATACCTCTCTTAAAAGAGCCATCACACATAAACTTCATTTTTTAGTTTCTCGGCATTTGGTCGTCATGTCTATGGTGAATTGACTACCCATCAACAATACCACTTCTCCTGCTATTTCTTGATCAAAATCTCTGCTACTTTCCCATTGATTTATTCCAGCATGAAGCAGGATCCTCATTGCATGCGCATTTGGTCTTTCATTTTGGAAGCAGTAAGCGTTTCTTGCTTTCCATATCACCCAGCTGCTTAAAGTTGCTTTAATGCATCCATTGGCATTACCCTCTGTCAATAGCGATTTGAAACAGTCTGAAATATGATGTTGGACTGTTGGTGGAACAATTAGAGGCATCAGTTCCCTCCACACCTCCTTTGTCAGTTCACAATCAAAAAGCAAGCGGTCAGCCATTTCATCTTCCCTACTGCAACTTGGGAAAATAGGAGTTTGAGCATAATTCCTCTTCATTAGGTTCTCCCGAGTCGATAGTAGATTAGAACAAATTCTCCATAGAAAATGCTTAACTTTCGAAGGCATAGAGAGTTGCCATATCCACTTCCAATCATTTTGTTGATCCCCCTCCTCTTCCTCCGTTCACATTCCTTCCATTCTTAAGCACTCTATACCAAGACTTAATAAAAAGGGCTCCTATTGAATCATGATTTCATATCCATTTATCCTTCATATTAGGGGGGTCGATTGGAATCTTTGTTATATCTTGAACTATATGTTCTCATCAAACACTAACGCAGTTTTTCTATTTCCCTTGCCGAGTAACTTGATTGATGCAGTCTGCAACACAACAACCCCAAATCTTGTCGGATGGCACCAAAAGTCATTAGAGTTCAGAAACCAAGCATCTTCAAGATCAGTATCTAGACCATTACCCACATTTTTCCTCAGACCTCTAAACAGAGCATCCCTCCCTTTCAAAATGCTCCCCCAAATACACGACGGTTGATGGTGACCTGTTGCATCCACAAAATCAGTACGCGAAAAGTACAGAGCCTTCAAAATGTGGACCCTAAGGGCATCTGGATGATGAATGATCCTCCGGCATAACTTAGCAAGATATGCAATATTGAACTCTTTGAAGGTTCAGAACCCTAGTCCACCATTCAGCTTTGCTGAAGTTAACCGTTCCTTCAAACACCAATGAATCACTTTGCGATTAGCATCACCGGACCACCAAAATTTAGCCACAAGTGCATCCATCTTATTCAAAAGAGTGTTTGGTAACATGAAGCAAGAGAAAGCATACGAAGGAATGGACTGTAAAATTTCTTACGTCAGGGTTTCTTTCCCTCCTATCAGAGAGGAAATGAAAGGTTTCGGTCTTTGAATTCCCCCATTCAACCGGTAAACCGAGATATTTCCCAAACTTTTCTTCCCGAGGAACCCTAAGCTCGTTTGTCACCACTTGGCAGAGATCATCTGGGGTGTTCCTAGAGAAATAGACTGTCGATTTACTCTCATTCACCTGTTGTCCTGAAATTGCAGAATAGCGTGCAAGAATCTCCTTAAACTTGATAGCTTCTTCCTTACAATCTTTACCAAAAACCACGGTGTCGTCCGCGAACAACACGTGAGTGAGAACTGGGCATCTTGGTGTGACCTTAAAGCCCCACAATTCCCTCCTTCCACCTCCGAACGATTCAAGAAAGACAAGGAATTGGTAACCAAGATGAACAGAAAGGGGGATAAAGGACCCCCTGTCTTATGCCCCTAGAATGAAAGAATAAGCCCGTTGTCGTTCCGTTTTATCATGACTGTGAATTTCACATAACACACTAATCCAAATTATCAACCGATTGCTAAACCCCATCATCTCTAACATCGCAAACAGAAACTCCCACAAAACCCTGTCATATGCCTTCATCATATCGACTTTGAGGATAAAATCGCAGTTGTTACCTCTTCTCCTATGTTTTAGTCTGTAAATAACCTAGTGCACTATACCCACGCTATCTTGGATGCATCTATTTCCTGTGAAGGCCACTTGAAGCTCCGAAATCAACCCTGGAAGAATCGGCTTAAATCTTGTCAAGATGATTTTGGAAATAACCTTAACTCTGGAATTTGTAACACTGAACGGCCGAAATTGAGAGATAAGTTCAGGGTGATGAACTTTTGAGATCAAGGTGATATGTGTAAGGTTCCAATCCTTAAGAGACTCACCTTATATGCATAACTCCTTAATCTTCTTCACCATGTCTTCCTTCACCAACTTCCATTGTCTTTGGAAGAAGCTCCCTGCGAAGCCATTTGACCATGGGGACTTATTGGGACCAAGCTGGAATACTACCCTTTTTATACATAATCTTTCATTCATATCCTCACTAATCATTCTTTGCATTTGAATCACAATAGAGAAGTCTCATACCTCTTTCGGAGCTTGAAACAGAGACTGAAAAAATCTTTTGATATGAATTCGGACATCTCTGCTTTCATCAATCCATTCACCTTCCTCATTTTAGTTTCAAGATACTATTACTCCCTTCTTTGAATTGTCGACAGGTGGAAGAAACGAGTGTTTCGATCTCCCAAATTCGCCCATGAGCTCCCGCTCTTCTCGCTCAGTATTCTTCTTTCATTTTTCACAGTCGGATCAACTCTTTTTGTTTAACATCAATCTCTTCATAAACGCCTCCTGAATACGCCCCGCGCGTGAGAATCTCCAGCTCCTTTTTAAGCAATTCAATATTATGTCTGATTTCACCAAAAGTTTACTTCTTCCATCTTTGCAGAAACCTTGACCAGTTACTTAAATTACTCTTTGTATCTGCTCCCCTATTCCACGCCCTTTCAACCATTTCCTCGTACCCTTCCATTCCTTGCCAACCTATCTCATAGTAGAATCCTCTCTTCTCAAATCTACTCCCTTCTCCTTCTATCTTTAAAATGATGGGATTGTGATCGGATTGAACCCTTAATTCATGGGCTATATTCGATCTTGGCATTAGCTCCCTCCACCCACCGTTGCAAACACCCCGATCAAGACGTTGTTTGATGACATTGTCCTGTTTGTTATTGTTGCACCATGTGAACTTATCTCCCGAGCTTATAATGTCCATGGCTTCAATATTTGCCAAAAACTCGTTGAACTTTTGCAATCGCCTACTCGGAGTCGGGTTACCCCCCCCCCCCCCCCGACGTAGCCATGCCCGATGTCGTCACCAAGCCCTACTCTGCATTGCCACTGATTCCGAGCATTGTCGAAAGACTGATCCGAGAGAAGATAATCAAGGAGAACCCTGCCTTGTAGATGGGCCAAGAGGTCAGTCCATGGCCAAGCAGTCACGGGCCAATATTGAACCAATACTAGGCCAAAGCTGGATTTCTGGACAGATTCGTAGTATGACAAAGATTGACGGATTTGAGCTACTTGGAGACGGAATTTGGGCTGATGTCCAACATGAAAGTTGAAGCCCATGAAGTTTACTAGTGATATGTCAAAGGGATTAATTTTTAGAATTTATATGGTAATTTTGGTCGAATATTTCCAGAACCCATTGAGCTGTTTTTCTGCCTAGTTTAGAGTTCTTGTTTAAGAATGAGTCTTTCCCTTATAGAAGTAGGAGTACGAATTTTGCTTCCTTCTTAGATTATTTTAGGATTAGTTTAAGTCCTTTTTAGTAGTTTAATTAGGACTCTTTTATTTTCTTAGTTAGTATTTATCATTTTTAGGAGTTAGTTTCTTAGGAGGAATAGGAGAGCTTGTTCTCCATCCTCACCTATAAATAAAGGTCGTTGACCTCATTGTAACACACCCCCTTGAATTAATACAAAGAAATTTCAAAACTTTTTATCTCTCCCCTTCAAGTGAGGATCATGGCTTAAGGTTTTGGCTTATCGTCTAGGGTATTCACCCCTTGAAGTGGCGCCTTCGACTGGAAACTAAGGTTCCTAAACTTCGTGTGCTAGTGGGTCTTAGTACTCAACCACCCCAGTTTCATAGATTCAACTTGAGTGCTTGACATCAGCAGAAGGTGATCGGGTCGTGGAGCATTTTAGCTGTGGTTCCCATCAAGAGGTGGAAGGGTCTCGGATCTTGACTATGTGGTTCACATCAGTTGGTATCAGAGCATTCGGTTCAACACTAGGACCGCAATCAATCCCAGTCTCCAGATTTATTCTTGGATTCATATCCTTTTCTTTTTGTTCTTGGAAAAGCTTTCGAAAATCTTCACCTTTTTCAAGTTCTTGTATTCATCTTTCATTGTAAGGCAGAAAAAGCTAGTGGCCATAAAATTCATCAAGGAAAAGAAATACAAAAAAAGGTTAGAAAAACAGGAAAAAAAACCCAACCAAAGCAAGACCACATTGCCAAGTACTTTTCATTGTAAGTTTATTCTAAGAAGAGGGGTATAAAATCTTATAGCTTTCGTTGCTTGTGTTGTATCACCGAGCCACGACCCAACTTTTTTTTCTTAGAAATTTAAGTAGCTAGTTTTTTTAGTTGTTTCCTAGTTGGATTAGGATTAGATTCTATATTTCTCTTCCTAGTTGGTTTAGGAGTCTAGTTTGTTATCCCTTTTCCTAGTAGATCTAGGATTTGTCATAGTTGTTACCTAGTTGGATTAGAACTTGATTCTTTTATCCTTTTCCTAGTTGGTTTAGGATTTTAGTCTACATATTCTTTTCCTAGTAGATCTAGGATTTGTCTTGTAGAAGGCTTGCTTCTTGTGCTCACTAACCACGGCAGATGAGGATATCGGATGAGAAGCATATGGCCACGAAGATTCGAGGACAAATCTTTTTGAAGAAAGGGAGAATGACGTAACCATGCCCGGTGTCGTGACCAAGCCCTACTCGGCATTGCCACTGATGACAAACACTGTCGAAAGCCTGATCCGAGAGAAGATAATCAAGGAGAACTCAACCTTGAAGATGAGTGATGACACGCTTTTGGCGTGTTTTCTCAAATAACTAATCTACCAAAGTAGACTAGATCGAATCTCTCGAGGTTTCTTCAAATTGACTACTCAAAGAAGTTGGCAAATTACTCAGGTTTACACACGTTGCGCGTGGTGTGAGTTCCACGACTTCTAATCCAAAATGCAAGGGAATTGAAAAGGAAAATAGAAGCAGAAAGATTGGTTGATTGACTTAGACAGACGACAGACAAGCTTAGATTTCGAATCCCCCTAAGATCATCAGAACATTGGCAATCACAGGACCAGCGGTTTTCAATTCTCATTCAATCAATTTCTAAACACCACCATAACTCCTTACCCTCAGGTTTAAGAATGGTGAACGTTCGCTCTATCCGATCTAACTACCAAGATTAATTAACCGCCCGAGCTTTCGCTTCTTGCGACGGAAGAACTAACTGGTGCAATTACTAATGATTAATGAGTTACTCTTGAAGCGGATTAACCCTAACTGGTTCCTACGAAAGGCACACTCCAATGAATAGGTTAATTGGTTGAATTGATGTTCTAAAGTAAGGCGAACATTCGCTCTATCCTTATCTTAACAAGAATCTAACTTGCACAAGGAACTGTCTAGCGACTAACCCTAACTTGCACAAACCTAATCTAGGCGACCAACCTGGAGAGAAACACAGGAACAACGAAACTAATCTAGACGTCAACTAGACAAGAAACACAGTAAAACAATTAAGCACAAAACAACCATGCAATGGAAACTGATTGAACTTCGAATCTAATCTCCGCCGATCCGTGACCGCTTTAAAGCCCTGGGTCACTTAGGATTCATCTAATCTAAGCTCTACGAGTTTAGCTACTCATATTAGATACAAGAGAATTAAAGACAAACAAGGAATACATCTCAGGTAGGAAGAACAGAGAAGAACTGTAAAACCTAATTTGACGAATCCGTGAAGCTTCAATCTCGACGTTCTTCAATTCTCAACTCCGAGCTCTCCGAGGATGCTCTCAACTCTCTCTATCGACCCTCTAGGTCTGGAAATTAATCCAAGATTGAATGTGTAGTGAATGATAGAATAATCTGCCTCCTCCTTGTAGCCGCTGCTTCTGTTTAAATAGGGTAGATTAGAGTTTTCCAACCCAGCCGCGGAAAATGAAAGAATTTTTGGCGAAAACTTAAGAAGTTTTCGCCGAGAACTTCAGTTGAATCCTCTTGTGTGTATTTCTTCAATAGTTTTCGGTGAAGATTTTGACTTTTCACCGAAAACTTCTTCGCGGTCGATTGTGGGTTTCTTAAGTATTTTCGCCGAAAGCTGTGTAGTATTTTCGGCGAAAACATTGTGATGGGCAGTTGGATCTTCGGTTCTGACTCTGGTTTGATTTCTGGTTTGCTCCTTGAGGTCTTGAACACGTCCGTGGTTATGTATTTGACGGCAAAAACCTGTGCTCTTACAAAAACACTAGAAAACCATCAAATAGACCCAAAAAGGGCCAAAGTAATGAAATCGGTAGGAAATAGGGTAGTTGAGTGAATATTCGCTATTTTACCCCTAAAACCACGTTTCAAGCACGGAAATGTCGCTTAAATGGGGCTGAAAATCACGTCAAATCGAGTGTCATCAAATACCCCACACTTAAGCTTTTGCATGTCCTCAAGCAAACTAAACTAGAACACACTCAAATTCACGAATGACACGAGATTAACCTGAGATTCAATTTCTAACGATTTGGTTTAGACTGTTCCACGTAGAATAGGTGACCTACTCATGTAAGAACATCAGCCAAACAAGTTTTGATCTCACTATTTTCTGCACACTTCAAGTAGTAATTTTAACAAGGTTTGTTTCTTGGCATAACAATTAATCATAATTAACTGACTCTGATAACACCAATTCTAATAAAAAAGACTTTAAGATCTAGCCATGATGTGGATCTGGAGGTAGGAAAAGTGACATGGCTATCGACTCGACTTCATCCGTTTCTAGATCTGTACGTTACATGTTCTAGCTAGGACCGATTTAAACAACAAATTAATCGAGATTCAAACTTCTTCCATTTATTTACTGCATACTAGTGCTCGATACCAAACACTTCACTTAGGTGTTGGACCTGCCTAGCTTACAGTACTTGTGCCTATGCTAGTGCTCAACCCGAAAACTTCACTTCGGTGTCGGGCTTGCCTAACTTTGAATTTCAGCACTTTAAAGAACTTAACAATTAATTCGAACAACTCAATTACTTGATTTAACAATTTAGCCACTTGATCCTAGCTAGTTATAACTTTTTACACAAGATTTCGAATTGGATTTCCGTCTAATCTCTAGCCACAATCACAGGTGAACAAATATGGAGTGAAAACATGGGGGAGACGCTAGCATTTATCATCTTAGAACGGTGTTATCGAGCTTTGTGATTAACAAGCAAAACAATTTAGTTAATTCAAGTTTCAACTACAAGAGTGATTTATGATCTGTTCTGACCTAGACTCATTTAATATCAGTGCCAACACGTTGGTTACAGGTTCTAAGTGGAACAGTCTAGACGTCATTGTGAAAAATTGAAGTCAATTTAACATCACAAGTCAAGAATTGACAATTATTGCTAGAGAAATTTCAAAAATGAACCATAGAATCACAGAAAATCAAGCAAGATTATGCATAATCCTAGAATCCTACCCCACACTTAAACGGTCTTGTGTCCTCACAGGACTAAACTAGAGTAGAGAGATACGAAGAACCTGGAATGAGATGGTCGGTGTAGTGGATGAACACGGAGCGTCCGGAGTAGAGCGGAGTGGCTACTCGAGTTCCTACAAAACAAAAACAACAAAAAGATCAAAAGGATACCGGGACAAGTGTCCCGGATCCACACAGAATAAAAGTCGAAACGAAGAAGGTTAAGGGGAATTTTGATTTTTTTTTTCTTTTTGAAAATTTTCAAATTTTTTCTGACCCAACTAAAGTTTTTGCCGAAAACATTAGAAGTTTTCGGCGAAGACAACTTTGAAACACCCACTGAAAAAAAACAGACTCGAACGAACTAAAACAATTCGCCGAAAACTTTGGAAGTTTTCGGCGAAAAACTTCTGAAGTGACAGAGAAAAATAAAACAGAAAATAAAACAGACGACAACAAAAAGGAAAAGAACTGACACTTTGGCTCCCCGAAACCGACTCGAACGACGAAAAGACTGACTCAACAATTGAAAACGGAATCTAGCCATGGGTTGCCTCCCACGAAGCACTCTTGCTTAACGTCCTTGAGCCGGACGATTCCTGGATGGCGATCAAGAGACATCCAAACCCAGGATTTCTCTTAGACTCGAGTCGGAGTTCATGAAATATAGTTTTGGGGATCCTCTTACAAGTGTGAACTTCTTCCCGTTTGCGTGAATTAGCTTGGTTCGTTCATCGGGAAGATGACCAAAAATTCCAAATGGTCCGAACAGTTCTTTCGAAGAAGCGTCTTTCAGAGGATCATTCTTCTTCGGTGGCTCGGTAGAAGGGGGTGGAGCACCTGGCTCGGTAGAAGGCGGTTTAATGATTGGCCTCCAAACCTCATGGGTCTTTCCTTTCCCTTTCTTCTTCGTCTCGCCAGGATCCTTAGTTCGTGGTGATTTAGGAGAGGAGGCTTTCAGTTCCTCCTCCTTCTTCGGTTTTTTTCGTGGTCATCTTCTTCTTTTGTTTGACAGCCTGTTTAGCACCTGTTACAGATATCTTGGGAAAAACACTTGGAATGACATTAGTAACGGAGTTGACCGAGGCCAACTCCATAGTTTCTACGGATAAACAATGTGCTTCTCCCTTAGGAATGTATTTCATACCGTCCTTGAGACGGAATGTTGCAGTATCCTTTCCAACCCTGAATGTTAATGAGCCATTTGGGACATTAATGTTAATGCCGGCTGTCGCCATAAACGATCGGCCTAGGAGAAGAGTAGAATCTGTCCCTTGAGTATCCATTACTACATAATCAGCTAAGAACGTGAAAGGACCACAACAAGTGATTACATCCTTGATTAATCCCGGTTCCTTTAGAGATTTGTCAGCGAACACTAAATGCATGCTAGTAGGTTGTAGTTCACCTAGGTTCAATTTCTTATATAAACACATAGGCATAACATTTATAGATGCACCTAGGTCAACCAAACTACGTTGACCTCAATGTCATTAATGATTAAAGGTAACGTAAAATAACCAGGGTCGGAGCACTTAGCTGCGATAGGTATGGGTGGTGATCGAGATTTGATAGCCGAGCATTTTTCCGTAGAGGGAGTGGAAGGTGCTTCCTTCTCCTTCTTCAAGTTGTTCTGCTAACCGCTCCTGGTTGTGATGGCTTTAGCATGCTCATTCTTCATGGCTGGGTTGCTTTGAGATGGTGCCTGACTGAAGAAGGGACTGTTAGCCAACATGCTAGCAATACTATTCACCATGCTCTCCACTCGCTAACCCTGAGCGATCTGTCCTTAGTTAAGAGCAGCTTGGGCTTTGAACAGGTTATCATGATCATCAAGTCTTGTCATAATCAGGTCAATCTTCTTGGTCATTTCGCTCTCCCAAGTGTTCCCTAACGCATATTTATGAGGCTGTTGTCCTCCGGTGAATCCACGAGGATCTTGATAACTATTGCTCAAGTATTGATTCTGGCTCTGGTTGAATCTGAAGTTGTAAAGAGGACGCTCTTGGAAGCTTCCTTGTTGCTGAGGAGGTTGTCTGAACTGGCGGTAATCGGAGTAGCCTCTTTGATTGTTGGTGAAGCCTTGATCAATAAAATTCACTTCCTCTATAGACCAGTCATTTGCTGTACCAAAATTCTTCTTTATGTGTTTATGTACTTCGATCTTGATCTGATCTTCAAGGATTGGTCGGCTCTTAGCTGCTTCAAACTGTCTCTCCCAATTCCTGGACTTAGATGCACAGTTTGCAAGGTGAAGAAGAGCAGCTTCTAGTGTGAGTGCGGTGTAGTCTCCATCAACTAAGGAGTTCACCCATTTAGCTGATTCTTCGTTCATCCCTCGGGCGAAGATCTCAGCTAGCTGTCTCTGCTCGAATCCATGATGAGGGCAATCGTAGAGGAGTTCTTGGAATTTGTTCCAAGCATCATATAAACTTACTCCCTCCTTCTGAACAAATCTGGCAATGCTGTCCTTATAAGCTGTAGTTCTTGAAGGAGGAAAGTATTCCTCTACGAAGTCTTGAGCTAGATTATCCCAATCGGTGTAGTGGCCAGGTGGCTTGCTACTGAGCCATCTCTTGGCGGCGCCTCTAAGGGAGAATGGGAAGAATCGTAAGCATAATGTGTTCTTATCGAGGTTCCCACTCTTGAACGTCTCACACATGGTTAGGAGATCCGTCAAATGTGTGCATGGGTTGTTGTGCGGCTTCGCTTCGAACTGAACATCCCTAGAGATCATTTCCAGGAGGGGGATCTTGATCTCATATTCAGGATCATCATCGTTGTGTGGCACAGTGATGCTAAACCAAACATTAGCTGCACTTGGTTTATTGTAATCTGCCATGGTGCGTTGGGAAACCATTGCGGTAGGAGAAGGTGGAGGCGAATTTGAAGTAGTGGATGAAGCGGACGAAGATGAGGAGTTCTCCTTCAACTCCTCGATCTTGATAGGGGTAGGAGGTGTAGGCGAGACGATTCTGACTTGCTTCTGAACTCGCGGTTGCTTTGGCGGAGCAGAATTACCCGACTTAAACTGAGAATGAATGAGCGGGAGGTTCATAAACCTGTAAAACAACCTACAAGCAACAAAAGCAGACATAACCAGCGTAAAATCGAAGTGTGATGAAATATGAAAGATGGAAAGGTAGAAGAATAAAATGCCAACTCTTCTTTCAAACAATATAGAAGAGTCCCCGGCAACGGCGCCAATTTGATGACACGTTTTTGGCGTGTTTTCTCAAATAACTAATCTACCAAAGTAGACTAGATCGAATCTCTCGAGGTTTCTTCAAATTGACTACTCAAAGAAGTTGGCAAATTACTCGGGTTTAAACACGTTGCGCGTGGTGTGAGTTCCACCACTTCTAATCTAAAATGCAAGGGAATTGAAAAGGAAAATAGAAGCAGAAAGATTGGTTGATAACTTAGACAGACGACAAACAAGCTTAGATTTCGAATCCCCCTAAGATCATTAGAACATTGGCAATCACAGGACCAGCGGTTTTCAATTCTCATTCAATCAATTTCTAAACACCACCATAACTCCTTACCCTTAGGTTTAAGACTGGCGAACGTTCGCTCTATCCGATCTTACTACCAAGATTAATTAACCGCCCGAGCTTTCACTTCTTGCGACGGAAGAACTAACTGGTGCAATTACTAATGATTAATTAGTTACTCTTGAAGCGGATTAACCCTAACTGGTTCCTATGAAAGGCACACTCCAATGAATAGGTTAATTGGTTGAACTGATGTTCTAAAGTAAGCGAACTTTCGGTCTATCCTTATCTTAACAAGAATCTAAACTAGGTGATCAAGGAAGATAAGTTTATGTGCCAAAGCAAGGAACTGTCTAGCGGCTAACCCTAACTTGCACAAACCTAATCTAGGCAACCAACCAGGAGAGAAACACAGGAACAACGAAACTAATCTAGACGTCAACTAGACAAGAAACACAGTAAAACAAATTAAGCACAAAACAACCATGCAATGGAAACTAATTGAACTTCGAATCTAATCACCGCCGATCCGTGACCGCTTTAAAGCCCTGGGTCACTTAGGGTTCATCTAATCTAAGCTCTACGAGTTTAGCTACTCATATTAGATACAAGAGAATTAAAGACAAACAAGGAATACATCTCAGGTAGGAAGAACAGAGAAGAACTGTAAAACCTAATTTGACGAATCTGTGAAGCTTCAATCTCGACGATCTTCAATTCTCAGCTTCGAGCTCTCCGAGGATGCTCTCAACTCTCTCTATCGACCCTCTAGGTCTGGAAATTAATCCAAGATTGAATGTGTAGTGAATGATAGAATAATCCTCCTCCTCCTTGTAGCCGCTGCTTCTATTTAAATAGGGTAGATTAGGGTTTTCCAACCCAACCGGGGAAAAGGAAAGAATTTTCGAGGAAAACTTAAGAAGTTTTCGCCGAGAACTTCAGTTGAATCCTCCTGTGTGTATTTCTTCAATAGTTTTCGGCAAAGACTTTGACTTTTTGCCGAAAACTTCTTCGCGATCGGCTGTGGGTTTCTGAAGGTATTTTCGCCGAAAACTGTGTAGTATTTTCGGCGAAAACATTGTGCTAGGCAGTTGGATCTTCGGTTCTGACTCCGGTTTGATTTTTGGTTCGCTCCTTGAGGTCTTGAACACGTCCGTGATTACGTATTTGACGGCAAAAACCTGCGCTCTTACAAAAACACTAGAAAACCATCAAATAGACCCAAAAAGGGCCAAAGTAACCAAATCGGTAGGAAATAGGGTAGTTGAGTGAATATTCGCTATTTTACCCCTAAAACCACATTTCAAGCAAGGAAATGTCGCTTAAATGGGGCTGAAAATCATGTCAAATCGAGTGTCATCAATGGGCCAAGAGGTCAATCCATGGCCAAGCAGTCACGTGCCAATACTGAACCAATACTAGGCCAAATCTGGATATCTGGACAGATTCGTAGTATGACAAAGATTGACAGATTTGGGCTACTTGGAGACGGAATTTGTGCTGATGTCCAACATGAAAGTTGAAGCCCGTGAAGTTTACTAGTGATATGTCAGATGGGATTAATTTTTAGAATTTATTTGGTATTTATTTGGCAAATATTTCTAGAACCCGTTGAGTTGTTTTTCTGCCTAGTTTAGAGTTCTTGTTTAAGAAGGAGTCTTTCCCTTATAGGAGTAGGAGTACAGATTTTGCTTCCTTCTTAGGTTATTTTAGGATTAGTTTAAGTCCTTTTTAGTAGTTTAATTAGGACTCTTTTATTTTCTTTATTAGTATTTATCATTTTTAGGAGTTAGTTTCTTAGGAGAAATAGGAGAGCTTGTTCTCCATCCTCACCTATATATGAAGGCATTCGGCCTCATTGTAACACTCCCCCCTTGGATTAATACAAAGAAATTTCAGAACGTTTGTTCTCTCCCCTTCAAGCTTATGCGGGGAGCATGGCTTAAGGTTTCGGCTTATCATCTTGGGTATTCACCCCTTGAAGTGGCGCCTTCGACTAGAAACTAAGGTTCCTAAACTTCGTGTTCTAGTGGGTCTTAGAACTCAACCACCCCTGTTTCATAGATTCAACTTGAGTGCTTGACATCAGCAGAAGGTGATCGGGTCGTGGAGCATTTTAGCCGAGGTTCCCATCAAGAGGTGGAAGGATCTCGGATCTTGACTCCGTGGTTCACATCACCCTCCCCCCTCCATTTCTTCTTTGTTCCTTATAGCATTTAATTCCCCTATTAAGCATCACGGTTCGGTCGGTGTCCTCATACATTTTCTAATCTCATCCCACACCACACTTCTATTCTGAACATTAGGAGGTCCATACACAAAAGTGATATATGCCTTTTCACCCTCTTCCCACATAATATCAATGAAATTCGTTGACTGTTGTAAAACTTGTACCTTCACATCCTTCACCCACCATAACGCAAGACCTCCGCTTTGTCCATCGTGCTCAACATAAATTCCCATTGTAAATTTCAACTTCTTGCAAATTCTTTCCATGGTGTTTAAATCCTGCTTTGTTTCTATTAAGAAGATCATGGAGGGGCAGTGCTTGCATATCAAATCATGCAAAAGTCGAAGTGTAGAGGATTTCCCCATAGCCCTACACCATCGCCTCATTTTTCCCCTTAGAGCTCTGTCCTTGTTCCCCTTTCCACAGTTTAACCCTTGACTTACCAACTTTTTCTCACTTCATTTGACTCACATCCCTTACTTAAAATTTAGACTCTCCCCACACAAATCTGCTTCTATGAGTTTGCCTCTCACTCCTCTGTTTCTTTATATTGGTCTGCCCACCTTCCCGCTCACTATGTCTCTTTCTTAGACCAGTAGTATCATTTCTCATCACTTCACCCTAGTTGAAACTCTGAGCTACCTCCATTTGGTTTTCTGTCCAGACCCTATTAATATCTTCCTCCTGTCTAACCAGATTACCATATTGTTGCATAGCCTCGTGGATTGTTCATCTCCATGAGAAAATTAAATAGGTTTGGGGTAGAGAAAAATTGCAGGTTATATGGGGCATAAAAGCTTGATTTATTGCAATGTGTTCTAATCTCCCTCTTAAATTATCATTGAACAGCATAGTGGACCATGGGTTTAATCGGTTTACCTCTGCTGCCTGAAGCTGTAATGGGTTCAGTTGGTTAAGCAGTAACTGATTTCCCCATCCTAGCCCAAACCCCTGGAAGCCCACCTGCCTGGCCCATCTCTCTTTGGCCCTCAGTTCCAAAACCCTGGAGACCCAGCATGCTTTCCTGACCTACATCTCTTCGACCCTCAGTTCCAATCTGCTGCAACCCTAGCCCCGTCAGGCCGTCACCTGGTTTATGGACGGGAAAACATTTTTCCCTGTCTCTATCTCCCTCACCAGTTCCGAAGAGCTAGTTGTGCCTTGGTAACTATTCACCACCGGCTTCGCCATTCTTTCCCCCCTTCTCATCTTCCGGCCGCTCCTTCTTCCTTCCCAATACCTTGATTCGACCCTCATTTGGGCTCCATACTTCATATGATTGTTTTGGAAGAACTTTGTGTGCTTCATTCGTAGCTCACAAAAGGATATGGTATGCCCCATTATACCACAACAATAGCAGAATTCTGGAATCCCCTCATAAGCAAACTCAAACTTATCAGTCCCTCCCCTACTGTCTGGAATTTGAA
Source organism: Linum lewisii (assembly GCA_034768395.1). NCBI lineage: Eukaryota > Viridiplantae > Streptophyta > Magnoliopsida > Malpighiales > Linaceae > Linum > Linum lewisii. Next base: position 61,402,149 of record CM068297.1, on the reverse strand, counting down.
AACGTGTTGGGAGGTTTTTGCGAGGAACAACTTCATCTTCACTCTAACAAAGCTTTTACATTCCTTTGTATCTTGTTCGTTCTCTTCATATTCTACCATTCCTTTAATCATCCTGGCTATTGTCTTCAAATTTTCGACTCCTCTCATATTAGGGGCAAGTCCCCACATATACACCCAAGCCTCAGTCGAATCGATGATGACGTCTTTCGGTCTCCTAAGCTTATCCCACTTCTTCACGATGAGGTGAGATTGTAGCATAACCCAAGGACTTCCTTCAGCAACCCTCTCTTTATCTTCTTCTTCATAAAAGGTAAATAATAACATATTCATAGCCAAATTTTTTACCCACCGATCCCCTTCCAATTTCCAGACTCTTTGGGCATTGTTCCATATGGTCACCACACTGCATTCCCTTTCCCCAACGAATCTCCCAACCAGTGATCATTGCGCCATTTTAGTCGATCTATCTCCTTCCCTGTTGAGTTCTACCGTTGGCTCTTCCCAGTTCAGCAACGCTGTTTGAACAATAATGTCATCCAAAGAAGCTTCCATCTTTCTCTCAGTGGCCAAACATGTGTACCACGTTAGGAACAGAGCAAAGAGATGGATAGAGCTATTTTGCCAATGTGTTGCGTTGTTCTGTTTTCCTCTCTTTCTCCCCTCAACTTTAAAACCCACTAGATCATTAACTCCTGCTCTTGGAAATAACTTTCTCCAACCTACCCGGAGAAAGTAAGCTGACTATAAAGTATTTTATGTCATCTTAACATAAGCCTCCTCAACCGTTGGATATGATTTGATTTGATTCAATGATAGTCCAAATATTTAATGTAATTTTGTATGTTATTAAATGAATTGATTTAGTGTGTGTAATAATTGTAGTAATATTTTATAATAAATGTATGCAATCAAATCTTCCGATCCTTACCTAATATTATAAGATGAGTCTCCCAGCCAATTTTGCATCCAACGTTATTTTAACCTTCATCCCTCAGCAGATCTTCATCAATTTCCCACCCAATTTTCTTTATTCATGGACCCAATTCGGTATTAGTATTCTTGAAATACTATTATCAGCAAAATCACAATATTCAGAGACTACAAGAACCCAAATAAGACACTAGAAGACCCAAATCAGTATTAGTATTCCTAAAATACTATTATAAGCAGAATCACAGTATTCAGAGACTATGAACAAAAGTTGAATAACCAAATCAGAGACTAGAAGAACCCAAATAAGAGAAGAATAATATTATTCTAAGAATAATAGTATTCGCTACAAACCCAAATCAGAGAACAATAACCCAAATCAGACCAGAATAGCCCAAAACAGACATGAATGACAGTGGCAAAGAACAGGACTTCCGAATCAGAATGTGGTGGAACGGCCTCAGACTCGACAAACGAAAACCGAAAAACGAAGAAGGACCCAGAAGCGAAGACCGACGTTGAGTTCATCGGTGAGCAGCGCTTCGGAATCATCGAATCAATGGCTGTAGAATGTCTTCGCCGTCAACGTTGCTTTGAGAGAGAGATGAAGTCGGTTTTTACTTTTTGAATTGCTGGAGAGAAAATTAAATTTAAATGGTAAATGCTCTTCAAGCTTATGCGTTGTAAGATACTTCTTTTTCTGGTGTAATAGAGTGTAGGGCACCAAAATAAGTAATAAAAATATTGATTATGGGGTAATAAATTGGAGAAATTGGATATTATATTATTAAAAACTCTATACCATTGGATGTGTTTTAATAAGATCCAATAACTCTAATAGCTTATGTCTAAAAGACATAAGCCTAACTTATGTCACCATTCCTCGTCCGACTCCATTACGGAGAGACTGCAAACTACCATTTTTCCCATTTATTTATTAGAGTTGAATTTGCTAATAGATAGTGTCATTTCTTGTTATTTCAATAGAGGTTGGGCTTTCCGAGCCGAGTTCATATTAGGCCCTTTATAGGATGAAGAGTTTCACATAATTTACAAAAAGATACACTTTGAAAGAAAGAAAAGAATCATACATCATATCAGTACAAACCAATGAGAGAATAATCCTTTGTATTTTTCAGGATTCCATCAACCGATCCATCACCAATTTGACAACAGCAGGAGCATCAACTGTTACTGCCACTTTCACCGTCGGTTTCTCAGACCACTCCGTAACCTCTTCAAACCTGTCAAAATATGATAGAGGACCAACATTCATCAATGCTGGAAGTAGGATCATGAACTTGCAACCTTGAACAAAGATTTTCAGTAGGATCATGAATACTCAAGTAATCAAACTCACTTCTTCTGCTTATAATAGAGTACCGTTAGTCCCCTCGTTATCCCGCAGGTCTGGACTCTCACAACACCCTCCGTGTAAGTCATGAGTGAAGGATTTACAGCAGCTAGCACTACAGCTGGATCATGAAGATAAACCCCTGCCAAATATTTCAAGATTAACCAAAGGACCTTAGTCCTCTCACCCTCTCCCTCTCCAAATATATGAAACTAAATGATAATGTAAACAACAACAAACCTCTAGTGCAATATGCCTCATGATGATAAGAAAAGTAGATGCCCAGGATCTTGCTCAAGTACTGAGCAAATTTCCCATTTGACTGAGCTAATTTCTCTCGATCCGCATCTACAATGCACCAAACAGCAGATATAACAGTTGAGTCCCAAGAACAAGCAACAGACAGAGAGACGAATAGGCATCCAGGCTTTCATACCATGTTCATACAGTGATTCATAATCTGTATTTCTATGCTAAATACACTAAGCTAGAAGATCCAAGTAAGATATCTACAGGGTGACCACATCTATAACTGAACTCTTAGTCAATCGACTGCTTGTAGTACTGGTGACCCACATCATTTGCACACTGTTCATGGTTTTGTGTAGAACTTTGCAACTAGCCACATGTATTGTATTTGTAATTAAAGTTAGTGCATGCATATTTTTTAATCCATGGTCGAGTGTAAAAAGTCACAGAAACCAAGTACATCAAACAGTCGTGGTTGGAGGACAGATACCTGTTAGAACAACTTGATGAGTTACATTTATGCCCACAGCCACGACATCTGCCCCACTAGTGAAAACAATATCAGCAGCCTCTGGGTCACCAAAAATCTGCTCAATCAGGATGAGGTTAGATATAAAAGGTCCTGCTTTACAGAAAAAACACCTTTGTGTATAATACCAAGTCACAAAAGCTTTGTGTACTCAATAGCAGCGAAAGTAACTACAGAATATAACCTTTGGATCCAGTTCAGCTCTCCTTTGGGAGAATTCGTTGCAGTAATGATAATCAATCAAAGTCATAAAAGTTAATGCCAAGTGTTTTGCAACATACGTTTGCCTCTGCTGCAGGATTCACATTGCCATTTACAGCAAATGCACCACCAAGGAGAACAATCTGACCAACATTTTTCACAAATGCAGGATCTGACTCAATAGCCTGTAGAATGGATCATACATCAATAGAGAAATAACATACAAGTTTCCCATCATGTAGATACAGATTAGCTGCTATCTGACCAGTGCAATATTTGTCAGTGGGCCCAATGCAACCACGGTGACTTCTCCGGGGTATAGACTTGCTTGCTCTACGAGAAAAGCAGCTGCAGATTGCTCAATGGCCTTTCCATCAGGTGGGGGGAACTTCTGGTTGCCTAGTCCATCCGTGCCATGGACAAAATCCGCAATCCGGAGCTTTGTACCTTTCTTTTGACAAGATAAGATCAAGAATTGACAAAACAATGAATTTCACAAACATTTTCCACTTGTAATTTTCAGGTCGTTGTGTAATTCAGAGCAAATGAGATAAGGGAATTCATAAAAAAAATAAAATCAGGAAAATGAAGGCCACAATGTGGACTGGATCTAACACTACTCTGAAACAAGCAGACCGGGTTGGTCCACCACAACCAACAATGCAGAAGAAGCATCTAAGAGCCAAATTGACTGCTAAATTTAGGGTAATCTCCCCAACATTTAGTATTATCCATGTCAGAATTGAAGGAACAGACAAGCAAAAAACGGGAAAGGGAAAAAAAAAACAACAGTGCTCTTGTATTTAGAGAAACATGCTTGCAGACTACTCTTACTAAAGAAAATGTGACAGTAGGCAATACAATAACTGTTTCGAAAAATAAGCCAGACAAATGGAACATAAAGAAAGTACAATTCAGGGAGAACAATTGTGAAAATGGAATTCAAGAGGGTTAAGGATGATGCATCACTTACAGTAATAGTAACATGAGAACCCTCGGCCACTGGAATATCAGTCCTTCCAGCAACTTGCAACTAATTCACACACAGACATAAAAGCTAAGAAACCAGCAGCAATGATCACTACCAAAAGGAAAAAAAACAAAAAGATGAGAGAAATGTCATCAGTGACTGAGTTACCAAATGCAAAGCGTTCATGGTTGCAAGAGCAGTGTAAACGTTGCCGAATATAGTTGTCAATCCGATGACCTCCACTTCCGGTGAGCGCAGTGCAAGAAATATGGCCATGGCGTCATCTGTAGTTCACAAATCAATTCATCAATTGAAAAAAGAAAAACAGAAATCATTGGGGAGAAAGCTCAGGTGGTGAGAGAGATGGATAGAAAGCTTACCGATCCCAGGATCGGTATCGATGATAATCTTCTTGGGGGGCATCGTTTGCGATCAGGAATCGAAGCGTTAGTGTTCTAACGTCAGCTAAAGAAAGTATAATGAAGGGATTCTTGATTTCCCTTTCTTTGAATCTTCAATTGGATGCTGATCCTGAGATGAAGAAATAAGATACGTCAGAAAGTGCAGCATTAACATCGGAGCCACGTGCAGAAGATGGGTGTGAATTGGACGGAGGTCATGCTGGATATTTTTAAATTTTTCTTTTTAGTTTAAGGTGGATGGATACATCGAAATCACCAATTTTTTTTGGTCGAGCACACCCACGGAAGAGTGTACTAAGAACACCTAAACTATGGAGAAAGGGGGAGGGGGAGGGAAGGTTTGGGGGGGACACTCTTGGGGGCGTGAGGGATAACGGTGTTATCAGCGAGAGATTTGGGGGATCTAATGTAGATTCGAGCAGGCGAAAAAGGTAAGGTTCAATAGTTGAGATCTGAGCGGAAGCATTGTGAGGGCATGTCGAGCCACATTGTGAGCACTTGTGTTAACCTTCCTTTTAACCGAGAGGCATCTAATGGACGGATACCTTGCTAACAACAGTTTACATTCCTGGATGATCACACCTGCCCGCGGATGTAGGAGTTTCTTGTCTAGTAAATGGTTGGTTACCATCGCAGCATCCCCTTCAATGTCCATATGGATCATTGATCGACCAATACACCATCTCAGAGCTTCACGAACTGCAAAGGCCTCGACTGTAAAAACATCCGTGAAATGAGGCAAAGATGCCCCCAGCGAAAAGGACTGGCCCAAATTCATCCCGAAGGATGAACCCGATAGCACCTCCTTGTGCCCTACGAATCACACCATCAACATTAATTTTGAGTCTACCTCTAGACGGAGGCCTCCATCTGGTGGGGGTGGGGGGGGGGGAGCAACCTGTCTGGGGGGAGGGCGATGGGGGACATCATCTGGGTGCAAGTCTAACTCTGATTTAGCAATATGAGCTTCCAATTGAGCTTTGAGCCCAGGTAAGAGGGTTAGTTTAGAGTGGAAAACCACTTGATTACGCGCTTTCCATATCCGCCACCAAAAGAAAATGATCCTCTTTCCCACCGGAGGGGGCAGCTGAGTTACTCTCCTCCAAACTATGCAAAAGTTATAGCTCAGGATAGGTTGGAGAGGGATGCTCATCATGAACCCAAACCGAACCGCCAAATGATAGTAAAGGAGTAAATGAGAGACCGTTTCCTCTGTGTAGGCACATACTAGGCAAAGACGGACGATGTCCTTAATACGCGTGCTAAGTGCGACTCTAGTAGGCAAAATCCCTAATACGCATTTCCAGATGAAGAATTGGAGTTTGGGGGGAACAGGGTAAGACCAGATACTGTTCCAAGCCCCAGCATCCATAGGGGAAATCGGGCCATAAACCGGCACCCGAGGGGTGTTATGGTGAACAAGGTCATAACCCGAGTGAACCGTGTAAGTGCCAACTGCCATACAAATTGGCCAGGGAGGTCTTCCAAGGGGAGTGGGATTGAGTTGATGAGTGACACGTCGACTGGAGAGAAAACCTGGTTGAGCAATAAACCATCCCACAACCCGTTGTCTATAAATGCCGAAACTGTTGTGGCTGGGTCCCAAGGAATTGCAGAGAGGATGCGGGATGGAGGACGAGGAGGAATATCCGGAATCCAATTGTGTCGGAAGGCAACAATCCACGCCCCTGAGCCTACCTGGAGTCTTAAGCCACGAATGAGGAGGTCCCTACTAGCCAAGATGCTACTCCAACCCTAGGACGGACGAGAGTCTTCGACTGCCTGAAAAAAGTGGAGTCATGAAAGTATCTACCTTTGAGGACCCGAGCCAGGAGTGAGCTAGGGTCAGTTACTATTTTCCAGCCTTGTCTAGCTAGAAGGGCAAGGTTAAAATGATGTAGATCACGAAAACCTAGACTGCCCTCACATTTAGGGGTGTAATGTTTGGACCAAGCAACCCAACTAATCTTTTTATTAATAGAAGTATGACCCCACCAAAAATGCCTAATCAATGCTGTTAAACGTTTTATATTCCTATTGGGGAGCAGAAAGCAAGTCATAGTGTATACCGGTAGGGCTGAAAGGACTGATTTAATTAGCACCTCCATACCTGCAGGGGACAGAAACTTGCCTTTCCAAGATTGAAGTTTGCTAAGCACCAAATCCTCGACATATTTAAACGTTTCAATTTTGGATCGTCGAATATTCGTTGGGAGTCCGAGGTATTCATCCATTTCAGAGGATTCACGCATCCCAAGAGCTCGGCAAAAGTCTGCTCGATCCGAATCCAAGGTAACTTTGCAGAAGGTAACAGCCGATTTCCGAAGGTCAACTTTTTGACCGCTTACATTCTGGTAGCTAGCTAGTAAGGCTAGGACATTCGATATATCTTCTGTTGAAGCTCGCAGAAAAAGGTATGTGTCATCCGCGAACATGAGGTGGGTGGAAAGGCGAGTATGCATTAATGCGGACTCCTGCCAGGCTTCCCAAAGCTTGAGCATGGACGAGCATCAGAGACAGGCCTTCGGAGCAGATGGCAAACAAAAAAGGGGAGAGTGGATCACCTTACCTGAGCCCCCGAGAAGAACAAAATGAGCCTTTATTTTGTCCGTTGAAGAGCACTGCGAAGGACGTGGTAGTCACACATTTACGAATCCAGGCGACCCATAACTCAGAAAAACCCATCATTCTCATCATAGTAAAAAGAAATGGCCACTCAATTCCGTCATAAGCCTTCTCCATATGAAGCTTCAGGGCTATGTACTTAACTTGCCCGGAGGTCCGGCCCGCCATAAAATGCATAATTTCTTGTGCAATAAGGATGTTATCAGCATGATGCGCAAATTAGAGCATCATAGATTTCTCCGAGAATTTCTCCAAAGAGATCGTTATTTCCCCCAAAGGGTCTTCCTTTCTCTATTACTCAACGATGTGGATTAAAGCTAATCATGTTTAAACGTTTGGTTTGGAATTGGTTTTATATGATCTAATTAACTAAGAAAGCAATTTAAATCAATCAAAGCAGGCAAACAAGTTTGAGCTTCAGATAATGACTAAGGCGTTTGTCCAGACTCGAATCCGCTCTAGCTCGATCTAGACGGATGATGCAATGCAATTTCAGTTTATCAGACTTGATGACTCGACACTTCCTTTGGCAATCTCTACTCCATGGTCAGGACGCAGAGAAACTATCCTATCAAACTTACAAGTTCCTATGGTCAAGATAACTCGCAATTCGTCAAGAATGCACGAAGAATAGTGAAATGCCACACAGATATGCAAGGAGATTAGTTTCACCGGCCCTGTGATCAAGACACCGACAAACCCTAACACCCTCCTAAACTCTAGAATAATCTACGTTCATGGTTAGAACCGCAAATCAAAGATGAAGCAAAACCCTACGATATGGTCAATCAACGGATTCTTAGAGCTTCAAATTAGGGTTTAAGAGAAAACTCATCACATGCCTGAATAAACCTCAATTAACATTAACTGGTTAAAAACCCGACATCATCCATACAAAATCTAACTAGAGTTTCATCTAATCTGAACAAACTAAAGGAGTTTAGCTCATCATCGCAACAGAAGAAATCAGAGAAACAATGGAGAAGAAAACTGGAGAAGAAGACATCTTACTCCGAGTAAACCTAATCCTGTCGAATCCTAGAAACTCCTGAGCTAATCCTTGCTTCTCCTCGCTTAATCGTCACTTCAAACCTTCAAAATCCTCCTTCGAGGGTGTCTGGTTCGTCGAAATCAGAATGAAGTATCAAGAGTTTTCGTTATGTCTGTTTCTCAGGCTTAAAAACACTATTTTCCCTCTACAATCCAGTTATTTCCCAAAAAGTGCGCCCGACGGTACATAAAAAGTGCGCATCTTGGAAAAGGCGCACTTTTGAAAGTCGGCAAAAATTTTCCAGAACGTTGCTGAAAAAGTGCGCCTGGAGGCAACCAAAAAGTGCTCCGGCGCACTTTTTTGTCCAAACAGCGCACTTTTGAAGCTGGAAAAAATAATTTCAGCTCCATGCTTCTTTTGATGATTCCCGCTTCGTCTGAACTCCGAATTGGTCCCCATTTGAAGCGTCGAGCTCGTAGAAAGGTCCTCCACAATGTGGTAACCTGAAATCTCAACAAAAACAACTGAAGCAACATGAAATTGCCCAAAAGATGGCCAGAGGACAATAATACGCAATTTTCATGAAAGTTTCTAAAAACTATCACAAAAAGGTGTACAAAGAGGGAATTTGGCTCAAATGTGGTGAGATAAACGTGGTAAATCTAACGTCATCAAATCACCTCACACTTAAACTTTTGTTTGTCCTCAAACAAGAATTTTATCACAACCATGCACCAACTTGAATGAGCGAACCGAAAACCTCTTGGTTCCTGGAAAGATGTATATAGTGCTTCTATCAAACAAGAGGATTACCCAACTAACCACACAATTAAGAACCAAACTTTTGCCAGAGTAAAAGAGGAACAAGACTTTAACGAGCTAGTGAACAACCTGACTTGATAAAGGCAAGATAATACTTACTTCCGCTACACTTACTCTATGACACAGCCCGACACTTGCTAGATAAGGGAACACGACTTGAACAAAATTAAAGAGCATTTCTTTCTATTTTTCTTTTTTCTTTGTTTTCTTCTGATTTTTTTCTTTTTTTCTGATTTTTTCTTTTTACTTTTGGATGGTCGGTACAGTGTGGATACCACCGGGTATGGAGCAGCCGGAAACCTTTGGAATTCCGCGTTATCCTAGACCCCAGCCACGATCGGGAGTAGGTTAGAAGAAGAATGCCACATTGAGACTTCCCTTTGGGACTACAGCAATGGGCAGGCACGTATGCCAGCTCATGAATCGACCCACAACTTCAATACCGAACCACTCATTTATCAGATTTTCTCTGATTGGGAACATTAACAACAATTAAAAACACGAAATTAAAAGATCCCTTATCTAGACTTGATCATGGCATTGAACTAGAGAATTCGAGCATCAGACAGACCAAGTCGTACACATTAACAAGTCAATTGTTCACTAACACGATAAGGGCAAGTTCCTAGAATACTTCAAGCAAGAAGAGTGGGAGATGGTCATAATTCAGGTTCTCACACACACATTTGGTTAAAGCCAAAGCACCACATCAATCTCACCATATGGAAGACAGTAGGCAATCCAAGAAGTTATTAAGCAATGTGAAAAATTTCTTGCTACCGAGAATGGGAAGGTGTGAAAGAGCGACAAAACAAAGCACAACCACCGCCCATCAAAACATGCAAATAGACACCCCACCCCCACACTTAGAATTTGGACATTGTCCTCAATGGACCACACAAAAAGGTGAAGAAAGGTGTAAGGGGTATCGAGAAGTAGATCACGAGGATGCCAGTGGAGGCAAGAGTGAAGTACCGCGGACAGTCATGGCGGGAGCTGAGGATACCCTGAAATAGGAGAGAACCTCACAACAAGATTAGAGTAATTAGGAACCAACTAGATGTCTGACTCAAAACAAGATAGATTGACTCAATTAAAATTAAAATAAAATAAAAGCATGTGTGACTAGCCAAGAGCGCGCACTTTTTCAAATTTCCAAATTTTTCCAAATTTTTTTTAATTTTTAAAATTTTATTCAATTTTTTTTTGCCTGCGTGCCCAAAAGTGCGCCCGGGCGACACTAAAAAGTGCGTCCGAGCACTTTTGGGTCAAAAAGGAGCACTTTTTGACGAATTTTCAAAATTTCCAGGAGGCTTTTGAAAAAGTGCGCCTAACAACACCCAAAAAGTGCGCCGGAGCACTTTTCGACCAAAAAGGAGCACTTTTTTACCTGAAGCAGAAAATAGAGAATTTATTTGGTGAAAAATTCGAAAATCAAATTCGTTTCGGCGACCAGGACCCAAAATTTGACACCCAAGGACAGACACACACACAAGAACGGACTCCACGACTCTACCACAGACTCAAAATAAATAAAATAAAAGACTCAAAGCTCGGGTTGCCTCCCGAGAAGCGCTCTTTATTTTATGTCTTTGAGCTAGACGATACCTGGTCTAACGTGCGGCATCCCAGCTTAGAACTTCTTTCAGACTGGCATCCGTGTCCTGAAAGAATACCTTCATCGCTCCACTCTGAAGCACAAATTTCTTCCCGTCGGCATGGAACAACTCCAATGAACCGTCGCCACGCAATCCAGCTACCTCAAAGGGTCCAAATAGCTCCACTTTGTACAGGACCACATCTGGGGGTTTGGTAGGCTTACTGTCAGGGGGTGGTGTTTTAGCTCTCCTTTGAAGCTTATCTTCCTTCGGAGTCCCTCCAGTGTCTACAGTAATCACCATCGCCGCCACCTGCTCCTGCAAAAATGAAGACGAATCAGGAGGATCCATATCGGTAAACACCGTATATACTGAAGCATTCTCAAATACTAATGACATAGACTTCTTGGCGGAAAGGTGTAATTTAGGATCCGGTGGAGAAATTTCAAATATAATGACTTTTCCCTTATCCCGAAAGGTCAACCTCCCAGCCTTCACATCTATGAGTGCACCAGAAGTGGCTAGGAAGGGTCGTCCCAGGATAAGGGGAATATTAACACTCTCCACGCAATCAATAACCACAAAATCAGTCATGAAGTAGCTATCATGCACCCTAACTACAACATTTTCAGCAATACCCCTAGGATGTCTAACAGTTTGATCAGCTAGGTTGATATTCTTGGTGGTAGGGGTTAGTTTAGGCAGTCCTAGACGCTCCAACAACGAGTAAGGAATAACACTGATGCTAGCCCCTAAATCTGCAAGAGCTCTATCAATAAAATAAGTGCCAATAGAACAAGGGAAAGAAAAACTCCTTGGATGAGGTCGCTTTAGCACCACGTGGCTCTACTTCGGAGCAGACTCGCCAGCTTCATGGAGGGTAACTGAGGCTATCTCCTCTATCTCGTCTGCTCTCGTCTTTTGATAGGAGTTCTTTGGAAGAGGATTGACAGTCTTGTCTTTCTTCTTGTCAGGAATCACGCTTCTCAGCTCCTCCACCACAGCAACAGCTTCTGCATTTTTCAGCTTCTTCTTCTTTGAGAGAATTTCTTTCAAGTGCCTCGCATAATCCGGGTTTGCAAGAAGTTCTTCCACTAAAGCAACTCCCATCTTCTAGTTATTAATTGTCACCAGAGTCTTCCCCAAATTCTCCTTGTTTAGCACAGGTCTGTTCAAGGCTGCAGGATAAGGTGCTTTTGGTCGGTAAGGAGCGACTAGTGGAGTAGCTTATTTTCTTTGCTGCTCCTTCTGACACAACTGCTCCATTGGCTTCTCCAACTCCTCTGTGCCATCATGAAGAGAAACTGCTCCACAGAATTCTTCCTTAGTTTTGCCTCCTCCGGCATTGTTAGATGAAGAGGAGGGAGCTGTGCTAGGAAGAAGACCAACTACCTTCTCCTGCAGAAAGTTGGTTATTGACATCACCCAATCGTCTAGCTTCTTGACAGAGGTCTCGGTGAGTGAGATGTCCTTCTTATTGGATTGAGTTTCAACAAGAATCTTTTCCAACATGATATCGAAATAGGACTTAGGCACGGAAGAGCTCGAACCACCGTTGTTGTTCTGATTTTGGTTCTGGTTTTGATTGTTATTCCAGCCTCCTCTGTTCTGCCATTGGGAATTCTGATTCTGATTCCCATTATTCCTCTGATAACCCCCTTGGTTCTGGTTATTGTTCCAGTTCCCTCTGTTCTGCCATTGGGAGTTCTGATTCTGATATCCTCCCTGGTTCTGGTTATTCCCTTGGTTTGGGCCACCAACATAAGCAATCTCCTCTTGTTGTTGGTCTTGGTTACTCCCAAACTTCCAAGTACAACCCTCTGCTGAATGATCTGCACCACCACAATTCGAACACGGAGTGGATACAGCTGATACATTCTCTGTCCGAGTAAGCACCTTGAACCCTGGCGGTGGAGCTGTAGGAACACCGGTGAAGGAGCTATTTTAGCCCTTTCTAGCTCATGCTTTAATCTCTGCACTTCCATCTCCAATTTTGAGTTATCCAACTAGTGCACTAGTGCAGGAACTGTGGGAACAGGGTATTGGGCATCAGCAGAAAATCTCCTTTGCCCCAGACTCCTGTCGTCCACCTTTAAGGGATTAGCTTGCATTAGAGACTTGATCCTCATGGCAAAGGTCTTGCAAGCAGCTAAAGCCGCGGCTGCGGTCATATCATCCAAGTCTGTATTCAGCTGTAAGGAGAAATTCTTCCTCTTCTCATAATCTAAGCCTCGGAGGAATATAGAGAACTTGTTATAGTCATCCCATCCATGGTGAGGACAAGCTCGGAGAAGCCCTTGAAATCTTTGCCAAGCCTCATAGAAGTTCTCCTCTGGACCACTTGTGAAACCTGTTATTTGTGCCCTGAGTGCATCGGTTCTGTAAGGGGAGAAGAACTCTTCTAGGAATGCTTTAGCCAGATCATCCCACGTAGTGAAGTGATTCGCAGGATGATCATACAACCACAGTTATGTTTGACCCTTCAAAGTGAAAGGAAAAAGCTGAAGCTTGACTGCATTATGATCCGCTTCATTGTTGGAGACTGTATGAGCCAGCCTCAAGAAGTTCCTCACATGAGCATTCGGGTCCTCATTAACACCTCCAGAGAAAGTGTTCCCGTTTGCTTGAATCATGTTGATCAAGTGAGATGGAATGTGCAGATTCTGAGTTCCCCTATTGGGAATCTGGATGCTCGAAGCTGTCCCATCTATGATCGGTCGGTCGTAATCCTTCAACGTCCTCTCCGCCATAATTTCTATCTCTGGAGGGACAAGATGATCTGTGGGAGGGTCTGCGGTAGCAATGGTGGATGGTGAAGGTGAAGATGTGGATGAAGATGCAAAGAGGTTCTTCCTTGCTTTAGGTGTCTTGGCGGGAGGAGGAGGTACAAGAGTAGTGACGAACTGAGTGTAGAAGATTCTGCCCTTGTCAGCTATGCGCTTACTCTATCTTCTTTCTTCCGTACCTGCAATCTTGCCTGAAACACCAAAAACAAGAAATACCAAGTAGTATAAAAATGTGGGAGATAAGAGATGATAAAAGAGTGAATGAAAAGCTTAAAACGCACAATGCCTTTCCTAGAAAAAGAAAAGGTCCCCCGGCAACGGCAAAAACTTGATGCGCAAATTAACGTGCACTAGTTTTACTCGATGGATTTCTCCAAAGAGATCGTTATTTCCCAAGGGTCTTCCTTTCTCTATTACTCAACGATGTGGATTAAGATGCGAAGAGGTTCTTCCTTGCTTTAGGTGTCTTGGCGAGAGGAGGAGGTATCAGAGTAGTGTCGAAGTGAGTGTAGAAGATTCTACCCTTTTCAGCTATGCGCTTACTAGCACGTTTTTCCTCCGAACCTGCAATCTTGCCTGAAACGCCAAAAACAATAAATACCAAGTAATACAAAAATGTGGAAGATAAGAAATGATAAAAGAGTGAATGAAAAGCTTAAACGCACAATGCCTTTCCTAGAAAAAGAAAAGGTCCCCGGCAACGGCGCCAAAAACTTGATGCGCAAATTAACGCGCACTAGTTTTACTCGATGGATTTCTCCAAAGAGATTGTTATTTCACAAGGGTCTTCCTTTCTCTATTACTCAACGATGTGGATTAAAGCTAATCGGGTTTAAACGTTTGGTTTGGAATTGGTTTTATATGATCTAATTAACTAAGAAAGCAATTTAAATCAATCAAAGCAGGCAAACAAGTTTGAGCTTCAGATAATGACTAAGGCGTTTGTCCAGACTCGAATCCGCTCTAGCTCGATCTAGACGGATGATGCAATGCAATTTCAGTTTATCAGACTTGATGACTCGACACTTCCTTTGGCAATCTCTACTCCATGGTCAGGACGCAGAGAAACTATCCTATCAAACTTACAAGTTCCTATGGTCAAGATAACTCGCAATTCGTCAAGAATGCAGAAGAATAGTGAAATGCCACACAAATATGCAAGGAGATTAGTTTCACCGGCCCTATGGTCAAGACACCGGCAAACCCTAACGCCCTCCTAAACTCTAGAATAATCTACGTCCATTGTCAGAACCGCAAATCAAAGATGAAGCAAAACCCTACGATATGGTCAATCAACGAATTCTTAGAGCTTCAAATTAGGGTTTAAGAGAAAACTCATCACATGCCTGAATAAACCTCAATTAACATTAACGGGTAAAAAACCCGACATCATCCATACAAAATCTAACTAGAGTTTCATCTAATCTGAACAAACTAAAGGAGTTTAGCTCGTCATCGCAACAGAAGAAATCAGAGAAACAATGGAGAAGAAAACTGGAGAAGAAGACATCTTACTCCGAGTAAACCTAATCCTGTCGAATCCTAGAAACTCCTGAGCTAATCCTCGCTTCTCCTCGCTTAATCGTCACTTAAACCTTCAAAATCCTCCTTCGCGAGTGTCTGGTTCGTCGAAATCAGAATGATGTATCAAGATTTTTTGTTCTGTCTGTTTCTCAGGCTTAAAAACCCTATTTTCCCTCTCCAATCCAGTTATTTCCAAAAAGTGCGCCCGATGGCACTTAAAAAGTGCGCCGGCGCACTTTTTCTTGGAAAAGGCGCAGTTTTGAAAGTCGGCAAAAATTTTCCAGAACGTTGCTGAAAAAGTGCGCTTGGAGGCACCCAAAAAGTGCTCCGGCGCACTTTTTTGTCCAAACAGCGCACTTTTGGAGCTGGAAAAAATAATTTCAGCTCCATGCTTCTTTTGATGATTCCCGCTTCGTCTGAACTCCGAATTGGTCCCCGTTTGAAGCGTCGAGCTCGTAGAAAGGTCCTCCACAATGTGGTAATCTGAAATATCAACAAAAACAACTCGAAGCAACATCAAATTTCCCAAAAGAGGGCCAGAGGACATTAATACGCAATTTTCATGAAAGTTCCTAAAAACTATCACAAAAAGGTGTACAAAGAGGGGAATTTGGCTCAAATGTGGTGAGATAAATGTGGGAAATCTAACGTCATCACAGCGATAGCTCGACCCTGGACGAAACCATTATGGGTAGGACTAATAATAAAGGGTAAGACTTGACCAAGTCGTTTGTGAGGATTTTACTTATGATTTTGTATGAAACATTACAGAGACCAATTGGACGAATTTTCTTCATAGTTCTAACTTCAGGTACTTTAGGCAACAACGCAATCCAGGTGTGATTAAGACCCGGGAGGAGATCCACATATTCAAAGAAGTCTGTGATAGCTTTAGTTATATCCAAGGCCATCAGATCCCAGAACTCATGAAAAAAGGTTGTTGGAAAGCCGTCTGGGCCTGGGGCCTGGTAAGCACCGATGGAAAAAACTACCTCTTTGATTTCTAAAGGAGAGACTGGAGAAGAAAGTCTCTCATTCATTTCCACCGAGACGCGACAATTGACAGCGATAGGAGGTACGATTGACGTAAAATTGTTCGGGGGGTTGTCCGTAGAAAATAAATCCTCATAGAAGGACACTGCAATTCGACTCATATTGTCTAAATCTGTAAAGTCTCGTCCGTGGAGATCCTCGATGGACAGGTTGGAATTTTTACGGCGTTTTTGTTTGATAGCATTATGAAAGAATGATGAGTTTTGATCGCCAAGCCTGGCCCACCGAGCTCCTGCCTTATGTTTCCAGTAAAGTTCTTCCCTATAAGCTGCTTCCGCCAATTCTGACTGAAGGGAATAGACCAAATTCCAGTCAATAGTCGGATCTAGTTTAGCCCTCTTAATTTCCTCTTCTAACTCCTTCATTTGTCTTTGCAGAGTTAGAGGAGCCATTTCTGGCCCATTTAAAAAGCACATGCCTTAACCGCTTAAGCTTGTCATGCAGTTTAAATTGTGGAGACCTAGACATAGGCCGCTGCCATTCGCGATAGACCATCAGACGGACCTCTGGGCTTCGGGCCCACCGAATATCGAACTTAAACTGACGCTTAAGTGGCGAAGAGAGGGGGGCTTGCCGAAGAGCAATTGGCAGATGATCTGAGCCCAAACAATCGACATGGGTAACCATTGTTTCTGGCCACAAATGGAGCCAATCCAGGTTGATTAAAAATCTATCTAACCGTTGTTTAATTAAAGTATTTTCTATTCTGTTATGCTTTGACCATGTGAATTCAGGGCCCACGAAGCCTACATCAATTAATTGTAGATCATTAATAAACGCGGAAAAGTCAGCTAATGATCTTGGAATTGGGTCAGTGCCGCCTTGCCTTTCGGTATTGAGAGTGATTGCATTAAAATCCCCGCCAATAGTGAACGGACCAGACAACCCAAGAATGGCGGATCGAAGTTGAGTTAATTGAGAGGCACGAATCGAAACAATCGTCGACAAATAAACACCAATATAAAAAAAAGAAGTATTATTAATAGGAGAACTCCATCTAATGCAAATTGCAAAGGAGAAGGAAAATACACGTTGACAAGATAAGTGGGGAAGCCAAGCAACAACTAAACCGCCCCCAGAACCTACGCCTGCCACATGTTCAAAATAAATAAATAAAACCCAAAGGAGAAAGTTTTATTCTAAGTCTATCCGAATCCATGCGAGTTTCACTTAAAATTAAAAATTGAGGACTAATTTGATGGACAAGCTCCAGCAATTTTCGATTTCTCAAGGGAGTCCCCGTCCCTCGACAATTCCATGAGAGGCAACTCATTTGGCGATTGGGGGCCGATCTAGGTTGGCTACCTCCACCTCCTGATTATTATCATCTTTATCCGACTCAAGCTCCTCATCATCCTCAGACCCAGAAACGAAGTAGCTCCCTGACTTGGTGTAGACCCATCAGCTGATTGCTTTACCCCTAGAGCTGGAATATCTGAATAAATATTTCAAAAATTTGATACGATAATGGACTTTAATAATTTTGATCCAAAATTCGAACCATACGGGCTGGGAGGGAAGTGGGTTTGGGCAGCCTCACCTTCTTCGAACTCGGCCTCTAATTTACGCTTAGTAGCTCCGGAGAGGGAAGCATCCACGAAAGGCTCGGGCCCAGGTGGAAGAACAGCTTCACGCCCATTCGACGCCTCCAGGTCGGGTGCAAGGGGGAGCCGCCCCATGGACCACTTCGGACGGGACAGAGCCCGTCAGCGGGAAGGCAGCAGCAGTCGGGAGCGGGCTACGGGCTTTTTTGACTCTGCTCGGGCCAGCCGAACCGGCGCCCTTCTTCAAGCAATTGGGTCGTGGTTCCGGGCCGATCCAAATTCCTTTCCCAGCTTCAGTTGTTAAGACCTGTGCAGAAAACAAAGCACCAAAGATAATAAGAATTGGGCCCAAGTCCATTACAAAGGAAAAATAAATTAAAAAGGCAACATAACAGTTGGGCCTTAATTGAGGAGTAACGAGTTGGATCTGAGAATCAAAAGTAGGGCCTGTGAGAGTTAGAGCAGGCCGCGGGCCCTCAACCTCGTTCCCAACGACCCGAGCTTGACCTCCGATCCGACGAGTTTGAGCACCTTGGAGATGAAGGTTAGAAGACAATCCAGCCACAACAGAGGGAGGAAGGCCACCTCTACTCCTTCGGGCTTGGGGACGACCGAGAATCAATCGTCGGAAGCATGGGCCTTCAGTTTCCACCTCATCCGGGTCAGTAACTCCACAAATCCGTGAGTCTCGAATGAGGGGGTCAAAAACCAAATCCGAATGAGAGCAATCTCCCATAACATGACCCAGATATCCACACAGATAGCAGATACACGTGACTCCTTCGTATTGGGAAAAGACTTGGAACGAGGACCCATCCTCTCCCTTGACCGGAGCCGTCCCTAAGAAAGGGTTGAACAGGTCCATTCGGACTCGGCCTTTAACGTAACAACCTTCCGGTTTATGAGCATCAAAGTACCCCATGCGGACCACCTCCCCCATTGGCTCCAAAAGCTTTCGTCCGACAGCAACAGTGCGGTATGCAAAAGGCAGCCCTATGATCTTCACCCAAATATGCATAACACGGAGAGCATCAAACAATTCTTTGGAAGGATTCATATCATTAGTAAAATGAATAATAGCCTTCTGGTAATACCAAGGTTGCTTTGCCAGCACAAAGTTACGTTTTGACACGGAGGGGAAAATAAATTGATATAATCCATACCCGACATCGAAGATACGAACCCGGTCACACTTCCAAACTGGGATGAATGAATTTTCCACATACCTAAGATCCCGGGATTCATCCCAAAAGATACGAGCAAGCAAGCTAAGCTCCGACCTTTCACGTGCATCTTTCAGATCAGCCTCGGTAAACTAGACGGACCAGGCTGGGTGACCAGAGGATGCCATATTATCGAAGCGACAGAGGAACAAGGGAATATGCAAGGGAAGGATACGGAGAGAAGAGAAAGTAATATGAAAGGGAAATAGAAGATAGCTTCTGTATTAAACAATCAAGGAATAACAGAAACGTAGGAGAAGAAGGAATAGAGAGAGGAGTCTAATAAAATAATATATTTCAATTATCAACCGAGTCCACGATCCCCATCTAGCATTACTTTTTCCAAAAAAATAGGTCACGATAACTATATCGGTTAAGCCAGGTGACCAAACCAAAAAACAGCCCAGCGGCCATCGGAGAAAAACGTGATACCAGAGATGAAGATCGTCGGAGCCTGTATCCCAATCAATTTGAGCTTACCAGTCGAAGCTTCGACGATACAAAGAGAAATTAATCGAACTAGAACTGAAAACACAATTAATTAACCAAACAACCCGCATCGCAACTCCCCAATTCGGTCTGTCGGAGAAGGCCGCCGCCCAGGAGCATGGACCAGAGAAGATGCCGAAGTGAGAGAGTATGAATTCAGATCGAGCGGGGACCCGAGGATATGCAATATCGAACCTGAAAACAGAGAACATTATTAAAAACACCACGAGGGCATCGTCAGGACTCTGAAAAGCCTGTAATACAGTATATGGGAGACCTGCAACTGGCGTAAAGATTAAGATCCAAAGCAAGCCATAGGAGAAAGCTTGGGGGAGCCACCGATTCCTGTCGAACAAAACCAATCGGAGCGGCGGTGGCAAAGGAAATCGACATCGGAACCAAGTCCAGCCCCTCAACAAGGGGGAAAAGGGGGCAGAGGAATGCCGGTACCGGCCGGAGAGGGGCTGCCGGCGACATGCAACCAGTGAAATGTAGGACAGACGCGGGGGGGGGGGGGGTTGAGAGCTTTTCCAGAAAAAAATTTTTTTTGACAACGATAGAGTATTAAAATTTTAAACTAACCAAAAAATCACCAAATTAAAGAAAATGTATATTACTTTACCAATTGGCTTATAGTAGGGTGTTGAATGGGGTCAATCAGCACCATGTTGAACCCAATAGGGACCGTCGGATTGATCTTACGGCTCAAGATGGAGATGACCCGCAAGGGGTATTTTGGAAAAAAACAAGTATTACGAATCTGACACTTAAACAGTACGGATCTGACATGAAACTGTCACTATATAATTAAGAAACCACTATTGTTTCTCTCTCCATTTTCAAAATTCAAATTCTCCATTTCTCTCTCCTTTTTCTCTCTCCTTTTTTCTCCAAATTTTCATGAACAAAGATGAGATTTGTGTGTTCATATGCCGGGAAATAGCACATCGGAGTTGGATCTACGCATGAAAACGTCGAGGAAGTGCATACAACCCTCATATTGTGTATGAATCTCTATATCTTCATATTTTTTTAGTTAAAATTTATGGGTTTTCGTGTTCTTCATGTTCTTTTCTTGTTGGAGGGTGCCAAAAATTGATTTCGTGCTCTTGATGTTACTTTAGTTGCTTTTCTCGTTTGTTTTGACTATGTATTCGTAATATTTTCGTCGTCGTTCGTTGAGATATGTTGGGTTTCGTAACGTTTGGTTTTTGTTTCGTATATGTTTTCGTAATGTTTTTTATCCGTTTTCGTAAAACTTTCGTCGTTGTTTCGTAATATCTGTATTCGTAATGTTTTTTTATCTACTTTCGTACAACTTTTGTGGCTGTTTCGTAATACCTGCCAAAATCCTCCATTTCTCTCTCGTTTTTTCTCTCAAATTTTCATGACACAAAGAAGAGATTTGTGTGTTCATTATGCCGAGAAATAGCATGTCGGAGCTGGATCTACGCATGAAAACGTCGGGAAAGTGCGTACAACCCTCATAATGTGTACGAATCTCTGTATTTTCATATTTTTTTAGTTAAAATTTCTTGGTTTTCTTGTTCTTCGTGTTCTTTTCTTTTTGGAGGATGCTAAAAATTGATTTCGTTCGTTGAGATACGATGGGTAGGTTTCGTAATGTTTGGTTTTTGTTTCATATATGTTTTCGTAATGTCTTTTATATTTTCCGTAATACTTTCGTAGTTGTTTTGTAATATCTATTTTCGTAATGTTTTTTTATCTTTTATTTTTGTAGCTGTTTCGTAATACCTACCATTCATTTTTAAAATTCAAAATTCTTTATTTCTCTCTCTCTTTTCTCTCAAATTTTCATGAACAAATAAGAGATTTGTGTGTTCATTATGACAGGAAATAACATGTCGGAGTTGGATCTAGGCATGAAAACGTCGGGGGAGTGCATACAACACTCAGAATGTGTACAAATCTTTTTATTTTCATATTTTTGATTTAAAATTTCCGGGGTTTCGTGTTCTTCATGTTCTTTTCTTGTTGGAGGGTGCCAAAAATTGATATAGTGTGTTTTGTTTGCATTTTTTAGGTTTTCGTGTGTTTCGTGTTTTCCATCTATTTTCGTAATGTTTTCCATATATTCCGCTCATGAATCATAATATATTCGTAAGCTTGGTCTGTTGAATGCATAACAGAAGATATATTCGTATGATTTATTAATTAAATTCGTAACAGAAAGTAATTCGTACTATGAATCACTTACATTCGTAACAATGGCCACCTACATTCGTAACAACTATCACTCACATTCATAACAATGACCACCTTCATTCGTACCAGTTGCCACTTACATTCGTATCAGCTATCACTCACATTCGTACCAATTACCACTACATTCGTAAGAATGATATATTCGTATGATTTATTAACTAAATTCGTAACAGAAAGCAATTCGTACTATGAATCACTTACATTCGTAACAATGACCACATTCGTAATAACTATCACTCACACTCGTAATATTCATCACTTACATTCGTAACAATGACCACCTACATTCGTACCAGTTGCCACTTACATTCGTATCAGCTATCACTCACATTCGTACCAACCACCATTTACATTCGTAACAATGATCACTTACATTGTATTACGAATTATACTCATCTGGGTTACAAAAAAAAAACACTTACAGCCCACTCTGTGCCGAACATGTAGCGGTTGCAGATACCAACATCCTTGAACAAAAAATATTGATGAACTCGGAATAAGTGTCAACTATAAAATTTGACAACATATTCCCAGGTTTGTATGTTAAGAACTCTTCCCCGTTGAGATTACCGATCTTGTACTTGCTCTGGAAGAGTACTTCATTCATGTAAGGTTAAGAACAATAAAAATAAAGTAATACGAAAAAGGAAATAAAGGATTACGAAATGATTAGGCAAGATTACTACTCTACACTTAGGTCACTCACTTCTCCAAGTCATCGCGCCACATGTACAATGTCAACATGTCGCTCTTCTCCTTATTAGCCCAAACATCGGCATTGTAGTTGTCTATTTTATCCACTATAGAGACAATCTCCTATGTGAGAGGTCCTGTTAAATCATTCAGCAGTGGTTGTTGGTCCCGGTATTACAAAAGTGTAACTCAATATGTTACGAATAAGTTGCCTAAAGTGTACAAATCTGACTAGTTATGTATACGAATAAAAAGGGAGGATGTTTGAAATTGACAAACATCGTGCCACGATCGTTGGGTGTTCTTCATGTGTTGCCTCGGTTTTACACTAATTATGTACTTCGACAACACTTTGAGCCTTTTGGAAGCTGACCTAACCTTCTTCTCATTATGCATCCTCTCTTGTGAAAAAACACAATAACAATTACAATCATCCTACTAAACAAATAAGATTTGTTGCAAAAAAAATTATGGAATCTAAAAAAAATTAACATTATAGGATCAAATCGCCCCGTTACTTGAAAATGTAATTAAAATTCATAACAGGTTATTGTGTATCATGACATCTCCCATGTGGTATGAACCTACATGTCCAACAATTACGAACCTCCCACATAACTAATACGAAAGTAATTCTCAAATGTTATGAAACATGATCTCAACACATACGAAACTTGTTATAAGCCTATACGAAATTGGTTCTCAAACGTTACGAAACATGCTATAAAACCATACGAATCATGATTTGTAACTTGAATCAACTAAATTCGTAACTACATAAGAATTCCTAACATAACTGATACAAATTTCTAACATAACTGATACGAATTCCTAACAGAACTGATACAAACTCCTAACATAACTTATACGAAATCTAAAAATAATTAATTTCTTAAACACTATCAAGAGTGATATCATTAGATTCGTAATTTAATTAGAAGACTTTTGATATTAAAATTACTGAAAAATCATTCAAATTGTAAGTGTTATGTTAATTTTTTTATCATTAGAAGAAAGAGAATAGAAAAATTGAGTACTCTCTTTCCTACTTTCCTGTCACTTTTCCCACCACTTTAACACATTTGCGAGATTACCATTTTACCCTTCTGACACTTCCATTGATCATAACCATTGATCTTGTGGGCCAACCTAATGAACGGCCATGATTTCATTCAGCATGAATCAGCACCAAATTGATTCAGCATCTGACGAATTTCCTTACCAATTATGGTCAATGTCACACCCTATGATTTCTTTCCTCCGACTAGAGACTTACGACAAGGGGACCCGCTTTCCCCTCTGCTCTTTGCTATTTGCTCCGAAGGACTGTCAAGTCTAATCCAGACAGCTACCAACAATAATCGATTGCATGGAATTAAACTAAACGGTCATTGTCCATCAATCTCTCACCTAATGTTTGCGGATGACACTATTCTCTTTCTTTGTGTTTCTGTCCCAAGTCTTCATTACTTACAGTCTCTTTTTGCCCACTTTCATCACCTCAGTGGTCAACAGATTAATTACCGCAAGTCCTCAGTGGTGTTTAGTGCCAACACCTCTGCCAGTAGACGGTCGCAATACTCAACTATGCTACGGATCGATAACCATTACTCACACATTATACCTTGGAGCACCCACAATAATCCTAAGGTCAAAGCGTGTTACTTTCCAATACTTGGAAGACAAAATTGTGTCTCGCCTCCAGAGTTAGAAGCGCAACTCCCTGTCACCCGCCGAAGTTCATACTCTGCTCCAATCAGTAATTTCAGGTATACCCGTTCATGCGAGGTCTTGCTACCGTCTCTCAAATACAATGTGCAATGACCTTAATGGTCACATGTCTAATTTTTGGTGGGGGCAAGTTGCGGATTAGAAAAGGATTAGGTGGAGGAGCTGGCAAAAGTTGTGTTGTAGTCAAGACCTTGGTGGACTTGGGTTTCGTGACTTTGAATCCTTCAATCAGGCCCTCCTGGCCAAGCAAGGCTGGCGAATTTTACAAAACCCTGATCTCTTGTTATCCCGTCTCCTAAAAGGAAAGTACTACCATGCTTCCAATTTTATGGATGCGCGAGTCCCGAACGGGGCCTCTTAGGGCTGGCAGAGCTTGGTCTACGGACGGGCTCTTCTCCTTCAAGGAGTACGCTGGCAACCAGGGTCGCACCCACTTCATAATATCTTGGATCGATCATGGCTTCCGGGTGGATTAACACCTGAAGTTCCAGCGTTGAAGGTGGTGACTCCCGAGCTCTTGGAGACACCAATTATCTCTCTTATCATTAACAATACTTGGGATGTGACAAAGCTCCGCCTTCTGTTCACAGATGATTCTGTTGCGCGTATTATGAGTATTCCGCTTGCTCTATCTTACCAACCAGACAAGGTTGTATAGCATTTTTCTTCTTCAGGCACTTATACCACATCTTCTGGGTATGCTTTTGCCCTTCGATGCCGTATGAAACCTCCAAGGGCGGACTCAGTCGATCCTACAGACCCTATCATGTGGCGGTCTATTTGGTCCTTGCAAATCCCTCCAAAACTACGATTTTTCTTATGGGGGCTTTGTCATAGAATTCTGCCTTCCACTGAAGCCCTGCGTTCAAGAGAACTGGGCGTTCCCCTCGAATGCCAAGTCTGCCATGATGGGTCAAAATCTATAGAACACATCTTCTTCAAATGCTCGGTGTCTAAGATGTTTTATAGATACGCGGGTATAAGTATTGAATCTCTCCCACACACACACCCAGCTATAACTAGGTGGGTGATCGCGTCAATGCCAATTCCGGAACAACAATTATGGGTTCTCTCATGGTGGCGGATTTGGAAGTCCCGTAATTGGGTGATTTTTGAACATCTTCAGTATTCCATGTCCCCTCTTCAAGGGCATTTAATCCGTGGCCTAGATGAATTAGCATTCCTCCCTTCTCTCCACCCTCCCAGCTTTCCTCGCCCGACTCGCCCTCCTCAGATCCCCCTTTGTTCTTCCTAGCGTCCGCCAAGCCGTTTCCGCCTAAAGATCAATGTTGATGGTGTCACCTCCTTCCCCTTGGGTGGCGCAGCCGGTTTAGTTATTCGCGACCATTCCTCGGATGTCGTTTTCGTGACAGGTATCATTTATCCTGGTATTACTGACTCTCTTGTTTTAGAACTTCTTGCTTTCAGAGATGTTTGTGCCTTGTGCTCGGCTAGAGGATGGAGTGATGTTGATATTGAAGGGGACGCTACACTGGTTACGTCCATGGTGTCCAATCAGGATATTTTTTCACTCCGTGGTGGAATGGTGGTAGCGGGTATCCTCTACTATCTGCAGGTCTCCTTTTGCATTCGCCTACTGACTGTCCCTATAACGATAAACAGAGCTGCCCATTGTGTGGCACGTCAAGCTCTCATATATATCCCAAGTCAGAGATTGGTAAACCTCTCGGCTTGGGTGGATGCTTAGGATGAATGCATGACTATCTTTCGGTCTCCCACGGGAGTTACCTACGGCAAAAAAAAAATATTGCCATAAAAAATAAAAAAGGTATATATTGAATTGAAACTGAAAACTAATTTCACGTCCTAGGAATTTTTTTTGTGGAAAGGCTAGAATGGCCACTCAATTAATTAACCAATATGGGTTCAGAGATCCCCATATAGTCATAGTGAACGTGGTAAATAAGATTACAATCTGAGATAGAAATAGAGTGACACCCCCTCGAAAGAGTATGACCAAGGTTTGCCAAGTAGTCAGCCACCTGGTTGGCCTCGCGATACACATGCTTTAATTTCAGAATCCAATCTCGTCCAATCCATTCTCGGAATTCAAAAACCTCAAGAGCGTGTTGATGAGTGATCGTGGCGTTCTTGTCCAGCAGAATTGCAATCGCTGCCTAAGAATCCATTTGGACTTCCACTCTTATATATTCTCCAATCCAAGCACGTTTAATTCCCTCAAGAGCACCACAGATTTCTGTCCTCGTAATTGAGCAAATGGCCAGATTAATAGCATCAGCACTGATACCTCTACCATCGGCGTGTCTTAGAATACCACCGGCTGCTGCCTTCCCTCGAGCTCCCAGCACCGAACCGTCATAACTACTAGTAATCCAACCACGTGGTCCGGCCTGCCATTTGACTTGGATATGTCGCTTCACGCTCGCTTCCTCCATCACAATCGCCTCGATAGTCATGGCTCCTCAGACTTTGGCCTCCCAGTTCACACTCCTAGCAGCAGTTGCACTTGCGCTATCAGTACTACATGCAAAAATTCTTTCGTTCCTTGCCCGCCACAAATACCATAAATTTATACCAAATTTTAGGCCCTTATCCTTGGCGAGGAACAACTGGATCCAATAAACATAGGGAAGCTGCCAATCAGCCCCATTAATATCAAAGTCTCCGACTGCCGACCAAGTTGCTCTAGCAAAAGCGCAATCTTGGAGCACATGTAAGATCGTCTCGGCCCCTGAATTGCACCGGCTGCAACTCGCGTCAGAGCAGAACCCCCTTCAACATCGCACTTCATTAGTGAGGAGCTTATCTCTCACTGCTAACTAGAGAAAGTGTCTAATTCGATTTGGACCATTCCACCTCGAAATCACCTTCAACAAACTTGAGATTGGGCGAGAATCCGTTTTACAAATAAGATTATATGCTATCTTGATTAAGAATAGGCCAGATCTCTCAAGACCCCACACCCAATCATTCTCCCCTTTATTAGCTTGAGGCGATGACATACCTACAACAACATCAACGGCTTCCGGGGCAAGGAGACTCTCCAGTTTCTGATAATCCCATTGACCTTCATTATTAGTCATCAACGCCACCGTACAGTCCACATCAAAGTTCGGAGTTGTTGTATTGGCAAAATCGAGTAGGCGCATATTTGAGTCCACCCAATTATTTCTCCAGAATAGCGTCTCAGTTTCGTCCCTAATTGCCGACTTTGCTCCTTCAAGCATCGTCTCCCATTCTTGATACATGCCTTTCCACAACGGGGACAACGATCTAAGATTACGGCTTGCCATCCCACCGTCGGTCAGTTTAAAGTACTTGTGTTGTAATACCCTAACCCAGAGTTTGTCTTTCTCTTTGACGAAAATGAATGCCAATTTGGTTAAATAAGCCCGATTCAGTTGCCGTGCCAGCGTAAGTCCAAGGCCTCCATCCTCTTTGGGTAGACACACCTTCTCCCAAGCAACCAAACAAGTCTTCCTCTCCTCTTCCGTTGATCCCCACACGAAATTTCGAATCTTCTTATCAATTTCCTCGCAAGTCTTCACCGGGAGGACAGAAGTTTGCATTGCATAAGCAGGAATAGCAGCTAGGACGGATTGGGCCATTTTTACTCGGCCAGCTAGAGATAAGGACTTGACTTTCCATCCTACCAATTTGCTATCAATCCGATCTAAAATCTCTTGATAAGTTCGAGTCGTGATTCGATCGTGGAGGATGGGAACACCTAGATACCGACCCAGATTTTGTGTCAACAGAATTCCTAGGAGCAGCGAAATTAGAGAGCAGACATGGCGGTTAGTGTTCTTAGAACAAAAAATCACCGACTTCTCTCTACTGACATTTTTCCCAGATGCCAAGCAGAATCTGTCAATACAACTCCAGATCACTCTAGCCTGATCCTTGGAAGCTTCAGCAAATAAAATCAAGGCGTTCGCATAAAAAATATGGGACAATGGGGGACCCCGTCACTCAGGGAAATAGGTCGCCAATCACCTGATGCGACAGCTGCATCGATTACATGACTGAGGCGCTCCATGCATAATGTGAACAGGAATGGAGAGAGGGGGCAGCCCTGTCGAATCCCTCTCTGTGGCGTGAACTGGTCGGTTAAACCCCCACTCCACAAGATTTCCATCTTAGCCGACCGAACACAAGACATGATGAGTTTGACAGCCCCATCCACCAAACCAGTTGCCACTAGTGATTGTTCCAAAAACGACCATCTGATTTCGTCATAAGCTTTGGTGAGGTCAATTTTCAGCTCCATCCTCTTAACTCTGCCACCCAAACGTTCCATCGAATGGATCACTTCATGGAGGATAATGATATTTTCTGAAATCTGACAACCCAGGACGAAGCTTGCTTGATTAAATGAGATCAAAGCCGGCATTATGGTCTGTAACTTAGTAGCCAAGCATTTAGTCAAGATCTTGTAGCTAACATTACACAGGCTAATAGGTCTGAAATGTTGCATGCTTTCAGGATGAATACGCTAACATAACACAATAATCGCATCATTAATACGTTCCACGCCCGCCGAATTTAGAAAGCAAAACTGGATGAGCTGAGCAATTGAGGGGCCAATAGTATCCCACTATTTATGAAAGAACACCGGATGGAAGCCATCCTTACCTGGTGCTTTAAAGCCTTTCATACTTTTAACAATTGAATGAAGCTCATCAATCTATGGTACTCTGTTTACCGTCGCCGCCAGGGAACCAGGTAGTCAAGAAAAGCCACAGGGGATCTGAGCCAAATTCATTGCCTCCTCTCTGTAAACCTCCCTTAAGTAATTAAGAGCCATAAGCTTAAGCTCCGAGACATCCTCTTCCCAAGAGCCATCAGCTCTCTTAAGATAGGAAATCTTATTAAAGCATCTCCGCTTCAGCGTTGCGAGATGAAAAAAGTGGGTATTTTTGTCCCCATCTCGAATCCACTCTCCACAGGATTTCTGTTTCCATAGCAAAGCTTCTTCCCAAAGAGTCTTCTCCAAGTCTGCTCGGGTTTTAGCTTCCTGGCGGATTAGAGCATCTGATAAATCACTTCCTCTTCTTATTTTTAGATCTTCCAAATGTTGAATAAGGGAGGCTTTCCTTCTAAATATATTCTCAAATACTTCTTTATTCCATTTTCTCAATTTTGCAGACAGCCAACTAATATTAACTGGTGCATCACCCCATCTCACCCAGCTCTCAGCAAGAATGTTTGGGAACTTCGAATGCGCCATCCAAGGCACCAGAAATCGAAATGGTCTATCATTCTTTTTGAGAGTTTCAAGACCAGAAAAACAGATAAGGATCGGGCTATGATCTGATTTGAGTCTCGGGATATGTCGAACAACTAAGTCAGGGTAAATGCACTTCCATTCTGGATTCGCAAATGCCCAGATGAATCCGTTCCCCTAGTCTCCCCCAGAACCAAGTAAATAGAGGACCAACAAAGCTAAGGTCCATCAGTCTGTAATTTTTTTATGCAACGCCGGAACGAGACTGCACGATTTGGAGTGAACGGAGAGCCCTCACTCTTATCTGTAGCAGACAACATAGAATTGAAATATCCAATTAAACACCAGGGCAAAGAATTCCTTGCTTTCCAATCCCGTAACTCACCCCAAAGAAGTGTACATAAAGTCTCACTAGGACTGGCATAAACTGCAGATACCAAAGAAGAGAAATGATTTCGCTCTTGAATCTCAAAATGGACCGCTTGTTCTGAACGGCAACGTTCCACAATGGACACAACTGGCTTCCAGATAACCCAAATGCCTCCTGCAAAACCTCTCACCTCTTCCACCAGGCAGCTGTCAAAACTATCTTATCTATCACCTTGGCTGCCACGTCGCTGCTTATCCTAGGTTCCAAAATAACAACAATCGTAGGTTTATAAATACCCAGATAATAATTCATTTTCGGGATGAATTCCTCATGTCCCGCACCTCTACAATTCCAAGAAAAAATAAAGATAACTTAAATAGAAAAGTATGACCTGGATCGCCCTTTGATCAAGACCGGTCAAGAGGCTTCCTCGTGTCGGTTGCATGATTTCCATTTATTGCGTGTTGTTCCAACACTGAAGAATTTTGACTTGGAGTCGAGGAGTTCTTCTTGAAGGATCGTTTCTTATTAACCAGGAGAGCTGAAATTGGATTATGTTCCTTATCTTTCAAGCTAATGCCTCTTTAGACAACCTTCATCTTGGACTTTGTGGCCTTCACTCCGGGTACCTAGGTTTGAAAGGTTGGGTTCTGATACACCACCAGCACCGTGATCAGCCCAACATCTGGGTCCGTCAACTCTTCCATCTGTTTTGATTTTCCTTCCAAATTCGCAGGTACCTGGTTCAAGCAAGCTTTCAGATGGGCATTTGAAATATCCTTCAACACAGTTCTTGACGACGACATCTGCTTCGTTTGGGGATCGCAAATAGATTTTCCAGGCATTGCCGAACCCTTCATCGCAACGTCAAGCACCTCCTTCAGCTTTGCAAGTTTCTCATCCTCCTCCGATGCAACAATCGACTTCAAGGCCTGCAGATCAGCTAGAGGCTCCGAAAGGCCTAGATTATGTTCCGGTTCCTACTGCTGTAGTGTCGAAAACATGGACCCATTATCCTTTGGTAGGGTGGGAGCATTATGTGTTTTATTTGATCGCTTACGGTTTCAGCGTTGAACCTTGAAATCATCCATTCTCCAACATCTTATTCCGTGGTAACCAGCTCTGAATCCTTTGCGTTGTTCTTAGGGCTGGACTCCTCCAGCTGGCTGTTCAAGGGCTTACATGTCTCTCTTTTATGTTCGTAGTATCCGCAGTCAAAACACACATTCTCAAGGCTTTCGTACTCGATTATGAAAACTCTATCTTCAAGCATATATTTTCCAAGCAGAGGTTTGGTGAGGTCCACCTCCACGTAGACACGTGCATAATGAAAACGTGCTCCCTCTGACGTAGCGAGATCCATCCGAACCATCCTTCCAATGAAATTACCAATATGATGTATCGCCATCGAATTAAAGTAGTGGATCGACAACTTAGGGAGCCTCACCCACATAAGAATTGACTTGATTGGTTCCTCTTTGTTGAACGACGGGGACCACTGGGATACCGTGACATAATAATCATATATCTTCCAGGGGCCCTCGAAGGCTGCTCTCGCATAATCATCTTCATTAGCGAATCTCACAAGAAAGAAGGAGTTCGGCATGTCCGAGACATGGATAGATCCAGATCGTGCCCACAAGAATTCCAAATGACGCTTCATAGCAAGGAACGAGAAGGATTTCTCAAGAACTTTAATCACTAGGGCTCTAGACCAGGGCATGTAGAGATCTTTGACTTCTTCTTTAGAGAACGGGATCATAGGGCATCTCGGGTTAGCATCCTACTCTCCTATCGTTGATTGCATAGGGAGGGGAAGATTATCCACGTTCTCCGTAACCAGCCATTGCGAGGAGCCTACTGCGCATCGATAAGAAATCTTCGCATTTGGATCATGGCCTGGAGCCTGCTTCAGAACACTATTTGGCGTTGTCAGTCCAGACATAGGTCGGACAGATCCGACACATGATTAGACGGGGCTGGAAAGTCACGAGCATGTTTCCTTGGCATCGAATCGGTATCAGGTTGGGAAGAGAACGAGAGCTATGGCAGGGAGGGTCGGGACGACTCCCCGGCGGCTCAGATTCTGGAGGCCGTGGGAGCTCAGCCAAGGTCGAAGAGGTGTCGCCGCTAGGGTTCCCGTCCAAAAAACCTGGAGCGTCTTCCATTCCGAAAAAGTTTAATATCACGTTCTAGGAATTCTTCAATCTTGGTAAAGACTTAATTTCATAGAAATGATCTGTAATTTTTATTATTAGATACTAGATTATTTTTGGCCCATTGGCCTTTTGTTTGTCGTAGCAACTCTTGAGCAGGAGTGATATAATATATTTTTATTTATTTCAATAATGAAAAGTCATATAAAATATTGATTTTGAGAATTTTTATTAGAATGATATTGTATGATAAATGTATCTATTATATAAAAACTGGTTTTATTTTTTGATGAATGGTGATATATTAGTATCAAAACAGCCGGTCAAAATACCAACACCGCTATACAAAAACAAATAGTGGTTCTGGGAATTGAACCTGACACGAATCGAACATGCAACCTTCTGATCTGGAGTAGCAAGAGAGAGAATCAAGGACAAGGCTTAAAACTTGAAAAATGCTGATGTTGAACCCAACGTGAATCAAACACGCAACCTTCTGATCTGGAGTAGCAGGAGAGAAATCAAGGAGAAGGCTTAAAACTTGAAAAAATGCTGATGTGGCAACTCCAAAATTGAGTTTCTCCATTAATGTATTTATAGATGGCGGGGGTTTGAAAAAAAGAGGTATAAGAACATCTCTGATAAGACTAAAATCACCCCCAACTCAATAGGAAAAATAGCAAATTACTAAAATTTGGATGGCTAAATTGCTAAATAGTAAGGAATTTGGCCATGATCATATGCATATGTAAAAGGAGACTCACCACTAGGGTTGTTAACAAACCAAACCGCTCGTAAGTGGCTCAGAAAAATGGCTAAAAAGCTCGCTTGAAACTTACAAACGAGCTGGCTCAATAGTAAATGAGTCGAGTCTGAGCCTACCCAGGCTCAGCTCGGTAGGCTCGCGAGCTGGCTCGTGAGTCAGCTGATTTTCTAGCTCGTTTACGGCTCTCGAGTTGGCTCGAATAATATAGCTCGCGAGCTGACCCGTTAAAGCCTCGATTTAAGAGCTCATTTAGGGCACGTGAGCTGGCTCGAAT
The DNA here is from genome assembly GCA_034768395.1 of Linum lewisii. Classification (NCBI taxonomy): domain Eukaryota; kingdom Viridiplantae; phylum Streptophyta; class Magnoliopsida; order Malpighiales; family Linaceae; genus Linum; species Linum lewisii. Next base: position 61,369,414 of record CM068297.1, on the reverse strand, counting down.
TTTATAGCTCGCGATTTGATCTGTTAAAGGCTTGATTAAAGAGCTTGTGAACCAACTCAATTATGGGCTCAATCATCCTAAGAGTTAATACGAGGTTTAAGACATGCTATACATTGTAAGATGCATTATTACATTTAGGCTAATAAGATTTAAGATTTAAAAATAAATTTTTTTGTTTAGACACTATAATTAAGCTTTAGACTCTAAAGTGAAGGTTAATCTAAGGTTCAAGGTGTAAGAATAACAGTTTGAGGTCTAAATTTGATACTTTTTTTAGTCTTTAGAGATTAAAGTTTAGAGATTTAAGGTTAAGGTTATATATGGAAATTAAGGTTAATAAGGTTTACAGTAGTGTAAGAGTAACGATTCAAGGTTTAAACTCGATATTTTAATAAGATATAGGGATTAAAATTTACAAGTAATGAATTTGGTTTATACTTTATAGATTAAAGTTTAGAGTTACTAATTAGAGTTTAGAATAAAGATAGAAGTTAAAATACGTTCATTGATTTTACGAATATTACGGTGTGAGAGTAACAGTTCACGATTTTCACTCTATGTACACAATACGTTATAAATGTTAAATAAGATTTAGGGACTATGAGTAATGAGTTTGGGTTAAGGTTTAGAGTAACTAATTAGGATTTAGTAAAATGGTTTAGGCTAAGGTTCACAGATTTTTTTAAAAAAGTTCTCTATGGTTTTCTCTTGTTTGAAAGGCTTCTGCTTATGATCAAAATTTCGGCGCCGCCGAAAACAAGGACTCAGCCCTTGCCAGTTAAGGTGGTCAAGCGGGCGTATGGAGGATCTTGCGGGGGGTCAGCATGCGAAGGCTCAATCGTTAGAAACTGTTCCACCGACGTCTCCGGTGTGGGGGAATTCTTATAAGGATAAGGTGTTCGATGGTTGGGGATCGAAGTCAGGCGATTTTAATATGCTTTTTTCAGATGAGTCTGATGTTGATGATGATGAGGATGATCCGAGATGCCCAACCATCCGAATTCTGGTTGAAGAAAAGAGAAGGGTTCGTAGGAAGTTTGAAAACGCTATCATTGTTAGTAATCTTGGTAAATGCTTTGTGTTTCCTTTCATGAGTCGTAAACTTCCTCAACTTTTGGGCGAAGAAGGGTTGTGTTCAAGTTTCTGATGTCGGTTGGGGTTACTATGTGGTCAAGTTTGAGACCGTTGGAGATTATGAATGAGCTATGTTCGGTGGCCCTTGGATGGTTGAGGATCATTATGTGGTTAATCAGGATTGGAGATCGTATTTCCAACCAGAGGATTCCCCGATTATTACTTTAAGAGTGTGAGTGTGACTACCTGGCATTCCGTTAGAATACTTTGATGCTGCCATCCTCACTATCATTGGTAATATGATCGATAAGACGGTTAAGCTTGATCTTACTACCTTGGAGGATCTCGGGGTAATTTTGCCCGCATCTGTGTTGAGATGGATCTCTCTAACCCTCTGTTCTTGAAGTATCGCCTGCGAAAGAGGGTTCGTCGTATCGAGTATGAGGGTTTGCATACCATCAGCTATTCTTGTGGGTGTTATGGTCATGTCTAGGAGTCTTGTCAGTCAAAAGATGAGGATGAGATAGCGATGGATTCTGAAGTTTTGGTTGTGAATCCAATCTTTCAGAACCAAAGTTTTGAGGATATTCGTCCGGAGGTTGAAAAAGATTTCGGTCCTTGGATGAAGGTGTCTCGTTCCAATCGCAAGGGCAAAAAACCTACCACGACTTCTTCTTTGTCGGCGTCTGCTTCTCCGACAATTGTTCCTCCGGCAGTGGACAAGTCTATTCGGGGTAACAAATTTAATGTTCTGTCTAGTGAGGATTCTTTGGATCAAGATTCGGAGGCGTTAAATCAAGAGAAGGAGGTGATTGTGGGGATTGACGAGGAGGATCCACCGGAGGCTGTTAAGGAAAGTTGTGCTATTAATATGGAAACTCTTGATGCTGAGGTTCAATTAGATTTAACAGCTAAGGAGGTGTCTGTTACAAGTTCCAGTGTTGGACCGAAAGCCCAGACAAAGACTTAAGGGAGTGGGGCTCCAAGGAGAGTGGATTTTTTAAGCTGGAGAAATCTGGCCCTTCTGCCCCTAAGGCTGTCTCCAATGGTAGGATTAAAAGAGAGACCAAATTAAAATGGACTCCTAAAACTTAAATGCATGCTCCAACAATGGAATTAAATGAGAGGCCAAAATGAGAAAGAGAATTAAATAAGGGATTAGGAGGGAATTATTGCCTCTTTGGAATGGGCGGCTAAAATTAAAGTGGGAAGGTGCAGAAAAAGAGGCAGCCCCACCCTCCTCTCATGTGCTGCCACGTGTAACCTCTTTTTCTGCATTTCCTTTATTTTATCTTATGTTTAAATCTGAATTTCATTTAATTTCGGCTGAGTTTTATCGTCCGCTCCTATTTCGATGAGATTTTAAATACAAATAACGGCTATAAACATGAATATCGAATAACGGCTATAAACGTTGAATTTCAAACATCTGAAGTTCTTCATACTCACACTATTCAGATGATGAGTGTGTTTAAAGTTGAGGAACTCATGACAATTTTTTTAAGAGTTGTATGAAAGTAATGGGAGTTATGAGTTTTTCTAATCTGAACCTTGTATTTTATAGCCAATTAAGTTGGATGTATATAACCGATAAGTGGTTTGAGTTGCTCCAATGATTGAGTGGTTTGAGTTGCCCTAATTATGAGTAGTGTGACTCTATGTTACTATTGCTGCCATTTCCAAATGTGATGTGAATCATCATGAAACACTATTTGAGCAAGTTGGCAAACACAAATGGGCACATAATCCAAATGTGATGTGAACCATCACTGAACCATTGCCGACATCACAAAATATTTTACGAAGTGGAAAAAAAAGTATCTAAAAAATTACTCAAATTTTATCGAAATTTCATCTCGAATTATCATACAAACCTATAAAAAAAACTAAGTAAAAAACTTTAATTTGATTCTTCATAAGTTAGATTTATTAAAATGACAACAGAAAATTATAAGTCTAGTTCATTTTAGCTCTTGCCATGGTTGTAGCAATTGCAGTTTTCGAGAAGATTAGGGGGCCATATTTCGAAATGAGACTTTAACATTTAGCCTCTCGGTTGGAGTTAGCCTAAAGGCCCAATCACTAGTGGTTCTAAAAACGTGGATCAGGGAAAGGGATCTGAGCCTGCTGAATAGATGGGCTCTATGGGCTCTGCTTCATTTAAAGGAGTTATTTAGGCTTTTAAGGAGAATGGGCCGAGCCTTCCTTAAAAAGTCTCTCCCAGGCTGCCTCAGGCCCAACTCCTTCTGTTTCTTTAATTGCTAAAGATTCGGCCCAGCTTCACATACTGCCTGATCCTTGATCTAATTTTCAGCAACTTAATCCAATGCCAAGAGCCAACTGTCGGCTTGATCTCCCAAAAATCTCCCCCTTTAGCATATATTTATCAATCCAGGGCACCCAGAGTGAACCTGCTTTTAACAGCAAGCTCCAAATATGTCGAATAACATTTGCACAGTTGCAGCTTCTCATGTCTCGGAGCTCAACACCCCCTCTTGCTTAGGGAGAGCTATAAACTTCCAAGCCACCTTGGCTTTACAAGCTCCTTCCAGTTTCCCCCAGAGAAAAGCACTGCAAATCCTCTCAACCTCCTTAATAATCCTAGAAGGCAACACAAAGTGAGACATCCAATATTGCAACTTTCCTCCAATAACAGAGTCAATCAACTGACATTTGCCAACATAAGAAAGTTTTCTAGCTCGCCAATCAGTTAGCTCGCCAATCAATTACTCTACACTACAAGAAACAGGGTCCGTTGTGGGGGTTCCATTGTAGGGGTTTACTAACTGCTACAAAGGATTCTGAAAACGGGTCGTTTGTAGGGGTTATTAAAAACCGCTATAACGAAAACCGCTACAAAGGCATTTAATCGCTACAACGGACATTTTAGATCTACGGTCCAGATTTGTTCCATTTAATGACTAATAAAATAATCCCAAAATCATTTCTCCTCTTCTATTGGTTCTTTTAACTTCACACGGATCAAAGAAGCACAACCATTAGATTTAAATCAAACAAACACACTCTGTCGGTGGTCACAACCATTAAATTTTAAAAACACTCTCTCCTCACATTTTCTTCTCTCTTTTTCTTCTAAAATTAATGAGACACAAAACCTAATTGTTCATATTGCTGCCGCCTCCTCAAAGCCCCTCTCTCTGTTCATATTCTTCACCGGCATCCCTCCGCCGACAGTCGGCCACTCCTCTTCCGACACCACCATTGTCATCTCTTTCCTCTTAACCCTAATTCAATCCATCCCTCCCTTCCCCAATCCAAAGAAACAAATGAAAGAAGACCTCGTGTTCACCATGAAAGAAGACCTCGTGTTCTTCAGAATGCATGAAGTCGGTCCTCTGTCCTAAGGGAAGTTTGAAGCTGTTCATGGAGAAGGGAGATTGAGATGCAGAGGTTGCAAGTGAAAGGAAACTCAACAAGTGCGGTAGTGCGAGTTCTATTTCTACATTTTTTTATGGTTCGGGTTGCTCTATTTTTACCACTGTCGGTGGCTTACTCAGCATGTCGTCGGACGAGGAGGCGACGGGATGGCGGTTGAAGTTGGTGACGTAGGTGGAAGATAGGCAAATTTGGGTGTTGATTATTGTGTTCAGGGGAGGAGAGTTATCAATAGATTTAATTTTTTATTTTTGTAACATTCTTTTTCTTTTACGTTTCACAATTTATGATGTGAAATTGTAAAATAATTAATGTATTGTAAACACTGTTAGAGTTTGTTAAAGATTATAAGTTAAATTCAAAGCAAATTCTAAACTAACATAGATATATAGTTTGTTGAAACAAAATTTAAAACAGAAAAGGCTTAATTTAAATTAAATTTGGGTTGAAATCATTTTTTAAATTATTAATACGGTTGTAGTGGTTTTGGCAAACTCATAACCCCTACAACTGTAATAAATTAATTCAATATTCATTTTTTGGTGTTAAATCTGGATCGTAGATCAACTGACGGTAGTAAGGGTTAAAACCGATACAACGGAACCGCTACAACCATATATCCCGTTGTAGCGGTTCCTTAACCCCTACAACTGGCCGTTTAAACCGGACGATTTACCAGCGGTTGTGAATAACCGCTATAAGGACCGTTGTAGGGGTTATAACCCCTACCGGTGTCGATCCATAACCCCTACAACGGACACAGTTTCTTGTAGTGCTAGCAGCTATTCTATCCAACAAACTTTTGCAATCACACTTTCTCAACTTAACATAGGTTAGAGGAACCCTAAGGTATCTGAAGGGAAGACTCCCTTTCATGAACCCTGAAGTAGTTACCAACCCATCAGCCTCCTCACTAGTCACCCCTGCTGTGTAAATATTACTTTTCTTATGGTTAAAATACAGCCCTGAACACCTATGGAACTTTCTCAACACCTCTTGTACCTCTGTAACAGCTACCATATTGGCTTTAGTGAACACCAACAAGTCATCTGCAAAGTTTACATGAGTAAGCTGGACTCCTTTACATTGGGGGTGGAACTGGAATTTTCTCTCAACAATAGCCTGGTCAAAGAGACAGCTCAATATCTCCATAGATATAACAAAGAGGCATGGGGAAATGGGGTCCCCCTGCCTCAAACCTCTTTGCTGAAATACCCTTTGAAGTCCCATGACGTAAAAATAACATAGTTAACAAGCATCACACAATCAATGTAAGTCTTAGGGAAATTCATGGCATCCAAAGTAGCAACAACAAAGTCCCATTCCACTGAATCAAAAGCCTTCATTAAATAAATCTTCATAGCACACATTGGGGATATACCAGACTTATTATAAGTTCTAAGAAGCTCATGAGCAAGTAGAATTCCATCCCAATAGAATGACCTTTTATAAAGGTTGTTTGAGCTGAACTAATCAGAGAAGGAAGAACACTCTACAGCCTATTAGCAAGAACTTTAGACACAACTTTATAGACAACATTGCAGCAAGCAATCGTCTATAGTTCTTCATATTTGTTGCGTTGAACTTTTTGGGAATTAGAGTAAGGAGAGTAGAATTCACATACCCTGGCATTTTGCTATCACTAAAGAATCTCATGACAGCTGCTATCAAATCGTCCTTCACAATCCCTCAGCTATGTTTGAAGAATAAAACACTATAGCCATCAGGCCCTGGTGCCTTGCCATCAACAATACTCAAGAGGGCCTTTCTTATCTCAGACTCAGTAACTGTGGTCACCAAGGCGTCCCTTTGCTCATCATTCAACTTCCTTTGAATTACTGCAGGAATAATATCAACCTCCACATTTGTCTTCTAGCCTAACAACCCTTCATAGAAGCTCACATCAATTGTAGCAATGTCCTCAAAACCTTCTTTCATAATACCATCTTTGTCACTTATCTATCTGATGGTATTTTTCACTTATCAGTCTGATGGTATTTGTCACTTGTCTCGACTTTGCATAGTTAAAGAAAAAGGATGTATTATTATCCCCCAAGAGAAATCCAATTTACTTTGGCATTTTGTTGAAAAATACTCTCCTCGTCCCGTTTGAGCTGTTGTAACTCATTAGCACAAATCTTAGATCTAATTAGACCTGCTGGCATGGAATGGTTATAAATGTCTTCCTTCAGCAATAGAAGCTCATTTTCCTTTGCTCTAACTCTGTCATATATATTAGTGTAGCTTCCATCATTCAACTTTTTGAGCCCAACCTTCAAGTCCCTCATCTTCTTATAGAGGCAATAGAAACTATTCCCTCTAATTCTCCTCCTCCAGACACCCTAAACAATCTGGTTATAATCCTTGTGTTTAGTCCAACAGGCAAAGAACTTAAAACCTTTTGGGTGAGAAACTCTATCAAAATCAGTGTCCATCTAAACTGCACAGTGATCCGACTCACTAATTGGGATGATCATAACCTTACTACCAGGTAGTTTAGTTTGCCAAGCTATATTGATAAAAGATCTATCTAGCTTTCGAGCCACCAGACCGTCCTCTCTATTATTCATCCATGTAAAAGTTGGCCCATGAGAAGAGTGATCCAATAGTTCACAGTCTCTAACACAACCACGAAAATCCTCCATGCTTTCAAAAGAAGAGGGAATAGTAGAAGCCTCATCCAGACTAAGGAAAGCATTGAAATCACCAGTTACCATCCAAGGCTCACTATCTTGTTTCAAATCCTTCAACTTTGCATAAAGCCTCTTCTCCCATTTACATCATTTGCAGCATAAACAAACGTTCAAAACATAACACTAGGCAAATCAATACTAATGTGCACAAACTGATCACCCACATCCAAAACACAATCTGGGATATCCTTTTTCCAAATCAGTCAAACTTTACCATGATCACCATCAAAAGCAAAAATCCCAACCCAACTAGGGAATCTCTCCGCAAACAAATCATGAGTTTTGTTAAAACGAACACGAGGCTCCATCACTGCTAAAATATCTATATTGTATTGTTAAATATAACTAACTACGACATTATATTTACTTCTCTTGCTAAACCCTCTAGTATTCCAGGTCCAGATTTTCATATTTGAATGGTTTTGTGCCTGGTCTTCACACCAGAGTAGACATACCCCTGTTTCTGACTAGCAGCTCTGTTGAAATGGAAATAATCCTTCAGCTGAACTTTCCTACCACTTGGTTCAGGTTGAATGTAATCCTCCTCTACATCAGAGGTAACATCTTACACCTGAACATGATTAAACACATAGGGCTCAGGTGATTAACCTGTTGAGTAGGCGTCTCCTCCACTTCCAAAGAAGTTTTGTCAACATTGCCTACTCCCCCTCCAGTCCCCTGTTCAAAATTTCTCCCAACTGGTGGCCTAGTCCTTTCCAAAGAAGAGGCTAAGTCATTGCCAGAGGAAATAACTTGAACAAGTAAAGAGGTGGACTGAGGAACCTGATGCGCAATACTAGACTCTACAACATTCTTATCTACCTCCAAGCTTACTTTCTTTTTAGACTTCTTCTTTTTCTTCTTTTTTGCAGCAGCTACATCACTAGAGCTTGCAGATGAGGTTTCCTTCTCATCCGCAACTATAATTTGGAGGCCAATGGGGGTAGCAGGTGTGGTCATTCTCTTCTGGGAAGGCTGAACCACATTGCCTGAATCCCCATCAGCAGTAGGGGGTCTTGAGTTGCTTGGACAACTTTCACCTTCCATATTTTTGTACCTGGTTTTCCATATTCCCTTGCCTTAGGCTGAATAATCTGAATCTCATACCTCTCATCTTCACTTAGGTCAATCAAAATTTTTGCAGGGCATGGCACTGCCCTATCTCTGAGTAGACATACACGAACAATTACCCCTGTTAGACATAGTATGCAAATAGAAAGGAAGAACACAACACGAGATTAAGGAGGTTCACTAACGATATGTTAGCTACTCCACGGACGGAAGAGAGAAATCTTATTATCTCAGAGAGGAAGAAGAACAAGGGAAGAGAATACAATCACAGCCGCCACATTAGGGCTTTATAAATAGGATATTAGGCTAACTAGGGCAAGATTTGATATAACCCTAATTTACCATAATAACCCTGTACATAACCAACAGCCCCCCTAAAATTGATGGTGGCTACGCGACATCAATTTGTCAGACAGAAACTAGTGTCTACTGGTAGGGACGGACTTCGTCAAGAGATCCGCAATTTGGTCTTCCGAGGTAATATAAAATAGTCAAATAGTGTCATCATGCACCAAATCCCGAATGTAATGTATGTGGGTCTCAATATGTTTGGTACGGTCATGGAGCACCAGATTAGCAGCAATTTGTATTGCACTCGTGTTATCACCAAACAAGTGGACCGAAGTGGGAATTGAGACACCAAAGTCAACAAGTAACCGAATTAGCCAAACCACTTTCGAGCAAACATCTGACGTAGAACGATACTCTGCTTCCGTCGAGGATTTAGAGACCTTATCCTGCTTCTTGCACTACCAATAAATAAAGGCACCCCCAAACGCCACACACCAACCAGATGTGGGACGCCTCGTATCGACACACCCTGCATAGTCAGCATCAGCATATGCTGAAATGTGAGTATCACCCCCAACGGGGAAAACAATCCAAGCTCGCAAGTTCCTTGAAGGTAACGAAGTATCCGAAACACAGCGACTTGATGAGCCATCCGAGGAGACGCCATGAACTGACTTACCACCTAAACCGCATATGCCAGATCATGACGAGTAGACGTGAGATATATAAGGCTACCAACCAGCTTGCGATAGAGAGTGGGGTCCTGAACTGGATTACCATCATTTTTGCTTAATTTGAGGTTGAGTTCTATAGGAGTTGGCGCAGGTTTGCAATCTGTCATATGAGCCATGTCAAGAAGGTCCTCAATGTATTTCTTTTGGGTCATAATAATTCCCTTCGACGATCGCGAAACCTGAAGTCCGAGGAAATAAGATAAATCACCTAATTCCTTGAGCTTGAAGCGAGGGCTAAGGACCTTACGAATGTCAGAGATCCCAATATCATATGTTCCTGTCAAAATCATATCATCCACGTGAAGCAAAAGAATCGTAATGTCGCGAGAGGTAGACTAAATAAAGAGAGAGGGATCATTCTTGCTTTGAGTGAAGCCAGCCGCCAGAATAAGAGTTTGAAAAGTCTCAAACCATGCATGTGGAACCTGCTTTAAACCATAAAGAGATCGGTGAAGAAGACAAACTGTATCGGGTTTCTCAAACCCGGGAGGACAATCCATGTAAACTGTTTCTTTCAACAATCCATTGAGGAAGGCATTCTTAACATCCAGTTGGTATATAGGCCAAGACTTTTGTGCCGTAACAGCAAGTAGCACACGAACACTTTGCATCTTGGCTACAGGAGCAAACGTCTCATCGTAATCAATCCCATATTCTTGACGAAAACCCTGAGCAATTAAACGAGCTTTGTATCACTCCAAAGTCCCATCAGGATTAAACTTTGCAGTATAAACCCATTTGGGGCCAATGACCGGTGCGGAAGTCAGACGAGGAACCAAACTCCACGTGTTATTTTCAGCCAACGCAGCTAGCTCTTCCTGCATTGCTAGAGTCCAGTTAGAATCACGAGCTGCTTGTTTATAAGTACTGGGTACCGAAACCGCGGTGGTAGCAAAAGATATGTAATCAGTGTAACGGGTGGGTGGAACCCCTTGATTGACACGAGAGGATCAACGAGGAGGGATAGGTGGTGACGTGGGTGTTTCGGAATGAGTGGGAGGAGTGTTGTGGTCTGAAGGAGATTGAGGGAAAGGTGTCGTTGGATTAATGGGAGTAGAAGGTGGGGAAAAGGAACATGAGTGTAAGGGGAGTTGGTGACGTGGATGGATCAGAGACATTAGTGGTAGGAAGGGAAGTTGGATATATTGCAGTTTGGTCATCGAAGAAGTTTGGCAGGAATGGTGGAGGATTAGTTGAGGGTGATGGTGTGGGAGATGACGTATGATAATATAGGGAGTGTTCTAGGAAGATGACATGATATGCTGTATAAATGCGGTGAAGAAGAGGATCATAACATAGATAACCTTTGTGATGATCTGTGTACCCAATAAATACGCAACGAATAGTCTTTACAGCCAATTTAGTCCTGTCTTTCTTAGGTAAGAGCACAAAGCACGTGCACCCAAAGACTTGGAGCTGAGAATAGTCAGGTTGCCGTCCATGTAAGGCCTCAAATGGAGACTTATCACCTAGCACGGGAGTCGGTTGACGGTTGATTAAGTGAACAACCATGCGAACCATCTCAACCCAAAAAGTAGATGGTACTCGAGATTCAAGCAACAATGCTCGGGTAAGATCAGAACATGATGATGCTTCCGTTTTACTAAACCATTTTGTTCAGAAACCCCTGGACAAGATTGCTGAAATATAATTATCACGGAAATACTGATGTAGAGCATGGGAGGTGAACTTACCTCCTGGATCCTAACAGAATCCCTTGACAAGTCAGTCAAACTGTGTGCGAATCATAGTGACGAACTCCTTGAGAACTTGAGTGAGCTCAGACTTCAACCGAAGAAAATAAACCCAAGCATAACACGTTTTATGATCAATAAAGAGAACAAAGTATCAAAATCCCAACCGAGAAGTTATTGGACTCGGACCCCACACATCTGTATGAATCAAAGTGAAACGTAGAGCAACCGTCTTTGCCTCAATACAATGCAAGCAATCAGGAACTGAAAATTGTTTCAAAGTATTATCAACTGGTGATAAACATTTCCGAAACATTGACAAAAGTCTACTAGAATTTGGATGCCCTAACCGATTGTGCCACAAATACCACAATTGTTCTTAACTCAATTTAACCAAGTAACTAGCAGAATTATAAGTAACCGAATGATCCAAAGAATTCCCATCTCCACGTGAGGCTTCATCCACACTACTGGATAGCACCTCCAAGTGATAGTTTCGACCATGCTTACTCCCCCGACCCAGGTTCCTCTTGGTCATTGGATCATGTATCACACAACCAGAATGACCAAATAGAACAATACACCCAGAATCAATCAGTTGCCCACCGGAAACAAGGTTGGGAACTAAATGTGGCATGTGAAGAGTAGATGGCAGAGTAATATTAGTAGTTTGAACAGTCCCAATCCCGTGACAGATAATCGTTGACCATTTGCCACCTCAACCGAATAATTAGGTATAGGAGTATATGTACTAAACAGAGATGTGTTACTAGACATGTGATTGAAGGCGGCAGAGTCTATAAACCATGGATGAGAGGAGTTACCTGAAATACGAAGAGTAGCAAATGCAGAGTTCAAGGCTTGCGGAAGAAGACGAGCCAACTCAGACTAAACTAGATGAGATAAATCGGTGGAGGCGTCCACATTCGAGACAGAGGAACCAACATTAGACCCCAAAGATAAGGATTCCTGAACGGCGTAACCCGCGGGTCCACAACTAGCATTATTCCCATTATTCCCACGTTTCCTCGAACTCGACATTCGGAAATAATATGTCCTGTTCATTTACAGTAATTGCAGGTGTTACTTTTACGGCACAATGCTATTGGGTGTCTTGTTTCTTGACAGAAGTTGCATTTTATATTTGTGTTGATGATGCCAGAGGAGTTCACAGTACCTGTGTTGGTGGTCATGGGAGACAATGCTGAGGAGGAATAATTTTTGGAGAAGAATTGAGGACGCATCCTTCCGGCATCGAACGCAGATCCAACAGTAGTAGAGGAAGGAGATCGACCATCAAGTTGGGCTTGAGTGAGAAAGCGAGTCTCGGCTCGAAGAAGCTCTCCAAGAATAGTATCCATGTCCATATTTCCATCCTTGATCAGCTTAGAACAAACCTGTTCAAACTCGGGCCGGAGACGCATAAGGAAATGAAGACTCCTGCTGCGTTGTCGCTCTAGCAACATATCTTGATTAACCGTAGCAGCCGTGGTGAGCGAGGTCAAAATTAGGTCAATTTCGGTCCAGAGATTTGTGGCAGCGAGAAAATATTCATTGATGCTCGACTCTCCTTGTACGAGATTAGCCAAAGCGTATTCCAGGTCAAAGAACCTGCTTGTATTGACGTGAGAGTATGACTTTCAAATGTGAGACCAAGCCGCCACATCCGATGGAAAGGAACGAAGCGTGAGAGCGATGGTTGGTTCAACCGAGTGAATGAGATACGAGAGCACCCTTACATTGTTGATTACCCAGGTTTGCTTCTCCATAAGAGGATCAGCCACAGTTGCAGTATCACCGACAACAACCTTGGCAGCGTCAGGAATAGCTGCACCAGAGGAGGAGGATTTCGTAGATGACAGAGAAGACGGAGGCAAGCTGGTGCCGTCAAGGTATGACGTCAATCCTTTGCCATCTATAATGGTTCGGAATGAAAATTCCCACAAAGCATAGTTCTTGCCATTGAATTGGATTCCCACAGAATCGGAGGACGATTGAATCTCAGGCTCTGATACCATGTTAGCCATAGTATGCAAATAGAAAGGAAGAACACAACACGAGATTAACGTGGTTCACTAACGGTATGTTAGCTACTTCACGGACGGGAGAGAGAACTCTTATTAACTCGGAGAGGAATAAGAAGAAGGGAAGAGAATACAATCACAGCCGCCACATTAGGGCTTTATAAATAGGATATTAGGCTAACTAGGGTAAGATTAGATATAACCCTAATTTACCATAATAACCCTGTACATAACCCGCTAACAATCCCATCTCTAACAAACTTATTCAACGGTTTACCAATCTTACTTGCCAACCAGCTAATACCTTCATTTGTGATTACATCTAGCGGCACTCCTTGAAGCTCAATCCACTCAGGTGTTGCTCTAGGAGAGAAATCAATGGGTTGGATTCCCTTCTCCCATTTCCTTAAAATCATAGTTGTGTTGTGTACGATCGCCCCAGCACCCAGGTGTAGAGCTGCTCTGAGCAATATTCTATCAAGTAGAAATTGGCAGCCAAACTCGAAATAACAACGGGCCCCTCATAACCCCATAGACGCCTAGCCATACTTGTGAACACACAGAATGGTGGGGGTGCACCCATGAATTGAGCAACTACCGCTGATCGAAGCCTCACAATCCCCTCTTCAATTACAGCATCTGGAATTCGTAGGACATCATCCACAATCCCAAAAGGAAAATTCATCGAAGTAGGATGGGGTAAAAAGAGCAATTTACAGTGTACGTGCTATTTGTTAATTGAAGCTAACCTGCCAAACTCTGTTGTTTTACAAGTTATCGAGATGACACCCCCTAAGGCTTTTCTGGGCAGGGACGAGATGGTTTGGGGTCTTGAAAATAGCAAGAGATTTTCTATCACAATCGCGTATATATGCTCTTAAAGGATGTCCATAATGACATCCTAAACCTTAAAGCATATTCGCTGTTATTGGATTTTTGAGAGTTGATCAGCAGAAGTTGAAAGGTGTCGATCTCGCATGTTTACCATAAGGCTAATTATGTCGCGAATTACTTGACTAACTTAGGCCATAGCCTTAGTGTCAACACACATTTCTTTCACTCGCGAGAAAAAGGTTGTCTCATTGGCTTCGTTATGATTTGATTGAAGTCTATTTACCGCGTTTGGTTTCTAATAATACTTAAATGGTTTCCCCCTTAATCCTTTGACCAAAAATAAATGAAAAGGCGTGTAGTTTTTTTTGTTTGAAGCAAATCTCGATACAGAACTGAAAGAGTATGAAACGGAAAAACAATTACAGTAACAATAATAACTAATATGTAATAACTAAATGAGTCGGTAACCGACGACGACGGAGGATCCGATTGCTATTCAGATCGATCACACCCTCCTTCCTTCCTTCCTTCCTTCCTTCTTCCTTCTTCACCTTCTCTTCTTATCTATACTACAGTGAATAGTCCTCTCATTCTCAGTTTCTTTCTGCCCAACAATAGATTTGACTTCAACTTCAAACTAGAAAATGTTGTAACTAAAGCATACCCTCTCTCTCTTTTCCCCACATCTATCTGTCTACCTATCCCTCCGAAATAGCAAGAATCAGATTCTTACCCTTTTCCGATTAACTTCTCAGTACCTGCCCTTGTGTTTCTGCTGCATCCAATTTGTAGCTTTTATTCCGTCAAGGTAATACATCTAAGCTTCTGGTCGGCGGTTATGAAAATCGCTCTGGGTCTCGTTTGATTGTTATGATATTTGTTGGGTAGTACCTAGGTTCGGTTATCTCGTTGGTTGGTTAGTTAGTATTGTTGTTCTGTTTGCAAGTCGTTGACACCATCTCATATGGGTTCGTTCAGGGTTTGTTTTTTAATGCCTTACTTAAGGGGACATTGGGGTTTTGAGAGATCTGCTCCTATGCCACTTCCTCTTCTTTCAGTGGTTGGTTTCGTTTTGTGGTATTCATATTTATCATTGCTTGGAATCCGGCTTGTTTCAGCATAATTTTCTTTTTCTGTTCTTTGTTCGTAATGTAATCACTGGTTTTCTTCTTCTTTGCAGTGCATTGATTTGTGAACCTGGCTACCACTCCTTGATTCATGGACCAGTCAATGAACAGCTGCTTATAATTCAACGACATGGATCACAGCTTGCCAATATCAGGAACTCCAGCACAACATCTTGAAGTAAGTTGCTCTGATTTTAATGGCTAAATAAATGTAAACACTTGTTGTCAATGGCAGAACTGGGGTCACAGCCCAGGGTTCTCCGGTCTCAGAGCTATGACATCCTACATAAACTTCGCGAAATTGAATTTGAAATCCAGTGTTTTAATATTACTTGACATTTAGACTTGCAATATCATCCAGCCTCTAACCATCCTGGTTCCGCAGATGGCCTCACTAATGAGAAATGGGTCTGACGAGTTTGAGGATGAGAACCTTTCCCCCTCTAACAAGATACCTCAGAAGATGCGAGTTAGTCATATATCTGAGATTGAGTTACCAGCTGATGGGTTGTCAGCTACCAGTAGTATGATGAGTCGAAATAGTATATCGAAGAGCATAAAGATTGTAGTTTTCTCTACCAAACTCAACTTGCTCGTCCCTTTTGGGCCACTTGCAATCCTAGTGCACGTATTCAGTGGTCATAATGTGAGTTTTGATTTTTTACTTAATTGGTTATTGACATCGCCCGTGTCTTTGCTAATTCTTAGATTTTATTACAGGGATGGGTTTTCTTTCTATGCTTATTAGGGATTACACCCCTTGCCGAGCGTTTAGGCTATGCAACAGAGTAAGATTTTGTGCTTCATCCATTTCACATTTGAACCTCATTATTACATTTTGGTGTCTAATATCTCGCTTGGTGTTTCTCTGATAGGCAGCTGGCTTTCTACACCGGACCTACAAGTATGTAATATTGACTTCATTTTTTTTCTTCATATTGCCCCAAAATATGCCATTATCAATAGTCCTTCTGATGCATTGACTCACTTCATGCAGTTGGAGGCCTCCTAAATGCCACCTTTGGAAATGCAACAGAACTAATCATTGCTATCTATGCTTTGAGAAATGGGATGACAAGGGTTGTGCAGCTCTCGTTATTAGGGTCTATATTGTCCAACATGTTACTAGTACTTGGATGTGCATTCTTTGCCGGTGGACTGGTGTTTTATAGAAAGGAACAAGTGTTTGACAAGGTATATTCAGACTCTTTTCAAGTTTTTCTGAGATTTCCCCTCTTCAGCGATTGGTGGTTCCTCTGCTGAACTAAACTGGCTGTGCAGGCAAGTGCTATCGTGAATTCAGGATTGCTGTTGATGGCAGTCATGGGTCTTCTCTTTCCAGCTGTCCTACATTATACTCACACGGAAGTGCATTATGGGAAGTCAGAACTGGCACTTTCAAGATTCAGTAGCTGCATTATGCTTATAGCTTATGCTGCTTATCTCTTCTTCCAGTTAAATACTAAAAGGGATCCTTACATTCCTCTTACTGAGGTTGGTTACATTGCAACTCAAGCCTTTTTATTATACGTCCCATTTAGCTTATGACAAACTGTTCATGTAAAAATTCAGGAAGCTAACCAGAGTACGGAGGCCTCTGATGATGATGATGATGAAGCCCCAGAGATCTCTAAATTCGAATCAATAGTTTGGCTTTCGATAATGACTGCTTGGATTTCTATCTTATCGGAATATTTAGTTGATGCGATCGAGGTACATAAACTTTACCGTACTAGTACTTCTTCCTTGACTAATTGAATTTCACCTTTGGTTTGTTGTTATTGGGTACTTATCTCTATCTATACAGTTGGTGGTTTGTGTCAAAGTAGATGATAATTATATCTAGAAGGTTATACAAGTAGTACCTAAACCTTACTATCTTTTGTGATGATTGCTTCCCAGGGAGCATCTCATGCATGGAACATTCCTATTGCCTTCATTGGAGTAATCTTGCTCCCAATTGTCGGGAATGCAGCAGAACACGCTAGTGCTATTATGTTTGCAATGAAAGACAAACTTGTAATTATCTTTCTTCCTTTTATTCTCTCAACAACTATAACGATTTTAGTTTGTTCACAGATATGGTTTTGTACTCTTCTGCAGGATATATCTTTGGGCGTGGCAATAGGTTCATCAACTCAGATATCTATGTTTGGGGTTAGTGCTAATTCTATACATCTCTAATAAGATAAAATGACGATTTGATTCTAGATTTAGACATCTGAGAACATATTTCTTTTGATGTTCTTGACAACAGATTCCGTTTTGTGTGGTTGTTGGATGGATAATGGGAGAACCCATGGACTTAAACTTCCAACTTTTTGAAACGGCAACGCTCTTCATAACTGTTATTGTGGTGGCCTTCTTCCTCCAGGTTGTTCTTTCTTTAGTGTACTGTACACACGCTGCTCTACCTAATCAAGTGCAAATGTAGGCACTTGTATTTATCACAAAAAGGCTGCAATTTTGATGAAACATTATGTGGTATCTATTAACGCAGGAAGGAACTGCAAATTACTTTAAAGGGCTGATGTTGATTCTCTGCTACGTAATTGTGGCTGCAAGTTTCTTCGTGCATGAAGATCCTTCTTCTGAAAGTCAGTTACCTGGTGGTGGTAATATTCTGAATTGAGGCTAAACCCTTGGATTATGGTTGAACTGTTAATGAATATGGAAATGCAACTTTGCAGATGGAAGCCCAAAGACGTAAGGGAAGGAAGTATCTGAAAGAGGGGCGTTGTGTATATATTTGTAACCTAACACGGAATCTATAAGAATTTTGTACTTGCTATTTCACATTTGCCTTTTGCCAATTAGGTTAATTTGTTTGGCTTCTTCCAGCTAAAAAGAACTCTCTCCGATCAATCATGGCTGCTTCCGCTGCTGCATCTGTTCTTTTTTTTTTTTTCCCCTACTCCTTTGCTTCTTTTTCTCCTCCGCCACTTTTGCAGATTGGTGGATTCGGTAATGGGGCGGGAGAAGATAGACCCTGTTCCATGGCGTTAGAGAACTGGAGTTTCAAGAACAGTAGGTGGTTCCTTTGGACGAGACTGTGTGGTTGTTTGGTGGTATCGCTGATATTTAATTTTGTGGATCGCACTAGGTTCGGAGTCGTGTTCTTGTCTTGTGGATTGCGGTGCCAAGTATTGAATTGTGACCATTTTTGTGACTTCAATGGGACAAAGAATATGCCTTTGTTGAGCTTCATGTCGACTCTCTGTCTTCCTTGTACTTTTGAATCCTCCTATCCCTTTGTACGTAATCTTAAGAATGACTATTTTCGTCTGATTTCCATATCCGTAATTGAGAGTCTGTTTTGCTTCTTTTCCTCCGTTAGGGAATGGATGTTTACCTCTTTTTCTTATTCCTCACGGATATCAAATATTATTAGAAAGTTCATCAATATATTAAAAAATTCTCTGACTTTTGAGGCCCGATGACAAGCTTGTCGATTTTGTTTTGACATTTTAATCCAAAGTCCGTGATGGGTGTTGTTTTCAGAGAGGGTAAACGATTACTTTGTTTCATTACAGTGACGACTATGTGTTCGCTGATGCTATGAATCTTTCAACTGTCTGGTTAATGGTGATCACATTCATTATATTTGAAATCATGACAATTAATTGGGGAACTCTTGTTTTGGACGCAATCCTTTCCCTCATTCCTTGGAAACAAATGTAGATTGTTCTTAACTTCCTGGTAATGGTATAAATCAATTACTTTTGATTCAATTGTCTGGTTAATTTCTTTCTCTAAATATTGAAATTCTTCTTTTAGGTGCTATTTTCTCCGGAAAATGCTCTCAACTTTTTTTTTCTCTCTTCCTTCTTTTCCTTTTTCGCGTCTTTTCATTTTGTGAGTGCATCTTTCTTGAATCGAGTGTTCTTGATTTTAAAGGTCTCCGCCGGCGGTTGTTCGCGACTCCGACGTGGTGGGCGCTCCTCGCCGCCACTACTTTTCCTTTATTTCTTCTTCCTTAGTGATTCTTGATGAATTCTGAGGATGGGAGACAAAGTTGTGGGGGCGTGATGGAGTATAAGCCCTGAAGGTAGAACTCCTATCTGCGAAGGAAGGGTAGAGCTTAAAGCTGTTCGTTTCTCGAGGGTCAGGAGCGGTATAAGAGGTCTAGGCCTGTGCTTTATTTATTTTTATTCTCTTAGATATTTTTTAGCCATCGGTATAATGGAAAGTAAAAATAAAGTCCTTTCAGGAACGAAGCTGTAAAGCTAAGACAGGTCAAGCGCCTAAAGCATTCGATGCATTTTTTAAAGACAGAAGCTTACTATTTGTAAAGTCAAGATCAGCGAGCTCAAAATGGTCATTTCCGGCCTGTTTTGTTTAGGAGTTTCAGACTCGGCAAAGGCATCAGCCTAGCGTCGGAACTGATGTTAAAGAGTGAACCCATGCTGTCAGCCTCTAAGAGTTTGGCCGAATAGCGGACTTAGCTTCAAAGCTTGAAGTGAATGCTTTACCTTTTAACTCTTTTGATTTCTACAATCATTGGCGTAACATAACATAATTGGCAGGTCCCCTTGCAGCGGATTTGTCATTTAAAATTATTCTCCGAGTACGGTGAGGAGCTGTTTATCTTTCAGTTTCCTCTAGTGCGCACCTATCAATGGGTTTTTTAAGGGAGAAAAAATGGATTCCTATGGTGATTGTTAGTGAGGAAATTCCTAGTATAGCAATCCAATGTGCAGAGCAAGTGTTGATCCCATAAAAAGCAGATGAAGCTGTTATGTTATGAATGAAGATACTGCTTTAGAGAATGTTGGATTTAAGGAATATTTAAGGGGGCTAGGAATGGAAAAGCCATGTGAGGTTACTAGTCCATTGTCTTCTGGGAATAATTTTGATATTTTGAGGAATTTGGGGGAGGATTTGCAATTGAGTGGATCTTCCCGTTTTGAAACCTCTTATAAGAATAGTTCCACTTAACAAGTAGAAGCAGATGAAGTTAATAGTAAGATGAAGTTTGGGGGTTTACCTCTCCTAGAAGGAAGGATGGAGTTTTGAAGTTGATGAAGAGAAAAAAGTGGATTTGTTTGCTGTTCTTGAGACTAGAATCAAGGAGGATAAGTCTCATGATATTCTTAAAAATAAATTCGGAGAGTGACACTATGTTCTGAATTATCAACATTCTGATATGGGTAAAATTCGGTTACTCATCATGAAATGGCTCGTTTTCAGGTAATTTCTAAGGTTTCTTAGCACATATTTCTAAAGATCTCCTGTCCCATTTGATGTTTATATTTTGTTGGTTTATGGATCAAATGACAATAAGGAAAGACGAGTTTTCTATGACGGAATCATTAATGTTAGAGGTAGTCCTTGGATTGCTCTAGGGGATTTTAATGCAATTAGGAAGCTTGCAAACACTTATACTTTTGTTGGGAATACCCCAAGAATGACATGTTTCAAAACTGGTGTAATGCATTGGAGCTCTCTGACCACAATATTGTTGGACCTCAATTCACTTGGACTAATTATCAAGATAACTGCCCTATTGCTAGAAGAATTGACAAGATTATAGTTAATAATGAATGGTTTAGTAAATTCTCTAATAGCTTTGCAGAAGCTCCCTCTCCTCATTTTCTGATCATGTTTGTCTGATGATTAGAACTACGGTTATTCAGAAAGCCTACCTAAGCCCTTCAAGTATTTCTCATTTTGGGAGTCTCATCTTTAAGACCTCAATACAATGATATTTTGACTTCAACCTAGAAGGTGAAGCTTAAGGGGTTCTAGTCTTAAGATTGTGTGGGAAACTTAAAGATTGAAAAGGAAGTTTGAGGGATTTGAATAAAAAGGATTACTCTAATATATATGAGAGAGTCCATCTTGTTGAAAATGAACTTATTGTAGCTCAACATTGTCTCTTATATGACCTGGTTCTAATTCAAGACTAGAGCACACTACAAGAAAACTACGGATTAGTCATTAGTCATGGTTTTTACATCCGTGACTATATTGAGCTAAAATAGTCACGGTTTGTAATTGAAACCGTGACATAGAGATTAGTCACGGTTTTGGGGTGAACCATGACAATTGTCACGGTTTCGACCGTGACAAAGGACCAAAGTGTAATTTTTCAATGACTCCATTTGTAATTTTCTCGAATTACCGAACCAAACCCACAATTCCTTCCGTTATGCAAACTGATCGATAAACCTAGAAAGTTAACAAAAGGTCCCAATTCAACTCCTTCCTTTATACAAATCAGTCACTCCATTTTTAAGTATCAAGTTTTCATAGTTAATGACCAAATCAACAATAATCCCAAATCACTCCCACAAATTTCATCAGCAACCCTTCAACTTTTCTAGTTATGAAACTTGATCCAGAAACTTGATCAGTTAACAAAGTTAACCCAAGTTAACTCTAGGTCTTCTCCGGATTAGATAACGATTATATTATGAATATACTAATATTAAATGATTGGCTATGATGCATTTTGTTTAGTAGACCAAATATAAGCTTGGTCACTAAAAAAATGCCATCAACATTGAGGGGTTTAGTAAATATATCGGCTAACTTAGTTTAGTAGGGATATATTCAAGTGAAACTTCCTTTTTTCTGAATAAGATCTCGAATAATTGATGATGAATATCAATATGTTTTGTTCGAGAGTGAAGAATAGGATTTTTGGTCACTTATGAAACTAATATTATCGCACAGTAATTGGACTGAAGATAAGGAAATAACATATTATCAAAGTTGAGCTTTCATCCATATGAGTTGAGTACAAGAACTCCCGACATCGAAATATTATGCCTCATCAGTAGAGAGAGAGCTATACAAGCTTGTTTCTTACTGAACCAAGACACAAAGGATGATTCAATGAACTGAGAAGTACTTGAAGTACTCTTCCTATCAATCAAACTACCAAAAAAAATCAGAGTTTGAGAAGCTAGAGAGAGGATTTGTTTGTATACCATATACCAAGATATGAAGTATGATAAAGATAACGAAAGATTCATTTCACGGTAGTATGATGACTATTTTTAGGAGAACACTAAAATCTAGCACAAACCCTACACTAAAGCAAATATATGGCCTACTAACAGTAAGATAGAGAAGGGATTGGTTCGTCCAAACATTAAGATAGGTCCAAACATTTGTTCGTTCAAACGGATTTAATTCTTCATTCATAGCAAGAATCCAATTTTCATCATTTAGGAGTTTCTTTCATTTTTTTTGGTTCAATTAGAGGAACAAAAGCACATTGAGTAGATCTAAAACGAGTAATAAGACGTGTATTTAAATCACCAATTACCTGAGTAGGAGGATGATGTCGAACAATATGTTGAGGAGCTTATGGCTCCATTATTTGTTCTTCATTGATGTTGGACTAATCATTACTATTTTCAGAAGATGTGTGTTCCTGTAATGTGCACTCCTCTTCTTGATTTGGTTTGTTGCTTTCATAAAAGCTCGATCCAAGTCCAAATCATCAACATCTAGATCCCGTAACTCAACATCTTTGCAGATAGATTCATAAAAACAGCATTAATGGACTCTTCAACTTTGAAGGTCCTTTTGTTATATATTCGATATGCTTTACTATGGAAGCATATCCAAGAAAAACACCTTCATTTGACTTAGCATAAATTTTTTCTAGATGATCTTTAGAGTTCAAAATGAAGCACTTGCATCCAAAAGGCCTAAAGTAGCCAATATTTGGTTTACGATTCTTTAGAAGCTCATAAAGATTTTTCTTATCATATCGAATTAATGCTCTATTTGTAATGTAGCATGCAATACTAACAACTTCTCCCCAAAAGTTCTTAGGGAGATTCTAATAATTTAACAGAGTTATAACAATTTCAATTAACGTTCGATTCTTTCATTCAACTACTCCATTATGTTGTGGAGTACGTGGAGCAGAAAGAACATGAGTAATACCAAACTCCTCAGTGAACAATTTAAATTTATCACCAATAATTCACCTCCATTGTCACTCTACTAGAACAAACTTTCAGATCAGGTTCCATTTTGAACTTTTAGGACAAAAGATTTAAATTTAATCAAGGTTTCATCCTTTGAGCTTAGGAGGAATATCTAACAAAAATGAGAGAAATCGTCAACTAAAACAAAGTAATAATATTTTCCTCCTAAAGTTATGATATTTGCAGGACCAAACAAATTCATATGATTAAGTTCCAGAGGGGAGGAAGTTTAGATAATAGACTTAGTCTTAAATGAAGTTCTAGTTTGTTTCCCTTTAACACACGCATCAAAGAAGAATTCATTGTTCGAATATAACTTAGGAAGACCTTTGACAAGAACTTTTCTACTTCAACTTACTTGGGTCAAATACTTGATACATCCACATCCTGAAACTTTGGGCCGAGTTACAAAGTGGTCTTGAAACTTCAAAATGTTATAGACTAGTCCCAAAACTTTGTGCCATATTGCGATTCAGTCCTGTAGTTGCTGATGAATAAAAAAATATACCACTTTTCCATGTCACCTTTGACACATCATCAAAATATAATATTTTTTAATTTTTTATGACATGTCAGAGGTGATAACACTGACACATCATAAAAATATAATATTTTATTATCTTTTGATGATGTGTTAGAGGTGACGTGGCAAAGTGGACGAAATATGTTGTCGTCAGAAATTACAGGACAGAACAAGATTTCATGTTAATTTATAACAAGATTTCTAATCTTAGCTCCTTCAATCTTTCTTCCTTCATGCAACTCTTTTACTTCTTTAGTTAATTTCATGTTTTAATCCTTTAGCCTTTCACATTATTTCCTAAATTTTTCTCTATCATGACTAGTTCTATCTAGTCCATTCTCTATTTAATAAAGAATATTGTCTATTAATATTTTTAAATTCGAGTTTATTTTTTGAATGGTTGACTCAATTTCATCATCATAATCACACTCAGAATCAGAGAGACAGTTTGTAACAGTTACCTGATATTGGTTCTGAGGAATAACATCCAGATCGAGATGACTATCATGTGTGACTGCCATTTATCCTCTTCCTTCTTGTGATTGATCATAGTCACTTTCCTCACTGTCATCATCACTACAGCTCCAAATAGCTTGCATAGTCCTTTCTTTCTTGAGTTTAGGACATTCAGGTCTGACATATCCTTGTTTTCCACATTTATAACAATCAAGATATTTTCCACTATCACTACTACTATTTTCTTGTTCCTTTTTTATTTATAATTTTTATATACACTTTTACTTGACTCAAGATTTTTCTCACTTTCATATTCCTTATTCCTACCTTGATTTCTAAACCTTTTTCTTCTCCCTACGCAGTTTTAGCAGCTTACTAACTTGTTTACTTAACTAGTTGATCCGCCCAGTTGGACCGGTGGATCAATACTGTGGTTCTTCGGAGGTTGAGCGACAATCCCGTCCTCGGTGTGCCTCGGACTCCTGATGTGTAATACCTTGCAGGGCGGGTATGCGAGGAGGTTAATATATATGAGATGGGAATGTATATTGGTAATGTGGGAGGAGTGGGTTACAGAGAGTACCGGGCGGGAGCCCTTTGGTGAAGGCGGAACCAATAACCCTTAGCGTACAACGTAATAGCTTGTAGTATCAGGCGTATGGTCCCGGGTGTGTGTGTTGTCCTCTTCTGAGTGGGGGACTCCCTTATTTATAGGGTCCAGTGGTCTTGGTAAGGTCCACGTGTCATGCTCCGAGTGGACCGCGGCGGGTCGCCATCAATAGTAAGTGGTGGTGGCCGTTTTCCTGTCATGTCTTCGGGAAAGGTGTCCGCTCCCAAAGGACGGACCGCCGAAGGGGCCCCTAGGGCGGATACGATTCCAGGGCCCATCAATTGCCCCCTAGTATGGCCTTGAGAGCGCCAGGGTCTCGAGGTGATACTAAGGGTCAACTGCCTTGAGTCTAGAAATGGATCCGCCCTAGGGCCCGAGAGGTGGACCGCTGAATGAGCTTTTAGGGCGGATATGACCTTGGGGCCCATCAATTGCCCCCTAGTATGGCCTTGAGAGCGCCAGGGTCTCGAGGCGATACTATGGATCAACTGTCCGGAGTCTAGAAATGGATCCGCCCATAGGGTCCGAGAGGTGGACCGTTGAATGAGCTTTTAGGGCGGATATGACTTTGGGGCCCATCACTAGTCTTTTTCCCGCCCAATGGGCGGAATATTATGTTAATATATATGTATGATTATTTATTTATATACATTGAATGTGATATTGTATTTTGGACCACTGACACTCAATTATTAAATGATGCATTACCCAATATAGGGAATCATAATAGTATTATTCGGACTATGGTCATCTAAACAAATTTGATGGTTGTATCACCATTTATGTGATCATATTCATTTTCTCTTTCAAATTTTGTGAAAGACACACTTGAAACTTCTTTCTCATGACCATCAAAATCATAGATGAGTGTATTCTTTTGTTTACTTATGGAAACATAGATTTTGTCACTTTATGTACATATGATTATAATAA
The DNA here is from genome assembly GCA_034768395.1 of Linum lewisii. Lineage (NCBI taxonomy): Eukaryota > Viridiplantae > Streptophyta > Magnoliopsida > Malpighiales > Linaceae > Linum > Linum lewisii. Next base: position 61,344,005 of record CM068297.1, on the reverse strand, counting down.
TTCATATCAATGATCAGGGGCGGAACCAGGATTAGAAAATACCCTGAGCCGAAATTTATTACTAGAATATATATTACGTTACATATATTATTTTACTTTAATATATAATGCTATTTGCCATTAGATCATTGCGTCCATTATGTTTGTTCTTAAGATTATTAGTATTACTCTTGACAAAATGAAATTAGAATGTGCCACCGGCGGTTTTTTATTATTTTGAACGATTTATCATCAAATATTGTATTTTTACTCATTCATAAGTCGAGATAAAATGGTATTGGGTTTACTCAACCCTCTATTTGACGAAACATTAGCATTAGGGAAGCGTATGGTTAATATGATTGAGCATATTAACTATGAACTGAGCCGAATTAAAATAACACTGAGTCGGATTCGAAAAAAGCACAAATTTAACTCGAATTTAACGCTGGGGCCGAAAGTGGGGTGAGCCGGGGCTCGGCCTGGCTCCCCCTAGTTCCGCCCCTGTCAATGATATTATGTCTCATGAATCATCAACATTTGAGGCATATAAGAGACAATCATTTTACTTTGGATAACATGTGTATCTTGGTAAAGTTTTTCTCATGGAATGCAATTGTATATTCCACATAATTGTTTCATTAACCTAACTTTCTCACATGAATCATAATCATGTTTTGCTACTTTGATTTGAAAAAATGTTGTAACATATGTGTTGGATATATACACTCTCTTTGAAAAATGACAAGCAACATTGACAATAAGATAATTTATAAAAATACTATGTGAAAATTATGTTATATTATGATATGATTTGATGAACCCCCACACACACAAAGCCCAACACAATTCCATTCATGACTCGAATTAACTAAATTCAACAACATGTGATTAATCAAGTCATGATTCGATAAATCACTACACATTTAACATTGACTCGTAATTTGATCAAACCTACAACTCAATGGACCTAACCTTTCTAAATCCAATAATATATGAATTAAAATATGTTTATTTCTTTAATTCATTTGTATGAAAGTCGACCATCTAGCTCAATCTGGCCTGACCTTACTCGTGAGTCGTGACATTAATTGTATAAAAGTTAACCACATAAATTTGCACAATGTTGTATAAAAACATGTGACCCAATAAGTGCATATTCGACTAACTCATCTAATGATCATGATTATTCATAATACTTCTAATTCTGTCCAGGAAATTAACAATTAAAATTTTTAATTATGTTATTTGTATAGACTGAACCCATTTTAACCACCTAATATTTTTATGAATGATTTACAATTTGTAAGTTTTAACTATTAATTTGATCCAGTTATAAACTTTCCAAAATCAAACCAATAAGACATTATAATTATAAATTTAGAGTAATTTCTAAATTACAAAATACCATAAATTTTAATTTGAGAATAAATATTAAATTCTTTTTATAACATGTGTTCATGAAGAATGAAATTTATGAAACGACAAAATGCATAACATTAGTAGAATTATTTTATATGAAATATAAACTATGAAATTACACGTGATGACAAACATATTTAAGAATATATTATTTGAATAAAATATTAGAAGAAAACTAAATGGTTGTCAATTAAATCAACTCCTTCGAAACATTTGAATGGTTGTCAATTAAATCACCGTATCCAAACCGATCCAACCATTGATCAAATTATGAATCTTAATTTTTCACGATGAGGGGTGTGACCATTTGATTCAAACTGGATAAATGTGGCACTACCAATCCATGCTTCGCTTGAATGATTCAAGAAATAAAATATTTAATTAGCAATATAATATTGGAAAGGTTCCTTACCGAAGCTCGTCATCAGGAAAATATGAACTGAAGCAACATATGCGTTTCAATTGGTTACAACTTGGGGATTTCAATACAAAAAAAAATTCACAGATTAGTGGTTGCCTCCCGTAAACGTAAACGAATTGACACTTTAGAGTCGGACAAAGGGGAGATTTTTTCTGATGAATCAGACAAAGGAAAAAATTGCAGTTTATTATTTCATTAATCTTTTCTCCTCCGAATTAGCTGCCCCTCCACCCGTCTTATCTATGGGGATCCAACCGATCGTTACCCCATAAATGAATTCTCATCTTTTGGCTCTAGTTACTCCTGAATAAATTCGCGAAGCATTTTTTGCTATTGGCTCATCTCAGGCTCCTGGCCCAGATTTCTTCACTGGTCACTTGGTAGTCCTAGATCCACTGGGAGGACAACGTCCGTTCCGTACACTAAATTGTACGGGGTTTCACCTATTGCGGTTTTGAACGAAGTGCGATGTGCCGATAGGACGTGTAGAAGTTTCTCTACCCACTGCCCACTGGTAGTCCTAGATCGCAACCCACTGCCCCTTTACGTCGTCCACTTTCTTCTTCAGACTCCTAAGGATCACCTTGTTCATGGCCTCGGCTTGTCCTTTCGCTTGGGGATACAATATGGAAGCTAAGTTTATAGTGATCATGTGCTCTTCACAGAACTCCAGGAATGAAGCGCAGTCAAATTGAGTACCATGATCATAAATCAATCCCTTAGGTAGGCGAAATCTGGTGATGATGTGGGAGAGGATGAACTTATGAATCTGGAACGCCGTGATGGACCCAATGCCTTTTCTTCCACCCACTTCGTGAAATAATATAATGCTATAACCAAGTACTTGCATTTGCCGTTTACTTCGGGGAAGGGTCCCAACAGGTCCATGCCCCAGAAGGAGAACGACCATGGCGACACAATTGGCTACAGAGCTGTATCTGGAAGATGATGTTGAGTGGCGAACAGCTGACACTTCTTGCATTACTTGACCATGCTCTAGGCATCTCGACGTATAGTTGTCCAATAGTGCCCTTGGTGCAGTACATTTAGCTCAAGGCTTTTCGACCCAATGTGCATTCCACACGTTCCGTGATGGATTTCTCGGAGGACGTAGTAAGCTTCTTCTTCGCTGTGTCATTTAAGGTAAGGACCTGCGAATGAGCGTCGATATAGGTTTTCTTCAAATAATGTACATCAGGCGGCCTGTTGTCTTATCTTGGTGGCATCGTTACGTCCATCAGGAAGGACGTCGTGTTGCAAATACGCTTTAATTGGCGTTCACCAATCATTATCTTCGTCCGCTTCCACCTGATCGATTTCCATGCAAGTGGATTTTTCTTTCTCGAGCTCTACACGCCATTAGTCGAAACTCATTGGTGTGGCTAGCTTGGAGAGGGCGTCCATATGGACATTCTCTTCCCTAGCTACATGTTTGAGTTCCACCTCGTCGTACTCGGAGACCAAAAGCTTTGCTTCATCTTTGTACGCCATTAGTGAATCCTCTCCTACTTCAAAAGTTCCCTTCATCTGATTTACTACATTGTCGAGTCGGAGTAGACCGATTTTTTTGTATGTTGCTGAGCTTGGCTAGGCGTATACTGGTGATCAAGGCTCGATAGTCGATTGCGTTGTTCGTTCTTGGTTTACTGAATGCGAGGGCCCCTTCATTGAGGACTCCTGTCGAGCTTTTAAGGACGATACCCATCCCTAGACCATTATGGCTGGAAGCCCCATTGACGAACAGGTCCCATCGGGCGCTTGCAAAATTGGTCCCTTTGACGCATCCTTTTTACTATGAAATCTACTAGCACCTGGGCCTTTATTGCTTTCACAGTTGAAAATGGATGTCATACTCACCTAGCTTGATGACCCATTTAGTCATTCGCCCTGTGATGCTTATGGACCTGAGGGCAGTCTTGATCGAGAGGCTGGTGACTACTTTGATGACGTGCACCTGGAAACACAACCTGAGCTTGCGGGATACAAATACTGTGGCGGTACTCCACTTTTTCTAAGGACGAATTTCTATCTTTGGTGCTTACCAATGTCTTACTGACGTAGAGAACTGGTTGTTCCTTTTTTCCCAGCATACCAACGATGCGCTAATCTCTAAAGGAGCTATTTCTATGTAGAGGAACAACTCGTTATTCGGCCTAGGTGCTACCAAGACTGGTGGCGAAGCCAAGAACTCTTTAAGGGACTCTAACGCCTTCGTGCATTCTTAAGTCTAGGAAAATTTGGCCACCGTGAGGGTCTTGAAGAATGGGGTGTACCACTCTAATGTCTGGGGAATGAAGCAATTGATTGCCACGAGATATCCTATGAAAATAGGTACCTCTTTTATTAGTTTTGGTGGTAGAGTCTGACATGATCACTTCTATTCGCTTCAGATTTTCATTGGTAGAGCCTAAAAACTTTCTTGACAAGGTGCCAAACATGCACTTAGTAGGGTTTAGCCTCAGGTTATGTTTCCTTAATGTCTCGAACGTCTCCCTTAGGTCTTTCAGGTGATCTTTTTCTTGAACGCTCTTGACCAGGAAATCGTCCATGTACCCCTCCATATTTCTGTCAATTTGGTCTTGGAACACTTATCCACCATCCATTGATAAGTTGCTCCTACGTTCTTTAATTTTAATGGCATGACGGTGTAACAGAAATTTCCTAGTGGCGTCATGAACGCCATCTTCTATTGATCTTCCATGGCTAGCGGGATTTGATGGTACCTTGAAAACATGTTAAGGAAGGATAGAGCTTCATGGTTTGAAGTGGCGTCCACCAGCTGGTCGATATTGGGGAGTGGGTAGGGATCCTTCGGGCATACCTTGTTGAGGCTAGTAAAGTTGATGCACATTCTCCATTGATCGTTCGCCTTCTTTGCCACCACGATGTTCGCCAGCCAGTCTGGGTAGTGGACCTCCCTGATGAACCCTGCTTCCTTCAACTTCTTGATTTCCACTTCTACCGCCTCTTTCCTTTCCCATGCAACTTTTTGATTTCCACTTCTATCGCCTGATTTCAACTTCTTGGAACCTGGCACCACAACTAGGCGATGCTCCATGACATGGGCGTCTAGCCCTGGCATATCTTGGGGTGACCAAGCGAACATCTTGGTGTAAGTTATGATGAGTTCGATCAAATCATTCTTAAATTCTGGAGCGGCGTGGGCGGACAACCTTAAGACCTTTGAGGGATCACTTGGATCCAAAGGGACCTCTTCACCCACCTCTGCCAGCTCTGGGTGTTAAACTTCTAATTCTCTTTTGTCCACTGTGAAGCAGACTTCTTCCCTTCTGAGCACCACATCGTAGCATCATCGTGTAAGCGTAGGGTTTCCTCGGGCAACTCCCACCCCTCCTTTGGTGGGGAACTTCATGACTTGGTGTATGGGGTCAGAAATAGCCTCAACCCTTTCTAGACTTGGCCGTCCCATGATGATGTTGTGTATTGACGCTCTCTTAGTGATGTGGAACTTAACTTCCTTTGTTTCTTGATGTTCCTCATCCCCTATGGTTATGTCGAGCGCCATGATACCTAGCACTGGGACATCGTTATTGGTGAATCCCGCTAGAGTGGTGTTGGTACTCCTGAGCTTAGTCGGATCGAGTCCGAGCTTCTTGAAGACTTTTTCCTCCATTATGTCCACCGAGCTTCCTTCATCCACTAGGACCCTTTCTACTATAAGCTCATTGATCTCCACTCGTATTACGATTGGCTCAGTACTTGGTCCGCCGGCCTTGATGAAATCTGAGCCATCAAATGCTATTTGAGTGACCTCTCTTCCTTCATTGACCAGCAAAAATTCACCTATCACCATAAAGTCTTTGGGGATGTCATCTTCTTCCCCTCTATGGATGGTGACGATCGTTCCTTTGTACCTCTTCTTCTCGCTTCCTTTTTTTTATGAGAACTCTTCTCGCTTCCTTATTGTTCACCATTGGGCGCACCTATTCTGTCGAAGATGTTGCCCTTTTTTCGCCTGATTCTTTCTCCAAGCCTTTTGGGCGTTCACCCTCTTTATGGTCTCGGGACTTTGATGACACTCTGGTATCGTCGTTCACCCTATTTTGTAGTCTATACTCCCTTATTTTTCCTTTTTTCCAGCAACCTTTTGATCTCGATTTTAAGCTTATGACAGTCGTCTGTCCAGTGCCCAGGTTGCTTGTGAAATTCATAGTATTTAGAAGAATCTCTTTTCTTTTGTCCGCCCTTCAGAGGCTCTGGCCAGCGGATGTCATACTTCTTTTGGACCATGAGAGCGAGCAGCTTTTGCTTAGGTTTAGTCAAGCGAGTGTACTTATATTGGCGGTTGATTGATCCTTTCTCGTTTCCTCTTTTTTCTCCACGATCCTCTCATTGTTCTTCCTTCCTTGGCTTCGGATAGGCTTGGCCTTGCTCAACTTCTTCTGGGCATTCCGGAGAATATTCTCTCAGGGCGTCCAAGCTTTCTTCTACTTCAATGCACTTTTGTATCCTACACTCTAGCTCCGAGTGGATTTTAGGCTTTCCCCATGAGATAGACCTTATGAGTTCATCGTTCCTAGTAGAGGACATATTATGTTGGATCGCCATGTGAAGCGTGAGGTTAGAAAATGATGTGATGGACCTTGACCACTTTTTGTTGTAGCTCCTGAGTGATTCTCCTTTCCTTTGTTTGAGCTTCCAAAAGATAGAGATGTTGTCTTTGATTTCCCTTTGACCAGAGAAATTTGCTAGAAAGAGGCACGCAAAGTCATCCATGTCTTGATGATTCCTTCCTATAGCGACTTGTACCACTAGAGAGTGCTCCTCCGAAGGTTCCAGGTAACGCTCTATAGTACATTGCGTTAGTCACTTTATACATCTGCATGACTATAGTGAACAATGCCAGGTGGTCATCAGGGTTACTAGTTTGCTTATGTACGCTGATGAGTGGCAGGGAAAAGTTTATTGGCAATTCCTCTACCAACAACGCCCAGGCCAATGGCTTTCTCAGCACCATCTGTCATTCGTTAGCCTGGTGCACGGAAGAAACATACAGAGCATCTCTTCAGAGTTGACCATCTCTTGTTGGGGGGTATCAAATGATTCCCACCTTGCAGAGCTTTCTCTTGTACAAAATGCCTGGATAAGGGTTGCCTAACTCTCGTTATGTTTTTGTAATGTCGCTACCTATTTTGCCAAATGCATTGTGGTGAGTGGATGCCCGTCAGAAGACGATGCAATGTGTGCCCGCCCCTCTCCTCCTGGAGTTTGCTGATCATCTTCAACAAGCACCGCAAGCTGCTTTTTGGTGGTCTGTAGTCTTCCATCCTCCTCCTACGTCATATTGGCGTGCATCCAGGTCTTCTATTCAGTTCGATTGTCTCCTAGTATGAGGGGGATGCTCCCCATCATAAGCTGCCTGCTAGGAGTTCTCTAAGTATTGTTGGTTGCTCCATTGGTTTCAGGTGTACGCTGGTCGGCACTCCTACTATCCCCAGTGTTTCCCGTCTTCTAATTGGTGTTGTCTCCATCATTATCTTCCACCAAGTAATTGAGAATCGTGACGCTTAGACCCCTATCTAGCGCACCAATTTTTCTGCCCACGAGGGTCGTGTAGCGTACAATGAGGTTCATCCTCAAGAGTTGAGGGATGAAGAGCTAATCTCCTTGTTCCTGTGCACAGATGGTCGTCCGGAGTGTGCCTCGCGAGGTGTACATGTGATAGTAGTAAGAGGATGAATAGTATGTGTTTGTGAGTGGGGGGTAAGGTTGTATGAGACTGAGACAGAGAAGTACTAGGGAGTACCCCTTAGGGTTTTAGGGGAGTGGATAGCCTTGAGCGTACTAGCCGGAGCCTATAGCTTAGGGCATGTCTCCCTTGTGAGGGTTGAGCCTTTATTTATACTCTTTGGTGTTTGAGTCTGGTTAGGAGTCCCTTCTCTTGTAGGAGTCGAACTCCACGTCTGAGGTGAAACCCTAGGTGGCTAGGGTTTCTGCCTCCTTAATGGGCCTTGAGACCCACGCGGCCTAAACGGCTGGTACCAAATCCTAGGCGGTTGTTGGACCTTGGGTTTGGTTCTTCTGCACCTGTACGTCAACATGTACGTCAGTGATGGAGGCCTAGCAATTTGGCTTGTGCCCATTAGTTACCAAGATAGATCGATGATTAGAGTACAATCAGGTAAGGTGTTGGACTAGCGTAAAAGGAAACTTCAACAACCACATGTCATTGGTAAGCGCTCTATCCATCCTTTCAGAAAGCAACCTGCAGTACCAAGTGGCTCTCGTCCCGATGAATCTAACGTCCGACAGGCCATAAGCATTATAACATTCCATAAACGGTCTATTTTGACTATAGATAAAGGGAGCCCCGACATGGTTGTCATCAGTCTTAAGTATAACATTAAAATCGCCAACTAAAATCCATAGAACCTGGACACTCCCTGACAGCCGTTTGATGTCATTCTAGAGAGAAATCCTCTCTGTCGCTCTAGGACTACCATAGATTGTAGTGATTAAAAATGATCCCATGTTAATGCTAGTTCCCTCCAAGTGGAACAATTCGCTGGACTTCTCCAGAACTGTGAGGGACACATTGCACGGATGCCATAACACCCAAATGTCACCCGAGAACCCAATAGTTTTGACATGACGAATTTCGTCAAAACTGAAAGTGCGACACACTCTATCCACGATAATACCACTAACTCTCAGTTCAATCGGAATGACAATATTCAGTTAAAAATTGCTCCTATAACTCTTATAAGATGTAGTAAAGTTATCATGTCTACAACCACAACAAGTCCAATATAAGACTTTGATCATTGGAGAAAAAGAGCAGAGACATTACCAATTAGGAGCTGGGTTCAGCTCCGGCAGAACCCTCTGTGACATCCAAGGCAAATCCCACATCGACAAAGCACGAGGGAGATCCATGGGCTATGTGGAATAGTTCAACCTCAATTGTCATGACGCTTTTTGGGGCGTAGTGGTGGGAGCTTGATCTTGAGAGGAGAAGGTCATGGGTTTGAATCCCACCAACACCCAAAATCAAATCTGTGAGGGCTGGGCCCAAAGCGGACAATATCTTGTCAGAAAAGGTTGGGATGTTACAAGTGGTATCAGAGCCTCTCCCCGTCCCTCTTGAACGATGGTGGGGCAAACCTCAACGAGGATGTTAAGTCCCCAAGGGGGGTGTATGTGACATCCTAGGAAAATCCCACATCGACAAAGCGCGGGGAGATCCATGGGCTATGTGGAATAGTTCAACCTTAATTGACATGACGCGTTTTGGGGCGTAGTGGTGGGAGCTTGATCTTGAGAGGAGGAGGTCATGGGTTCGAATCCCACCAATACCCAAAAACAAATTCGTGAGGGCTGGGCCCAAATCGGAAAATATCTTGTCAGAAAAGGTTGGGATGTTACACCCTCCTTCAACACTTACATCACAATAATCTCTTTAGTCTTACAACTGTTACTTTGTGGTTGCTTTTGCTTCTGTCCAATGCCTGCTGTTGAACCCTTGCAACCAAGTGGGATGGGATTATTTCTTGTAATACTCAAGGGTTATGTTTCATATTTGAGATCCTCGTCGTAACTGGGGTACGGGTAGAAGGTCTATCGCCATCAGAAAGCTTGGAAAGGGGTTTATGAACCTCCTTCAACACAATCTCCCCACTTAAGGTGTCAAGGGGAGAATGGAATTGTTGGGGGGGGGGGGTACTGGATCATTTTCAACATTAGTAGCATCAACAATAATTTCATCCGACTCGAAATGTGTGTCCATAGGATCATTCTCAAAGTCCAGCTTCTTATCTCTCTTCTTATTCGTAGCTTTTAGTTCGACAGTCTGGACGAGAGTGCAGACCTCAGATTCAACCCCTCCCTTGGGGAGCGAGCTGGTCGAATGTTGAGACACAGTCGAATCGGGCACCTCCTCATCCATAACTATAAACCTTGAACCATTTAACTTACTCCCATCGGGGCCAGTTGTTTTTTGCTGCTGGTGACACTAGAATTAAGGTGATTATCAGCCCCATTTAAGCGACATTTCATTGCTTGTAACACGGTTTTAGGGGTAGTTTACAGTGTTTTCACTCAATTGCACTATTTTCTACCGATTTGGTTACTTTGGCCCTTTTTAGGTCTATTTGATGTGTTTTCTAGCGCTTCTATGAGTACACAGGTATTCGACGTCAAATACGTGGCTTCGGACGTGTTCAAGATGCAATATATCCTCGAGAAGTGAACCAGAATCAAAACTAGAGTCAAACCAAGTGAAGAACTGATGATCCACCTGCCCAGCACTAAGTTCTCGCCGAGAATAATAATAGTCTCGGTGAGAAGATGTTAAGGAATCAAGGCAAAATCCTCGTCGAGAAGTCATCAGCTGTTTGTGAAAAGACGATCTCAGCGAGAACTCCAAAGTTCTCGTCGAGAACTCCAAAGTTCTCGTCGAGAACTCCAAAGTTCTCGTCGAGAACTTATGAAGAAAGTCACGGAGAATTCTCGTCGAGAAACAGAATGGATTTACAATGCACTTCTCGGCGAGAAATTTCAAAGTTCTCACCGAGAACTCTCTTCTTTTCCGGTAGAGGTTTGGAAACCTAACCTATATTAGTAGCAGCAACGACACCATTCGAGGGCGGAATCATCATTGAATTAGACTTTTCACAGTCGACACAGTTTTAGAGAGATAGATAGAATTGAGAGCATCCTCGGAGTTCCTGGAGAGATCGTGACGCCATCTTTCCACCTCGGAGTGCTCGGAGCTACGAGTTGAAGATTGCTCGAGACCGAAGCTTCACGGAATCGTCAAATTAGGTTTTACAGTTTCTATCTGTTCTCCCTTTGCATGATGAACTCCTTTGTTGTCTTTGATTCTCTTGTATCAAATATGAGTAGCTAAACTCGTAGAGCTTAGATTAGATCAACCCTAAGTGACCCAGGGCTTTAAAGCGGCCACAGATTGGCGGTAATTGGATCTTAATTGAGATAGTTTCTCTTGCGTTATTGTTTTGTTCTTCGTTTCCTGCGTTTCTTGTCTAGCTTGACACCTAGATTAGATTCGTGTTAAGCTAAGGTTAGTTGTCAGACGTCCGCCTTAGTTTGGAACTTCAAATCAATCGATTAATCTATTCAATGGAGTGTGCCTTTCGTAGGAACCATTTAGGGTTGATCCGCTGCTAGAGTAACTCATTGTTCTTAATCAATGCACCAGTTAGTTTTCCATTGCAGAAGTGAACGCACAGACGGTTAATTAGTCGTGGTAGTTAGATCCGATAGAGCGAACGTTCACGAAACTTAGACGTAAGGGTAAGGAGTTATGGCAGTGTCTAAGAACTGAATGAATTAGGATTGGAAGTCCCCGGTTTTGTGATCGCCAATGCTCTGGTGATCTTAGGGGGGATTCGAGTCTAAGCTTGTCTGTCGTCTCGTTAGTCAACCTTCTTTAATCTTTCTGTCTTTATTTTCCTTTTCAATTTCCTTTGTTTATTAGTTTAGAAGTCGTGGAACTCACATCACGCAACTTGTTTAACCTAAATAGATTGTCAGCTTCTTTGAGTAGTCTATTAGAAGAAACCTCGAGAGATTCAATCTACCTTGCTTCTAGCTCGGTAGTTATTTGACCACACGCAAAAATGTGTTCATCAAATTGGCGCCATTACTGGGGACTCTTCTATATTGTTTGAAAGAAGAGTTGACATTTTATTCTTCTACCTTTCCATCTTATCATTTGTTTTTTTCCCCCATCTTTTTCATGATTCACCTGGGTATTGCTCTTGAGTTTTGAGATGCAGGATAATAGGTGGGATGGCCAATACCAAGGGTGGTGCATCAATAAAGTACCATATGTTGAGGTCAACCAAGGATGGTATACATCATAACAACCACCTATGACTAGTTGGTATGAGGAACCTTCACCGTTGCCATCCTGGCAAGAGCCAGAAGCCACACACCACCACCAGGATCACAAAGTGGGATATCTACAGGCCCATCAGTTTCAACAACAGGCGTCGAAGAAAGGATTCCTCTTTTAGAAGCTCCTTTCAATGCTACAAGCTCCTGATGCGGCGGACGTCGAGTTTGAGCAATCAAATCAACTGATGGAAGAAGATGCTCAAGAGTTGCTAGAAGACGAATATGATAATCTAGCCCATGATTGTTGTGAGTTAGAGGTATCTGATGAAGAATCACTAGCAGAGGTGGTTGACAAAGATGTAGAGCTTATCCATCATGTAGTTGAAGCTGAAGAGGAGCATGTGGAGATTGAGGAGGTATCCTCATTAATTCTTCCGTCGAGCCAACCTGTAGTTCAAGCTAGAGATGAGCACAAGGAGATTGAGGAGTCAGCCTCATTTGTAGTTCAGACAACCAAAATTGAGGAGGTCATGGATTTGGAGGCATATGTGCTCAACTTTGAGAGCAACCTAGATGACCCTTGGGTGGAGAAGACTGAGCTCATTGACTGCGACACACCATACTATCTTTTTCCTCCTCTAGTAGGAAAATTTGAGAAAAAGAGGTCAGACAAGCAGAACCACGATTTACTTAGACATCACCGACTGCATCTTCATCCTTCCGGAGTGCTATTTGGCACTCAACCGCTAGCCTGGAAGATGTTAATTGACTTCAAGGAGCTCTTGAGTTGGGGTCCATAATCAAGTATCGTCCGGCTCAAGGACGTTAAACGAGAGCGCTTCGTGGGAGGAAACCCACGGCTGGAGTCCGTTTTAAATTATTGAGTCGGTTTTTTTCATCATTGTTTCGTTTGGATCCGAGACACTTGTCCTAGTTTCCTTTTGATCTTTTTGTTGTTTTTGTTTTATAGGACTTTTTGTAGCTGCTTCACTCCGCTCTAGGCATTCCATTCCATCCTCGACATCGACTGACCTTCCAGATTCTCCATATCTCTTTATCCTAATTTAGTCCTGTGAGGACACAAAACCGTTTAAGTGTGGGGTAGGAGTTAGAAACTTTGCATGATGTTGTTTGTCTTTCTGTGATTTCGTGGTGCATTCCAATTCCTCTAGCATAGAATTACTTGGTTCTTTACTTGTGATGTTAAGTTGACTTCAACTTTTTCACAATGACGTTTAGAATGTTCCACTTAGAACCTATAACCAGCATGACGACACTGATATTAAATGAGTCTAGGTCAGAACAGATATTGAATCACTCCTGTAGTTGAAGTTTTAATTGATTGACTTAATACTTGTTTTAAAAATGCGAGATAACACCGTTCTAAGATGACAAAGGCAATTATAATTTTACCACTTTCAGCCAAAAAGCCTACCCGAATTGGTTTCCTTCAGGATAACCTCGTTGAGCCTTGGCCTGTTTGTTGGTTTATACACATTTTCATCCCTCCTCCATGTTTTTCATTCCATTTTTGATCCCTTATGAGTGTGGCTTGAGATTAGACAGAAATCCAATTCGAAATCTTATGTAAAAGCTATAACTAGCTATGATCAAGTGGCTAAATTGACAAATCAAGTAGCTTAATTGTGAAGAAAATGTTTAATTTATTCAAATTCATCAAGTTCTGAAAACAAATCTAGGCAAGCTCGATACCTAAGTGAAGTATTCGGGTTGAGCACTTGAATAGGCACAAATACTGTGAGCTAGGCAGGTCTAACACCTAAGTGAAGTGTCTGGATCGAGCACTAGTATGCGGTAAATAAATGGGGAAAGAAAAATCTTGAAATCAATGTTGTTTAAATCGGTCCTAGCTAGAACATGTAACGTACAGATGTAGAAGCGGATGAAGTTAAGTCGATAGCCACATCACGTCCACTCACTTTTCCCTAAGTATTTCCTACCTCTACCTAATCCGCTTCATGGCCAGAGCTTAAGACCTTTTGATTAGAATTGGTGTTGTCGTAGCCGGGTAATTATGATTAATTGTTTTGGCAAGAAACGTATTTGATGAAACTACTACTTGAAGTGTGCATAAACAGTGAGATCTAAACTTATTTGGTTGATGTTCTTGCATGTGTAGGCTACTTTTTCTACATGGAACAGTCTAAACCAAATAGTTAGAAATTGAATCTCAATTTAATCTATCTTGTTATTTGAGAACTTGAGTGTGTTCTAATTCAGTTTGCTTGAGGACAAGCAAAAGCTTAAGTGTGGGGTATTCTGATGACACTAGCATTAACGTGATTATCAGCCCCATTTAAGCGACATTTCATTGCTTGTAACACGGCTTTAGGGGTAGTTTAGGGTCTTTTCACTCAATTGCACTATTTCCTACCGATTTGGTTACTTTGGCCCTTTTTGGGTCTATTTGATGTGTTTTCTAGTGTCTCTATGAGTACACATGTAAAAGCCATCAAATACGTGACCTAAGACGTGTTCAAGATGCAATATATCCTCGAGAAGTGAGCCAAAATCAAAACAGGAGTCAAACCAAGTGAAGAGCCGATGATCTATCTGCCCAACACTAAGTTCTCGCCGAGAATAATAATATTCTCGGCGAGAAGATGATAAGGAATCAAGTCAAAATCCTCATCAAGAAGTCATCAGCTGTTTGTGAAGATATTCTCGGTGAGAACTCCAAAGTTCTTGCTGAGAACTTGTGAAGAAAGTCACGGAGAATTCTCGTCGAGAAAACAGAATGGATTTACACTACACTTCTCGGCGGGAAGTTTCAAAGTTCTCGCCGAGAACTCTCTTCTTTTCTGGTAGAGGTTTGGAAACCTAACCTATATAAGTAACAACAGCGGCACCATTCGGGGGCGGAATTATCATTGAATTAGACTTTTCACAGTCGACACAATTTTAGAGAGATAGATAGAGTTGAGAGCATCCTCGGAGTTCCCGGAGAGATCGTGACGCCATCTTTCCACCTCGGAGTGCTTGGAGCTAGGAGTTGAAGATTGCTCGAGATTGAAGCTTCACGGAATCGTCTAATTAGGTTTTACAGTTTCTATTTGTTCTCCCTTTGCATGCTCAACTCCTTTGTTGTCTTTGATTCTCTTGTATCGAATATGAGTAGCTAAACTCGTAGTGCTTAAACTAGAAGAACCCTAAGTGACCCAGGGCTTTAAAGCGGTCACGGATTGGTGGTAATTAGATCTTAATTCAGACAGTTTCTCTTGCGTGATTGTTTTGTTCTTTGTTTCCTGTGTTTCTTGTCTAGCTTGACACCTAGATTAGATTCGTGTTAAGCTAAGATTAGTTGTCAAACGTCCGCCTTACTTTGGAACTTCAAATCAATCAATTAACCTATTCAATGGAGTGTGCCTTTCGTAGGAACCATTTAGGGTTGATCCGCTGCTAGAGTAACTCACTGTTCTTAATCAATTGCACCATTTAGTTTTCTGTTGCAGAAGTGAACGCACAGACGGTTAATTAATTGTGGTAGTTATATCCGATAGAGCGAACGTTCACGAAACTTAGACCTAAGGGTAAGGAGTTATGGTGGTGTCTGAGAACTGAATGAATTAGGATTGAAAGTCGCTGGTCTTGTGATCGCCAATGCTCTGGTGATCTTAGGGGATTAGAGTCTAAGCTTGTCTATCATCTCATTAGTCAACCTTCCTTAATCTTTCTGTCTTTATTTTCCTTCTCAATTCCCTTTGTTTATTAGTTTAGAAGTCGCGGAACTCACACCACGCAACTTGGTTAAACCTGAATAGATTGCCAGCTTCTTTGAGTAGTCAATTAGAAGAAACCTCGAGAGATTCAATCTACCTTGCTTCTAGCTCGGTAGTTATTTAACCACATGAAAACATGTATTCATCAGATGCGTCTGCCTACGGGTCCTGACCTTCTTCTGGAATTTCATCCATGGCCCAAATTCCTCCTCAAGCTCAAGTCACGGTGACTCATCATTAAAAATCGAGTTAGATATTAGATTTTTAACCCCTGGAGCCTCCTCCGCCACATGAGTCAAGGGGCAGCTTTTCTCTTCATAGTCATATCTCCCACAACAGAAACAAATTTCATGCAGGACATAATACCCAACATGTCGAACCCTACGGTTCAGGCGATATTTTGAGACAAGCAGTTTGTGGAGATCCACCTCAATATACATCCTTGCTTAATTCCCACGTGAACCAAAGATGGTTGTGCTAACGATTCTGATGGTTCTACCAAGTTTGTCACCCACAAAGCTCAACACGTTGACATGGAAATACTCCAAGGGGAGACCTGGGAGTATTATTAACTTGGGAATAGCCAGGTTCAAAGTTGGGTCGCCACTCCTCCGAGATCACCTAGTGATCTCCCACCAACCATGACCCCTCGAAGAAAGCTCTAGAGTAGTCTGCATCTTCATCAAATCTTGTGAAGAAGTGACCAAAGTCGATGTCCCAAATCTGAACCCTTCATTTCTTCGCCCAAAGAGCTTGGAGCGTGGTAGACGTAAACGAGCGGGAGAAAGTTTTCCCTAGGGTACGAAGGACTAGGGAATTGCTCCATCTTCTCCTGATTCAGAGCTTCTCCTCAAACGGGACTCGAACGATAGGGCACGCGGGACCATCATCTCCCTCATCATCTGACTCGTCGAAAACATGGAAGGTATCTTCTTGATCAGTACTCAGCTCAGGAATGTCCCCCATGACCGTGTCATGGAACGACATGCTAGAATTCACATGGCTCGTGCGAGCCAGACTACAAATATTATTTTCATGTTGCGTGAAATATCTCTTCACCGTCCCTTCACCCTCGAGGTTCTTGGCTCTTTTGAATTTCTTACACGGGGAGATGATTGGTATACTTTGGGAAGTTAATTGCGGCTCGTTGGCCGCCGGCACGGCAGGCATGGCGAGGCGAGGAAACAAAAAGCACTCTTTCGTTGACCTATCTCTTTGTCTATTGCGTACAGAATAAAATCTTACCCGGATCCTAGTGCATATTATTTTTGACTGATGGTATTGATTCTTGTCCATTAATGTGCTTTAAAATGTTAATTTTTTTAAAAAAAATATTAAATTTAAATACATTAATTAAGCAAGATAATAAATGTGGACCAACAAATCCAATATAAGTTTTCCCTTTTCTTTAATTTTTTCCTCTTGAATTTTTTTTCTTTATATATAGGTGGAATAGTTCATCCTTATTGTCTTTCTCTTGACTTCTCTTTCTTCTATCACTCATTTTTCTCCTTTTTCCTGTTCATGGAGTTTGACAAAAAACGAATGAGAGATGAATATCTTTCTCTCGATCACCTTCTCTTTGACAACAATCCTTCAAAGCAAAAACCACCACCAACAAATGATTTTAGAGTGAATCACAAAAAAATCACTCATGCCTCTTCTTCATCTAAAAAACAGTTGCTCCTTCACAATTCTACTCTTCTAGATGATCAATATCACCATAAGAAGACACCTATCAATGGTTTTGTTGATTATAGCAATACTACTAATAGCTTCAGATCCTTATCCTCGTCGACTTCATCAAACCATAAGGGTAAATCATATATCTCTATATTCCCACCACCACCACCTTCATCTTCTTCATACATTGATCCAATCCGAGATCTAGAAATAGGATTCTCCTCATCTTCTTCTAGCCAGCACCACCACCACCATCACTTTCATTATCAACATCATCAAAATGATCTCACTTGTACAAACAAGAGTCAAATGATCAATCTCAATGTGGGTTCCTCGAGCTCATTAACACCGGTTGTCAATCTATTTCCAACTGGTGGTTATCATAATGCTGATTATCATGGTGGAAAAAATCTCAACTCGTATGGTGGAGATTTATATAATTCTTTCAAAAACACCAGTGAGGAGGAAGAGAAGATCAAAGGTGAAAGCGCTGGATTTAGAGTTCAAAATTACATGGGTCATGATAATCACACACAACTTGATGCTGATAAGGAGGGTTATAACAAAATGACATCTCTGGAGAAAAAGAATGAGGAAACAACACCAACTCAGAAGAAAGTTTTCATCAAAGGGAAATGGAGTCCTGAAGAAGACAGGTAAGTAACTTGTATATCATATATTAACTATTTACTTGTCTCTTTTTTCCAGTTTAAAATTGGATTTGCTAATGGTTTTTTACAGATTGTTAAGTCACTTAGTGGGTGTGCATGGACTGAAGAGTTGGTCTGTAATTGCAAAGGTGCTTGGTGGTAGGGCTGGCAAACAATGCAGAGATAGGTGGTACAACCAATTAAAGCCTGGTATCAAGGTATTCATTAACTCTATTCCTAATTATCCTTTTGGATTTATATTTTAGAAAGAACGGTTACAATTGTGTTAGTAAGTATTCATTTATATGAGATAGAAATCACAACAAGTGTAATTTGTTTATTGGGGGTAATACATGGAGTTTCCATCTATTTGATTAATGTAAAAAATTTATCCTTCGTATATTTGTTGGCTTGTTGTATGGGAGTAAAGAAATTACCATGCAAGTCATTTGTCTTTTATGAAAGTGACAGAATGGCGTAGTTAAGACATTAAAAGTTTTTTACACATAAAACGTGAGGTTGGAAATGATAACGCCTAACGTATGTTTCATGAATATTTTAGGTGGTTGGTATGTGTTGTTTGTTTCCTTGTTATTTTTTTGGTCTTCTGACTAACTATGATAATTATAAAATTTCAATATGGTACCAATATTTTGTTATGGTATGATGGTTGGACTTGGAGTAACAAAATATACTTCTATAAAGTTATATTGTATATTAGAAAATGTTAAATAGTTATATGAACAATACATCTTTGAGATGACAATATTGATCTTATAATTTGTAAATATTTACTATGCATGTTTTTCCTCATCAATGGTTCAATTATTCAAGAGCTTGTGAGTTTATTTTATGGTTTACATTTATGAGTTTGACATAAACATCGAATATGTTAATCTTTTAATTCATGAAAAATATCACTCTCAACAACAAAACCTGTGTTAAGGTTATGCGAGTGAGGGAGTCATAAGAACTAGTCTTAGTGATTTTTTGTATGTGGGTGAAGTAATTACTAAAATTAAAGATTATATTAAGTGGTTAACGAGAGAGTTAAATATTGCAGAAGGACGCATGGAGCAAGGAAGAAGATGAGATACTAATCCAAGCTCACAAAGAACTCGGAAACAAATGGGCTGAAATTGCGAAACGACTCCATGGGCGAACTGAAAACACCATCAAGAACCACTGGAACGCCACCAAACGTCGTCGGTTTCCTTCAATCCGCCTCAACCATAGACAAACATCAGACCGTATTATTGCAAATCGAGGTGTCGCCCTCAAGAACTACATCAATGTCGTCACATCCTCCGAGTCCTCTGGCTCTGCCACTAATGCCACCGCTAGGTACGATTTTAATGAATCATCTAATCCAGTAGAAGTCGGACACTAGAACTTGTTTGGAGATGGTCATTCGGAATTTGGTGAGGGTTTTGTGCCTGATATGGAGATGCTCATTTTTTCACCATTTACAGGTAATAATGATGATATGATGATAATTCATTTTGGAATGAGAATTATAAATAATGGTGGGAACTAAGATGGTTCTGGCGCTCATGATGGCAAGAGGAGGAGTACCGACGGCACAATAGAGAAGGAGTTATACTTATCCGTATTTGAGTATTTTAATTTTTTAAGCAATTACATACCTTCCCTTCACATTCCTTCTGATGCGGATCTTATAGTTTTGATTAATGATAATGCCAATACCGATCTTAAAAAGGTATTAGGATTGTACCTGTTCAATGGTTCTTGCATCCGCATAAAGTGGGCTAAAACTTCCTCTTCAAAGAAGTCTTCTCATAATAACCTATCTAATCTTACCCAAACTCGTCACTGTCATCACCATCAAAACAAGCATCATTTGAAATTTCAAACATGATTCCTTCTTCTAGTTTTTTCTTGGCTCTTTCAGTTTCATCTTCACTGCTTCCAACTACTCACTTGTCCATGATCCAATGTCATAATCACTATCAAGTTCATCCTCCTCATCCTCATCATCTTCCTC
Source organism: Linum lewisii (assembly GCA_034768395.1). Lineage (NCBI taxonomy): Eukaryota > Viridiplantae > Streptophyta > Magnoliopsida > Malpighiales > Linaceae > Linum > Linum lewisii. Next base: position 61,324,283 of record CM068297.1, on the reverse strand, counting down.
ACCAAATTCATCATCATCAGTTTGTTGCTTCACACACATGGAATATATTTCCATATTCGTATATGATCTCAACATATCTAGCAAACTATCATCGTTGTGTATCAACCAAAATTTAGATACACCGTGTTGGGTGGACACTTTAAAGTATAGCTGAGCTCCACCACTGTATCTCACCTGAGATTTTATAGCCACTTCTAAATCGAACAAGTTGATCATACCACCTCTGTGACAACTTCTCCTCCTTCGTAAACTAAATCAAGACCTAGAGTGACAAAATTCCCGTTTAAATGATAGGCCAAAGTTACAATCATCCTACAACAAAAGATAGAATATGAATGGGGTCCTACAACGAAAAGATAACATATACGACAAACATGAAACACTTCTTTTTTGTACAGATACCTCCAATTATGTGTGCATTGTATGTGGTCCAACACACAAAACAAACCACAAAATTTTGTTTACTATTTCACTGTCACGAAAAAAGGGTTCAAGTGCTATTTTGCGATAATGAGATGACATTGAGAATTAGGGTTTCTCAAACTGATTGAGATAACATAGACTACAACATAACCTAGCTACGGAGGCAGATTCATAGAGGCATACAGAATATTTGCCTCTAAATATACTTTTAAAGAACAAATACATATGTGCCTCTATAGATGGAAATATCTGCCTCTAATTGTATGTACTTGAAAGCTATACTCGTCGACGACACGTCGAAGCGAAGGGAAGATGTACACAATCATTGCACGTTCGTTGGAGTAGAGGGATTCAATCGAGATATGATGAAGAATATGTTTAGGGGTCTTTAAAGGGAGCCGAGAAAAATTCGAAGGTGTGGAAAGGGAAGAAATATTTATTGTTGAGCCTCGACCGGAAGAGGCTCACCATTGTCGACCATACAACGGAGGCGATGGATTACTGAGTGAAGATGAGTGCAAATCGAAGGTGGATTGAGGTCCGTCGGTGAAACGATTTGGAGAGAAAGATGATGAGGGTATATTCATCCCTTTATTAGTTGCAATTGTTAGAGGAAAAATGATGTCATTTTGCTGACGTGTTAAAGCTAGCCACCAATGGTTGAGTTAGCAAAACATGTTAGCAAACCCATAATGGTGTTCAACAAAATTAATCTAATGGAAGGACTTCTATGTTAAACGTTCTATCGAAGTAAGGGTGTTTATTTTGCGGAAATAAATGTATGGAACCTCATTTGTTATCTTTCCATAGTACAAGGGTCTCCCGACCTATTGTCCCTTAATATTACTTTACCAATTAATAAGCTGAATGACATTTGTTTGCATCGTTGACAGCGATCTTATCAATGGTTGAGAATAATTTAAATTGGTAAACATGGATTGAGAAGTTTGGATTGATTTTATTACTCTAAATCTTAAAAAAAATTGCGTAATTATTTTTCGTTCTAATGAATATTTTACTCGGTTTGATATTTTATTACTAATTTATATATTTAAATTTTAATTAATATTACAAATAATTGTAAATGATTTAATCGATATGAAATTGTGGTTGAACTAAGAAACCTCATATCATTGACTTTCCGGTATGATGTATGATACGATTTTGAGATCATTATTTTATATATAAAATATTAATATCTTTTAGTACTCATATCATAGAATGAATGTCACATAATCCTGTGAAGTTCAACAATTGCTTTTAAGTCACTGTATTTTATAAATTATAAATCAAAATTTTAGTATATTATATTTTAAATAACTTTGATGTCTACATTAAACTCTCAGTATTGTCAATCTAATCTGACAATTGAATATTGGCAAATCCAAGTTGATTATATATATTATAATTTTTGAAAAAGTATTATATTTATTTGGTTTTTTACTTTTTTTAGATGATTGGGTGTGGATTTGAACTCGTGACCTCCTTCATGGAGGTGTAGTTACTTTACAAAAGACTACAAGGTCTTCCATTATTTATTTAGCTAGTAACCAAAATAATTTGATTGGTGTGTTTCTGAAAAACATTGCTTAATTTTGTCCAACACCTGGATTTCATTTTAAAATAGTTAATTTTGAATGATTTATTTTGGATTATCATTTATGGTTCGTCGGGTCCATTACGACCCGATCTAAGCCAACTACGAATATTTTCATATTTTGTGTTTCTAGTGTGTTCTCGTTGTCTCATCTCAGGCTTCTGATGTCTGAATAACAAAATAAGGCTCAGCTAATCCTCGTCAACCGTGTTATTCTTATTCAATAGACAAGCAACATCACTGCATGTGCGGCTCTTTGGTGGATATAAACGCTGGTCTCACCACTGCCTCTCTATTGTGCCTGCTAAATACCTCTCAGTCACCTGCTCCCTTCAATTACACTGATTAGTATCTTATGGAAGTACATACCACTTCTTTTCTTCCTGTTATCTCTCTTTCTCCCTCTCACTTCCGTTACGCTCCTGTTTATCTTTTGATATTTCCTTGCCCCTTAAAATTGTAACATATATGTCTTCTTCTCCGGTGCCCCTCGTAGTTGCTCCAACATGTGAAACTGAAAGTTTCTGTCGAATTGCTTGATTTCTCTATTTGATTTTGGTTTATGATACTAATAATCTGATTCCAATTATGCTTAAGAAGCCTCTTGTTTTCGTTGATGATCCTAGCAACGAGAGAAACCTTCGGAACCGGGGCGGATAAGGACTTTGACCCACTAGCTATAGAGAGCTAGGAACCAGAAGTATCAAGTCGAGGGTGCCACGACAAGAGATGGATGCTCTTGATAATAAGCCAAACCTTAAGCCGTGCTTTTGCACATACTCAAAGGGGTTTAGAACAATGTTCTGAAAGGGGGTTTATTAATTGATAAAAGTCTGAATGACAAGGGTGGCCGATGGCCTCTATTTATAGGGAGGGAACAAGCTCTCCTCACCTATTTAGCTACTTCCTAACTAGGAATAAAATAATCTAATCCTAACTATGAAAGATTAAAAACGACCTAAACAAGCTAATTAAATAAGGAAAACTAAAAAGGGAAAGATAAAAGTGCCTTGGTATGCAAGGAAAAGACTAAATATGCAAAATCCAGCAATTCGGGCATCTTCATGGGTGGTAGGGCAGTTCTAGGCCGGCAGGCAGGGCTTCTCACGCGGCTTTGGCCTTCTGATGGTGTCCCAGTCCTAGAAGGAATTAGGCCCGGGTTCTTCTGGTTGTGGCAACCTGTTCTCCTGGCCAGGGTGGGAATCCTTGTCTCGGTGGGATTGCATGCATGGACCCGGATCGTGTATGAGCACTTCCCTACGTGGCTCCCAATGGTCGTACCAGAGGGGAGCTGGGGGAAGCCACGGCGCCCCCCTCCCCCGGTATCGAGTCTAATATTACATGTATTTTTTGGTATTTTTGGAATTTGGCGTCGGGGTACTTGAAGTTCGGCTCCCCCACTACGTTGTTTCGGTGAAATGTTGTCTTAAATTTTACGTAATAGTTACTCATAATTCACTTATAGTGTGTAATAATTAAATATTTGATCATAAATTATACAAATTTGAAAAAAAAATTGTCGGTGGCACATATAATTATTTTTTACTAATTAAGCAACCTATAACCAAAATATTTATTGTGTATTTTTACTTAGTATTAGATGAATGAAAAAATTTATACTATTATTCAAATTTGAAGAAAATTTTTTGTCGTGGCACCAATTTTTAGTGTACAATTCGGCTCCCCCTGTATACCAACCTAGTTACGCCATTGGTGGCTCCTCCTTCATTCCTCCTCCGATTGCAACGCCGTTTGTTGGGCCGTGTTCCTGAGGTCTCCAGCTATCCAGAGCAACTGGAATTTCCCAAAAGGTCCAAGCCGTTTGGCGGCTCGGCCCTAAGCGCTCCTTTGTAGCGCCTGGCACCGTGCCCCGTGCCCGGGGCTGGCTCATGTCTCGGCCATCTTCATTTCTGGCCAGGCCTTTGGCATTCTGCTTCGGCCAAGTCTTCAGAAATGTCCTCAAAGGATCTTCAAGGGCTGGAGTTGGTCCAAGGCTCATGGCACTTGGTCTAGGGCCTAGTGCTTGCATTTGGCCCAGTCCAGGGCTCGCTCCGGGGCCTGTCTTCAGGTGCCATCCCTTGCTGGTCAGGTACTCTTGGGTCCTTTGCTTCCTGTACTCTAGGAATGCTTCTAGAGGATCCCATGAGTGGTCAGTTCCTCCAGGGCTGGTGGGGATTGGTCCAGGGCCTTTTAAGGCCCTTAGGCTCGGCCCTCGGCTCGGCTCGGCTCGGGCTCGGATCGGGTGCCTTGGCTAGAAACATTGCCTAGAGTGGTAGCTCCTTCAATTTAGCTCTCCTACCTGCGGTGAGGTCCTGAGCCTATATTTAGTTACATACCTTGGCCTCATGATGTGTTGGAGAGCTTTCCTTGGCCCTACACGCTTCTTGTAGGGCCCTAGGGTTCTGCCTTTAACTGGGGACCCTGGTGGGGTGTAGGAATAGCTGTAGGCCTTTGGGCAGCCGTGGAGGATCACATCATTTATTAATCAAAGGGTTGTGTTACAAGGGTGGCCGGCGGCCTCTATTTATAGGAGGGGTTAGGGAACAAGCTCTCCTAATCCTTCTGATGTACGCATTTTCGCGTGTGGTCAAATAACTAGCCTAAAGAAGTAGACTAGGTCGAATCTCTCGAGGTTTCCTCTAATTAACTACTCAAAGAAGCTGGCAATCTATTCAGGTTTAAACACGTTATGCGTGGTGTGAGTTCCACGAATTCTAATCTAACAAGCAAGGAAAATAAAAGACGGAAAGATTAAAAAGGTTGACTAACGAGAAGATAGACAAGCTTAGACTCGAATCCCCTAAGATCACCAGAACATTGGCGATCACAAAACTAGCGGTTTTCAATCCTAATTCATTCAGTTCTCAGACACCACCATAACTCCTTACCCTTAGGTCTAAGTCGCTCTATCCGATCTAATTACCAATATTAATTAACCGTCCATGCGTTCACTTCTGCAACGGAAAACTAACTGGCCACAAGATTAGGAATAGTGAGTTACTCTAGAAGCGGATCAACCCTAAATGGTTCCTACGAAAGGCACACTCCATTGAATAGGTTAATTAATTTATTTGAAGTTCCAAAGTAAGGCGATCGTCTGGCGACTAACGTCTAGCGACTAACCTTAGCTTAACACGAATCTAATCTAGGTGTCAATTAGACAAGAAAAGCGGGAAACGAAGATCAAACAATCACGCAAGAGAAACTATCTGAATTAAGATCTAATTACCGCCGATCCGTGACCCCTTTAAAACCCGGGTCACTTAGGGTTCATCTAATCTAAGCTCTATGAGTTTAGCTACTCATATTCAATACAAGAGAATCAAAGACAACATAGGAGTTCATCATGCAAAGGAATAATAGTTAGGAACTGAAAAACCTAATAATGGAGACTAACGTCTGGCGATTCCCGTGGAGCTTCGATCTCCGGCGATCTTCAACTCCTAGCTCTGAGCACTCTGAGGTGGAAGGATGGCATCACGATCTCTCCAAGAACTCTGAGGATGCTCTCAACTCTATCTATCGACTCTATAGTCGTGGCGACTGTAAAAGTCTAATTGTATGTTTGTCGAATCAATGATCGATTCTTTTTCCTCCTACTCCTCCCGCTGCTGCTTATATAGGGGAGTTTCCAAACCCTTGCTGGAAAAGGAGATAGTTCTCGGCGAGAACTATGAAAGTTCTCGCTGAGAAGTTTAGTGTAAACTGAGCGAGATTTCTCCTGCTTCCTCAACGAGAATTGTACCTTCCTTTCTTCACAAGTTCTCGGCGAGAACCACGAAAGTTCTCGCTGAGAACATCTTCAGTGTAAGCTCTTAGAATTTTCGACCAGTGTTCTGACTTCATCCTTGACATCTTCTCGCCGAGAATTGTAGAGTTCTTGGCGAGAATTTTTGTGCTGGGCAGTGGACTGATCAGTTTGGTTCCTGGTATTGATTCTGGTTCACTTCTCAAAGTCTTGAACACGTCTGAGGCTATGTCATTGACGGCAAAAAACTGTGTACTCATAGAGACACTAGAAAACACATCAAATAGACCCGAAAAGGGCCAAAGTAACCAAAGTAACCAAATCGGTAGGAAATAGAGTAATTGAGTGAAAACACTGTGTTTCAAGCAAGGAAATGTCGCTTAAATGAGGCTGATAATCACGTCAAATCTAGTGTCATCACCTTCCTTAAATAGTTACTTCCTAATCAACTAATTAAATAATCTAAAGTCCAAAATAAGCTAAATTCTTCCTAAATAGTTTAACTAAAATGGAAAACACAAAACAAGTCAAAGAAGTCTTGGGGCCGAAGAAAATAGCCTATTTAGGAAAAAACTGGCAAAATCGGGAAACCCTAATCCGGCGCTCGGGCGTGTTTCCTATGCCGGCTCGGATTAGGTGATCTTCTTCTTAATTAGGTGGCAACTTCGTGGCAGCTTCCTCAATTCTTTCAGTGACGTTGATGATAAAAGCGGGTTTACCAAGGTCGTATTCCACGGGGTTCTCTCAATGGCCTCTACTCACATTCCTCGTAGACGGTCTATTCATTTGAAAGGAGTTTTGATTTGAAATAGACATTAAAAACTTAAAGGAAACTAAAAGGAAGAAAAAAAAATAAAGTGGTGCAAATCAAAGACAAAGGGGTTCTCTTGGTGGGTAGTTTCATCATGCTCAAGATGACTAATTGAACAAACAAGCCAATTAAGATCGAGTTTGCATTCGGACGACCATGCATTTCACTTTAATAGACTCGATGCACTCTCGTAGCACCTAATCCCTATCCTAATACCACTCAACTTAGACTCTCGCTCTCAAGCTAAGTGAAAAAAGGATGCATTCTAAGTGTTTGATGAAATGCCAAGACACAAGACCCTCTCTTAAGACTCTATGACCACAAGGCTAGGCACAACACTCTCATATCAATGCCCTAACACTAAGAGATTCACCAAAAAGCCTTTTCAAACTCAATTGAATAAAAATCCACATGCACACCAAGTGTTCGATAAAATGCCCAAGAGAGAAATCAAGTGAAAATGGTTGAAATAAGATGATCTAATCTCTTAGAACACACTCACTTCAATCCCTAGACCTACAATCTATGCAATCCAAGCACTCTCATGCATCAAATCACAATGAATGGACCAAATCAAGCAAACATGGCATAAAATGGCATTAAGAACAAGTCTAGGAATCATCCTCATACAACCAAGATCAATCATGGCAAGTTCTATACAATCATCCCTCTATCATAGCACAACTAATCTACCCATCCAAGATGAACCCTAGAAAATCAGCCACACATGGCTAAGGGAGTAAAGAGAAAAGAAGGAAGAATGGTCACCAAGAACACCATGGATGAATCCTTGAGATGATCTTCACTTCTCCACTTGTAAGCACTTCTCCCAAGGTTTGTTGGCTTCAATCCTAGCTCCAATGGCTTCAAATTGCTCCAAAAACGTGTTCTAGGGTTTGAGGGTTCGTGGATATGTGTTTGGGGTTCAAGAGATATCTAATCATCTCAAAATTGGCCAAAAACAAGAGTATTTATAGTGCAGGGGACAGTGCACGGCGTGCACCCCTGCACGGCGTGCACAGTGCACGGCGTGCACCCCTGCACGGCGTGCACATCTGCACGGCGTGCACCCCTGCACTCTGCAGAAAACCCGATCTTGCAAGGCTCTTATCTCCCTCGTCCGGCCTCCAAATGACCTCCCGTTTGCTCCTATGCGCTCCTTGTCATCCGTACTTTGAAGCCATAACCTGAAAATGCACAGAGGCAACTCCAATAGACCACGAATTTGGCTCCAAAGTGGCAACCGGACAACAAAATGACACTTTGCACAAAATCTCAAATAAAAGCATAAAAGTCATGTCATTTCACGAATAAACACGGGCATATCATAGGTCATTCATAAGCTTAAAATGCACTAATTAAAGTCACATCAAATTCCCCTACGACTAAGCTTTGCTTGTCCTCAAGCAAATGAATTAGAAAACATCCAAGTTCACAAATGACAAGTTCGGTCCATTGAGATTCAAGCAATCACAATTTAGCTTAAACTGTTCCACGAACAAACTAAACCTACACATGCAAGAACATCAACCAAACAAGTCTAAACCTCACTAATTTCTGCACACTTCAAGTAGTGGTTGATTGGGACACAGCAAAACCGACCACGACAACACCAACTCTAATCAAAAGGACTTGAACTCGGGAAATGGAATGAAATAGATGGAGGTACGGAAATTTTTGAAAGTGGTGAGTGATTACGATGTGGCTATCGACTCGACTTCATCCGCTTCTAGATCCGCTCTTAACAACTCGGGCATAGGATCAAGGGCTACACTCGAGAACTCTTTTTCCTTTCTTTTCTTTCTCTTTTCTTTTTCATTCATTTTTTTTTCTTACTGCATACTAGTGCTCGATTCAACACTTCGCTTAGGTGTTGAACCTGCCTAGCTCACAGCCTTTGCCCTTTTGCTAGTGCTCAACCCGACACTTCACTTAGGTGCCGAGCTTGCCTAGCTTTTCTTTTCTTTTGAGCATTTTCTCTCTTTTTTCTTAATCTTCACAAAATAGCCACTTGATCCCTAGCTCTTTACAACTTCCACACAAGATTTTGAATTGGACTCCGTTGAATCTCAAGCCACAATCACGAAGGATCAAAAAGGGGTATGAAAAACATGGAGGAGGGTGAAAATTCTGATTGCCTTCATCACCTTAGACCGGTGTTATCGAGCGGTACAAAAACACGTATCAAACCAGTCAACCAACATACAAGAGTGATAAAATCTCAGTTCTGGCCCAGACTCATTTAATATTAGTGCTAACATGCTGGTTATAGGTTCTAAGTGGAACAATCTAAACATCGTTGTGAAGGCTTGAATTCAAAACACCAAAAGTCAAGAACCGAACGATTCTACAATAGAGGAATTCGATATTCAATTAAGATCATGCAACACATCAAAACATAGCTTTAGACTTCTACCGACAAATAATCACACCAAACCTCACACTCCCCTACGACTAACATGAGCATTGTCCTCAATGATCAAGAGAGAGAGGGTAAGGTGGAACGAAGTTACCGCATTGGTAGAGAGGAGCATAGGACGTAATAGAGGTGAAAAAGTTCCATGATGATCCTTGGTGAAGAGTGATCCAAAATGCTTGCCAAACCTTATTCAAAAAGCTAAAACAACACAAAAACTAAAAAGAGCAAACAAGAGCAATAAAAGTAAAGATAACATGGGGTGCCTCCCAAGAAGCGCTTGGTTACCGTCTTAAGCTCGACGATACCTGTGTTATGGTGTCCAACTTAGTACCTCCTTGATGTCAAGTAGCTTCTTCCATGATGAAAGTTGAGCTCCAAGTAGCATCTTGGAGGAATGGTAGACTAGCCAATGCACATTGATGCTTGTATAGCACTTGAGACCTTGGGGTGGCTTGCTACCTTTGAGTGTCGAAGCTTGAGGAAGAAAGATGGTAGGGAGCCTCCATTGAGATCCATTGTCTCCAAGTTGGTGATGCCACTCAAGGAGTCTTCCGGTTCACACATGGACGACTTCTCTTCCATTATCACCTTAGGGGAGGTTATGAAGCTTGTGTCCGTCTCTTGACACAAGTACTTCATGATCAAGCAAGAAGATTGAAGAGTACTCACAACCTTTGGTGGGACCTCAATAGGGTGGTGTTGTTCACTTTCGTGCTCCACTCTCGGTGCCACCTCTTCTTGAAGCGTCTCCAAATCATCTCTCACCTCCTCTAAAGGGTCATCATCCTCAAGTCTCCTTGGTTCTTCATACCCCACATCATCGTTACTTGGTGTGTCCTCGGAAAGAACATGTTCCTCAATCTCCTCCACTACCAACTCTTCTTCCGTGTCAAGCTCTTCCGGTTCACAAGTGTCATCTTCATCATCATAAAAATACTCCAAATGATTGGGATGTCGTTCATTCTCAAGAATCTTCGTGACGAGCTCTATGCTTTGAGATAAGCGGTTAACTCGGTTTGCATTATCCTCCGCAATTTGCAAGATCTCTAGCATGAAAGGAGATGGAAGAGGTTTCTCATGGCTCATGAACTCTTCTTGGGGAGACTCACCTTCTTCTTCTTCCATGACAAGCACTTCCGGTTCAAGGATGTCGGAGATGAGCTTCACACTTTGAGTTAAACGATCCAACCGAGCCGCATTATCTTCCACCATTTGCAACATCTCCTCAATTGTGGGGGGAGATGGACATTGTTGTTCCTCCTCTAGAGCTTCCTTGATGAGTGTCACGCCTTGAGCTAAACGATTGAGTTGGTTCGCATTATCTTCCGCAATCTTCAAAGCTTCCTCAAGTGTGGAAAGAGGTGGAGGAGGTTCCTCATAGCTTACAAACTCCTCTCGAGGACGCTCACTTTGCTTCACCATTTTCAAGAGCTCCTCTAACATAGAAGGAGGTTGAGAGGGTTGCTCACAGCTTGTGAAATCCTCTTGAGGGCGCTCGCTTTCTCTAACCATCTTAAAGAGCTCCTCTAGCATGGAAGGCGGTGGAGAATGTTGTTCATGACTTGTGAATTCCTCTTGATAGTACTCCGGAAACACTTGATGGTAGGGTGGAGATGGAAAGGGACATTGCTCATTCCACATGGGTGTTGAGGCTTGTTGTTCTTGACCCCACCATTGGCTATCTCCCTCATAAGTTCCTTGGTAGTAGTTGGATGAAGTAGGATGACCATAATATGGATTAGGAGATGGATTCCACCTTTGATAGGTACCATAACCATTACCTCCATTCCACGAGTTCATCTTACTTGCAACCTTGCTCCCATGAACTAGATAGGTGGATAAGGGGCCTACAAACACGCACAACAAACACAACCAAGTAGTACAACAATGCGGGATAACAAAACCATAAAAACAATTAACAAAAACAAACAATAAAGAAGCAAAACTAAAACGGAAGGAAGTGAATAGAACGGTCCACTACTAAATGCTTTCAAAGGATTGAGAAAGTCCCCGGCAACGGCGCCAAAAACTTGATAAAAGCGGGTTTACCAAGGTCGTATTCCACGGGGTTCTCTCAATGGCCTCTACTCACATTCCTCGTAGACGGTCTATTCATTTGAAAGGAGTTTTGATTTGAAATAGACATTAAAAACTTAAAGGAAACTAAAAGGAAGAAAAAAAAATAAAGTGGTGCAAATCAAAGACAAAGGGGTTCTCTTGGTGGGTAGTTTCATCATGCTCAAGATGACTAATTGAACAAACAAGCCAATTAAGATCGAGTTTGCATTCGGACGACCATGCATTTCACTTTAATAGACTCGATGCACTCTCGTAGCACCTAATCCCTATCCTAATACCACTCAACTTAGGCTCTCGCTCTCAAGCTAAGTGAAAAAAGGATGCATTCTAAGTGTTTGATGAAATGCCAAGACACAAGACCCTCTCTTAAGACTCTATGACCACAAGGCTAGGCACAACACTCTCATATCAATGCCCTAACACTAAGAGATTCACCAAAAAGCCTTTTCAAACTCAATTGAATAAAAATCCACATGCACACCAAGTGTTCGATAAAATGCCCAAGAGAGAAATCAAGTGAAAATGGTTGAAATAAGATGATCTAATCTCTTAGAACACACTCACTTCAATCCCTAGACCTACAATCTATGCAATCCAAGCACTCTCATGCATCAAATCACAATGAATGGACCAAATCAAGCAAACATGGCATAAAATGGCATTAAGAACAAGTCTAGGAATCATCCTCATACAACCAAGATCAATCATGGCAAGTTCTATACAATCATCCCTCTATCATAGCACAACTAATCTACCCATCCAAGATGAACCCTAGAAAATCAGCCACACATGGCTAAGGGAGTAAAGAGAAAAGAAGGAAGAATGGTCACCAAGAACACCATGGATGAATCCTTGAGATGATCTTCACTTCTCCACTTGTAAGCACTTCTCCCAAGGTTTGTTGGCTTCAATCCTAGCTCCAATGGCTTCAAATTGCTCCAAAAATGTGTTCTAGGGTTTGAGGGTTCGTGGATATGTGTTTGGGGTTCAAGAGATATCTAATCATCTCAAAATTGGCCAAAAACAAGAGTATTTATAGTGCAGGGGACAGTGCACGGCGTGCACCCCTGCACGGCGTGCACAGTGCACGGCGTGCACCCCTGCACGGCGTGCACATCTGCACGGCGTGCACCCCTGCACTCTGCAGAAAACCCGATCTTGCAAGGCTCTTATCTCCCTCGTCCGGCCTCCAAATGACCTCCCGTTTGCTCCTATGCGCTCCTTGTCATCCGTACTTTGAAGCCATAACCTGAAAATGCACAGAGGCAACTCCAATAGACCACGAATTTGGCTCCAAAGTGGCAACCGGACAACAAAATGACACTTTGCCAAAATCTCAAATAAAAGCATAAAAGTCATGTCATTTCACGAATAAACACGGGCATATCATAGGTCATTCATAAGCTTAAAATGCACTAATTAAAGTCACATCAGTTGACCATGCTTCCTGGGCCTCTAGGGCTTCTAGGGCCGGTGGAAATTAGTCAAAGGCCCGAGCCAATTGATGGCTCAGCCCAGGTCAATCTGGAGTAGCGCTCCGGGCTCGGTCCGACGCCGGATCAGGGCCTGGCTTCGGGCCTCTGGGAGTTCTGCCCAGGCTTCCAGTCTTCTGTCTCGGGCCATCTTTAGGACTTGTCGTGGGGGTGTTTTCAGGCTAAAGTCTGAGCCTGGTGCCCATCAGAATTCGTTAGGGGCTCGGAGTGAGTGCTTTGCTCAGCCCGGGTCGACGGCGACGCCCGGTCTTAGCATTAGTGCCCGGCGGAGCTTCATTTCCTGGTCCAGCTCCGGCTTTGGCTTCGGGGAGGTGTCCTTGACTTCCAGGAGGGTGTATCCTTCCTTGGAAAACCTATATGCATCCTCCTCATGCCCTTCCTTGCTTCATGCCTTCATGTAGGTGTTGAGCCATTCCTTGAAGGCCTTGGTTGGCTTCGGGTTAGGGGTGGCTCAGGTATACTCCAGGGCACATGGGGCTCATCATCCCCCTCTTCTTGGGGAAGATTCGTCCTTAATCCTGATCTGAGTAGATTTCATCATAGTAGGGTGTCAAGTCATCCACATTAAAGGTAGTTTTTACCCCCGTAGGAATTGGGTAGATCAAGGACATAGGCATTGTTGTTGACTCTCTGAAGAACTGTGTATGGTCCATCCCCTCTAGGTAACAATTTGGACTTTCTCTGCTCGGGGAACCTATCCTTCCTTAAGTGGATCCACACTTGATCTCCTACTTCAAACATTTTATCCTTTCTCCCTCGGTTGGCGTTGCGGGTGTGTTGGGCAGTCCTTCTTTCAATGTTGGCCTTGTCCTTCTCGTGTAGCTTCTTGACGTAGACTGCCTTCTCTTGACCACCTGCATCTAAGAACTCATGGATAGGTAGAGGTGATAAATCCAAAGGGGTTAGGGGGTTAAAGCCATAAACAAGCTCAAAGGTGAGTATTGGGTGGCGAAGTGCACAACCCTATTATAAGCGAATTCCACATGTGGTAAGCATTCTTCCCAAGTTTTAATGTTGCTTCTGATGATGGCCCTCAGTATTTGGGACAAGGATCAATTCACAACTTTGGTTTGGCCATTAGTTTGAGGGTGGCAAGTGGTGGAGAACATCAATCGTGTTCCAAGCTTAGCCCACAAGGTCTTCCAAAGGTAGCTTAGGAATTTGGAGTCCCTATTCGAGACTATAGTCTTAGGAACTCCATGCAACCTGACTACCTCTTTAAAGAACAAATCAGCAATGTTGGAAGCAGCATCAGTTTTGTGGCAAGCAATAAAATGGGCCATCTTAGAGAACCTATCAACAATTGAGTGTTCAGGGATGGGTAAAGGGGTGTATAAAACCATGGGGCTTGAGTTTTGACTTAGCTCGTTGGCACTTAAAGCAATGAGCTATGAGTTTCTCCACATCATGGCGCATCTTGGGCCAATAAAAGTGCTATTTGAGGGTGGGCAAGGTTTTGGCTACTCCAAAGTGTCCCATGAGACCTCCTCCATGAGCCTCTAGGGTTAGGACAGTCCTGCATGAATGGTTAGGTAAACATAGCTTGGGTCCTTTAAATAGATATCCATCTTGCTTATAGAACTTCCCAAATCCTCCCTGTTGACAAGCCTCAAAGATACTCTTAAAATCGGGGTCAATGGCATAAAGGTTCTGATATGTTCAAAGCCAATAAATTTAGTGGAAAGGACTGAGATTAGGGTGTACCTTCGAGAGAGGGCATCAGCCATGACATTTTCCTTACCTTATTTGTATTGAATGATGTATGGGAAGGGCTCGATGAACTCTACACACCTGCCATGTCTTTTGTTGAGCTTTGAGGTACTTGAGTGATTCATGATCCGTGTGGATGATGAATTCCTTGGGCCACAAGTAGTGTTGCTAAGTCTTCAAAGCTCTCACTAAAGCATAGAGTTCTTTGTCATAGGTGGGGTAGTTGAGGGTGGCACCGCTTAGCTTCTCATTGAAGTAAGCAATGGGCCTCTTCTCTTGCATTAGAACAGCCCCAATCCCTACTCCTAAAGCATCACACTCGATCTCAAAGGGCTCGTGAAATCTGGCAGCATGAGCAATAGGGCTTCAGTGAGTTTTTTCTTGAGGGCTTCAAAGGCTTCTTGTTGTGGGGTACCCCAATGGAAGGGCACATCTTTCTTGAGCACGGCTGTAAGTGGGGCAGCAATGGTGCTGAAATCCCTCACAAACCTTCGGTAGAAGCTAGCTAATCCATGAAAGCTTCTAACAACAGTGATGTTCTAAGGTGTGGGCCATGACTTGATAGCTTCTATCTTGTCTTCATCCACCCTAATACTTTCTGAACTAACAACAAAGCCAAGAAAAATAAGATGATCTGTGCAAAAGGTGCACTTGGCCATGTTAGCATAGAGGTGTTCTTTCCTTAGGGTTTCTAAGATAGTTTTTAGGTGCCCTAAGTGGTCATCTAGGTTTTTGGAGTAGATAAGTATGTCATGAAAGTAGACCACGAGAAATTTCCCAATGTAAGACCTAAGGACTTGATTCATTAGTCTTATGAAGGTACTAGGTGCATTGGTTAAGCCAAAGAGCATGACCATCCATTCATATAGCCCTAATATAGTTTTGAAGGCAGTTTTCCATTCATCACCTTTCTTCATTCGGATTTGGTGATAGCCTGATTTAAGATCAATTTTAGAGAAGATAGTAAATCCATGTAACTCATCAAGCATGCCATCTAATCTAGGGATAGGGTGGCGATACTTAACTGTAATGTTGTTGATGGCTCGACAATCAACACACATTCTCCATGTACCTTTCTTCTTGGGGACCAGGATAACTGGCACGGCACAAGGGCTCATGCTTTCTCTGACGTATCCTTTGTCCATTAGTTCCTCTACTTGAGCTTGTATCTCTTTGGTTTCTTCTGGATTGGTACGGTAGGCTGGCTTGTTTGGCAAGGCAGTTCCCGACACCAAGTCTATTTGGTGATAAACTCCTCTTAGTGGGGGTAGTCCAGTAGGGATTTCTTCGGGGAAGATGTCCTCAAATTCCTGTAAGAGTGAGACAACAACACTAGGCAAGGAGGTGTTTGGGTTAGAAATCAAGCATTCCTTGTAAATGATGATCACAAGGGGTCTCCTGGTAAGTAGGGTTTGTTTGATCTCTCTAGGGGTGGCTAGGAGGCTTTCTCTCCGTTCAGTCTCACTTTTTTGAGCTCTTGGACCCTTAGGGTCTTGTAATTCTGTTTTTACACTTGGGGGGTCACTCGTTTGTTCTCTCTTCTCTCTGTTTTTGAGCTCTCTCTCTTTTTTCTCTCGGATCGCTCTCCTATATTTTTGGTCTTTGAGAATTTCGGTGGGGGACAAAGGTTTTAAGATGTACTTCATGTCTCCATAGATAAGGTTGTACCTGTGCTCCTCCCATCATGTTTGGAGTACCTATCGAATTGCCAAGGTCTCCCAAGTAGTATATAGGCAACTTCCATGGGAATCACATCACATAGGATGATATCAGTGTATCTTCCTGTGCAAAAGGGGATGTGAGCTTGACGGGTCACCCTAATTCCCCACAATTGCTAAGCCAGTGTAGCTTGTAGGGTTTCAAATGTTTTAGGGTTGGAAGGCCAAGACCCTCCACTAAATCGGTGCTCACGGTGTTGGTACAACTTCCTCCATCAATTACCATACTACAAATTTTATTCTTAATCACACACCTGGTATGGAAGAGGTTATATCATTGTTCCCAACCTTCCTCCACGATTTGGGCACTAAGGACGCGTCAGGAGATGGTGGAGAATCGGCGGGTGCTTCGATGGACTTTGCGCTCCGGGGCTGGGCAGCGCATCGGGGTCGACCGGTGCTCTAGGGCTATTCCGAGGCGCGGGTCGGGGCTTAGGCCAGGGGGAGACCAGGCTTGAGCAAGGGCGCGGGC
Source organism: Linum lewisii (assembly GCA_034768395.1). Classification (NCBI taxonomy): domain Eukaryota; kingdom Viridiplantae; phylum Streptophyta; class Magnoliopsida; order Malpighiales; family Linaceae; genus Linum; species Linum lewisii. The sequence goes on along the minus strand of CM068297.1, from coordinate 61,307,813 downwards.
CATTGACCGGGTGACAATTCTCGTAGGGGCTAGCACGTCGGGTGACTCGGGCGTGGAGTCCTCATCGCATGTAGGGCTAGCGCCGGAGTCTGGGGTCAGGTGCCGGTCCGGGGTATAACGGAGCTCCGGGTGGTCTTGGTGTTGGACCTGTACAGCATCGTTGCTGGGTGTCGGGCTGGCCTAGGGTGATGTTGGGTGGGTGCTGGGCGGAGCACTGGTTTGGGGCTGGGCTGAAGTCGACCCGGGGCTGAGAAGGGCGCTGTGTCAGGGCTGAGCAGGTGCTACCCAAGGGCGGGGCTGAGCGCTGGCCCGTGGTGCTGGCCCAGGTTGCTCCGGTAAAGTTCTGGCTTCTCTCTCCAGCCGATCTAAGGTAGCTTTGACCTGTCTCATGACTTGGGTTGGCTATGGTAGCTTCGAGTTTGGCTAATCTCCTATCTATCATGGTTAGCAAAAACACACGAAAACAAGGGATATGGCCTCACAACTCGCTCAATTGATCCTCACTCTCTCTTGATTTTTCCTCTCGTGTTTAGAATTTTAGTAACCTCTCAAAAAGGACTTCAGAACAAGTAAATTTCAACTCAAGTAATTGCAAGTTTCTTCAAAGCTATCAAGAAGGACTTACCGATTGGTGGAACCAAGGCTTGAACTTCTTAGGGCTCCCTTCGTAGCTAGTGAGTACTTTGTGGAAGATCTTCAATGGGGAGGTAGTTATGGCTTGTGTGGAGGGTATGAGCAACAAAAGCCTTATTTTCCTCTCTATCCCCTCTTCTTAAGAATGTTCTTACAACGAAAATAGTTTTGGCAAGGGTGGTCTTGCTTGTTTTTTAAGTATTTTTCTGTTTTCTTACTTCTATTAGAATTTTCTTGATGGTATGATGGTCACCTAGCTTTTTCTGCCTTACACAAATCTTAAAGTACAAGAAACTAAAATAGATAGGGATTTTTCAAAGCTAGTTTTCTGAAACGCAAGGAAAGTAAAGGATATGGATCCAAGAGTGAACCTGGAGACTGGGATAGGGGTTGGTCCTAGTGTTGAACCGAAGCTCTTATACTGATGTGACCCTAAACAGCTGCCCCAATGCCAACAGGTACTCATACACCCCACTAGGGTCTCCAGCCAAGGGAAGGACCCTAGGGCCCTACAAGAAGCGTGTAGGGCCAAGGAAGGCTCTCCAACACATCATGAAGCCAAGGTATGTGACTAAATATAGGCTCAGGCCACCACCAGCAGGAAGGAGAGCAAGAATGAAGGTGAGGCCACTCCATGCCATGTTGCTGGCCAAGACATCTGATGACACTCGATTTGACGTAATTAATAGCCTCATTTAAGCAACATTTCCTTGCTTAAGACATGGTTTTTAGGGTAGAATAACGAATATTCAATCAATTGCCCTATCTCGTGCCATTTGTGTTACCTTGGCCCGTTTCGGGTCTATTTGATGGTTTTCTAGTGTTTTTACGTTAGCACAGGTTTTTGCCGTCAAATAAAGTAGCCATGGACGTGTCTAAGGCATTGGAACCTCGAGGGATTGCACCGGCATCGATCAAAGGAGCCAACCAAGTCAAACAAATTCCTGCCCGGTTTACAAAGGAGTTTTCGCCGAAAATAACCCTTTATTTTCGGCGAAAATATCAGCACAAATCAACTAAGGCCAACTGAAGGATGTTTTCGGCGAAAACATATAGCTTTCGGACCGAGAACTTATTCGGCAAAAATCACAGGAGAATCAGCCGGAGGACCCGTCCATTTGTACCAACATTTTCGGCGAAAATAATCCCTTATTTTCGGCGAAAATAACAGAAGGAATCCGGCGACTTAGGGTTTAAGTATAAATACTTAAACCGGCGGCCCAGGAAAAATTCATTCATTATTATTCATCTTTTCACAAATCAGACTTTTGAGAGTCAGCCGACTCTAGGGTCGATAGATAGAGTTTAGAGAGTTCGAAGATCCGTGGAGAGATCGTGACGCCATCCTTCACCTCGGAGAACTCGGAGCTTAAAGTTGAAGTTCCAAGAGATTGAAGCTTCGCGGGAGTCGTCAGAATTAGGTTTTTCAGTTCTTATTGTTCTTCCTCTGTATGATGATCTTCATTGTTGCTTTGATTCTCTTGTTTCTGATATGAGTAAATGAACTTGTAGAGCTTAGATTAGATGAACCCTAAGTGACCCAGGGCTTTAAGGCGGTCACGGATCGGCGGTGATTAGATTCGAAATTCAATCAGTTTCTCATTCATGTTTGATTTGTTCTTCATTGTGCATGTTTCTTGTCTGGATTGATCACCTAGATTAGATTCTGGTTAAGCTAAGGATATAAGCGAACGCTCGCCTTACTTTAGAACATCAAATTGAACAATTAACCTTATAATTGGAGCGTGCCTTTCGTAGGAACCGGTTAGGGTTAATTCACTGCAAGAGTAACTCATTAATCATTAGTAATTGCACCAGTTAATTAAGTCGTTGCGAGAGGCGACCGTACCCGGGCGGCTAGTTAATCTTGGTAGTTAGAACGGATAGAGCGAACGTTCGCCGGTCTTAAACCTAAGGGTAAGGGGTTATGGTGGTGTCTTAGTAATCGATTGAATTAGAATTGAAAACCGCTGATCTTGTGATTGTCGTTGCTCTGGTGATCTAAGGGGGATTCGAAATCTAAGTTTGTCTATCTTCTCGTTAGTCAACCTTTTACTTTTCTGTCTTTTATTTTCCTTTGTTCATTAGATTAGAAGTCGTGGAACTCACACCACGCACAACGTGTTTTAACTTGAATAAATTGTCAGCTTCTTTGAGTAGTCAATTGGTAGAAACCCTGTGGAATACGATCTACCCTAGCTTCACAGCTTGGTAGTATTTGATACCGCTAAAACTGCAGCATCAAATTGGCGCCGTTGCCGGGGACTCTTCTAATTGTTTGAAAGAAGAGTTGGCAAATTATTCTTCTACCTTTCCGCCTTACCATTTATTTTCCTAAATATTTTCATGATTTACCTGGGTAGTGCTTCTTAGTTTTGATTATGCAGGGTAACAGGTGGGATGACCGGTACCGAGAGCGGTACATCAATGAAGCACCATATCCCGAAGATTATCAAGAGTTGTTACATCATCAACAACAACAAACGGCGAGAATTGACTCCTTCTTTGATAATATCTTCTCAGTGCTACAAGCTCACCAAGAGATACACCAACAAGAGCATCGAAGAGACGCTAGAGATAACCAAGAGATGCTTCATGAACATCAACAATGCTCGTCGAGAACCCAATCTGCCTTGGATAATATCTCTTCAATGCTGCAAGCTGATCTCGCGACGGACATCAAGCTCGAGCAACCAAAGCAGTTAATGACAGAAGACGCTCAGGAGATGTTCGAAGAAGAAGATGAGCCTGTCCATGACTATTATGAGCTAGAAGCATCTGATGAAGGATCCTTGGCGGTGGTGGTTGATAAAGACATAGAGCCGATCCATCCTGAAGTTGAAACCAAAGAGGAGCACATAGAGATTGAGGAGATACCCTCACCTACACTTCCGCCGAGTCAACCTGTAGAGAAGATGGAGCTCATTGACCATGCCGTGCCGTACTACCTCTTTCCTCCTCGAGTAGGAGAATTTGAGAAGAACTGGTCATCCAACCAAAACCACGATCTACTGGAGCACTACCGGTTACATCACCCTGCTGGAGTGCTACATGGCACTCAACCGCTGTCCTTGAAGAAGACGATTGACTTCAAGGAACTCCTAAGTTGGGGTCCCTAACAGGTATCGTCCGGCTCAAGGACGTTAAAAGAGAGCGCTTCGTGGGAGGCAACCCACGGCTGGAGTCCGTTTTTGAATTTTTGAGTCACTCTTTTCGTCGTTCGAGTCAGGTTCGGGGGAGCCAAAGTGTCAGTTTAATTTTCTTTCGTTTTGATTTGTTTATCGTCAGTTTTTTAAAAAGAAAAAAAAGGATTTTTAAATAAATTTTCGGCGAAAATTACAAATTTTCGACCGAAAACACTTTGCAAAATCAAACAGTGAGCCGCTTCTTTATTTTTGCTTTTTGTGAAGAAGTTTTCGGCGAAAATTTCACAATATTTTCGCCGAAAACTTGTGTCTATTTTGAAAATCAGATTCCTTTTTCGGTCCGATTCTAACGCATACTTGATCGTCCAAATCGGAGCTCTGTAGCTCCAGTTATGCCCGAAACAAGTTTTTCACGTTTTCGGCCAACTCGTCGCTTTCCGTCCATTTTCTTGAGTCGTGTCTCAAAGGTTAGTTGTTGGGTTTTCAATTTCGAATCTTTTGACATGCCGATCATTGATTTTCGATGAGTTTATATTTGGTCTACCTCGTTTTGGTGCCTGCTGTTTCGCGTGAATTTTTCTGAACTGATTGAGCTTGGATGATCTAGATTGCTCTAGGAGTGTCGTGCCGTGAATTTGAAAAAAAAAAAAAGAGTAAAACTATTTTCAAAATTCCCCTTAACCTTCTTTGTTCGACTTTTATTCTGTGTGGATCCGGGACACTTGTCCCGGTATCCTTTTGATCTTTTTGTTGTTTTTGTTTTGTAGGATCTTGAGTAGCTACTCCGCTCTGCTCCGGACTCTCTGTGTTCATCCCCTACACCGACCATCACCTTCCAGGTTTTTTCGTATCTCTCTACTCTAGTTTAGTCCTGTGAGGACACAGAACCGTTTAAGTGTGGGGTAGGATGTTAGAATTTGCTTGATCTTGCTTGCTATCTGTGATTCTATGGTTCAATTTTGAAATTTCTCTAGCATATAATTGCTCAATTCTGATTTGTGATGTTAAATTGACTTCAATTTTGAACACTGACGTCGAGACTGTTCCACTTAGAATCTGTAACCAACGTGACAAAACTGATATTAAATGAGTCTAGGTCAGAACAGATCATAAATCACTCTTGTAGTTGAACTGGAATTAATTGAATTAATTGGTTTGTTAATAACAAAGCTCGATAACACCGTTCTAAGATGATAAATGCTAGCTTCTTCCATGTTTTTCACTCCATATTTGATCACCTGTATTGTGGCTAGAGATTAGACGAAATCCAATTCGAAATCTTGTGTAAAAAGTTATAACTAGCTAGGATCAAGTGGCTGAATTGTTAAACCAAGTAATTGAGCTGTGCAATCAATGTTAATTCTAAAGTGCTGAAAATAAAGCTAGGCAAGCCCGACACCTAAGTGAAGTGTTCGGGTTGAGCACTAGCATAAGCACAAATACTGTGAGCTAGGCAGGTCCAACACCTAAGTGAAGTGTTTGGTATCGAGCACTAGTATGCAGTAAATAAAAGGAAAAAAGTCGAAACTCGAAATAAATTGTGGTTTAAATCAGTCCTAGCTAGAACATGTAACGTACAGATCTAGAAACGGATGAAGTCGAGTCAATAGCCACGTCATTTTTCCTACCTCCGCATCCACATCATGGCTAGAGCTTAAAGTCTTTTTGATTAGAATTGGTGTTATCGTAGTCGGTTAATTATGATTAATTGTTTTCCCAAGAAACGTGCTTTGTTAAAACTACTACTTGAAGTGTGCAGAAAATAGTGAGATCGAAAACTTATTTGGTTGATGTTCGTGCATGTGTAGGTCACTTTTTTCTACGTGGAACAGTCTAAACCAAATTGTTAGAATTGAATCTCGATTTAATCTCGTGTCATTTGTGAATTTGAGTGTGTTCTAGTTCAGTTTGCTTGAGGACAAGCAAAAGCTTAAGTGTGGGGTATTTGATGACACTCGATTTGACGTGATTATCAGCCTCATTTAAGCAACATTTCCTTGCTTAAGACATGGTTTTTAGGGTAGAATAACGAATATTCAATCAATTGCCCTATCTCGTGCCATTTGTGTTACCTTGGGCCGTTTCGGGTCTATTTGATGGTTTTCTAGTATTTTTACGTTAGCACAGGTTTTTGCCGTCAAATAAAGTAGCCATGGACGTGTCTAAGGCATTGGAACCTCGAGGGATTGCACCGGCATCGATCAAAGGAGCCAACCAAGTCAAACAAATTCATGCCCGGTTTACAAAGGAGTTTTCGCCGAAAATAACCCTTTATTTTCGGCGAAAATATCAGCACAAATCAACTAAGGCCAACTGAAGGATGTTTTCGGCGAAAACATATAGCTTTCGGACCGAGAACTTATTCGGCGAAAATCACAGGAGAATCAGCCGGAGGACCCGTCCATTTGTACCAACATTTTCGGCGAAAATAATCCCTTATTTTGGCGAAAATAACAGAAGGAATCCGGCGACTTAGGGTTTAAGTATAAATACTTAAACCGGCGGCCCAGGAAAAATTCATTCATTATTATTCATCTTTTCAGCAAATCAGACTTTTGAGAGTCAGCCAACTCTAGGGTCGATAGATAGAGTTTAGAGAGTTCGAAGATCCGTGGAGAGATGGTGACGCCTCTGGAGAACTCAGAGCTTAAAGTTGAAGTTCCAGGAGATTGAAGCTTCGCGGGAGTCGTCAGAATTAGGTTTTTTAGTTCTTATCTGTTCTTCCTCTGTATGATGATCTTCATTGTTGCCTTTGATTCTCTTGTTTCTGATATGAGTAACTGAACTTGTAGAGCTTAGATTAGATGAACCCTAAGTGACCCAGGGCTTTAAGGCGGTCACGGATCGGCGGTGATTAGATTCGAAATTCAATCAGTTTCTCATTCATGTTTGATTTGTTCTTCATTGTGCATGTTTCTTGTCTGGATTGATCACCTAGATTAGATTCTGGTTAAGCTAAGGATAGAAGCGAACGCTCGCCTTACTTTAGAACATCGAATTGAACAATTAACCTTATAATTGGAGCGTGCCTTTCGTAGGAACCGGTTAGGGTTAATTCACTGCAAGAGTAATTCATTAATCATTAGTAATTGCACCAGTTAATTAAGTCGTTGCGAGAGGCGACCGTACCCGAGGGCTAGTTAATCTTGGTAGTTAGAACGGATAGAGCGAACGTTCGCCGGTCTTAAACCTAAGGGTAAGGAGTTATGGTGGTGTCTTAGTAATCGATTGAATTAGAATTGAAAACCGCTGATCTTGTGATTGCCGTTGCTCTGGTGATCTAAGGGGGATTCGAAATCTAAGTTCGTCTATCTTCTCGTTAGTCAACCTTTTACTTTTCTGTCTTTTATTTTCCTTTGTTCATTAGATTAGAAGTCGTGGAACTCACACCACGCACAACGTGTTTTAACTTGAATAAATTGTCAGCTTCTTTGAGTAGTCAATTGGTAGAAACCCTGTGGAATACGATCTACCCTAGCTTCACAGCTTGGTAGTATTTGATACCGCTAAAACTGCAGCATCAACATCCGATCCGAGCCCCGAGCCGGACGAAGGGTCGAGCCTAAGGGCCCTAAAAGGCCCTGAACCAATCCCCACGAGCCCTAGAGGAACTGACCACTCCTGGGATCCTCTAGAAGAATTCCTGGAGTACCGGAAGCAAAGGACCCAAGAGTACCTGACCAGCAAGGGATGGCACCGGAAGATAGGCCCCGAAGCGAGCTCCAGACCGGGCTAAATGCAAGCACTAGGCCTTAGACCAAGTGTCACGAGCCCTGGACCAACTCCAGCCCTTGAAGATCCTCTGAAGACATTTTTGAAGGCTTGGCCGAAGCAGAATGCCAAAGGCCTGGCCAAAAATGTAGATGGCCAAGACATGAGCCAGTCCCGGGCACCGGGCACGGTGCCAGGCGCTACAAAGGAGCACTTAGGGCCGAGCCGCCAAATGGCTCGTGCCTTTTGGGAAATTTAAGTTGATCTGGATAGTTGGAGACCTCGGGAACACGGCCCAACAAACGGCGTTGCCATCGGAGGAGGAATGAAGGAGGAGCCACGTAGGGAAGTGCTCATACATGATCCGGGTCCATGCATGCAATCCCACCGAGACAAGGATTCCCACCGGACCAGGAGAAGGGGTTGCACGACCAGAAGACCCCGGTCCTAAGTCCTTCCAGGACTGGGACACGAGCAGAAGGCCAAAGCCGCGTGAGAAGCCCTGCCCGCCGGCCCAAAACTGCCCAATCGACTCCAAAGCTGCCCGAATTTAGGGTTTTTGCCCGGTCACCCGGATTTTGCCTATTTAGGCTGTTTCTTGCTTTCCAAGACATTCTCTTCCTATTTTGAGTTTCCTTTTTTAGTTTTTCCTTATTTAGTTAGCTTGTTTAGGTCGTTTTAATGTTTCCTAGTTAGGAGTAGATTATTTTATTTCTAGTTAGGAAGTAGCTAAATAGGAGAGGAGAGCTTGTTCCCTCCCTATAAATAGAGGCCATAGGCCACCCTATGTTATTCAGACTTTTATCAATTAATAAAACCCCTTTCAGAACTTTGTTATAAACCTCTTTGAGTATGTGCAAGAGCACGGCTTAAGGTTTGGCTTATCATCAAGAGCATCCATCTCTTGGCGTGGCGCCCTCGACTTGATACTTCTAGTTCCTAGCTCTCTATAGCTAGTGGGTCAAAGTCCTTATCCACCCCGGTTCTGAAGGTTCCTCTCATTGCTAGGATCATCAGCTTGTTGTGTTCAAGGGTCGTCTGCCTACGGTTGCAGCGGTTCACATCAGTTGGTATCAGAGCGCGGTTCAACACTAGGACCACATCTATCCCAGTCTCCAGGTTCATTCTTGGATTCATATCCTTTACTTTCCTTTCGTTTCAGAAAAATTAGCTTTGAAACCCCCCCATCTATTTTCAATTCCTTCAATCGGTTTGGTATTGTAATGCAAAGAAAATCTGGTGGCTATAAGAAAAGAAAAAGAAAAACAAGGCCACCCTTGCCAAGTTTGTTTCCTTTCGTTGTAAGCTTAATTCTAAGAAGAGGGGATAGAAAGTTGCTTCTGCTTGCTTGTAACTAACCATGGCAGATGAGAGAATGGAGAATTTGGAAGGCCCGATCCATGGCCTTGGAGGAATCTTGGCTGGAATACAAGAAGCCCTAGCCAGACTTGAGAGAGACAACCGAGGCAACTATGAGAGAAGAGATGACCGATGAGAATATGATGAAGAACCCCATGGAGATCTCAACCGAAGGGCTAGAAGGTTAATCCAGGAGATTGATGATGATGTGAGCAATCTCAAGCTCACCCTCCCTAAGTTTGCAAGCAAGAATGATGCGGATGAGTACTTGGATTGGAGGACTTCCCCGAGTGCCATCACTATTCAGAGAGAAATAAGGTAATTGTGGCTACCCTTGAATTTACTAATTATGTTGCTCTTTGGTGGAGCCAATTCAAAAGATAGGTTCAGAGAGATGAGGAGGTACCCATCGAGTTATGGAGAGAACTCAAGAGGAAGATGAGGAAGAGGTTTGTCCCTGCTGCCTACATCCGAGACTTACACACCTCACTCCAGACTTTGAAGCAAGGAACCATGTCTGTGGAGCAGTATACCAAGGAGATAGAGATAGTAGTGAATCTCCCCCAGACATGGACACACACGTCACCGAAGTTTGGAGGAGCTTGTTGAGTGCACAAAGAGAGCCCACGATGGATTCGAGGACGAATCCAAGGCAAAGAGGGGGATGATGTGACCTTACACAGCTGCCCCAATGCCAATAGGTACTCATACACCCCATCAGAGTCTCCAGCCAAGGGAAGGACCAAAGGGCCCTACAAGAAGCGTGTAGGGCCAGGGAAGGCTCTCCAACACATCATGAAGCCAAGGTATGTGACTAAATATAGGCTCAGGCCACCACCAGCAGGAAGGAGAGCAAGAATGAAGGTAAGGCCACTCCAGGCCATGTTTCTGGCCAAGGCACCCGATCCGAGCCCCGAGCCGGACCGAGGGCCGAGCCCAAGGGCCCTAAAAGGCCTTGGACCAATCACCACGAGCCCTGGAGGAACTAACCACTCCTGGATCCTCTGAAAGCATTCCTGGAGTACAGGAAGTAAAGGACCCAAGAGTACCTGACCAGCAAGGGATGGCACCTGAAGATAGGCCCCGGAGCGAGCCCTGGACCAGGCCAAATGCAAGCACTAGGCCCTAGACCAAGTGTCACGAGCCCTGGACCAACTCCAACCCTTGAAGATCCTCTGAGGACATTTCTGAAGGCTTGGCCGAAGCAGAATGCCAAGGCCTGGCCAGAAATGTCGATGGCTGAACATGAGCCAGCCCCGGGCACCGGGCTCGGTGCCAAGCGCTACAAAGGAGCACTTATGATGTGATCATGGCCATCCTCAGGCCAACCCCAAGCCGAAATCCTGAACAAGCCCTTGAGGACACTCTGGAGACATTCCAGAAGGTGTGGCTGAAGCATAATGAAGAAAGCCTGGCCAGAAGAAGCTGGCGCCCGAAGATAGACCCCGGTACGAGCCCCGGACCGGGCCAAATACAGAACTAAGCTTAAGGATCGAAGCCGCGATCCCTGGACCAGCACCAGCCCTTGAAGACCTCCTGAGAGCATTCCTGAACACTTGGCCGAAGCAGAACTCAAAGGGCCCGAACATATTTGAAGAAGGCCAAGAGCTAGATGTGTCATTGGGCCTAGATACCACAGAGGAGAACTTCTGGCCCATCCAACAATTGGCTCGTGCCTTTCATGAACTACCAGAAGTCCTGGAAAGCTTAAAGACTCGGAGCACCCTCCAACAAACGGATCCCAATTCGGAGGAGTATTGAAGAAGTTAGGGCTAAAGCAAGTCCTAGTGATACATGGCCTGAGTATCACTAAATGGAGCCCGGATGTGATCCGAGGAAGGCCAAGCCAGGAGCCACGATCAGGCCACCCCCTGAGCTTGATCCAATAGGAGAGAAGAAAGGAGAATCCAACCCAGGAGAAGGGCCAAGAGGCCAACTCATGGTCAAGCAGCTTCGGGCCAACACTAAAGTCAAAAAAGGCCAAATCCGGATTTCTGGACAGATTCCTAGCCCGACAAGGATTGACGAATATGGGCTACTTGGAGATAGAATTTGGACTGATGTCCAACACAAAAGTTGTAGCCCATGGAGTCTTCTAGGGGTCTGCCAAAGGGCTTAATTTTCAGAATTAATTTGGTATTTATTAGGCCGAATATTCCAGAATCCGTTTAGCTGTTTTTAGGATTTTCCAGCCTCCTTTTTTGGAGTTCTTGTTAAAGTAGGATTTTTTCCCTTTAGGATTGGAGTCCGAATTTTCCCTCTTTTTAGTCTAGGTTAGGATTAGTTAAAGTCCTCTTTAGGTTTTCTAATTAGGAATCTTTTTATTTCTTTATTTTATTATTATTTAGGAAGTAGTCTTTAGGGAGGAGAGCTTGTTCCCTCACCTATATATAGAGGCCGCCGGCCACCCCTGTAAACACACCTTGAAATTGAATAAACACTTAAACTTCGGTTTTTCTCTTAGCATGGAATTGCTAATCTCTTCTCGACTTTCATGGAATTGACTGTCGTTTAGACCGGCTTATCGTCTAGGGTATTCACCCCTTGAAGTGGCGCCATCGACTTGATACTTCTGGTTCCTAGCTGTTATATAGCTAGCGGGTCAAAGTCCTCTTCCATCCCGGTTCACGACGGTTTCTACCTCATTGCACGATCATCAACTTGCGGTGGTTAGGGTCGTCTGCCCACGGTTGCGGCGGTTCACATCAACTTAGGATCGAGCCGCCAAATGGCTCAGGCCTTTTGGGAAATTCCAGTTGCTCTATATAGCTGGAGACCTCAGGAACACGGCCCAACAAACGGCGTTGCAATCAGAGGAGGAATGAAGGAGGAGCCACGTAGGGAAGTGCTCATACACGATCCTGGTCCTTGCATGCAATCCCACCGAGACAAGGATTCCCACCCGGGCCAGGAGAAGAGGCTGCCACGACCAGAAGACCCCGGACCTAAGTCCTTCCAGGACTGGGACACGAGCAGAAGGCCAAAGCCGCGTGAGAAGCCCTACTCGCCGGCCCAGAACTGCCCGATCGACTCCAATCCTGCCCGAATTTAGGGTTTTTGCCCGGTCACCCGGATTTTTTCTATTTAGGCTATTTCTTGCTTTCCAAGACATTATCTTCCTATTTTGAGTTTCACTTTTTAGTTTTTCCTTATTTAGTTAGCTTGTTTAGGTCATTTTAATGTTTCCTAGTTAGGATTAGATTATTTTATTCCTAGTTAGGAAGTAGCTAAATAAGAGAGGAGAGTTTGTTCCCTACCTATAAATAGAGGCCATCGGCCACCCTTTGTTATTCAGACTTTTATCAATTAATAAACCCCCTTTCAGAACTTTGTTCTAAACCCCTTTGAGTATGTGCAAGATCACGGCTTAAGGTTTGGCTTATCATCAAGAGCATCCATCTCTTGGCGTGGCGCCCTCGAATTGATACTTTTGGTTCCTAGCTCTCTATAGCTAATGGGTTGATGACACTCGATTTGACGTAATTATCAGCCTCATTTAAGCGACATTTCTTGGCTTAAGACATGTTTTTTAGGGTAAAATAACGAATAATCACTCAACTACCCTATCTCGTGCCATTTTGGTTACTTTGGCCCGTTTCGGGTCTATTTTATGGTTTTCTAGTGTTTTTGTGATAGCACAGGCTTTTCCGTCAAATAATGTAACCAAGGACGTGTCTAAGGCATTGGAGCCTCAAGGAACCGCACTAGAATGATCCAAGTAGTCAATCAAGTCAACACATTTCCTGCCCCGTTTTACAAAGGAGTTTTCGGCAAAAAGACCTGAAGTTTTCGCCGAAAATCCTAGAAGAAATCGTCAGCGCTTACAAGAAGAAGTTTTCGGTGAGAAGTAAAATTCTCGCCGAAAACTCTGGACGAAATCATCATAGGAGGATCAGTCGACCGGGCCAGCATTTTTCAAAGAAGTTTTCGGCGAAAACTTCTTAAAGTTTTCGCCGAAAATCTTAACCTAATCCGGCTGGGAATAGGGTTAAGTTTAAATACAAAACCGGCGGCTCAAAAACAATATACTTGATAATAACACACTTTTCAAAAGAGAGCTTATCATAAGTTCTAGACCTAAAAAGTTCGAGAGAGAGTTTTGAGAGTTCGAAGAGCTAGGAAGAGATCGTGACGCCATCTTTCCACCTCGGGGACTCGGAGCTGAGAGTTGAAGATCCTTGAGATTGAAGCTTCACGGATTCGTCAAATTAGGTTTTACAGTTCTTCTCTGTTCTTCCTACCTGAGATGTATTCCTTGTTTGTCTTTAATTCTCTTGTATCTAATATGTGCAGCTAAACTCGTAGAGATTAGATTAGATGAACCCTAAGTGACCCAGGGATTTAAAGCGGTCACGGATCGACGGTAATTAGATTCGAAGTTCAATCAGTTTCTCTTTGCATGGTTGTTTTGTTCTTCATTGTTTATGTTTCTCTTCTGGTTGGTCGCCTAGATTAGGTTTTTGCAAGCTAGGGTTAGTCGCCAGACAGCTTCCCTGCTTTGGCGCATGAACTTGTATTCCTTGATCACCTAGTTTAGATTCTTGTTAAGCTGAGGATAGAAACGAACGCTCGCCTCTCTTTAAAACATCAATTCAACCTATTAACCTATTCATTGGAGTGTACCTTTCGTAGGAACCAGTTAGGGTTAATCCGCTTCAAGAGTAACTCATGAATCATTAGTAATTGCACCAGTTAGTTTTGTCATCGCAAGAAGCGACCGTACTCGGGCGGCTAATTAATCGTGGTAGTTAGATCAGATAGAGCGAATGTTCGCCAGTCTTAAACCTAAGGGTAAGGAGTTATAATGGTGTATAGAAATTGATTGAATGAGAATTGAAAACCGCTAGTCTTGTGATTTCTGTTGCCTTGGTGATCTAAGGGGGATTCGAAATCTAAGCTCGTCTGTCGTCTTTCTAAACCAACCAATCATTCTGTCTTTTAATTTCATTTTAATTTTCCTGCATCTTAGACTAGAAGTCGTGGAACTCACACCACGCACAACGTGTTTAAACTTGAGTAATTTGCCAACATATTTGAGTAGACAAGAAGAAGAGACCTCGAGTAGAATACGATCTAGTCTACCTTGGTAGATTAGTTATTTGATACCGCTAAAACTGCAGCATCATGGGTCAAAGTCCTTATCCGCCCCGGTTCCGAAGGTTCCTCTCGTTGCTAGGATCATCAGCTTGTGATGTTCAAGGGTCATCTGCCCACGGTTGTAGCAGTTCACATCAAATACCAACTGATGTGAACAGCTGCAACCGTGGGCAGACAACCCTTAAACGCCACAAGCTTATCTCCTAGCACTCGTGAAGAACCTATGGAACCGGGGCGGATTAGGACTTTGACCCACTACCTATAAAGAGCTAGGAACCAGAAGTATCAAGTCGAGGACGCCACGCCAAGAGATGGATGCTCTTGATGATAAGCCAACCTTAAGTAATGCAACAACGAGCAAAGACTTTAAGGGAAAAGAACATATGTTCTAAAAAGGGGGTTTATTAATCAAAGGGTTGTGTTACAAGGGTGGCCGGTGACCTCTATTTATAGGATGGGTTAGGGAACAAGCTCTCCTAATCCTTTCTTAAATAGTTACTTCCTAATCAACTAATTAAATAATCTAAAGTCCAAAATAAGCTAAATTCTTCCTAAATAGGTTAACTAAAAGGGAAAACACAAAGCAAGTCAAAGAAGTCTTGGGGGTGAAGAAAATAGCCTATTTAGGCAAAAACCGGCAAAACTGGGAAACCCTAATCCGGCTCCCGGGCGTGTTTCCTATGCCGGCCCGAATTAGGTGATCTTCTTCCTAATCAAGTGGCAACTTCGTGGCAGCTTCCTCAATTCTTCCAGGGACGGTTGGCCATGCTTCCTGGGCCTCTAGGGCTTCTAGGGCCGGTGGAAATTCGTCAAAGACCCGAGCCAATTGATGGCTCGGCCCAGGTCGATCGGTGTAGCGCTCCGGGCTCGGTCCGGCGCCGGATCACGGCCTGGCTTCGGGCCTTTGGGAGTTCTGCCCAGGCTTCCTATCTTCTGTCTTGGGCAATCTTTAGGACTTGCCTTGGGGGTGTTTTCATGCCAAAGTCTGAGCCTGGTGCCCATCAGAATTCGTTTGGGGCTCGGAGTGAGTGCTTTGCTCGGCCCGAGGTTGGCGGCGGCGCCCGGTCTTAGCATTAGTGCCCGACGGGGATTCATTTCCTGGTCCAGATCCGGCTCGCGCTTCGGGGAGGTGTCCTTGACTTCTAGGAGGGTGTAGCCTTCCTTGGCAAACCTATCTGCATCCTCCTCATGCCCTTCCTTGCTCCATGCCTTCATGTAGGTGTTGAGCCGTTCCTTGAAGGCCTTGGTTTGGCTTAGGGTTAGGGGTGGATCAGGTCTGGTCCAGGGCACAGGGGCTCATCAGGTTGTCTGTGGAATTCACAGTATTTGAAAGAATCTCTTTTCTTCTGTCCGCCCTTCAGAGGGTCTAGCCAGCGGATGTCATACTTCTTCTGGACCATGAGAGTGAGCAGCTTTCACAAGGTTCAGTCAAGCGAGTGTACTTAGACTGGTGGTGGCTTGATTCTCTCTCGTTTCCTCTTCTTTCTCCACTATCCTCTCGTCGTTCTTCCTTCCTTGGCTTCGGATAGTCCTGGCCTTGCTCAACTTCTTCTGGGCATTTCGGAGAATCTTCTCTCAGGGCATCAAAGCTTTCTTCTACTTCAATGCACTTTTGTATCCTGCACTCCAGCTCCGAGTGGGTTTTAGGCTTTCCCCATGAGATAGACCTTATGATTTCCTCGTTCCTAGTCCATGGCTTGATGAAATGTGTGAGGGTTGTGGATTGAAACTTGCCTTGCATTGACTCATTTTCCACCTGGTTTCCTCAATAGTTGACCCTAAGCTCAAAAGTGAACCCCGACCCTCCATTTCTTATTCTATAACTTTCCTTTCATTATCTTTCCTTGGTTGTATGTTCCTTTTTATGTTCTCACTCATTTTCATGCTCTCCTCGTTGACTTTTCTTGTTAAGTTGACTCTTGATTTGCGATTGTTGGATCTTTGTTTGTTGAGTGACTCTTGTTTGTTTGACCACTTTCTTAGCTCTCCTCCTATCTGAGTAAGATTCCATCAAGGGACCCCGAGAAATCGACCCTAACTTGTTAGGTATCCTTGTACTAGGCGACCCCGCGGGGGAGCCCGGTCAGCCTCCACCCACTTTAAGAAGTAGTCAACTACGACGATGATGAACTTTTTCTTTCCTACTTCCTTTGTGAAGGGGCCTAGGAGATCCAGGCCCCAATATGTGAAAGGTCATGGTGACATGATCGGCTGAAGGGCTAATGGCATGTGATGGGTGTTGGCAAACACTTGACATTTATGGAAACATTTGACTAGCTCCTTTGCGTCAAGACAGATGGAGAGCCAATAGTACCCCTAGTGCAAGACGTTATTCTCTAAAAATTTTGTGCCAATGTGAATGCCACATACGCCCTGGTGGATTCCTTTTCGATGAGGCACCTGAGGTATGGGACTGTAAAAGACTTTGGTATATGTCCCCTCCAACAGCACGCACTTTGCTGCTTGTTGACAGATCTTTGTGGCAAGACTCAGGTCTTCAGGGAGGGTGTCTGATTTGCTGAATGCCATGATGGGGTCCCGTCAGTCATCTACGGGCGGGTTGTCTTCTGGTTGTGTCAGGGCGGGCGTCCCATCGGTGATGACCAAACAAGTTTCCTTCTCTTTTTCCACTGTTATCATCCACTCATCATCGAAATTGAGAGCGGTCTCCAATTTTGATGGGGCGTCCACGTGAGCATTTTCTTCCCTGACCATCTGGATATTTCAAAGGTCTCGAAGTGCTGGAGTGCGGCCTTGGCTTCGTCATTATAAGGCGTCAACATCTCCTCTCTAACTTCGTATGCCACGTTGAGCTTGTTAACGACGATGGCGGAGTTGGAGTAGACTTTAAGGTGTCATTGTGACACATCCATTGTCTTTGCCATTCGCAGTCTTGCAATGAGAGTTTCATACTCGATAACGTTATTGGTGCAGGCTTTGGCAAAGCGGAGGGCAGTTTCGTGTAATACGCCTTGTGGGGGTTTTTAGGACAATGCCCGCCCCTGCTTCATTTTTTGCTGGAAGCACCATCGACATACAACTCCTAGTAGTCATCTTGTCTACCTTTAGCCTAGGTGCATCCCTTGACCATAAAGTCTGCCAGCACATGTGCTTTAATGGTCGTCCTTGGCTAAAAGTGCACATCATAGTCACTCAGCTCGGCCGCCCACGTGTCCATCCGCCTTACCTTGCTCATTGATTTGAACGCTATTTTGATGGGCAGGTTTTTTAACACATGGATGGTGTGGACGTGGAAGTAGGGGCATAACTTCCTAGAGGAAATCATGACTGCGTACGCCGACTTCTCAAGTGGGGAGTACCTTTCTTCAGCGTCCACCAGTGTCATGCTGGTGTAGAAGATGGGGTGTTCTACTTTCTCATCCCTTTTTACTAGGACCGAGCACACTACCGTAACTGCTATAGAAACATACAAGTGTAGCTCATCCCCTGGGAACGACACCGTGAGCACTGGGGTGTTTTCAGGAGCACTTTAAACTCTTCGAGCGCATTAGAGCATTTGTCAACCATTAGAACTTGGAGGCCGCTTTTAAAGTTGCGAAGAATGGCGCATGTCACTTGGTGAATTTTGGGATGAATCAATTCATGGCTGCGTGCCACCTTGTCAATGTTTTGACGTCCCTCACCATCTTGGGCGGCGGCATTCGCATGATTTCCTTGATCTTCTTCGGGTTGGCCTCGACTCCCCTCCTCGTGATGATAAAGCCAAGAATTTTCTAGAAGACGCCCCGATACACACATTCTTCGGGTTCAGGCAGAGCTGAAACACCTTCAAGGTGTCGAAGGTCTTTCTAAGGTCACCTAGGATGTCATCTCCCGCTTTGGACTTGACCCGAAGATCATCCAAGTACGCCTCCATGTGTCAACCCAGTTGGTCTTGGAACACATGGTCAATTATCCACTGGTAGGTGGCCCCGACGTTCTTCAACCCAAAGGGGATTACATTATAATAGTAATTGCCAAAGGATGTTTTACTTTGTGATTATATTACATCACGACTGGTAAACAAACTCTATTAGCTTGATTTGATGCTTGTGACAAGTTGTTCAATTTTAGTTGGAAGAGTAATTAGGAATAGAAACAAAGAGTGTAAGTCGTATTCAGCTTCCTGCAAACTAAAGCCTTCAACATCATATCAAGTTGATAGTCTCGTTAATTCATCATGCATTTATTCCTACACTAGGCTTTTTCTGAATGTTGAACATAGGCTATGCGCCAGACATATATATGTGAATTGGAGGAAACCATTTCGGTGTAACAAGTGGTAGAAAATGTTTAGGAAATGTGCCAAGGTGACCATTGAACTATTTTATAATCTCAAGACAGAGAAGTTGATCGCCACTAATCCCGAGGAAGTCGATGCAATGGAAAACATTGGGCATATGCATGCTTCTCAACAAACATCAAATGCGTCTATGCGGATAATAACATGTCGGAGTCCTTCACTGATTCTAGAAGCACGCCACAAACCAGTCTACAATATGTTAGAAGATATACGAACTATGTGCATGAAAATGATCTCAGTGAAAAGGGGGTTGGCACATAAGTGGAGATTAGACTGATGTCCAAAATTTTGAAGTATTTAGCGAAGAACGCAGCAAAATCTTGATTATGTTACATACTATCTAATGATAGATATGAAGTATGCTACAAGACAGATCGATTTTGTGCGCATGTGCTATAGAACAAGTGTTCGTGTAGGGCATGAGATTTATTTGGAATTCCTTGTGCTTGTGCCATCACTTGTATTTCATCAGAAGGGATGAATCCGAAAGATTGCATTTCACCATGGTTCAATGTGGAAGAATTCTGGAATACTTGTGACAACGTAATGGAGCCAATCGAAGGTCCAAAATCCTGGCCAAGAAGTGATTATCCCATTATACTTCCACCCGCCTTTAGGGCTATGCGGGCACAGGGCGGAGCCAGAAATTTGGCCAAAGGGGTGCTAATACTTAAAAAATTTATTCCTAAAAACGTTTCTACTCTAGAAAAATCAATATATATCAGCAAATCGTCATTCAACCACTTATCATTCATCCGATTTGAAATATCGTTCTTGAAAACTCAAAGAAGAACCAATTAATTTACTTATTAGTTTCTAAACCCTGAAAGCTTGCTAGCAAAATAGAAAATCTAACAATTTAATTGAATAATTATAATAGATAAATTAACATGAATAGACATTCTTACTTTGTTTTTATTAGGGAAGATTAAGTTTTAATTGAATAGTTAATTAAGGTTAGCCTTCAATATTTTAAATATAAACGTTCAAATATAACCATCAAGAACTTATTGTGGCTAGATGGTAACAATTGTGACTCATAACTGTAATGTTGGCCATCTCTATGGTATTGGACATAGTTGTTCGACCCAACGTTTTCATTAATCAAAGGTCAAGTAATATCTCCAAATTAATTTACGATCTCAATAAAGTTACTATTGTAGTCATGATTTGTTATCAATATAAATTAGGGAAAATAACACTTTGTCCTCGGGTTGGTTACACAAATGGTCACCGACGTTTAGTCAAATAACCCGGCACTCACCTACCTTTAAAAAAATTTCATTCCATTACTGAGCTTTGGTCGATTACCCTAGTGGTCACTACCATCTACGGACATCCATATTTTCATCCATCCGCCTATGTGAAGTTGCCAACTAGGCAGACACGTCATTTAAATCCACGTCATCTCTTATCCAACCCAAACCAAACTCATACACCTAATTTGATTACCCAATCGATTCTCAAACTCAAACCCAATCTTCCCTCCTCCTCCTCCCTCCACCCTCCACCTTTCCAAGCAAGAAGACTCTGAGTTCAGGTATGAACTACGAACCCATATTTAATTAGTTCATCTAGTTCAGCAATCAGCTCAAGGACACAAGCTCATCAGATTTAATTAGTTGGCCTCACCGCCGCCACTTCGTGCTCTGCTCAATCTGCTCCTCTCCTCCTTCTTCTCACGCCTGCAGCATCAATAATAAGAGTGTGGATCTTGTAGATCCGGCGAGCTAGAGCTTCGGCGAAATAGTTAGCAAATTTCCTCATAGGCGCATCGGCGTTCAGAGTGAGGATCCGGCGAGCAAGATCTTGTCATTCTGAACCGCGATGGTGCAGGCTAGCAGAGTGTGGACGAGTCGGACTTTGGCGTCTTGGGAGTTGATTAGCATGACCGAACAAGTTATCTCAGGATTTGGATCTTGATCAAAGGAATGTACAAAGAGTGAGTTATGGAGGGGGTATGTGGGATTGGTAAGAAGGAGCGTGAGAGGGGAGTAGTTCGCAGAGGGATTGAAGTCTCTAGAGATGGGATCGGAGGGACAACGATGGTCAAATGAATGGTGGTTGGTTGGAGGGCTGGAAAAGAGGGTATCGAGATAAGGGATTTGGTTGATTTTTGGGTAGCGATTAGGGATCTAATTTGGGTAGGGTTTTAGTCGATGGGTTGATTTTGTGTAAATAGAAATGACGTGACAGTTTTAAGTGACGTGGCAGCCTAGTTGATAAATCCACAAAGGCGGATGGATGGAAATATGGATGTCAGTAGATGGTAGTGACCACTAGGATAATCGGCCAAAACTCATTAATTGAAGGAAAAGAATTCAAAGATCGGTGAGTGTCGGGTTATTTAGCCAAAGGCCGGTGACCATTTGTGTAACCAACCCTTTTCTCCTCCCTACTTTTCCAACGTAACAGATTGCCACATATACTTAAATCGCTCTTTTTATCTCCTCTTACTTCGCCACTTTTCCTTGGTGTACATAATGAGCATCAATTAACGTCATGAAGACGAAAGTTTAAATGAAAGAACTCAAACGACAAAATGGTCGAGATAGAACGGAAAATAAGACCGATTTATAATATAGGAGGTTATATGTTAATTGTTAAGTTCATAAAGTAGAGGAGCCAAACTGTTATTTTTCTAAAAAATTATATATATGTGTCTAAAAGTTCAAAGAAAATGATTAAAAATTTATAAAGGCTCACCATGCATATCCCACAATGAAATAAGTGCTTGGAAGATTAATAGAAAGAAATTACTAGAGAAAGGAATTTGCAATTTGGAAATCCCAAGGGGGCTGCATGCACCCCAGTGGGTAATGTGGCTCCGCCACTGGTCGGTAGGGTTAAGAAGAATAGAATTTGAACTATCGAGGAGAAAGAGGAAAAAATGTGGAAGAATGAAGACGGATACACGGACGAGATGAAGTACTCACTCAAGATAAGACAGATTCGTCCAAGCTTGGTCATGTAGGAAGGGTGATGGGTGATGTTTTGCAAATCTTGCGGGGGGGGGGGGGGGGGGGGAAATACACGAACATGTCTATTAATGAAAGAGCAACGAGTAAGGAAGAACTATTGTTCTCTTTTTGAACATGTTAGTAAGTTACATATTTGTTTTGCGGGAAAAAAAGTACTACTTGAGAAAGAGATGGAGGAAGTGGAAGTGGTTCTAGACCGACTTCAAAATAAAAATTTCAAGGATTTGATGCGTACACAAATAAACATACCAGAAGAATCATGTTGAACGTATGTCCAATACTTGTTGCGATTCTTTATGAGGCAACATACTTACTAATGAGTTTCCAATTCTCGCAGCCTGGAACAACATTTGAACGTGTTATTTAAAAAAGATGAAATCAATCCTTGAAGGTACAAGAGAGCATCACAGGTGAAACATCAAAAGTTTAATGACTGTTTGTTTGAAACGTCAACATTCAATAAAAAAAATAATACATACAAATATGATGATAGCGGCAACACAACACTTATAATCTATCTACACAAAATACATAACAGAGAACTTGTGTTTCTGAATTACACGTTGATGTTTAAGATTAGGCCAAATACACCTCCTAACTCAATCTTTAGCCGAACTAACATATGTAGCCCAAAAACTTTTAAGTAATACAAACCTATCTCGGATCTTCACTGCGACAATTCTAGCGATGGAGATAATGTGGACCATCAGTTCAACATCACATTAGCTGACATATATAATATTAAATAAGTGAAAAAAAATTGTAAAACCAATATATAGAACTAGTATTTTTAAAATAGTGTATATGACCTCTGGATTTTTTGTGTTTTACGTTGTGATTATATCACATCATGACTGGTACAAAAACTCCATTAGCTTGAGTTGATGTTTGTGACAAGTTGTTCTATTTTAGTTGGAAGAGTAATTAGGAATAGAAGCAAAGAGTGTAAGCCGTATTCAGCATCCTGCTCAAACTAAAGCCTTCAACATATCAACTTGTGATAGTCTGTCTCATTACATGCATCACACATTCATTCATTCATTCCTACACTCCCGTCCCGTGGACATCATAACATGCTACAAACTTGCCACTCTGGATTCGATCATTTCGATGGTCTGGTCCAGGATGTCTCCGAAGTAACCGCATTCCCATAGTAAACCTGTTTCGATGCTTCATCCCAATACACCTGTTTCATAAGCAAAACAATTTAACCCAACAATCCGCAACACCTATCATGAAATCACTAGTCCGTAATAATCTGATCCTACCTACCACCCAGCATTTACAATCAGCAGCCACCAAGTAGTGATTCTACGAGTCTGGTTCATATGAATGGAAAACAGTACAGTACAGTACAGTGAATGATCATACACCTACCTGCCAACCAGTAGGTAGCCCCCTCGATAGTTCTGCCAAGTCAGGTTGCTGCTTTGCATCAACGCCTGTCTCGGGCTTTTTCTTGCCATCTTCTTTGGCTGCAAGCGCCCGCCTCCGCTTCACTTTCTCGCGCCTAACAATAAAATATGGATCATGATTTACATTACCAACTAAACCATCATTGCCAGCAGTAGCAGACGGAGCAAGATTTTGCACGCAGTCACGGATAACACAACGTACTTAAAACACAAGGAGTAAAAAAAATCAGGACAAATTAGAAATATAATCACAGTACCAAATTAACAAATTGAAAATAAAGAAAAGCAGTCATTAAAAATCAAAGTATTAAATCAGAAGAGTTGGAACCACCCATACAAATATTATGGTCAATCTTTGGAAGTTAATAAACGGTCAAGATTCACTATGATATAAATCTTAAAATCACAAGTATAAACAGTGTGTAATTAAATTAAGATACAAGTATGGATCAACATTAAATTCAGTTATGAATCATGTAAATCATAACAGCCAAGACTGGCTGCATCATTAGAGAAAGGTGGCTGGAATAAAAAGAATGCAAGTATAATCAAGATTCTGAATTTTTTCACAAACCTGAGATTCTATCGTATCTACATTATATATAAAATGAACATTCTTCATCGTTTGATGACCTTAAGAGTTAAGAGAAACTTCACATGAAACAAACATTTTTTTTTCCTTATTAGAACGGAGTTTTCACCATAATAAATAAAAAAATGAAACTATATACCAAAATAAATACCTATTCAAACTATTTACAAATATGGGTATATCCGCCTAGAGCCTGGGCGACGTTATCGCCTATGAGACACGCGTTATAGCCTCTGCTTCTAATATTTAACAATTGAAACTTTCATTTAAATGATTACTTTTTGTAAATAGGATACTCAAGTTTTTATAATTACAAAATGATCACTTGTTTATGTAATTTTATAAAATAAGCATTAAAGTTTGAATTTCAATAATGAATTTAACCGTGCTACCATAATCGTAACTAAATTGAATTCAATTCTTACTCGCGAACTTGTCGATAACGCCTATGGCCTGGGCGATTTCACCCAGGCCCTAGGCGGATATACCCATATTTGTAAATAGTTTGAATAGGTATTTATTTTGGTATATAGTTTCATTTTTTTATTTATTATGGTGAAAACTCCTTATTAGAACTGTTATGATATTTATCGACAGCTTCAATCTGGTTTTACATCATGTATTTAGTGCATGAAGACTGATGACAGATCTAATGTCCGACAAGCATAGGAACAAGAGCCCAAAATTATTAAAAGAACAATATCAGCTCAATGCATATATGCAGTAAATGGAAGCGGGTGTCATTTCTCTTCCACACTACTATAGCGCTACTTTTTAAGCTGTCATGGACAAGGGTTCACTTACCAATCACCACCCAGAGGTTGAAAATTTGCATTATCCTTTGCCTCTCCACTAGTAATTTGCTTAGCACGCCATTCCTAAAATGCGATGCTAGGTATCAAACGTGTGTAAACTGTAAATAAACGAACAAGTGAAGGATTAAACTTCGCTCCCAAACCTCAATTTCTTTTTGTCGTTTCTTCTCCAAGATCTCAAGTGCATTCTCCGGTTCATCTTCCTCATCTTCATGCATCTCCTCTTTCACTGCTTTCCACTTTGCAAAAAGGAGCATGCAAGTTTTGTAAAACATTTAAGCGTCCATGATTAAAATAATGCAAAAAAGAGGACAAATAGCATACCTTGTCAACCAAACTTGATACTTTCTTATTAGATCTCAAAGAGGTTGCAACGGAAACAGTCCGCTTCTTACCACGGGAAGCTGAATGAAACAAGAATGCATTTCAATAACTAGCATATTAGCCAGATAAATGTATGAAAACAAAGGCAACAGTTCTGTCCTACACTACCTACAACAAAGAGCCTAAATTACTACCAAGGTTTATGCAAAGCAGAGCAATAACATTGAGACAACGGAGGTAGAAGAACATCCTTGGGACGGACTGTAGATCTGCATATCAAACTAATGAATACAGTCTTCTGAAAAGTAATTTTTAACGTTTGACCATGTCACATCATGCATCCATAAACTGCAAGCAATAACCCAGCTTTACTTGTTGGGGCACATATTAGTTTGACCTTAGAAATTGAGAAGTCATCCACAGGCCTATAGTCAAAACCTAACCTTTAGATTGGACCTTAGCATTTGAAGAAGGGGCCGAGGCAGATGCAGCTGCAAATAAGGTCCCTTTATTATCGCTTAGATCAGGAGCTTGGTTGTTCATGTTGGAGGAAGGCTGTACGTTTCCCGAATCAATCTGAATGCCAGCAACTAAAGATTCAGGCTTCAGCTGTGGCCCTGAATTTACTGATCTGGTAGCATCGAGAACATGACTGGAATCAGATTGCACCGTACCAAAACTTGTTGGCAAGTTTGAAGACTCTAACCCTGTAACAAGAGTTCCAGGAGGCACTGTGTGGAGGTCATAAGATGCTATTTGTTCAACAGGTGGTGTTTCAGAGTATGTTGTTGAAACAGGCCCGTAATATAGTGATGCTTGTGGTATGGCAGCTTGACTTCCATCAATATGTACATAGCCACTTGGCAAAGTAGCTGCAGAACTGTAATATTGGAAAGTAGAATCCACATAAGGAAAACTGTAGTGTTCAGTATAAGACATAGGTTGACCCATCTGTCCAGAGCAGGGAAGCATGGAATAAGAGGAATCAGGAGGCTCGTCAAGAGGTAGTGGAGGAACAAAATCATCATCGGGAGGAGGTGGAGGAACCAGTTCAGTATCAGATGGTGGAGGAGGAATCCATTCTTCTTCTGGAGGAGGGATAGCTGATGATTCTCCTACCATAAAGGATATCGATTCTGCAGGTAGATTTGAAGGTGTCGGCTCCTCAACTAGAGCAGAGTTTGAGTGATGAGTATTTTTGGAGGGAGTTGTGTTTGTGGGTACATCGTCAACTTCCATGTCAATATCCATATCAACATCTTCGATGCCAAGTGATTCAGACTTCAAGTCAGCAGTCTCATTCCCCTCTGCCCTCATCATTGCATTTTCCGGAAACTTGCCAGAAGGGGAATTATGGCCATCAAATGGAATAGAACCAGAAGCACCTTCAATAGGGGAACTTTCCTTTGTATGAAGAGAAGCATTTTGCTTACTGCTTCCAGGTCCATCTAATAGAGATTCAGGCAACAATCCATCTTGGTTTTTTCTCATTCCATCACATGAAATAATACTTTTATCAACATCATCTTCCAGTTGAGCAGATACAGCAAGTTGGTAGATTTCATTGTTGATTGTATCTTCTAATTGTTTAAGCCTTCCTTCTGAATGCATCCAGAATGGAAGCAACGACGAACCATAAGATGAAAGAGACTCGATGTCAAAAAGTCTAGTCTCTAGTTCTGTAATGTACTTAAACATCCGATCACGATCTTGGGGATGTCCCTCAAACCTTAAAAATAGTGAGCAACAAGGAAAAAAAATAAGTTAACACGGGGGCATTATAGGCACTATTTTATAGGACAATAAACTCAAAGGCACATGGGCATATGTACAAACAAGAAAGAGTGGTCTAGTTACCCTGTAAGGGACTTCAGCCTCTCCAATAAGCATTGACACCGAGTCCTCAGACTACTTGAAGTATCAGTCCCTTCTTTCTGAATATGGGCAGACACTGCAACATGACTAGGCTCATCTTGAACGGAATTCACATTACACAAAGGTGCATGAACTGAAATGGAGTTTCTCTCCAGCTCATTTTGCTGCGGATACATTATAAAACTTTCATCCTTCGGAGGTTCACTTCCAACTTGTTGATAAAATGCATACGATTCTTGCATACTTCCATTTGCCTCTTCACTCAAAGAAACATAACTAACAACCGTTGAGCTATCCACAGTAGATACTGGGAAATAAATACCTCCCACATTAGATGCCAAATTATTATAGCTCTCACTAACTGGAAGACTCGTACTTTCAGCAACAGATGTCTCCTGTTTCAACGTGTATCCCATTTGAGCCAAAGCAATGGGAACTTCCCATGAAGTCTCACCAGTTTCAGTGTTCCAGTAATAGTATTGATTAGTCTCGTCATGTAGTACCATCCTCCAGCCAGAGATCACATCTTCAGCAACTTGTGGAGTGGCTCCACCTACAGATGATTTCTCTGCCAACATTAATTGTTTGCTTGTGTCAGCATTAGCAGTAACATCAGAATCCCTACTTTCTCCGTGTTTCACACTCTTTGCAGCATCAACTGCAATAGAGTCCCCATTCATGTCTTGCTGTCCATCAGATTGGGTGGCAGGATCTTCAACTCCATTCCCATTGTTATCCTTTTCATTTCCTTCATCAGGATGTATATCCTAAGAAAACAAAGTAATTTCAACATGATTATTGAACACATATTCAAAAGGTCATAAAAAATTGTAGAGTATACTAAGCTAATGATACCTCTAAAACATAATGCCTGAAAATCTCCTACTAATAATAAAGATAAGTAACTAATATAAGATAACCAAGTTACTGCTTCATTTAACAACAATTCATGCCTCCTCCACAGGTTCATCGCTGTTCTGTAATAGTTTTGAGTAATTGAGCCTCATATCTTTAGCCTCACCGATTCCATATCTGGTACAGTTCTAGAAACCATGGTTTTTAATTTTATACAAGTTAATTGAAGAGGGACGGGGAACGCTATACAAGAAAATTAAGACATGTTATATGTAAAACATCAGGTCCGTACTTAGGCAGTGTGGATATATCATATATTCCCATTAAGAGTACACTTAGTAATATTGAAACCATAACCGAGTCAATCTTAAGAGACTGAGAAAATATATGCTTAGCAGCTTAGGGATAGGCAATTAAAGGATAAAATAAGTGTCCTACACAAGAGCTTTAGCATATCCCACAGAGACTATTTAACAGCAGCACAAGCAAAAGAAAATGGATGTAAAAGAAGGTTTTACAAATGTTACTGTCAAACAATATCCAAATATATTTTTCACCAAATAATGCAGGTCACATAAATATTGAAAAGTGAAGTATAAACAAAACTATTTGGGATGTTTGTGCTCAAGTGAGATGGTGATGAATGTAGCTCAAAGAAAATACTACTCAAGTAAATGTGATTTTAGCCATTTGATTACAAGCAGGTCAAAAACCAATTAAGTAAATATGCACCTAGAAACTTCCACAAATATGGATATCAACAACTAATTGGGTACTCATTCACATTGCTACAAAGTCATGAAGTGAAATACCTTATTGTCTACTATCGCACTGTTAAATTGATAAATTAGATAACCTTGCAAAATCCAACAAATTTACCTGCTTAGTAAGAGCAGTTGGCGAACTGTCATTAGCGCCATGGTTTCGATCCTGATTTTTTTCATCGTCAATTTCATCATCACTGTACTGCCCAAGTAAAAGAAGAGGATTTTGTGGCTGCTGACCTGAAAAAAAACAATGCTAGCATGTCAAATAACATAGAGCTGACAACTGCCTATAAACTAACCATGCAAAAGAGCCCAGGAACAATTCTTTGAACATCCATTTAACTGGAGCAGAAATGTAATTATCATTTGCAGAAAATATAAGTTTGAAAGAATAGGCAACAGCATTTTATGAGCCTGCCTCCAAGAAAATTTTTTGATGAACACCTGTTCCACAAAGAGAAAATGTCAGCAGAGGGTGGAAAGAAAACAATAAAGTCAGAAACATACGAACCGCAAGGGAACCATTCCGGATGCTCCAACAAGCTTTGGATGAAGCGAAACAGCGACACAACAGGGGAAGTCATTCATTATATTCACAGTGGCAGGGGCTGATCTGATCTGGTAATGAAGTTCCCATGACCACAGCCACCATAAAATCTGAGAACAAATACTTGGTAGGCAAACAAGAGAACATGGCACCAAAACTGATGCCGTCCCTACATAACCCTTTCGAAGAAAACTGACGGAACCCACCTGAAGATGATGGCGAAGTAGGTAATCCAGCACTTTGTGTCGGATCACCATCCCCTCCAACTTCATTATGTACAGAGGAGCCACCCAAATCTCCTGAACATGTATCAACACATTGCATATGAATTCAACAATGCAAGGAAACAAATTCACTCGAAATGCATACAAATAACTTATGGATTCCGACACCAATATTCATCTCTGCTATCGTAACTACATTATGCATCTAGTGGCACAACATCAGTAAACACCACAAACAATATATAAGTTCAACAGGCAGACAAATAATAATAAGCGAAT
Organism: Linum lewisii; assembly: GCA_034768395.1. NCBI lineage: Eukaryota > Viridiplantae > Streptophyta > Magnoliopsida > Malpighiales > Linaceae > Linum > Linum lewisii. The sequence continues at coordinate 61,278,890 of CM068297.1, read as the reverse complement.
CAAGGACAGAAACTTACGAATAAGGAATAGCGGAAGAAAAAACAACTAAAACACAACTCTCTGAATGTCCAGACAACCGACCATCCGATGCTAGGGTTTTTCAGTTACGTTTGAAGGAGAAAAGTAATAGAAGCCTATAGTAAACAAAACGAGAGAAAGTGTGAGAGAGGAGGCATACCAGAGGGTTCCGCGAAGAGGTCGAGCTTAACGCGACGGTTGGAGTTACCTAAAGCAGCGAGGCGACGCTCTTTTCTCTTTCCCATGGAGAATTTTAATAAAGAGCAAACAATCCAAAACTGATAATCTTCTTTTGTAATTTCAGAGATTCTGCCGATGCATACTAGGGTTGACGAGGAAATCCTAACTTGGCTTCCCTAAACCTTGAAAAATGAAATCCTATTAACGCGCAGGGCAGGCTGCTGAACGGCATGTGAATGTAGGAAGAATGAAGAAGAAGAAGGAAGACCAACGACTCAGCTCGGCTCGGCTAGGCTAGGCTCGGCGGCGGCGAAGTTTGGCCCGATTAAAATTTGTAGTTTCTCCTCCATCTTCCGACAGATGTAAAATGGGCCGCTTAAAAGAGGCCAGTTTACAAATGCGGAAATATGGACAATTTGAGGCCCAAGCGCCAAGGACCTTGTATTAGTTTTTTTTATATAAATAAGTAGTAAATTACAAAAAATATTCTATAATTCAAATTACCAAAATAACACACAAAAAAAATTAGACGAAGGTAGAGTGATGACACTAGAATTATCGTGATTATCAGCCCTGTTTAAGCGACATTTCATTGCTTGTAACACGCTTTTAGGGGTAGTTTAGTGGGTTTTCATTCATTAATGTTATTTCCTACCGAATTGGTTACTTTGACCCGTTTTGGGTCTATTTGATGTGTTTTCTAGTGTCTCTTTGAGTACACGAATTTTTTCCATCAGATATGTAGCCATGGATGTGTTTGGGATGCAATGGAGCCTCAAGAAATGACCCGGGATCAATTCAGAACTCAAACCGATCATAGAAAGTGGACAAAGTGCCGAGCAAGGAAGTTCTCGGCGAGAAGATGTTCTCGCCGAGAAAATGGCCAATAAATCAGTCCAAGAATCGTCAAAAGATAGCATCAATTTTTGAAGATGTTCTCGGCGAGAACATTCAAAGATCTCGCCGAGAACTTGTGAAGGAGAAAATGAAAAATCTACGTCGTCGGTTGAATTAATTTTACAAAAGGGTTTTCGACGAGAACTTTGAGTATTCTCGCCGAAAACTTGGCCTTTTCCGGGTGTGTTTTGGAAAAGCAACTATTTAAGGAACGACTCAACCACAATCGAAGGAATCTGATTTTCAGACCTTCTCCACATAATAGAGAGATCCTACCAAAGTCTTTCCATCCAGAGTGCTCGGAGCTATTTGAAGATTTCTCGAGATCGAAGCTTCGCTGGAGTCATCGCACACTACAAAAAACTGGGGATTTTGCGTCGCTTGAAACGAAAGAGGATAGTGTCGATCGGTCAGAGACCTACGCCAAATGCATGATGCGCGTTGACCCGCGTAAATAGCATCGTTCAATAATTGAACGACGCCAAATCTAATCGTACTAACCGACGCCAAATGACACTCTAGTCAGATTGGTTGACCCAACGGATAAAATAGTGTCGGTTAGAAGAAAGTAAATGGTGTCGGTCAAATGTGACGCAATTTACACGGAAAAATAGCGTCGGTTGTGAGAAATTAATTTGCGTCTGTTGCAACAGACGCTAAAAACCTAGTGTAAATAGTGTCGGTCACCGACCGACGCTAAATACCCAATGTATAAATACCCCTGTCCGACGAAAACAGCTCATTTGCGCATTTTCCTTTCTCTCAAAATCCTCTCAACTCTCTCCACTCTCTCCACTCCCTCAAATTCTCTGAAGTTCTCAGTTTTTTTCTAATTTTTGAGCTAGGAGCCCTTGCCGCCACTGCATCAACAACCTTCTTTTATTTTTATTAAAAATCCAATTTATTTCATAAAAGCAAATCCAACATCGATGAAAACTTTTGAAACAAGCTTTAGAACGAAAAATATTAACACGACATAATTTCCTCCTTTAATTGAATAATTTTATTAAGAACGCAATTCGTTTTGTTATGAAAAATATGCAAAACGAGGGGCTCTGATACCACTGAAGGAAAATGTTAGATGCATAAACCAGAATCGCAGCGGAAATACGAATCAAACATCTAACAACCTAGATCAGCCGGATATGCATATCAATCAATAACAAAAGGGTTATCGTAACTCACATTCTTGAAGCGTGATATTAGCTCGAAAACTAATACCTCCCGTAGCTCCCGTAGCCTTTAGATCGATCCAGAGAGCTTCAAATGTAGCTCCTCTACTTAGTCCACGCTAGCTGGGATCCGGATCTTCCTCGCCAAAGCTTGCTAGAACTTCTGGTCGAAGAACGGCTTTTAGGGTTATGGCGGCTAGGGTTTTCTCCGGAGAGAAAGTGTATTCGGCTTCAGATTGACTGCTACCCTAGCAGTCTTATTTATAGGATTAGGGCAGAAACTCTAATCCATTCCTAACCCTAATGGGCCGCCAGCCCTGTAGTCCCAATCCACCATGGATTGGGCCTATTAATGATCCGGTCCATACTATAGGCGTGTGACCTTGTAGGACCCGGTCCGATTAGTCGTGGCCCAAACCACTGATTAATATTGGTCTCTAGCAAGACATATTAATCCCTAACCGGCCCGAATTAAATCTATTAATCAGGTCCAACACTTAACTAGTTCCTATGCGGATTTGGACCGATGGGCATAAATCCTTCATCAACTGCTACTATAGAAATAACGTTTTTAGCAATGAAATTCGTTAAGAAGGATATACGGAGCAACATGGCTGATGGGTTTCTAGCTTATACTTTGATGATGTTTATTGAGAGGGATTACGCTAGAAAGCTAGATAGAGATTCTATAACAGATGAAATTACAAAAGTAAAAAATCGTCGTGTACAATTGAAGTTGTAGGTATAGAAATGAAGACTTTTTATGTCATTTAAATTTGTTGTCGCAACTTGAAAAATTTTCTTTCAATTTCAGCTCAGTGCATGTTTCAATCCTTGCTCCGCCCCTGGATAGTTGTACTTAATAGACATGAAAACACCCAATAAATGAATACAAACCTTTCAACCCCCACACCCTCCTCTATGATTACAGGTCAAAATCATTCTCTGTTTCCAGTAATATGGTGTAGAGCCCATATCCTAGTAACCAAAACTCCAGCTTCACAACACTACCACTTCTTGATGATATCTTCCTCATCGTAATAGAAGAAGACGTAAACATAAGAGACATTTGCTTCACTCGGTCACTCATAACCATTTCCTCCAACTGACTGATCTTTTATCTCCAGATAAGAACCTAGGAAGGCTTAAAAGACTATTTACCATTGTAATACCTTCCAATGCTGACCATTCCTCTTCCTCTACATTTCAAATGCACTCAGGCAGGCTTCTCTTTGACTGACTCCGGGTTTGTCTCTTCTCGCATATTTTTGCCTCATCAGATACTTCCAGAATTTCGCCTAAGGATCTTATGGTTCCTGAATATGCTAGGACATGACCTTCAGTATCGTTATTCCTTTATGAATCCCCACAAACACTATTGGCCTCATTCGCTTCATCGGGTATAACTTTTATCTCGGGCTCTTCCACTATACCATTTTCTACAAGTGAATGTTCCACGAAGAGGCACAAAACAAACCAATCATCATTTTTTGAAGTGGGGTATTTTAGTCTCCATGCACAAACAACACAATCAATGAGTGACCTAGCTGTAGTGGCATGACCAGGAGCCGAAGCCACAATATCTACAGCTTCCTTATTTGAAAGAACATCCCATACTCCATCAGATGCAAGAATGATGAATTCATCTTTCGAGGTAAAACATTTGTAGTACATATCCAGAACCGAGATTAAACCAAATCCTTGAGGCAAAAATCCCCAAAATCTCTAGCCATTTGATCGCGGGGAAGGGAGAGGTTCCCCTCAATGAAGCGTACTAAGACGGGAGGAAAGCTATCAATGGGATGCAATAAGGGTGAAACAACAAGCACTCAACAAACAAGAATCAAAAGTCAACTTCAAGGGACAAGTCAATGAAGCTCAAAGAACATAGGAATAAGTGAGAACGACAAAAAGTCCACACAAACAAAAGATTCACAGGAAATCAACAGGTAGGGTTTGGGGGTTCATCACCAAGCTTGGGGGCCACTTAATGGGAAACTGAGTAAATGAGGGAGTTAATGCAAAGACTAACACAACTCTAGCCCCTCTAACACTTCATCGAGATTAAGCTAAGAGACTCTAATGAGCTCCTATGTCAGGGCACAAAAGAAAGGCAAACTAACTACTCTCACTTAGCAAACTAAGCCAAACCAATGATGCACGCCACATTTTCGATGAAATGCCTAAGTGAGAAATTCACCCAGGGAGGACCAATATACATGCAACTACTCTTACTTAGCACATATAGATCAGTACACAAGCCTCTATCCCAGGTCCTAACAAGCATCGAACGAATTAGGTACCAATCAATCAACAACAAGGGCTAAGCACAAGAAGAGATTGAAATTGGAATTGAAACTTGCATAAACATATAGGAGTTAAAGTCTTACATGCACAATCTCATACACCCCAATTAAACCCCATAGTTTACCCTTACACTCAATGTAGTCGAAATCGAGATTCCACGTGGAATCGAAAAGTGAGGTGAAATCGTAATCGTAGAATCGAATCGCAAAATCGTAAGATTCTACGCAATACTTTAATAAGGTAAAAAATTAATAAGATAGTGCAGAAACCAACAATTTTAACAAAAATACATGAACATGCATACATATCAAGTTTAAACATACATAGCAATCCAACGATACAATAAGTTCGCTATAAATACAATCCATGGACACATTAAGTTCAACCATACATATCAATCCAAGTCTTAAACATACATGTCAATCCAAAGTCTTAAACATACATGTCAATCCAAAGTCTTAAACATACATCTCAATCCAAAGTCTTAAACATACATACCAATCCAAAGTCTTAAACATACATACCAATCTGAAGTCAAAGACATAATCCATGAGTTAACAATCTTACATACTAAGTTAACCAGAAAATATAAACTACTTCGCTCACATTAAATCTGCAGGATCAACATTATCATCCAACTCATCTTCTTGGCCTCCTCCTTCATCTCCCTCTTCTTCATCTCTTTCCTCACCAAAAACAAGATCAAGTCCATGTAAATGTCCATCATTAAGTCCATCTCCAAGTTCAGCTCCATCAGATTCACTCCTAAGTCCATCTCTATCAACATCATCTTGCATATCCTATTTGAACATATAAAGGATAAAATAAGAAAACACTCAATTCATAACACAAATAACATGTAAACCACACTTTCATATTATAATACTTACTTGTTCAAGAATATTCTCAAATGATGGTATATTAGGCTCATTAGTTGAACCAACTCCAATCAATGATACAACTTCATTGTCACTTTCCTCATCATCTCCAGCAATCCACTCGTCATCTGAGCTAATGTCATCAAACAAACGTTCTTTTTTCTTAAGTTGATTTGATATCAACCTAGAATTATATTTCACATACACAAGATCATTCATTTTTTGCTGCATCAGCTTGTTCCTCCTTTTGCTATGAAACTAAACAGTATTCATCAAACACAGAAAAGAACAAGAACTATTGAGTTGAATATAAGAATTAATCACAGTGAGAGTGTAAGACTTTAGTGTTCATATTTACCATTTCAGAGATACTCCAATTACGCTCACATCCAAATGCACTAGTTGTCAAACTTAGAACTCGAATAGCAAATCTTTGAAGCTCAGGGACATCATCTCCAAAACTACTCCACCAATGTGGCTGCTTTCTACCTATCAATTGCATTGCTCCATAAGTAGAAAACATACCTCTTGCATTATGGAATGAACTCAATTGTGACATGATTTTAAGCGTCTCGTCTCTATCCCATGTTAATTTATCCACCGTCTCATACAAAGCTAACTTCATGTTTTTGTCAGTATTCTGGAACTCTGGACTGAAATGGACTCTAGGATTCAACCAATATGCAACATAGTGCAAAGGTCTCTGCATTTGATTTTCCCACCTCTTGTCAATGATGTCCAAAATGGGTTTATATCTGCAAGTAAACTGTTTCATAAATCCATATACAACACAAACATAAATAGACAAAGAACGAAAGATTTGTTTCTATGGTTTACCTTGCTTCATTATTGCCGAAGTTCAGCTTGATCTTCTCTTTCGCTTGATTTAGTTCAAAGAACAAGAACGGCATTGAGGGGTACTCCTCTGAATCAACCAAGCGAAGGACTTTCACCAAAGGCAAAGCAGCTCGAATACACAAACTTACGTTACTCCAAAACCTGGCATCGAGAACTATTCCTTGGACTTTTTTTCCCTTTGGGATGTTTGAGTAACTACCTTTCTTCCATGAATCCGATGAGAACATTGTCATCAATGGTCCCTTGTGCTCACATGGACACATCAAACCTTGAATGGGTCGCTTGAGAGACAGAACCAGAAGCTGTAGAATTCCTAGTGGACATCAAGTTCTTTTTGGCCTCTTTAGCCTCCAAGTGAACATCTAAAAGCTCCAATATTTTCTTCCTAACATCATCAGGAACACTAACACATTCTTCTACATTATCCCTAGTTCCTCCAAGATGATGTTTAAGGCGAAAGATACCACCAGAGTATACCTTTAAGCAGAATTTGCACTTGGTCTTTTTTGCGGTGCCATCAACATCCAATGCATATTGCCAACCCGGATCACTTCTACTTCCTGGTGCATTTGGATTTTTCCTAGGTGGTCTCCTACCGGATTTGGATGCGAGAAAATACGTAACTTGAATGCGAGAAAATGAAAGATAAATAAATACGTAACTTGAATTGGAAAAAGGGTTTTATTTCTTGCTTGCTTTCAACTGAGATCCCACAACCACTTAAATATCCCAACTACTCCTAATCCGAAGCAACTACCACTAATCCAAAATTAACTAACGGGTCAATTGGATAGGTGATTTGAGGGAGGGATTTTGGGTAATTTGGGGTCCAAATCTCTGCCCTAGATATTTCATTAAAATCTCTTGTTTGGGTTGCAAATATATATGGAGATTGAGAGAGATTTCAAATCTCTTAGGTAAGCCCAAAGTAATTTGGGAGAGATTTTAAAATCACCACAATAAAGCATGGATTTTGGGAAGTTTAAGAGAGATTTGATACACTTTTACTAGTTTGCCCTCAACTAATTCAGCTATTTACAATTAACCCACAATATAAGCCATCAAATTTTGGTAGATGATTAATGAATGACATTTTGGTAATTTGAAACATGAATTTAATTTTTTATTTTTTATTTTATGAATTCCCTACCCAACAATCTTTCCAAATCACCCATCCAAACCTTCTATTTTTCAAATAGTAAGGGGACATCAAATCTCATGCTATTTTAAGTCTCTAGACATTTGAAATCTCCTCCTCCCAAATCATGTTAACGGATGCTGCTAAAGGAGATACATGAAATAAAGAAAGGAGCTGCTGGGACTCGAAGGAGGGGATGGAATCACCTAGGCATCGCCGATAATGAAAACGCAGCGTACAGTTTGTTATAGGACAGCCAATGTAATTATAACGCGTGTATAGCTTGTCAGTATTCCGTTAGATTTCATTCTTAGTATATATCTTGTAATAGCTGTACAGAGCAGTAATCAATGAAATAGAAATTCCCAAATCGTCTCTCTTCCATCCATCCTCTTTCATATGGTATCAGAGCTATAAGCTCGTCTTCCACCTGAGGTTATCGCCATGGCTGGTGATAAGGATGATGAAATCCCTACGTCCAAGACCATCTTCACAGGAGACCGTTCAAATTCCAATCCCTACTACATCAACCCCAACGAGAACCTGGCACAGGGCATCACCAACGTCAAATTAGATGGAACCAACTATCATCTTTGGAGCAGATCCGTGCGAATAGCTCTGAAGACTAAGAAGAAGTTGGGTTTCATCACTGGTGAGCTCCCGATGCCGAGCGAGGATGATCCGGACTTCGACGCCTGGGACCAGAGTAACACCACCGTCGTTGCTTGGATCATCAATTCCTGAATCGAGAAATCTCTGAAGTTGTCATCGACAACGACAGTGCTCTGGAGCTTTGGAAGGAACTACAGGAGAAGTATGGTGAAGCCGACTCCGTTCGCATCGCCCAACTTCGTGCTAAAATTTCCACCTGCAGATAAGGTAATTCCACAGTTACAGAGTACTACAATCGATTGAAGAATCTTTGGTCCGAATATGTATCTTTCCGTCCGATTCCTGCTTGTGAATGTGGAGGAGTGAAGCATGTTGGTACCTGTAATACTTATGCAGCTGTGAAAAGTTATCAGGAGAATGATCACGTTATAGACTTTATAATTGGTTTGAATGAAGAGCATGAAAACACCAAGAGTCAGCTTTTGTTAATGGATCCACCTCCAAATCTCAAAGTTGCTTCTAAATTTGCTATGAAACTTGAAAGGCAAATTAAGGGTATAAACAAGGAAGTTAAGCCTGCTGAGTCTGTTGCACTTGCTGCAAATCAATCAAGGGATTGGAACAGAGATAAGACTATAAGCCCAATATCTCTGGTGGTGGAGGGCAGAGTCAAGAGCAAACCCTATTTTGCAGATACTGCAAGAAGACAAGCCACAATATAGAGGATTGTCTCAATTTGAAATACAAGCGTAAGATGGAAAGGGAGAGAGCTGGAGGTAACACAGGAGGTTTTCGCAGGACTGTCAATAGTGCAAGCTACACTGGTCAGCATGAAGAACCCTCATTCAATCAGGGCAATGCAGAGCACAATGGCACACTGAGGTTTTCTTCTGAAGACTGCAGTCGTCTAATGGCACTTCTACAGCAGAATTCCAACACAGTCTCATCACCAAATGACTCACCCCAAGCCAACTCCACAAGAACCACACCTGCACCAATCTATCCAAACTTTGCTGGTATAACTACTCTATCCTCTCATAAATGCTTTACTAGCCACATTGAATCTGATTCATGGATCATAGATACTGGTGCATCGGATCACATGTGCAACTCATTGATGCATTTTGTTTCATATAGACCTGTTAGGAATGTTCTCATTACCCTTCCAGATAACACCCAAGTTCCTGCCACTCACATTGGCCTAGCTAAAACTCACAATGGAATGTTGTTGCATGATGCCTTATATGTTCCAACCTTTTCTTTCAACCTTATCTCTGTTAGTAAGCTCACTAAAACCCTACCTGTTTCCCTTTTGTTCAAATCGAACTACTGCATTATTCAGGACCTAGCCAATTAGACGATGATTGGTTCTGCAAGAGAAGCTAAAGGTCTATACCAACTCAGTTTCAACCTACCTCAAACATACAAACTCAGTCTTCTCAGCCGTTTGTGGCTGCTTCATTCAACTTCACACCTCAAGATGTTGTTCTATGGCATTGTCGTTTAGGTCACCTCTCAAACAATAGAACTTCCATTCTTCTTAAATGTAATCCTGGTTTTCCTATTAGTCTTGTTGATCATTGTGAACCTTGTCACTTGTCTAGACAGAAAAGACTATCTTTCACTCGTAGTAATGATATTTGTCCTGAACCTTTTGGTTTGATACACACTGACATATGGGGGCCACTCCGTGTTGTTTCTTATAATGGCTACTCTTATTTCTTAACCATTGTGGATGACCACACTAGGGCTGTTTGGACCTTCCTTATGAAACACAAATCAGATGCTAGACATCTTCTTCAAAACTTCTGCTACATGGTTAGCAACCAGTTCAATAAGAGTGTTAAGATAGTGAGAAGTGATCAAGGATCTGAGTTTCAAATGAAGGATTTCTATGCTTAGCATGGCATTGAGCACCAAATGTCATGTGTTGAAAGGCAAGAACAAAACGGACGTGTGGAAAGGAAACACCAGGACATACTAAACATTGCCAGAGCCCTTAGATTTCAAGCCAACTTACCTCTTCGTTTCTGGAGTGATTGCATCCTTCATGCAGTCCACATATTGAATCGCCTTCCTACACCCTTGCTTTCTAACCTTTCACCTTACCATAAACTTTATGATAAATCCCCTGATTACAATAATCTCAGAGTTTTTGGATGTCTTTGCTACGCCTCTTCTCTCGAAAGACACAGAACTAAATTTGATTCTCGAGCTAGACAGTGCATATATCTTGGTTTGGTTGCTGGAATCAAAGGTCATAAGGTGTATGATCTCCAGTCCAACATAACTTTTGTGTCTAGGGATGTTCAGTTTCATGAACGAATCTTTCCTTTCACATCTGCATCATCTTCTCATGAGCATGCACATACATTTAATCATGATCCGTTTGTGCCAGAATCTATGTTTCCTGCAGGTTCTCATAACCCTAGTCCTGCATTTGAAGCACCTAGGGGGCCATCTCACATATCTGATATGGAAGATGATGCTTCCAACTATGGTGAGGTGCATCAAATGCACGACAGTCCTTGTCCTTCTTCACCTCAATCAACTCAATCGCCACAAATACAATCTCATACTCAGACTCGACAACCTAACACTCACACTCAAACTCCACAACCTCACACTCACACTCAAACTGATTGTTACACCCCGAACCTAGCTATAGAAATGTGGTGTAAAATACCTAAAACACCTTTAGAAAAATTTCTCTAACTAATAAGATATTAGGATAGTCGTGAAATATTATTCAATTATGGTCTATTATTTAGGTTGTGATTCGTTAATTGAAGTGCCAAATTTATTTTTTTGTTCCGTGTATGGGAAAATTCACTCAGTTATCATTACACAATTGGTATGTGTAAGAATTAAAATAAATCGCATAGCTGGCCGCAGTCCAGCTGGTAAGTGCGATATCTTGCAGGCCTGAGGTCCAGGTTTCGATCCTTATCGCCAGCGACGGAATTAGGTTATTTTTCCGTCCCTGGTGCAGAACATCCTCCCATTACCAAAACGACGTAGTTTCAGGGAGCCCAATAGTTCAGTTTCAAACAAGGAAGTCTGACTTGTCTTCTTCCCCATCTGCTTCCATTCCCCTGTAACTTTGGAAATCAAACTCCATTAAAATGATTTAAACTTCCCAAGATCAAACTCCATTAAAATGATTTAAACTTCCAAGTACACTGATTCAATGAACGAATCCCACTCCTCTTAATAATCCCTCCGTCAAACCATTAAATCCCCTCTCTTATCAATCAAGCTTGCACCAACTCCCTTGTTTCCAGAAAATCGGAGAGTCTCGGAGCCGAGTTCATAGCCCAGCATTTTCGTTTCCGCTCACCATTCCTCTTTGTTCGACTTCAGTCCCGAGCCCAGTGTTGGTAAGAACTCGTTCGAAGCCTTTGGTATCCCTTTCCGTTTAGTTTTGATCGGCCGAATCTATTTTGTTGAAACCCAGTTTCCGACGAGCGACGGCGGTAGCTATTTCAAATTCCCAGCTTAGAGTCGACGATTCTAAACCTTGGGAGGATCAGGTGAGGTAATCGAAGCTTTACCCGGTCTTATTTCGAGTTGGGCCTCCGTTTTAAGGGCATTCGACCTTCGCCGGAATCTGGGCTTGGTTCCGGTGATCGGACAGTTGTTGGGTTGAAGGAGATGGTCCGACCAGTCCGAGTCTGGCCAGTTTTGGTCAGACCGGTTCTGATTGGTTAGTTCCTTTTTGAATTAGTACAAGTTAATCCCTAGAGGTTTCGTAAATACACTAAAGTCACTTAAGTTCTTTAAGAGTCTGTAGCAGTCACCCCGTGTTACCCTAGTGGTCTGTGACTTTCGAATTTTGTTAAAACAAACCCAACTAACTTTCTCAGTTAGTTCAGTTTAGTCCAGCAGTTACGAATCCGGCTAATTCGTTAACCATTGATCTTAGAACGTTTAAATCGAATCCTAACTTAAGTAAATATTAGCACGAATAAAATTTCATTTCATGAATAATCTGGATAAATATAAAATGGAATTGGTAACCTATTGTTAGGATTTTATCTTGATTATGGATTAAGAATTAATAAGTTATTTCAAGAATAAATTGAATTCTTCTCTCTCAAATTAGTATGAAATTAGGTTCTGAATAATAATATATTTTTTGAGAATAATTAGAATTAGGAGATGAATATATAATTAAATTATGGATTGATTAGTCAAATGGTTAAACCGATTGAATGAGTTATAATTTAAGTACGGTGGAATAGGGTTTATTAATAATAACTTGGGCTAGTATTACTTATGAAAAAGGGTGGGTATTATCTCTAATAGGTGTAAGTCCAAGAATATTAATAAGTGAATTAGACTAAGTATAAAAGTTGAATAAATGAAGTTGGTTAATATTGATAGTGCTGGAACCTAGAAAATTAGTAATGAACTCGGTGGTAAATTCTCTTTTCCTTCTTGTCTCGAACTTAGAATATTAAGTTGAATAATAATTTATTTCATAAGATAATCAAGGAATTAATGGAAAGAATTTTAAATTAATAAAGTAATTTTCTAAGTTAATAGATTTAATTGATAATTGTCATCAAGTAAAGCCGCCGTCACATTTCATGATTAGTTGTGAAGTGGTCCTTCCCAAGTCTCCAAACCATCGCCCAAGACTGTCCCATCAATAGTTGGTTTTAGTCTAATCAAATTCCTCGTCTTTAGGTTCTTAAAGATGATCAGCTCCCTAGACCGGACTCTCTACGTTGAGGTTCTCCCACTTAGTTAAAGGTGGGTTGGTTAAAGGGGGTAATATCTTGTCGTTGCTAGTTTCCTTTACGTCGTTAATATATTATGCCTTTACTGTGTTATGCCAAGTTTCGTGATCTATGTTTGATCTATATATTTTATGTTTTAATTGAGTAGTAATATTATTTCCATGCCAAGTAAGCATAAGTTAGTAATTATTCCCCTAGACAATTCTTAGGCAAGTTAATAATGTGTCTCTTATCTAGTCGTTGCTATAATTACCTTACATGTGTGTGAAGTTATGGTTGTTATTTTATGATCATGCTAATTATTTATGACTTATCCTCATGTTCACGTATGATTTTGGTCATGTAATTAAGTTGTGTGAATGTTTGAGTGTCACACCTCATATATAGACAAGTATAAGATGGTTGGATTAAGATGGTAGTATCTTATTGTTGCATGGTTACTTTAAGTTGTTAAGTATGTCATGTTTGGTTGATGAAGTGTGTTTAACTATTATGAAGCTGTATGCATGATTGAGTGTCGAGCCTCATATAGACAAGTATAGATGGATTGGGTTAAGAGAAATATACATTGTCGTTGCTAATTTTATGTTATATTATGTTAGGTTGCATAATCTATGTTGGTTGATATACTTCATATCTTAGTTGTGATATAATGTCATAACCATGCCATGTCAGTAGTAGTTGGTAATACATCTCATAGACCATTATGAGCTGAATTTATAATGTACCTATCTAGTTAAGTTAATGATGATTTATTTACACGTGTATGTTATGTTCATGTGCTTAAGGTTATGATTGTGATGTTATAGTCTTGTTATGATTTGTCCACACGTGTATGTTGTGCTTCCATTCATGTGCTTAAGGATGTATGGTTAGGATAGTCACACACCTCACATAGACAAGTAATAGGTGGATTAATAAACGGTACTCACTAGCTAGACCTCCGGCCCACCCCAGTTTTCAGTATTGGTCGTCGGCGACCCTCAGCACGACATTGGGCCAGATTGCCCACAGTTTTCAGTTGGACCAAAGAGTCCCTTGTTGAGTTGGGGCCCCAAAGTAAAAGCTTATCAGAATTAAGTTAAGTCAAGTTATGCATGAAGTGTTATGTTCATGTTTCTCAGCTTCAAGTCATGTGCAGTAAATGTGAATTCAGTGTTAGTCCAAATTGCGACTTCATGTATGATGAGTTTGAGTTCCATGTTGATAGCTTAGTAAATGTTCCATGGTAAGTATTGTGATGATAATGTGATGATAAGGTTTTGCTTAGCTTCAAAGTCATGACTACTACTAGCCAATAATGTATAGAGTACCTTAGTTAGTGTTGAGTTTATTAATGATAGTTGACCCTAACTAAAACATGGATACAATAATGACTAGTTAAGTTTGAGATGTTATGCGAAATATGATTCTCAGTTTCAGATCATGATTAGCGATGTTGTGTATTCATGTTGAGTTATGATAAGTGATGATTTATCAAGTCATATGCTTGTTGTGTTGTTATGATTGATTGCATTCTTGTTGGGCATCAACCTATGATATTATCAAGTTTTCTATTAATACTCTTCATGTGATAGTTAAGACTTAATAGTTATGAGTTCTACTTAGTCTTGTCCAATGAACACTAGTCAGTTAAGAATCAGGATGCATAAGTACAAGTCTACAAGTCTTATGAGATAATTAATGGAGTTAAGATTATGATTGCCATAAGTATTATCATAAGTTACTTCATGAACTATGTTACAAGTAAGGTTGTGCACTAGGTTAAGAATAGCCAGTGATGCATGTCTAGAAGTGTTATTGTTTCTTAGTAATATGATTGATTGATCCTAAGTTATTGGGATCGCTTTCATGTTTCTTTATTGATTTGAGCACGAAAGACTGACCCCGAGCCACCCACCAGGTTGTTAGAAGTTGGTTTCGAGCTTGAGTCTTGTGGAGCTGAATTGGTGTGTGGAGTGGTCTCTACAGCGATGTAAGACTTGGACTTGAGACAACCGTTTTAAAGTTTTATCTCGAGACTTGTTTTCATTTCAGTTTTGCCCAAGTGTATAGGGCTCAGTTGTCAAGTCATGTTTTTATGATTACAAGTTTTATTTAAAAGTTTTACAAGTTCTATTTAACTTTATTTTCAAGTTCCCTGGCCGGGGCATTTTTGTAAAATATGTCAAGGTTTAAGCGTAGCACCCTCGTGAGGTTTTATTTTTTTCCCGCTGTTTTAAAGGGTAATTTGGTAATTCCCTTTGTTTCAAAAGTGAGGGTGTTACACTGATCATCATGATCACACCACACCAACTCAAACTCATCACCAAACTACACCAGTTCAACACCAAACTCCCAGGAAATCCCACAGATTAACCAAAGCACCAAATTACCTTAAGGATTACATTGTAGGCCAAGCCAGATCACCTCATCCCATTTCATCATTCATGACTTATGACCAACTCACTCTTAAACACAAGCACTTTGCCATGACCATAACCAACTTAACCGAACCACAAACCTTTAATGAGGCTGTGAAGGATGAAAAATGGAGAAATGCCATGAAGACTGAGCTGCAGGCTCTAGAGGATAACCATACGTGGGACATTGTGTCATGCCCAGAGGGTAAGAAACTAGTGGGATGTAAGTGGGTGTTTAAAGTAAAATTACATGTTGATGGTAGGATAGAGAGATACAAGGCCAGATTAGTAGCAAAGGGGTTTACTCAAGTTTATGGTGTTGACTTCATTGACACCTTTTCCCCTGTTATTAAGATGAACACTGTTAAGCTGTTATTGGCAGTTGCAGCAGTTAAGAATTGGCACCTGGAGCAAATGGACATTAGCAACGCTTTCCTACATGGAGATTTAGAAGAGGAGGTTTACATGCAACTGCCACAAGGAATACATGGTGATCATACACGAGATAAGGTTTGTAAATTAAGGAAATCTCTGTACAGGTTGAAGCAAGCAAGCAGGCAGTGGTTTGCCAAGCTCACTGAAGCTCTAGTGAGGTTTGGTTTCAAGCAGTCCCTATCAGATTACTCATTGTTCACTAAGTCCAGTTCGATAGGGAAGTTAATCATGCTAGTATATGTGGATGACTTGATCATTTCGGGAGATAACATGGAGCTCATTAAGGAAGTGAAACAGTTTTTGGGAACAGAGTTCAAAGTCAGGGATTTAGGCCAACTTAAATATTTCCTTGGTTTGGAAGTTGCAAGGAGTACATGAGGTATTTCAGTATGTCAAAGAAAGTATTGTCTAGACGTATTGAAAGGCACAGGATTCCTGGACAGCAAACCTGCCAAAACACCAGTTGATATAAAAACAAGGCTTTCCAATAGTGAAGGTGAACCATTACTGGAGATCACAGAATACAGGAAGTTAATTGGTCAACTGAACTATTTGGTAACCACGAGGCCTGACATAGCATATTCAGTTCAGCAGCTATGCCAATTCCAAGCAGAGCCTTATAGCAGCCATCTTCAAGCTGCACACAGAATTCTAAGATATGTTAAAGGGGCACCAGGTCAAGGATTATTCTTCAGTTCCTCAGATGATCTTGTGCTCAAAGGCTACTGTGATGCAGATTGGGGTGCATGCCCAGACACCAGGAAGTCAATAACAGGTTATTGTACTTTCCTTGGTGAATCACTCATCACCTGGAAGGCGAAGAAATAAGGTACTGTATCCAGGTCATCTTCTGAAGCTGAATACAGGGCAATGTCCCAGCTCTCCTGTGAAGTACAATGGTTGAAGCAACTTCTGGATGACTTGTTTGTGCTCCATGATAACCCTATTGATGTCTACTATGATAACAAGTCATCTATACACATGGCGGAAAATCCAGTGTTCCACGAGCGCACGAAGCACATCGAGATTGATTGCCATGTGATTAGAGAGCGAGTTAAGAGTGGATTGATAACTTTGAGGTATGTTTGCACGGACAGAAACTTAGCAGATATCTTCACGAAAGGTCTGAGCATTCAAAGGTTTCATTGGATCCTGTACGATATATATATACAGGAAATAAAAGAAAGGAGCTGCTGGGACTCGAAGGAGGGGATGGAATCACCTAGGCAGCACCGATAATGAAAATGCAGCGTACAGTTTGTTATAGGACAGCCAATGTAATTATACGCGTGTATAGCTTGTCAGTATTCTGTTAGATTTCATTCTTAGTATATATCCTGTAATAGCTGTACAGAGCAGTAATCAATGAAATAGAAATTCCCAAATCGTCTCTCTTCCATCCATCCTCTTTCATAAATCACCTATCCAAACGACCCGTAAGTCAAAACAACCCGAAGTCAAATCCTATAACAAAACAATTAAATAATAATAATAATAATATAATAATAATAATGTTTCATGAATTGTATATATAGTAGCGTGCAACCAAAACGGGCACGTAACTTTTTGATTTTTTGGCGTGCAGGAAATGCGTGCAGAGTCGGAAAGAAGGTGGAGACAAAGATGATGAAAAGGGAGAGCAGGAAATGGCGGAGGCGGGAATCGTATGAGAAGAAAAAGGCCGGAGAAGTTGTGAAG
This sequence comes from Linum lewisii, assembly GCA_034768395.1. NCBI lineage: Eukaryota > Viridiplantae > Streptophyta > Magnoliopsida > Malpighiales > Linaceae > Linum > Linum lewisii. The sequence goes on along the minus strand of CM068297.1, from coordinate 61,261,550 downwards.
TGGTAGGGGGTGATGGTTTATACTGTTGATTTTATTTCAATCAACAGATGAGAATGGCGATCCCCATCGAAGCTAAATTGGAAGGTAGACGGTTCTTGTCACAGTTTTGTTTAAACTGTGACAAATTTGTCATATATTCCAAAATTGTGACTAAAAACCCATAACAAATTAACAATTTTCTTATAGTGACATAAACTCATACCCCTTCTCACTGGCTTCCCTCAACATACTTCTAGCTAGAGATTATCTCTAGACGGAAAACACATGTGTCTGATTTCATCGACGATTTCGCTAGCACGAAGAGGAACTTCTTCAACCGGGTTTCTGGGTGGTTGTTGGGCAAGAAGAGGGAAGACAAGATCGACGATTTCGTGCAGGAGATGGAAGTTAGTGAGTTTTGGCTAGTGGATAAGAGATCAATAGTTACAGAATCTTTGATTAAGAATGTCGACTTGAAGAACTTGTTCCATTGTGACCAGAATTTCAACACTGAAGTGGAGCTAGCTGGACATGTTGCAGTTTGAGGGTTTCGGTATGAACTGTTACAACGAAGGTTGCGACGTTATGTTTTTTACTAAGAATTTGGTTGATCATGACTCGATTTGTCCTTTCAAGATCATATCGTGTGAGTAGAGTTTCTTGGAACATATAGTGAGACACAACATGGATCGGCATAATTGTGTGAAAAATGAAGCTTGTAGCTTATCCCTTTTACGTGGTTGTTTGCCAGGCAAATGTGCCTAACAACATGATGGATCAACATCGTAGCGATGAATTTAACGAAGAATCGACTGAAGCTGGAAAGCTTGTGGACAAGGAACCTAATGAGCCTGTTGCAAACAAAGTCAATGAAGAATTGGAGCAAGCAAGTGAAAACCTTGAAAAGGAAGTAACTGAAGCTGAATTAACTATCGTAGAACAACCAGTCGAGGTTCTGACAAACCTTGGCAAGGAATCAACTAAATCTACAAACAAACTCGGTGAGGACACTACAAAGAATCTTGTTGTATAATTAGCAGCTAATAAGGACATCCCGATTCAGAACCTCGATAAGGAACTAACTGAAGCCGCAAAATGGCCATTGAAGAATTGGATGAGGAAGGTACATGCAACCACCATAATGCTGCAATTAAAGCTGCTAGTGAAGATTGGGTTAATATTAATTCCTCGCCAGCTCCGTCAATGTACCATGTCAGCCATGTCGTTGCTCGTCGCCTCTAATCTCGCCATCACAATCTCCCACCAGCCTCATCTCCATGATTGTTGAGTATTTGGATGGATCATATATGAGATTAGATCTAGTTCTTCTTCTTTGTTTCAATTTTCATATATAGGAACATAGTTCCTTTTATTTATTTTGGAATCACCAACATTTATGAAAATGGTTCCTTTTATTTATTGACGTAGGTATCAGTTTTGTTTTTATTTGAAATACATGTACTTATGGGTTTCTATAGAATATTATTAGTTTAATATTGCTTTAAGTTGTGTGTAAAAACTTTTAGGTTTGGGTTGTGTTCTGATTTCCTAATCAGGAGAAACTTCATCTTCATCTTGTTCTTGTTAATTAAAAATGTTCTGATTTTCCTAATGGATTAATATGATGTTCCGAAACAATAGAAGTGGAACTGTTCCGAAACAATAGAAGTGGAACTGTTCCGAAACAATAGAAGTGAAACTATTCCGAAATAATAAAAAATGAACTGTTTTGAAACAATTTTCACAAAAAGTATCGTCGTAATCTCCATAAAATCACAGTGGTAAACTGACGATCAGTAAACAATTTTCAAAAAAAGAAATATTAATTATCCATAAATATTAATGACGACACATCAGTAAATTAACGACACACCGGTAAATTGACAACACAGCGGTAATCTCCATAAATATTAGGAAAAGTGAAGAAAAAATGAAAATTGTGATCATCCAAAAAACGAAATTAATTATTTATTAAAAATATGTAATCTTCAAAAAAACAAAATGGAGCATAAAAAGAATTTTTATAAATAAATTAATTAATGAATTTAAAGAATCCGCATCATAACTGAAAATTCGAAATTAATGTAATAATTATCATTATGGAAAAAATCAGAATGTGTTATGAATAATATTGTAGTGAATGTCCATGATTCACATAGGATGCTACCTTCACATAGCATGCTACCTTCACATAGGATGTTTCCTTAACATTGATCATAAGAATCAATGTCTTCCATAACTCATTATTCTCTCAATTCATGTGTAATTACATTAGCCTATAGGAGTTATGTATTATGTGCCTATAAATAGAGTATATCATTGTATCTATTGAAATGAATAAGAAGAAGCAAATTTCTACTCTTTCTCTCTTGTCTTTCCTCTCTACTTCATAGTTCATAGTTCTCAATCATCATCATAAGACGTTATCAGCACGAAGCTCTGCCCACTTGGAGATTCACAAAGCTTTACTCCTTGGAGAACATGATCGTCATCATAAGGTATGAACTCTGTATTATGAAATTTCAATTAGTTATTGTTCATATGCGTTATTATTTTATTGTTTCTATTCGTGAAAGCTATTCGTTATGATGATTTGGAAACAATGATGGTTGGATGTTGGAATTTATTTGAATATCATCTCTCAAAGAGAATGTAACCAACACATATGCTACAATATTTCTTCAAATCAAAAGTAGCCAAACATGATTATGATTCATGTGATAAAGATTGGTATTTGGACCAATACGTTGGAATATACAATTGCATTTCATGAGAATAAGTGTACCAAGATACACATGTTATCCAAAGAAAAAGGATTAACTTATATGTCTCAAATGTTGATGATCCATGAGACATGATATCATTTCTTGATATGAATGATTGTAATGATGTCTATAGAGTGACAATATCTATGTTCCCACAAGTGAACAGAAGAATATATTCATCTATAATTTTGATGGTCATCAGAATGAAATTTCAAGTGTCTTTCACAAAACTTGAAAGAGAGAATGAATATGATCACATAATGGTGATACAACTATCAAATTTGTTTGGATGATCATAGTCCGAATGACATTTTTACGATTTCCTATATTGAGTAATGAATGATATATATATAATTGAGTGTCAATGGTACAAAATACAGTATCACATTCCATGAAGTGAATGTATAATATATTATTACAATCTATGATGTGAATGTATTAAGAGACAATTATATTCCAAATGATTGCATCAAAGTGGTGAAATTCAACATCTAATAAAGAGTATGTAATGCTCCTAGTGAAACTAGAATTGTTCATACATCGTATCAGTTGTAGAATTACAAATAAATAATGGTGGATCATATTACTATCAATTATTCACAACTATATCATCTTTATCGATTGTGAAGGAAATAATGATCACCTAATTTGTGATATTGATAATTGAAAATAAGAGAATTGTGATATTCTATTTCTCATTCTAAATGAGATCTTTACAAGTGCTACCATCAATAAAAAATGTGAAATACTCCTTTAATATGACAAAGAAATGAGCCAAAACTAATACTAGAAAGTGCTCGTGTGTATTACTATTATTCAATGGATGAAATTTTTCATATTGATGAAATTTATATTCTATTACATCCTCAAAAGTTGTTACATAGAGGAAAGAGATTCCATAGACCATATTGATGGTGCATTATATTCTACAAAATTGTGTATGAATATATTAAGTTATAAAGATATCACATTAATGGATATCAAATTGTGAAAACAAAGACAAGAATAATCAATATATGTTCATCACATTCACATATATAGATTATGATGACAAAAATATTGAAAGTATTATAATTTGTCATCTCATTGAAGCTCTTACAAATGTAAACAAAAAGTTTACTTCTCCTAGCAAAATTATTTGGCATAACCGGTTAGACCATCCCGGTTCTACAATTATGCGAATTGAGAATATGTGTGGTTAATTTTGAAATATTCCACACACATCAATCTAAGTTGATTATTGGGTAATTATTGACAAAAGTAAGCAATGAATCGCTTACATAAAGAATAAGGGTGATATTTGGATCCATACGATACACCTAACATATGATCCGTTTAGATGTTTTCTAATTTTAATCGATGCATCAACTAGACATTCTCATGTGTCTAGATTATATACTCGCAACCTACCATTCGCGAGATTATTAGCTCGATCAGTTTGATTATGAGCATATTTTCATGATTAGCCAATACGTGAAATAAATTATCGAAAATAAATATTCTCATTCTCTTATATACGTTTTCCTCTAGATGAAAAACATAAATTCGCATTACGCCAACAAGTTATAATGAGTCCCCCCGTTACATTTGGTTTAGGGTCAAAACCTCATATTTCCCATATAAGAATATTTGGATGTGATATATACAGCTCAGTTGCTCCACCATAATTCATTAAGATAAGTCTCAATAAGAGATTGAGAAATTATATACGTTGGGTACGAGTTTTCGTTGATAGTCAAATATTTACACTATTGTCTGGAGATTTATAGATGACTCGTTTAGATGATCACATCATTTTGTGATTCAAATTTCCCAACATTAGGGGGAGAAATCAAAGGTTGGACAAAGAGATTCGTTGGAATGAATTATCATTATCTCATTTTGATCCTCGTACTAAACAATATGAACTTAAAGTTCACAAGGATAATTCATTAACATAGTTGAGTCGATCAACTGCCAGACTTTTTAACGACCCGAATATAGTGACATAAAAAATCTCTTATGTCAACTACATTTGCTCCAACAGAAGTGTTTTTCCGTACTGGTAAAAACATAGATGAGTCTAAAACACTCACGAAGCATGAAAAATCAATCGATTCCAAAGATATAAATCGCCAAAAAGTAAAAAGGAGCTTTAAGTTAAGATGGTCAAAATTGAGGGTGGTATCAAACAAATACATGTGCTCCTAAAGAGCATCAGGTACCTGATAATTATGAATGAAAGATATATCAATGTATTTGATGAAAAACTTTGGAATCATGATGAAGTCAACGTTGATGAAATTTTTCATTGCAATCCAGCGCTTAATATGATAAGCGAAAATGAGGATCGTGAGCCAAATTCATTAATGCATGCATACAAAGAAATGATTGGCCAAAATGGAAAATGTGATTTCGACAATATTATATTCCCTAGAAAAATGAAAAATTGTTATATAAAAGTCTATGCGCATGAAGATGTAAGCAAATGAGACATACATATTTATCTCATTGTGATTATAATGAAAATCATAAAATTGTGAGTTATAAGACATCTCATTTTGAAGGTTTTGTATAATGACAAAAACCTATATATTATTGATTATGATGAGACATATTTTCATTTGGTGGATGCAATAAATTTTCATTATATGATTAGTCTGGCAATATTTGTGAAGGGAGATATTTGTTTTTGACAGATGTCATTGCAACCTATGTGTATGGTTTGTCTAATAATGACATATACGTGTAAATGAAATTTCCAAAATGATTCATTTTGCTAAAAGGAAGCAAGTAAAGTTCACGTGAACAATATTCAATCATATTGAATTGACGTCATACGAATTATGAGATTGAGAAAGAATGATATATTTGGTATACCTTATATTTTGCATATTATATTTGTTAATGTTCATATTTAATACTTGATTTTTATCATTAAAATATTTTTGGTTTTGAAACTATATTTGTAGCAAAATTTTATATAACTTTGTTTTGTTTTGAAGAAAGTATTTTCTTTATTTCCAAAGGTGAAGATGTCATCATCTTATTATCTATTTCATTAGCTATTGAGACTTATGAAGAATTTCTCAAAGAAATTAGCTATTTGATTAAAGAGTTGAGATGAAAGATATGAATCAATATCATTGCAAATTACTTGCACATTGTGTACCTCTCAAACTCGATTGTTGTTTATCAACAAAGATACACTACTAAGTGTTGAAAACTCGATATGGATATATATTGTCCATAACTATCTTGATGGTAGTAAGATCATTATATGTGAGTAGATTTCGATATATATATCGATAAAGTAATGAAGAGTCGCTTTGTCATGAAGTATCATATCTTAGTGAAATCAGAGCTAATGAATCTTGGCTAGCCTTACAAGACTTGATTCATCTATGAATAGATATTTTTGGCAAGATTATACTCTACTCTCACTCAATGACATTGAGATCAAATTGAAGCATATACTATGTTATGTTCAAATAACATAAGATTTCAAGATATTTTATTTGAGCATATTGAAGACATGACAATGATTTATGTGGTCTTTGAATATTGATATGATCTTTGTATTTGTTAATTATAAATTGAGTTCACTCGGCAATATAACTATTTGGTGGTTTGTGAAACAAAATATAAAGCCACATCATCATTCACAGACATGATCATATCGATCATGCATAATGCGTACATATATCCTCAAGTTGTAAGAGGATCGCATTAGAAAAGCTAAAAGAATATGTGTTTGACGAAGTTATTTTTCCAACACGAATTTCTAGATACTAGTGGAATAACTAGTGAAAATTATGACCAAATGACAATCTAGCATATTTGTTCACAAAAGTTACTTCATACATCAAGATCATTCATAAAATTGAAGTTCAAAGATTGAACGATTTTGAGTCATCCTATCATGAGGGGGAGTTAATACGCACTGCACTCTTTTTCCCTTAACCATGGTTTTCCCATTGGGTTTTCCTGGTAAGGTTTTTAACGAGGCAGTATGTGATAGCGTATTATACGAATAATATATTATATCCTTATAGATGTATTGTTCTTCTACTGATTTTTCTCTTGTAAAGTTGTAAAGGGGTCTATCATTAATCATTGGACATTCAAGGGGAAGTGTTATGAATAATATTGTAGTGAATGTCCATGATTCACATAGGATGCTAACTTCACATAGCATGCTACCTTCACATAGGATGTTTCCTTAACATTGATCATAAGAATCAATGTCTTCCATGACCCATTCTTCTCCCCATTCATGTGTAATTATATGAGCCCATTCATAACTCATTATTCTCTCAATTCATGTGTAATTACATTAGCCTATAGGAGTTATGTATTATGTGCCTATAAATAGAGTATATCATTGTATCTATTGAAATGAATAAGAAGAAGCAAATCTCTACTCTTTCTCTCTTGTCTTTCCTCTCTACTTCATAGTTCATAGTTCTCAATCATCATCATAAGAGAATGAAAAATCAGCAATATCTCAAATAATGAAATTACCCTTATATCCATTTAATATTGACCTTAAGATCTATAAGATTTAATCTTATGGCTCTAAGAGGTGTCCTCATATGAGGACAGTAAGGGGTGTCCTAACGGTAGAATTTCCCGGAAAATTCTAACGTCGGGGTAATATTCCTTGACTGAATTCAAAAAGAGAGATACTCACGTCATAATTGTTACAGAAACATAATGACCTGGGTAGTTTGGTTCTGTTATGGAGCTGAGGGAATTAGAGAAGCTGTAACACCTTAACCTATACGTGACACCTAGCTAAATAAACTAGTTAAAAATAAATAACTGGTTAGATAACCTGTTAACAAAAAATCTTGTTAACTAATCATGATAATTTGGTAACTAGTTATCAGCAGAATAACCTGTTAACTAGTTCAGATAACTAGTTATCAACAAAAATCTTGTTAACTAGTTATCAATAAAAAAAAAGGGTTAATATACATTTTTGCCCCTCTACTATGCAAAGTTACCAAACATACCCTTTTACTATTTTCTAACCGATTTAACACCCTCTACTTTGAAAAGTTTAACATATATGCCCCTATATTTTTCTTTTCATATATTTTTCGTCTAATAAGTTGATTATACGTGCTACACCATATTATTTGTCCACAACATCACTGATCGGGATGTCAACAAGGTGAAAATATTTAAATTAAAAAGAAAAGAAAAAGGAAAAGCATTATAATCACCATTATGTACAGAGGTGTTTTCGTGGTATTCCTTTTTCTTTTTCTTTCTAATTTAAATAATTTTGGGTTGTGAACATTCCAATCAACAATAAGGTGTACAAATAATATGAAGTAACACGTATAATCAACTCATTAGACGAAAAATAGATAAAAAGATAAATGGAGGGGCATATTTGTTAAAATTTTCAAAGTAGAGGGTGTTAAATCGGTTAGAAAATAGTAAAGGGTATGTTTGTTAACTTTGCATAGTAGAGGGGCAAAAAGGTGTATTAGCCCTAAAAAAAACTCTATTAACTAGTTATTAGTAAAAATGTTGTGTTAACTAGTTATTAACGAAAAAATGTGTTAACTAGTTAATAAGTCTTCATCAAAAAATTCGCTGGAGTTTGGTCGGTCACCAGAAAATTCGTTGGAGTCTCGTCAAAAAAGTCATCGGAGATGATGGCGGTCGCCGAAAAAATCGTTGGAGACTCACCAATCACCAGGAAAAATAAGTTTTTTAATAAAAATATAATAATTAAAATATGTGTAATGTCCTAAATATTCCTAAAAATTTATACCATTGATAGATAAAAAAATGTCAAACATCGTCTAATGGTTAATTCTAAAAGTTGGAAGTTTCCAATTCGCCAAGGATTGGATGGGATCAGCTGCCTGTTGCAGGTGTGGACAAAAATGTCTTTCTCTTTTGGGTTAATACACCTTTTTGCCCCTCTACTATGCAAAGTTAACAAACATACCCGTTTACTATTTTCTAACTGATTTAACACCCCCTACTTTGAAAAGTTTAACAAATATGCCCCTCCATTTATCTTTTCATATATTTTTCATCTAAAGAGTTGATTATACGTGCTACGTCATATTATTTGTGTACAACATCACTGATCGGGATCTCCACAAGGTGAAAATATTTAAATTAACAAGAAAAGGAAAAGGAAAAGCATTATAATCACCATTATATATAGAAGTGTTTTTTGGTATTCCTTTTCCTTTTTCTTTCTAATTTAAATAATTTTGGATTGTGAACATTCCAATCAACGATAAGGTGTACAAATAATATGAAGTAGCACGTATAATCAACTAATTAGATGAAAAGATAAATGGAGGGGCATATTTGTTAAACTTTTCAAAGTAGAGGGTGTTAAATCGGTTAGAAAATAGTAAAAGGGTATATTTGTTAACTTTGCATAGTAAAGGGACAAAATTGTGTATTAACCCTTCTCTTTTTTATTTCAAATTTCTTTTAGCCTCCTCAAATCATTGGTGGAGTAATTTTTGGGAACATTTATTTAATTTACCGAACATACACCTGTACCTCTATCTCACCGTCCGATCTCCCACCAAAAGTCCAACCAACAATGGCGAAAATAATAATCAATACATTAAATAAACCCCTTTTTATTTCCCCTTTATATTAATTTCTCCTTCACTATTCCCCCGAGACCAGCTTGGGATCAAGGAAATCAATTCCTTGATCCATCAAAGAAGGACATTTTGGGGATTTCCAAAAAAGCTGTTCAGCCCTCATGGTCGATGGTCGCCGGTCAGCGGTCGCCGGTCATCCGCCGATCAGCCGCGGTTCATTCGCCGCCGTCGCCGCGGGTCATCCGACCGCCGCCGGTCATCCGCCGCCGCCCGGTCATCCGCCGCCGCCGCGGTCAGCGCCGCCACGCGCCGCGTCAGTCCGCCGTGCGCCGCGCACGCCGGTCTCGCCCCGCCAGCCGCCGCGCCTCAATAAAATTATATATATATTTTAAAAAGATGTTGTTGATGTGATTCGAAATCATAACCTCTTTTGCTAAATACTAAACTCCTTACCACTATGCTACCAAGCACTTATTGATATTGTATAATAATAAAATTATCTTATTAAATAGATGCACATGGTTTGTAAAAAAATGTGTACACAAGGACGAAATATGTGTACACTACACTAGTATATAAAAATAGGTGTGCACGTGTACGAATAGACGTTCACATGTACACACATTACATTATTAAGTAGTGTGCACATGATTTATACAAAATATGTACATACGAGTATAAAGTATGTGTACACTAGTGTAAAAATAAGTGTGCACGTGTACGAATAGGTGTACACATTTATACATGTGTACAAGATAAGTCCACGTGTATAAAAAATGTAAGTATATAAATGTGTACGTGTATAAAACATGTACACATGTATAAAACGTGTACACATGATTTATACAAAATATGTGTACACTAGTGTAAAAAATAAGTGTGCACGTGTACGAATAGGTGTACACATGTATAAAATGTGTGTACACGTGTACATAAACAAAATGTAAGATATTGTGTGCACGTGTACAAAGAGTGTGTGCACGTGTGCAAAATGTAAGTACATAAACGTGTGCGCGTATAAAACGTGTACAAAACATGTACACATGTATAGAAACATGTACACATGTATAGAAACATGTACACATGTATAACACGTGTACGAAAAATCTTTGCAAATGAGTACACAGTTTCTGTACAAAAATGTGTACGTACACATGTACAAAAATGTGTACACATATTAAAAACGAGTACGAAGCGTCACCGAAAATTTTTTTTCCAGAAAAATAGGCCCGACTACGGTGGTCCGGTGGCCGAAAAATTTTTCGAAATCGGAGCTCCGATCGTCTGGAAAATTCATCGGAGAAGTCGCGGAGCTCCGGTCGCGGAGCTCCGGTCGCCGGAGCTCCGGTCGTCGGAGCTCCGTCGCCGGAGTTTCGGTAATCGGCTGTTTGAATTTAATTAAAAAGAACTAAAAAAGAAATTAAATTAAATTAAATAGGGAAATGACCCTTTTTATCCTTTTAATTTAAACCATTAGATCTGGAAAAATAAATCAATGATTGAGAAACAAGCTAAATTTGTTTGATGGTAAGCTGGACTCTTCCCCCCTTCTTCCTCCATTCCACTGTAAACATCTCAAAGCAGAGAGCTTCAAAAACTCCGCTAAACGAAACCCTTATCAATCTCTCCTCCTGCCAAGATTTCCTTCTCCTTCCTCAATTCTTCGAAATTATTCCTTATTTCTCTTTAGATTTTACTGGAAATTAGTGTTGGTGCTGCAGCTGTGACACTTTCTGCTTCCTCTTTTTGACTTAATTGATTTCTTTCCTCTCGGAAGAATTCCTTACAAAAATGGCGTTCCAAGACCACATGTCGCAAGAAATGGGTTTCCAGCCGGCTCTATCGACTGCCGGCCCGTCTTGGCTTAGCAACGCCGTCCTCGGCGGAAGCAGAGGCAGTGACAGGAGCGAGAACGACAGCAACATAGGAGGTGCAGAAGAGGAGCTGATAGACGGCGGCGGAGGAGGAGGCGGAGGAATCGGGGATTGGGAGAGAGCTAAATGTAAAGCGGATATACTGTCTCATCCTCTGTACGAGCAGCTTCTGTCTGCACACGTTGCCTGCCTGAGGATCGCCACGCCGGTTGACCAGTTGCCGAGGATCGACGCCCAGCTGGCGCAGTCGCAGGAGGTGGTGGCTAAGTACTCCGTTGTCGGCAACGGCCCCGTGGTCGACGAGAAAGAGCTCGATCAGTTCATGGTTAGTCCCGATTTCTTCATTTTCTTCAGTTGATGAATTCCGATGGTTTCGAGATGGGCTTTTCTGCTGTGAATTGTGTAATTAGTTAGTTTCATTGATAACAATAACTGAAGGTAATTGAAACTATCAACTGAAAATTATGGTATTGATTGTTTCCTTGGACGCATTATGTTGAGGGTGAACTGAGGAGGTTTGTTTTAGGGCATACGTCATGGTAACTGATGGACTAACAAATTGAATCGTCGAGGGTCAGTAAAATGGTGATAGAATCAATGGACACTCTACTTTCTTGAACCGACGCGACTAATGGACACTGCCTGTGATGACAAACACTGATTCCCACCCTCTCCTTCTCCACAAAATGTGCTTACTACATGCATATCGAGTCACTACATCAACATGTGGTTGCTTAACACTGGGGATTCTAAATGATTTTGCTGCAATTAAAGAATATCTAGGTCCATCATTCTGCTAAAGATGACATATTTTTTGTCGATTTGGGCTGAGTAAAGCACTGCTTTTAACGGTTTAACTGAGATATATGATTGCCAGATTGACATATTCTCATATTGTGTAGATCGATAGCTTGCCCTTTAAAGTTCTCTGATTGGCATGAAGAGATGTACTGCTTATCGTGTCAGTATTTCCTTACTTTTAGGTGAACGTTTCCAAGAATCTGGGAGGTATATATGATATGATATTGAACGATGAGTAGATCGAGGATGAATATGGTCTGATAATGAAACGGCCACCTTTGCATGTTGTTTGCATATTGTGGACTGATGGCTGCCTGATACGGAATTCTACACTTGAAATGCTTTGTTATGAATTTTTATAAGGACATGCATGTCTGTATGATATCATCAGTTCTGTCCTGTTTTCCCATCCATTTCACACCTCAGATGGCACGAAATCACATTTATTTTTTTCTTTCCCTTAATCTTCTGATGGATGTAGACACATTATGTTCTGTTACTCTGTTCGTTCAAAGACCAACTGCAACAGCATGTCCGAGTTCATGCTATGGAGGCCGTCATGGCTTGCTGGGAGCTTGAGCAAGCGCTTCAGAGCCTTACAGGTAATTTCACTCTAAACATCCTTTCTCTAAAGTTGACACTGAAACATGATGCATGGTTCTATCCTTCTCAACTTCATTAAGCGATCCATGGCAGGTGTTTCTCCCGGTGAGGGCACTGGTGCAACAATGTCAGATGATGATGATGACCAAGTTGATAGCGATACCAACTTGTACGATACAAGTATGGATGCCATGGATACCATGGGATTCGGTCCCTTAGTTCCTACTGAGTCTGAGAGGTCACTCATGGAGCGTGTGAGGCTAGAACTGAAGCATGAACTCAAACAGGTAACAAAAGCTATTATAATATTAGATATTTATAAACACTTCTGTGTACCTGGAATTAAGTAGCTAATCTCCTTGCTTTTCAGGGCTACAAGGAGAAGCTTGTGGACATCAGAGAGGAGATCCTCCGGAAGCGAAGAGCAGGAAAACTACCTGGCGATACTACATCAGTTTTGAAATCTTGGTGGCAATCACATTCCAAGTGGCCATATCCAACAGTATGATAATGGAACATGATCTTCTACAAGAGGATTTTCTGCTCAGACCTATTAAGAAATGTTCCTTACTCTCTCATTTTCCATTTGATCAGGAGGAAGACAAAGCAAGACTGGTTCAGGAGACAAGACTGCAGTTGAAGCAGATAAACAACTGGTTCATTAACCAGAGAAAGAGGAACTGGCACAGCAATCCTTCGGGGTCTACAGTGAAGAGCAAAAGAAAGAAGTAAAAATCTCATTCCTTTTTGGTTCTTGTTCAGACATTGGTTTGGAACCCTTTGTTAATCTTAGATCTTTGAAATCATTGGTAGATTAGGAAGAAGACTATGATAAACTTAGCGGAAGGACCAACCTGAAGCCATGACCAAAGAACGAATCTGTGAGCGATGGATCTTTGTAAGATGGGAGATGGATCTTCCAAAAATGTAGTTTTTTTCTTCTTCTTAAAACTAGTTTTGTACTCAGCCCGTTGACTGGATAAAATAGTTGATTTCTTGAAATTGTTTACTCTTCAAATCTACAATTAGGTAAACTCTTAATCTGACTAATCCCTCTATTTAACTCAACTAAAATTTGATCAAGTAAGATCGCACAACATTTTTAAATGCAAACCTAATTATGACACAGTCAACTACTTTTTTACTACATGCAAATGACCTTTCAAAAGGTTAATAAACCAATAAACATACATCATATATAACTTGTGGCCAAGTGAATCCTACTACAACTTGTGGCCAAGTGAATCCTACTACTTATAAACCAAAATACTCTACTGTTGTGAAAATTGGAATATGGTTGTTATAAATATTCCAAATGGAAATCATAATTTTATGCAACATGACCTAACTTGATTAATGATTCAAATTAAACCAAATTCAACTAAACGAAACCCATAAATATGAAATCTGATGAACTTGGAATTTGGATGATATATAACTTAACTAATTCAGAACTCAAATAAAATAAATTCAAAATATAAACATTAACACCTCTAAGAATAATTTTTTATGTATTTTTATTTATTCTTATTATCATCATCTTGTATTTATTTAATTACTTTTAATAGAGTAGTAAAACATATTTCACAAAATTATAAAATATTATCATTATCATTGAAATTTATATAATAAATAAACATAGTTATGTCAGAATAAATTACTATTAGAATAATTATTAATATTTTTTTTATAAAAGTGGAAATTTTATCAAAGTAATTCTACTTTATGAAATATGAAACCTAAAAAAAGGCAATGGATCAGCATCCAAGAGAATGCTAGTTTGGAAAGTTCCAAACCCATTCTCAACCATTAGATCTAGTTTGACCTTTGACCAATCTAATGGTCCAGATTTGTTAGGGGCATTTAGGACTTTACACAATAATTAAATTATTATATTTAATTTAAATATTTTATTATTATTTATTATTTAAATATTTTATTTTTTATTACAGTGGCCAACAAACTGTCGCGTTCAATGTTGCCGGCCGCCGGTCGCCGGTGACTTTTCCGGCGACTTTTTTCGGTGACTTTTCCAATCACATTTCCGTTGACTTTTCTCCGGTGACTTTTTCCTGCGACTTTTCCGGCGAGGACAAGTTAACTAGTTAACCTGATTTTTACTAATAACTTGTTAACAAGATTTTTTTATTGATAACTAATTAACTTGGATTTTTACAGTTAACTAGTTAGTTAACATATTTTTCGGCGAGGACAAGTTAACTAGTTAACCTGATTTTTACTATAACTTGGGTAACATGATTTTATTGATAATTAGTTAACTAGTTAACTTAGATTTTTACAGTTAACTAGTTGTTAACATATGTTTTCGGCGACTGACCAAACTCCGGTGCCTTTCGGCGAGAACAAGTTAACTAGTTAACAAGATCGAGTTAACTAGTTATCAAGTTGTTAACTAGTTAACCAATTGAATTAACTAGCTAAATCGATGGTTAACTAGTTAACTCGATTAGATAACTAGTTAACTGATTGGTTAACTAGTTAACTTATCGAGTTAACTAGTTAACATCATGATTTAGATAACGAGTTAACTAGTTGATCAATCAAGTTAACTAGTTATCTAATCTAGTTAACTAGTTAACCAATCGAGTTAACTAGTTATCTAATCGAGTTAACTAGTTATCAAGTTGTTAACTAGCTATCTAATCGAGTTAACTAGTTAACCGATTGGTTAACTAGTTATCAAGTTGTTAACTAGTTAACCAATCAAGTTAACTAGTTATCAAGTCGTCAAATAGTTATCTAATTGAGTTAACCAATCAAGTTAACTATCAAATCGAGTTAACTAGTTAACCAATCAAGTCAACTATCTAATCGAGTTAACTAGTTAATTAGTTATGAAGTTGGTAACTAGTTATCTAATCGAGTTAACTAGTTATCTAATTGAGTTAACTAGTTATCTAATCGAGTTAACTAGTTATCTACTCGAGTTAACTAGTTAACCAATCAATTAACTATTTAGATCCTTAAAACAAATATGAACTTCTTAACTCTTAACTCAAATTATTTCGACATAATTGTACACGGAATCATCATATTGAGCTTGAAGCATAATCGCTTGCATTCCATATTTTAGAATTAGCATTACAAAGGGTGATGGATTAAGGTCCATTGTCTGTTAGAAAGGTAAACATCAAATACAGACTTCAACCCATCAATCTATAATTTACTGAGCATTTCAGAAATGGATTCCATGACTTTTGATTCATCATCCATAGCCACATTGTTGTTAATCTTAACACTTCATTGCATGTAAACTTCAAAAAGCTCCCAACGACATCCATTATTTTCTTCTGTAACTTTCTCATACTTGTCTTGGAAGGAAAACTGCAGATATCCACTGTCCATGAGATGCAATCCCCCAACTTCAGCCATAATCTGTACCAGAGAACAAAATGATCATTTTTCACCAGACACTAATCATGCCCAAGTTGTGAAATTATTGAAAATTCTACACCTACAAACTGAGAATAATCTCTGCAACGACTGCACTCTAATCTTTAGCACTTGACCTCCTAGATCTCTTACATTTCCTTCATCGAGACTATGAACACTTATGAAGTTAAAGAGGAATTGAATTGGATTGAAGCTCATAACTAATTAAGATAATTACTTACAGGGTCGATCCCATGGATCGGACTTGTTAAGATCTGCTTCCCGGACAACAATAGCCAATAGCTGTGAAGCTGGAGTCCTTCGCCTTCTTGGTAAGGTAGTGAGTGAAGATCTCTTCGTCGGAGGGATGGAAACGGAATCCCGGCGGCAAATCAAGTATTTCATCGCCTCTGTGAGGCTTCAACGCAAGATACACAAACGACGCCAGAGTCGATTCTTCATCGACTGCCATCAATCTCCGATCAGAATTCTCTCCTTTCTTACAGGGGATGTGGCCCATCATTGTCTTCACGTTAGGAAAACTAGTTCTCCTGGAGAAGAACTTATTGCCTTCATCCGCTGAATCCATCTCAGATCCTCTTGCAATGCCGCCGTTGAAGGCCGTAAACCTCACCAACGTTCGATAGGTCGTTTCCTCGTCCTGCGAGCTCCTCGAGATGTGCGATTCCCATGGCTGGCCGTCAAGCTGATCTGCCGTCTGCCGCCGGATCAACCTGAAGAAGAAGGGGAAGGAGAAAGAAGGTGACGACGACTTACTTTTTTTTGTGAGTGGTTGTTAAGTTCAGAAGGAGAAGGAGCAAGAGGAGGTAGGGTTCTTACTTTTTTCAAAAAGACGAAACTACCCTTTTGAATTTGGGTTTGGAACTATTCCAAACTTTAAATCGACGAAGCCCAAAAAAAGGGCTTTTCATCCGAATAATAAAAAATTAAACTATTTCTGACGGTGACTCTGAATGGATTCCTGACCAGATTCCTGACCGAATTTGCCTAAGTTCTAGGCAAAGTTGGCCCGTGACTCTGAATGGATTCCTGACCGGTCAAAACCAATAATGGGCGAATCTAAAACCCAGTTGGACGAATTCGCCTGGTTTCTAGGCTAATTTTGCCTAGGGCATGGCGAATTCGCCTGGTTTCTGGGCTAATTCGCCTAGGGCATGAGGAAAATAATCGTTACAAATACCTTGTTTGAATTCGGGTTATAGTCACCAAACCCAAACAAACTGCTCGTTCCTTTGATTACATAGAGTTTTCAACATCGAAAGATGGCCGAACATAATAGTTTACGAGAATTCTGGATCCAGGTGTACTAGGGGGCGAATCGTCCAGGATTGGAGCGGCTTAGCATACGATGGAGGAGACAACATCCATCTCAGGATGACCAAACGAGCCATCTACGAGAGCCTGGTCACCATGTACCGGAGGAAAATGGGGCTTGAACCGGATTAGATAATCTAGTCATTTGTTAGAGAATGTCGGTATTCATCCAAGGAACTCTGTCTCATTACGTTCCTCGGACGACATCAGATGATAGCGGGGTGCAAGTCATCTACGACATAGTTCGCCAGCACCTTATTTTCGAAGTTGCCCAGTTGTACGCCCTGATGGAAGAGGAGCCGTCTCACTTCTCCCAGGTGTCGGGGGTCATGCCAACTCAGATTACAGGAGAGAGCCAAACATACGATGGATCATACGTGTCTACCAGTCGTGTCGAAGCGGAGGAGGAGGTTGATCAAGTGGGATGGTTGCGAGACGAATACGTCACCTCCGATGACTCAGGGGATGAAAGGAGCCATTGCACGGGGGAAGAAGGGAATCATCATGTGGACGATGACGTGGCTTAACCGACGAGGAAGACGACGACGAAGGTTGGGGATCCACAGGAGAGAGTGTGAACACCTATGTGCCACCGGATCATGCCACGAACATGGATGGCACCTAAAATCTGCTGCTAGTAACTACTCCACACGCTGCGTCTTGTGGCACTCTCTGCTCCTAGCCGAAATGTCGGACACAATGATCGAGATGGTGCCATGTGATGGCGTCTACCATAGCATGGGGGTAACAGCCCACCACAAAGGATCCATCTCCACCTCGTAATCCTCAGGTCGGAGTACGCCTGTTCAGACGTGCAGTAACCGGAAGTCCCGTAGTAGGAAGATTCGTAAGCACCTCAACATCATCCAAGGTAATCATCACCTCGCCCTAAATCAAGGGGAAGGTGTTCGTCTTCAGCCTCCACCTCTCAATAAGTGCCGTCAGGAGCTCCTTACACGGTGTGGCACCAAGAACACGACAGACCTCTCAAAGCCTGCACGTTGGGAGGAACGACTCGTACGTTGGATACCATGATAGAGAAGAGTTTCGTTGGCGCAACTTCAATGCCTTGCACGCAGTATGGTTACTCCACACCTAACCAGCCCTATGCTTGGTCTCCCCTTACAGGAGGGAAACATCCTCAGGTTGAGGGGTACTTCCCTCGGGGGTCTCATCAGCTAATACGTCGTCCCATCCGTAGTAATCCATCTAAACTCTAGTAAATTGCTATGTTAATATCAGTGTTATCTAAACCGGACCGGACCGGCCAGTCCGACCGGTAAAACTAGGAACCGGACTAAGATCCGGTCCGGTCGGCCTCTAAAATGGCACCGGCTGAATGTGCCCCTGGAATCCGGTTGAACCGGACTAAACGCATAAACCGGTCGACTCGGATTGGCCGGTTTTGGCCGGTCTGGAAAAAAAAAAACCTATCAGTTTCTAAAAATCTGGGAATCAAATCCCTAAATCAAAAACACCCAAACTCTCGACTCTCGAATCTCTCTCTCGCTACTCTGCCGATCGACTCTCTCTCTCTCGCTACTCTGCTGATCGACTCTCTCTCTCTCGCTACTCTGCCGATTATACTCACACTCCGTCGACGTCTCTCTAGGTAATTTCTTGTTCTCTGGCTTTCTAGTTGTATCGAAGGTAAGGCTCCGCCGGTGCTGGCTTTGTTTGGTTGTTTAGATACCGATTTCACACAGCATCAATTTGACTGATGCTTCCTCTTAAAGTTGCTGCTTAGTACTTTGTTTATTGATAATGGTTGGGGTAGGTGGCTTGTTTGATTTTGGCTGATTTGGTATATTGCCTTTTTGGGAGCAAGTTGCTGCATTTCAGTTATATGGGGCCGCTGTGTTGGTTTGATGAAGGGCTGGGTTATGTTTGCTGCATTTTGCTTAGCTATGTTTATGTTTGATTCCTGCAATCTCTTGCAACTAATGAAGTCTTTTGCTTAGTTTTGATTTCTGCAATTTCTGCAATCTTTTGCTTTCTGCAATTTCTGTTTATGTTTGATTTCTTTAACTGTTTTTGTTTGTGCTTTGTTTAACTGTTTCTGCTTTGTTCGTTTAAGGGCTTAGGTTGGTACTAGTAGCTGTTTCTTCTTTGCTGTAGTGCTGGATTAGTGACACTAATGCTTTCCTGGTATGTATTATTGGTGGGATTTAGGTTGCTATGTTTATGAACTATGAATTATGGATTATAAACTTTGAATGGTGAATGGATTTTGGATTATGCATTATGGATCATAATATTTTTGTGTTTATATAGTTAACGGTTTTATACGGTTTTTACGGTCCAATCCCGGTCGGACCTCTAACCCTTGAACCTTTCGTTGGACCGGTTCGATGTCCGGTCCGGTCCTGACAACACTGGTTAATATATTGGGTAATATGTTTATTTTTCTATACGCACAATTGAACTACCCTAATTCACACTGGCATGCAAAGTCAGATTTTGTAGTCCTAAGTCATAACCATCCTATGAATAAGCTAGCATAACTAACAATGACATACAAATAAGATAACAATCAAATATAAATAATATATACAGTACGTACCTGGGGAAAAGGTTTGAAATGAATATCTTATGCGTGACACGAACGTCCATTGCATAATAATCCTACAACGACAATAGGACGGTGTCAATAAATACCCTAAACATTCCTAAACTAATTCTATACCTTAACATTCCTAACTAATTCTCTACCATAAAACCCTAAATTAATTCTCCACTCTAAGCCCTAAACTAATTCTCTACCCTAACCTATGGCTAATAAGCCCATTTAGTACCTTACGTTTGGGGTATTAACAAATCAGTACCCACCGTTTAAAAAATAACTTGTAAGCATCATTCGTATGAAAATTTAACACATCCATCCAAAATGACAATTTCCATCCAATTTTGTCGTTAAATTGCTACATCACACGTCCTATTTGGATTAAAACACTGACGTGTATATCCACGTCAGTTGGGCCTAATCCATCAATTGAAAATTAAACCCTCTCTTATAGGGAGGCGGAAGAGGCGAATGATAGATTGGGGGTGGTAGGATGGTGCTTATGGAGGCGGCGGTGGAGGTATTGAGTTGGATTTGGACATGTAGTGGGCTGCGGCGGTGGGGAGGAGCTCCGCCGATGGAGAGAGAAAAAGAGGGGAACAATTATCCAGGCCAGGAATAGATTGAGAAAGAGAGAGAGACAAAAATTGCAGAGGGGATTGTTTTATTCAGGTGAGGCCAGAGGTAGTTTAACACGTGGGACCAGGCCCAACTGACGTGGAGATATCCATGTCAGCATTTAATCCAAATAGGACGCCTGATATGGCAATTTAACGGCAAAATTGGATGGAATCACCATTTCAGATGGACGTGTTAGATTTTCATACGAAAAACACTTGCAAGTTATTTTTTAAATGGTGGGTACTGATTTGTTAATACCTCAAACGTAAGGTACTGAATGAACTTATTAGCCCCTAAACTGGGTTGGTTACTTAAATGATCACTAAACTTTGGCCAAATAACCCGGTGGTCATTGTTCTTCAAAAATTTCTTAGCACTCACTGAACTTTGGCCGATTATCCTAGCAGTCACTACCGTCTACGGACATCCAATTTTTCCATCCATCTGCATACGTGGCGATGCCATCAAGGCAGCCACATCATCTAAATTGCCACATCAACTAACAACCAAACTCAAACCCAAACCCAAACCCAAACCCACACACCCACCCTATAGTTACCAAATCAAATCAACCCAAATCATCCCTCCTCTTTCCTCCTCCTTCCTTTTCCTCTTCCTCTCCTCCACCACAACCTCCAGCCACCCTCACTCCCTACCTCCGCCGCCACCCGCCGCCGGCGCCGATCCACGTCATCCGTCCACGTCAATCGCCGCCGCAATCAAAGATTCCACCGCCGCTCAGAGAAACCCCGCTCCTCAACAATGGCAACAGAAGAACCCCGCCGATCAAGAAACGGCGTCGTCCTTCGTTCTTGGATCCAACCGCTGGACGATGTACTCCTGCCTCGACTCCCCCCCGTCGCGTTCCAGATCGCCGGCAGAAGAGGAATTAGGAGCTTGCGTTCCAGATCGGCGTTCCAGATCGTTCTTTAGATCTGCTCCCGTCCTCTGGGTTCGGCGGCGATGGCGGCCTTCGTTATTTAGATCCTCTGGGTTCGGCGGCGGTGGTGGCGGTAAGTCTTCTTCAGCTGCCGTCGATTCAGGGATCGAGGATCCGTGTCCATCGGTTGATCCCCTGCTTTCGGGTTTGGATCTTAGACGGGTTTCCAGCAGTAAGAGGAAAGCGTGTGAAGATAGAGAGGGCAGTGTGCAGAAGCGATTATGATTAGTGTCGATTAGTCTTCGATTTGGTTTCAGGGAATTGGGGTGTTTGTGGAGAGAGGCGAGGATGTTGATTGTAGAGGCCGGCTACGGAGGCACGGTGGAGGGTGGTGGCAAGGTATTGTCGTGGACATCGGAAAGGCCACAACCGTAGACGGAAGTCGGATGTCGTGGAAGGCTATGGTTTGACAGCAGAAGGATTGGAGTAGAATTGAGGCAGCAGCGGCGGCGGCGTGGCGGTGGTTGGGGCGATTGGATTTTTTGGTCAGATCTATGATTTGGGTTGGTTTAGTGTTGGGTATTGGATTGGTTAGGGTTGGGTATTGGGTTGGTTTAGAGTTGGGTGATTGGGAAAAAAATGTGACATGGCAGACTTGTCTATGTGGCAGTCCATGTGGTGAGTCCACATAGGCAAACTAACGGAATCATGGATGTCCGTAGCTAACAATGACCTCTAGGATAATCGGCCAAAGTTCAGTGAGTGCTAAGAAATTTTTTGAAGAACAATGACCACTAGGTTATTTGGCCAAAGTTTAGTGATCATTTAAGTAACCAACCCCCTAAACACTAAACTAATTCTACTCTGCTAAAAAATAAAACAAGAGAGCAAGGGACGACTTACCTTAGTCTTGGGGAGTTGAAGGAAGTGGTGTGGAGTGAGAAAATGGGGGATGGGAAATAAATAAAGGATGTTGGGCGAATTCGCCCAGTCAGCTTATTTTCGCCCAAGACCTAGGCGAGTTGGCCCAGGATTGGTGCGAATTAGCCCAACTTCCAGGCAAGATGGTTTCGATCGATCGGTTGAGCCGAAAACCATATATTTTGATTGGATCCTGGACTAATTCACCTAGGTCCTCGGCGAAAATCTCTATGTTTGTAAATAGTTTGAAATCGTATTTATTTGTGTAAATAGTTTAATTTTTTTATTTATTCTGGTGAAAAGGCCTTAAAAAGTGCTAAAATTTATGATTAATTTTTAGTATATTATTATTACTATAAATTAAAATGTACTAAAATTGGAATTATATTATTTCTAAAATAATTTTATGTTAAGATATGTATTAAAATATACAAATTTTAATTTTGTTCATAACATATTTAATACATGAGCATTTACAAAAGAAAAATTTGATAATCAAATCATCAAATTTTTAATGCTCCAAGTTCAAACAAACATGACTCAAAGCATTCTCTAACTAAACTGGAGATGCTACCCCTAAAGTAGGTGAAGCAAAGAGATGGGCGTGCCTAGCTAACAAATGGGCAGCCTTGTTACGAAATCTCCTAACAAACAGGACAAGGAACCCAGGGTGGACAAGTCTCATGCACTCATATATGAATTATTAGTTAAATAAATGAGATATTATAGTTAACAATACTTACAATCATATTAGACAATATATCTAATAGAGTTCACAAATAATCATATATGCACGATACCATCAATGCATCCATAAAAACATTGTCATCTTCACCCTCTAGTCATTTCAAATATACACAACTCTCTTATCTCTATCATCACAAAAACTCTTCCTTATGAAGTTCCAAACTTAGACTGTAAGGTGTTCATATACACTTTCAATTGTCATAACAACATCAAAGGAGGTGAAATCATTGGTCATGAAGCTGCTAAAGTTGGTAGTGGCTCTTGAATTGTTGGTACTCTTGATTTAAATGGTTATCCAATGATTTTTTTTACAATTCCATGAAATTGATCAATGAACTCATCCACCAATTACTACAAACCCAATTGAGTCATTGTTGCTTTCTTGGACATGATGGCCGAAACAATTTCAAATATTAGTTTTGTGTGATGGACATAATGACTCGATCTCTCTCATTGCAGAGATTTATGAGTCGCCAAATTTTGACTCGTCATAGATTGTGATGGTTGGAGATGGAAGAATGAACTCGAGAAGGAATGAAGCCTACTAAATATGAAGAAGATAGAGGAAAGAAAATATTCAATCATGTTAAAGTCTAAAAGGGGTTTGGTTGGATTAAAGTCTAAAAGGGGTTTGGTTGGATCAAAATGAGTTAGATCTAATGATTGAGTGTTTGATGGCATAGAATTTTAAAATTATTATTTCAGTTGACGTGGTTGGCCGTAAGATTTTGGATGGAAAATTGAACAAAAGTGGAAGAAATATTGATCTCTTCCTAAATCAAACTTGAGTCATTGATGTGTTAAAGATGAAAGTTTAAGTGACCAATATGATAGATTGTCTTAACTTGAATGACCAAAATTGTTATTAACCAAATTATTAATTAGCTCTTAAGAGCATTTATAAGAGTTGATATAAATTTTATTTTTCATTTAAAAGTTGTAGATGAGGTGGAAAATTGAGAGAATAGCTTTGTCCTATGTGGCAAAAATAATGTGATTTAGGCGATGGTTAGAATCCACAAAATAATTATTTATAGATGATTTAAGATTTTTATTTTATTTAAAAGTTGTAGATTTAAGTGAAATTGAGAAATGTTTTTCTATGAGGCAAAAATAATGTAGATCTCCATAGATTATTTTAAGTTTAATGGATTTATATGAGGGTTATCCTAAGATTAATATTAAGAAGATATATTAAATGAATTTGAAGTACTTAATACATGTCATTTAATAATGGGAAAGAAAATAATTAAATTTAATTTCAAATTTGTGATGATGTGGAATTTATATGGATGGTTTTATCCTATGTGTCAAACTAAATACCATCCACATTAAAATTATAGGATTAAGATGTTTTTACCAAGATTATTAGATTATTAGTTCTCTCGGAGAAACAAATGAATGGAAGCACTTATCTAATTCGGGTCGTACCTCTGCCTAGACTGGATGGATCACCCCCATTCTTGTTTTCGGTCTCGGTACCCAAGAAGACCGAACTTTAGATTCCTATCTTGGATGCCACTGGTTCATCCTTGTTATATGGAGGGAAGAGAAGGTAATACGACCATTAATCTTCATCATGATGTCTACTAAGCTTAAGAAGTGGAATAAAGAAGTATTTGGTAGCATAGCATCTTCTGACGAAAAGCAGTTCTGAGCCGACACTTGTCTAATCTTGAGGAGCAGATATCAGCTAAAACTGATGGAGGAGATTAGAATTCAGGAAACTAAAACTCGTGGTGATCTCTTGAACCACATTTGTGGGAAGAGGCCATGTTATGGAAGCAGAAATCCTGTAATTAGGATTGGATATGAGATGGCGAGAAGAATACCACCCATTTCATTCATCTTTCGACGCTTAAACGAAGAAGCTTTAATAATATTTCTTCTCCAAAGCGGTCGGATGCATGCAAAGCAAAGCAAAATCAAGAGGTTGGCACTTGATTATTATTTCATTAAGGTATATAGGGATGAAGCAGTGAGCAGTGTTCCGATCCATAATTGATTCACGCAGCTTAATTCCACTCAAGCTGCTGATTAACGAAGCCAACCATCTATGAATGAGATCCACTCCACGTTGTTGTTAAAAGTTAAAAGCATTGACGGGTTTAAGGCTCTGAGGAGCAGAGATGGTTTTCATCCGATTTTATTTCAGAGACAATGGGCTTTCTGCGACTCAACTTAGTCACACACTGCTTTTTAAATCCTAATAAGGTGTTGATGCACCCAAATATTGGTGTGTCAATCTCTCATTAGACGACATTTTCATGATGATTTTATCTCGTTTGGATGATTTTAAGTGAGTTTATCCCCCTTTCGGCCTTAGGGTCATTTAACACTGTTTTGCACATTTTTTTATGTATTTCAGGTAATAACCGACGTTAGGAAATCAAATGGGGAGTGGAGCATTGAGTGACGCAGGATTCTAGGCCCCATGGAGTGATCTGGGTCCAAGGAAGAATGTCCAACCACAAGGAAATGACCATTTTTTAAGAAAACTTAAAACACTGAATTAAGGAGGTTACACACCGTGTAAGATAAATACATTGTTTCGCTTACACACCGTGTAAGCTCCCCAGACAGTGGAAAATTGCCTATTTCAACAAAGAAAGAGTTTTTTATGCTATAATTAGCTTGAGACATATTTTGGACGAACCATATACACCATTGGAGGGAGATTTTGAAGGTTCTCAGAGCACGATTGAGCAGAAGGAAGCTAAGGACTGGCTAGAGGTCCAATTAGATCATCAGGATTAGTTTCTCCCGAAGTAAGATGATCGTCTTCTTGGTATTCTTCTCCTTTGTATCTTTGATTTCTCTCGAAATCATGAGTAGCTAAACTTTCTTTGGTTTGTTCAGATTAGATAAACTCTAGTTAGATTTTTATATGGATGATGTTGGGTAACCCTTTGATGTTAATTGAGGTTTATTCAAACTATTGATGAGATTTTCCTAAACCCTAACTTAAATGTTTTGAATCTGATTGATTGACCAATTGTCAATTTCTTGTTTATCTTGGAATTTGGATGATATATAACTTAACTAATTCATAACTCAAATAAAATAAATTCATAATAGATCAAATTTGCAACATTAACACCTCTAAGAATATTTTTTTTATGATTTTTATTTATTTTTATTATCATCATCTCGTATTAGTTTAATTACTTTTCATAGAGTAGTAAAAAATATTTTCCAAAATTATAAAATATTATATTTATTATTGAAATGTATATAATACATAAACATAGTATGTCGAAATAAATTACTATTAAAATAGATTTTTTCTTATAAAAGTTGAAATTTTATTAAGATAATTCCACTTCATGAAATAAGAAGCCTACAAAAGAGTGTATATTAATTAATAAAATTTTATAATTAATTTTTAATATATTATTCTTGCTATAAATTAAAATATACATTGAAATTATATTTAGGGGTGGCATTCGGCTGGGATGGCCCGGTTATCTGGCGGTCCAATAACCGCCCTAATATTTGGCCGGTTTTATTTAACCGCCCGAGCCGGACCCGTCGGTTCTATTTTCCTTACCGTGACCGTGGCCGACGGGCGGGCGGGCACCAACGGTTATACCCGGCCTAGCGTGAAGCCCAACATTTGCGGCCCAAATTCGAATCCAAATGCAGCCCAACTGCTTCCAAACCTAATTGGGCTGCATAATTATGGGTTTTAGTAGCCCAAATAATTTGTTTTTCAATTGTAGCACTTAATTTGGGATATGTTAATTTCATAATTTAGTTCGTACTTCGTACTAACTTATTAAGTGACACAATTAATAAAAATTAATTCTGAAATACTAAACAACTAACAAAATAATTAATTTCGAAAACTAAAAATCTGAAATCCCAAAATAATAACACAAATACTTCTGTTTAATAATAACTAATTAACATCCGAAATTGCGAATACTAAGAGTTCGAAGAAAATAAATTTAAAACATAACGATGTGATGATCCCAACTCTCGTCAAGTCATCCATATAGGGGTGGCATTCGGCCGGGTCGGCCCGGTTATCTGACAGACCAATAACCGCCCTAATATTTGGCCTTTTTTTTAACCGCCCGACCCGGACTCGTTATTTGGTCAGTCCGGTTATAAAACCGCGTTGACCGAGTCGATTACGGGTAGGTTTTCGGGTTTCAGGTTGGGACTGCCACCCCTAATTATATTGTTTGTAAAAAAGTTTGTGTTAAGATATATATTAAAACATAAAAGTTTTAATTTTTTTTCATAACATATTTAATGTTCAAGTATTTAATACATTAGCATTTAATAATAGGGAAAAGAAAAATAATTACTTTTTTGTGGGAGAAAATAATTAAATTTTAATTTAAACTGTGTGATGATGTGGAATTTTGTAAAAAGAGTTCTATCGTGTGTTAAAACCTAATCTATCATAACATTATTACGATTAAGTTGCTCTCTAATTGGGTATGGGATAAAAATGAGATGGTAAACTAATTATTGGGGAACCCTATTTATAACCAAATGTTATTTGGTCATTTATAATTTAGCCCCTCATTAAATTATAAATGAACTATTTTATATCTACACTTTATTTTCATGACATTTTAGTACCCATGACACATTAACATAATTGGTCACTTAATTTTTGTGCCTTACCTTAAGATAGCAACACATTTATGTCAAACTAAGGATTTTTAATCCAAAGGGAATTGGAATTTTGTAGTCTAATTTAAAATTTTATATACCGTCAGTAGCCAATTGCGTAACTATGTCCAAAACTAGCACAATCTGACTGGCAGCCAGCGCGTAGCCAGCCAGCCAGCGCATAGCCGGCCAGCCAGCGCATAGCTGGCCAACCAGCGCATCGCTGGCCAGCACGCGTAGTGTTCATTTTTGTCAGTTGAATTGAATTCAAATATTGTAACATTGCATTTTGATCACTTTTGTTTATCTATTTTACAAATGGATTATTATTATTATTAATTTGATAATATAAGCCGGTCTTGATAAAATAATAATATATAAGCTATAATTAATTAAAGAAAATTATATTAGCCATCACAATCTCTTGAGTTACGGATCCCGAGGTCACGTTTGTTGAAGCCACAACAATTCAAAGTTAAAACAACAACAAACGACAAACGTGACATTGAGATTCGTAATTCAAAGTTAAAACAACAACAAACGACAAACGTGACATTGAGATTCATAATTCAAAGTTAAAACAAACGTGACCCGAGGTCACGTCCCGCTGGTCTGGCTATGCGTTGCGTTGGTTATGCACTGATTGATTCAAAGTTAAAACTATTATTGGAAGTCGTTGTCTCCTTCATCGTAGTGCTTCCAACAAACGTGACCTCGGGATCCGTAACTCAAGAGATTGTGACGGCTAATATAATTTTCTTTAATTAATTATAGCTTATATATTATTATTTTATCAAGACCGGCTTATATTATCAAATTAATAATAATAATAATCCATTTGTAAAATAGATAAACAAAAGTGATCAAAATGCAATGTTACAATATTTGAATTCAATTCAACTGACAAAAATGAACACTACGCGTGCTGGCCAGCGATGCGCTGGCTGGCCAGCTATGCGCTGGCTGGCCGGCTATGCGCTGGCTGGCTGGCTACGCGCTGGCTGCCAGTCAGATTGTGCTAGTTTTGGACATAGTTACGCAATTGGCTACTGACGGTACATAAAATTTTAAATTAGGCTACAAAATTCCAATTCCCCCAACAATCTCCTACTTGGGCAACATATGTATACTCAAAATTGTACAACCTTATGAGCTCCAAAATTTGCTATCTCCTTTGGGTATTACACCAATCTCGTCCATCAACTATACACATACTAGATAAAGACGTTTTCGTCATATTTTATCATGACTAGACTCATCAATGGTCACAATATATGCATACTTGAATGACAAAGATCTATCATCGAAGTGTAGCGTGGAAATCACATGAAATGTAACCAACCATGCCTATTCCAACTAGTCCTACTTAAGTGAGGTCTTAACCGATCACGAAACCAAAGTAAATTAACTTAATGCTTCATTTCTTATCAGAATAAACTAAATACAACAAAATATTCAAAGAGTATTCATCACAAACTCCCACTAAACCATGATATTCTCAAATGATATTACACTCATGCGAGTAGTGTGCTCATAAAAGACCTTGGGTTGTAGAACCTTTGGTGAGTGGATCTGCTATCATGGAGTTTGTCCAAGTGTGTTCTATGGATATTTGTCAACTCTGTTCTCTATCTTTTATAACTAGAAATTTTAACGTCCATATGTTTTAACTTAGAAAAACTCCTATTGTTGTTGGAATATAAGACTGTTGATTCGTTGTCACATACTAACTTGAGTGGTTTTTCAACATTTTAAAAAATGAGCAGCCCAATGACAAAATTTCTCAGCCATATCCATGATTTGTCAACGCAATAATTGATGCAACAAGAACGAGGCCCTCGTGAAAGATGTTCTTGAGGAAAGAGCAATAGGAGAAATCGAAGAACAATAGTTATATCAAAGAATAGTAGTTATATCTTTAGGCTTATCAAGAAAATTAATTAATGATGAAACTTAATGATAATTGCAGAGTTTGTACTAGTGTTACATTTCTAGTTTACTGATCATCACTAGGTGGAGGTGGTCTACGACAACAAATGGTCGACGATGGAGGCTAGAGATGTATGATGGTGGAAACGAATGGGGTAGATGACTGGTGGTGGGAACGATAGTTGACAGACGGATATGAATGACAAACGCTAGTCATGGTGAAAGCTAAAAAGAAAAGTGTAATTTTTGCAATTTTTTCTTTGAAATCTAAATCATTAAACCAAGATATTAT
Organism: Linum lewisii; assembly: GCA_034768395.1. Lineage (NCBI taxonomy): Eukaryota > Viridiplantae > Streptophyta > Magnoliopsida > Malpighiales > Linaceae > Linum > Linum lewisii. The sequence continues at coordinate 61,231,643 of CM068297.1, read as the reverse complement.
ATTCGATGACTAAACTTTAGGACTACTTCCATGAAATTGAGAAAAACTTCTCCAACTTCAAACCTTTATTTGTGGAGCTTTGGAGGTCGGATCAAGGCGTCCTTTCTTTATATAGGTTCCTAAGATTGAGGAAAAGAGATTGCTTATCTCAATTGGAAGTGAGAGGCTATTGTTTGCTATCAGTGAAGAGGAGAGCTACATTTTTGGGAGAGGGCATCGCCTTCATCGAGAGTCTAAAAGATGATTAGAGCCTCGTCTTCTATTCTGGGCGAGGGCCCTGTGTCGATAGAATGATGATAACGCAAGAGTTCCAATTACATAGATCAAGTAGAGTTTGCATGAATTGATGAGTGTAAATTGGAAAATTAATGGAAGTTCTTCATTATTGATTTGTGATTGTTGTGAATTGCGATATATTGAATGATCATTGAAATTGATTAGACTAGATAGAAATGAGAGCTAGGAATGAATCGGCTTTGATTGAGTTTATGTATATGGTATGTTATCGTTTGTGGTTATAGGAGATGATTCCTAGGCTGGCTAATGGGACGGGCTCGGGTACCCATACCCATTAAGAAACGGGTAGTGGGTACCCATTAGCCTCAAACTCATCCGTAGCCCGAACCGTTCGGGTAGTGGGTACCATTAAGGATAATGGGATCGGGCCGGATACCCACTAACCCACTAACCATTATCAAAATAAAAAATTACACCAGCGCACCATTTTGTAAATTCACCTGCAATTGAATATAAATTCACCTGCCAATTTATAAGCAATATGTATCACCGCATTCAAAAATATAAAATTCACTGCAAAAAAAAAAAATCAAGCAAACATCGGCAGCATTTTGTAGAACATACAACACTTTTGTATAAGCAAAATCCAATAACATTACAAGAACATAGTAGAACATGAACTTTAGGGATTCAAATTTTATTTCAGTGCGAGAGAGAGATAACTTCATGAGAGAGAGCGAGCCTTAGGTTAGGGATTCATATATGGAATGAGAAGAGAACTTCAATGCAAGAGAGCCGAGAGATTAGGGTAATGGATTTAGTTTATTAATTATAGTTAGGATTTTATTATTATTATAATAATAAATTAATAGTTCGGCCAACGGCTTAATGGGTACCACGGGTATTACCGTTCGGTAGTGGGTACCCATTAGCCTCGAATATCCGTAGCCCAATCGTTCGGGTAATGGGTACCACTACCTTAAGAAACGGACGGCTCGCGGTACCCATACCGCGGCCAACTTCAGCCCTATGATCCAATGAAGATCATCATGCGAAGGATGAACAGTTGGGTGATTCTAGCCACTCATCGGAAACTACCCATGTTTTCCTTGTTTGTTGTAGGTGGGTTGGCCGGTGAGGCTAAATATCACCTTGTGATATTGATTGTGGGATTGTTGATGGAATTGGATATGAGATTGAGTTGTGGTATTAAGGTTATTGAATTGGATGTGGTTTCGAGTATAGAATTTGGAAGTGTGAAATTGGTGGTTTGAATGAGATAAGTTCCATTGTTGCATCTAGTTGTTTGTTATGAATTAAGTAGAATCGGAAGGAGCTTACACTACCCCACCCGTGATATTGGAAATGCGATTGTGTCAGATCCACTAGGGTGGATCACCGTGATATGGGGGCATGATTGGTAATTTGTGATTTCTCCTTCAGGGAAACACTACAAGGAATTGTCGTTTTAATGGCGGAAAGTTAAATTCGACATAGGGTGAGCCGTTGTTAACTTATATTAACGACGACCTTTTAACAGCGGCCAAGTGGCCACTATTAAGATGATTAATTTAACAACGACCACCTAAACGTTGATAAATGAACACTTTAATAGAGTCCACTTGGCCGCTATTAAATTAATTGTATAAAGCTCCCAGACGTGATTCTTTTCTCATTTTCTGCACACCTCCTTCATCTCTCTCTCTCTCTCTCTCTCGACTCTGCCTTCTTCTCCAGCACAACCCATCGCCGCTAGCCATCTTTCTGTTCGCCGGCATCCAGCACCCGACCCGTACGTCGCCGGTAGCCACCCCGCCGCCGTCCGTCTGCCACCACGCCATCCCTCTCCCCTGCATCAATTAATTGAGGTAAGTGTAAACCCTAATTTAAAAAATTGCTGTTTTTTGTGATTTTACGATTTAATTTGTTAGATATAAGTATGTTATCATGTATGGGTACAAAATATGGTCGGCTACATATACATTTCAACATGCTTTCATATTAAATTTTGCCTAATTATGGTTCAGTAAATAGATCTTTCTTTCCATTTATATATATGTTATAGTTAATAACAGTATAATGTTAGATTTAGTTTTTGGAATCATAAGTAATTATATAAAAGAATGTGCATGTTGTGAAATAGTCGAATATGTTCATATATATGAACTAGGTACTTTCCGGACCGTTGGTCGGGTGTGAGTCATGAGTTTGGACCGTTAATATTTGAGTATGAACAAAAAATAAAAGAGTATAAATGAGAATGAAAGTAGTTTGAACTTTTGGTGCATGAGTATGGATTGATCAGAGCATGGATGAAGCTTGATGATGAATTGTGATTGCTACTGTTTCATTCCCTCGTAATGTTTCAACTTTCTCTTATTTTCCATTGTCGTTCATTTTTTCCTTCAGTCACACCCTTTGCTACTCTGTTTTCTAGCAGCTATGTATTGTTTGTACAGCTGTTCAGTCACACCCTTTGCTACTCTATTTTCTAGCCGCTGTGTATTGTGTGTACAACTGGGAACATTCTTGTGAAGATTGGATATTATCCTTTGAGAATATAATGCATCCAATTTCACAGTTGGGATAGTAACCCAAGCAGGCTCCCCCCATCCAAAGTCGACACCATAGAATGGCAACTTACACAGACTTGTATTGATATGAAGCACCACATTCATATCATACTAATAAACTAAAAGTCTGACACAAGCTAAACCAACCTAAAAACCTCAAAGTCTTCAATGCAATGGAATGAAAAATCTATAACATAATAAGCACAACAACATTAGGCTTGGTCGGAATCAGATGAGGTAGTCAATGGAATGACCAATTTTCTTTTCCTCTTCAAGTGTCGTTTGGTTGTTGCAATGATAAGATCATCATCCAATTCATCCACTTCACCCACCTCAACATCAACCAAGTTATTTTCTCCAGCAGCATCATTGACAACTTCAAGTGCAATTGTAGTTGAATTCTTGGAGGTGGGGGTCATTTCAGGAACTGTTGTTGTATTGTTGGTGTTGGGGGACGCTCCAGGGCTATAACACAGCTGTGAAGAGATTAAGAAGAAGTTCTTGCACTTGATAGATCCATTGAGCTTTCCTGCGAAATAAATGAGTATGATTCAGTGTTACATATCTGAACAAATATTGAGGTAGAATTTTTTACAATGACTGAAATTACAGTAATTTGGAGAGTTGCTAACCTTCACATCATGTCAGTATGTTGGTTTATCCTTAACTTCATAGATGGTGTATTCACTATTGAGTCTCACCATATTGTTTTTGTCAAGTTCAACCAGAAATGTAAAAAGACTTGCACACCATCTCTGAGAAGAATTTCGGGTGGATCTATGTAGTTTATTTTATTCATCTCAAAGAGTGGATGAGCATTGGTGTTGAAGTATCTTGAAGCTTCCTTATCCATGATAACAAAGTTCGAAGCACCCGTATTATCAGTAACTTGGAGTTGGATTCTGAATCTGCAGTAAGGAAGACAGTTTCAGACTTTATGATTTGCAAAATAAATAGTGTAGATGGCGAGTTTAGAAAGAGTACATTGATCTTATGGTATTCATATAGGTGAACGAAAATATAGGCATGGTATCGATGCAATACCTTGCTGCTATGTAGGGGACAGTCTTTTGACAATGGCTGCAATAATATTGGTCAGCGTCAGGCTCCACTTTGTGGGACAATGCTCTGCTGGACAACCAATGTAACACCATCCATCTTTTACTTCTGTAACTGTACACAACACCTTGTAAAAGTGACTCTACAAATACGGATAGATCATTAGCATTAGAGTTATAACATGGTACAAACTGATATCATATATTTAGGAGGAGATAAGTCATTTTAACATACCAAGTTACCATCATCTAGTTTTAGCAAATCAAGAGCTTCAATTGTAATTTCTTGGATTCCACGAGCTGTAGGGGTCACTGAACACATGTGGTTTGATTGGGGTAGGGTGATCGGATGATTCACTCCTGAAGTATGTTAATGAAGTGAACATAAGTACAACAGTAGTATTTTGATAATGGTTGTGTTGAATGGAGAAATGAAGTAGTTACTCCTCTAAAGCATTGAACTTCAGGAATGTCAAGGTCAGGATACACTTGAGTTATACTTGTGTGCTGGAAATAGGTTTCATCTATGAAACCACAAAAGATATCCTGTTACAACGATATCCGTGAAAAAAATGCATGCTTATTTGTGATAGTGTGTTTATTGTTACCTTTGTATTGTTTGACATATAGAGATGATATTAAGAGGACAACAGGCTTGTTCATCTATGCCTTGAGCATGTCATGTACCTCAACTGCTAATCTTCCCCAAAACGTAACGCGTGTGACAGTACCTCTACAGAAAAATTAGAAACTGTAAGTTTACTTTGGATTTGTCTAGAGTCGTAGATGTAGTTATGTAGGCTGATTTAAGTAAGAGGAATAGAAATAACCCTTTTAGGCGTAGGTAAATATTTTTGAGGTAGGAGGTTCTGTTTTGCACCACACGTCGCTCGAGATTCTTTTGATTGACCAAAACACCAATTGTTTCTAGAAACCATGAGAAAATAGGATTCAGTACAGTAAAATGGTAGAATAAGTCAAACGTTGCAGTATAAGGGATGAATTTACCAAAAAGATCTACCATTTGCTCAACTTTGTATTGTATATCTTGCTCTTCAATGAAATTGAACATGTATTTTGGGTGTCGACTACACTCGCCACCTCTTCGACGAAAGTTGAAGCAGTGAACTCAATGATTATCTCGTTTGAAATTGGTCGATATTTTGGGGGTTTCATCAGAACCCTGCATTTTGTTAACCTGTAAAATTTTGCTCTTCTATTTTGTCCTTGAATATGGGAATCATCTCGAGTGGAATTTGAATCCAATTGTCATTGCCCTGTGCAGTAAATGAGTTAAGTTATTGGATATCAAATAATGAGGTGTAATCTTGGTAGTTTACCTCATTATCTATGAAAATAAGATCCTGCCACATTGGTGTGTCATTGAATGGATGCCTCGAAAACCAAAGTTTGGATACTCTTCCTTCTACAGCCCACTCCTTGGCTTCAATTGATAGCTCACGAATTGCACTGAATTGCTGCATACTACCTATGAAACGGATGAACAGATAATAAATTACATGTTTGTAACGTGTAATGCACCAACATGACAATGAAACAAAACATTGAAATTAGTACCTTGGAATGCGTGTTGTGGTTCCTTAGTGAGTAATAAAAAACGAAAGATTTCTGAGAAAGTGGTGTACAAAAGCCAATCTTCCTAACATATATATACACACACATGCAGTGTGATGTGGCGGTTGGGCACTAAGTGGGGAGTTGATTTTTGTGTAACCGTCATACCCATGTAGTGGCTGGAAAACTGCAGTAGTGGGGGTAGTGGGGGAAAAAGTTATTGGTCAACTGCCCCATCAATTTCACTTGCAAGTCTATGGAATTCAAAGTGCTGCGCACCAATGACTCCAAGGAATCTACTGAAGACTTTGTAAAAGATTAAGTACTTTGTAATAAATATATCCAACACATGAAAGAAGGCTAGTTATAAAAGAGACTTGGGTTCAATGGGAGAGGATTAGAGCACCACTACTTGACACGTGTACATCTCCTCACCAACTTCATATCTCCAATTGCTTAAGATGATTTTAGGGCTACAATCGAGCCGAATCGAGCCGAACTTTACCCAGGCTCGAGTTCGGCTCGATTATTTTTGTTCGGCTCGGATTCGAATCGAGTTTGGATAATCGAGCTCGAGCTTGGTTCGTTTAAAATTTGCCCGATTCGAGCTCGGCTCGAACTCGATTCGAGCTCGTTCGTTAAGATCAGTAAACGAACCTTGAGCTCGAGATCGATTCGAGTTCGTTCGTTAAGATTCGAGCTCGTTCGTTAAGATTCGCCAACGAACCTTTAAACGAGCCAGAGCTCGAGCTCGATTCGAGTTCGTTCGTTAAGATTCGTAAACGAACCTTTAAACAAGCCCGCTCGTTTAAAGTGCTAATTTGAGCTCATTTAAAAAAAATTAGGCTCATTTATAGTTTGGCTCGTTTATAGGACCATAAACCCTAAACCCTTAAAATTAGTAAGATAAAATGTCAATTCATATCAACACAATTCACCATAAATAAACTCTACGCTTTAAACCCTAAACCCTACACCCTGCACCCTAAACCCTAAGATTAGTAAGACATGAGCATAACGTCAATTCATATCTACAAAATACTGAGTTCATATACACTAAGTCTATTAATGTGTTATTGTCAAACCCTAATTCACTATACCATATAATGTATTATCGTAAAACCCAATTCACTAAACTCTATAATTTGTTATCAACTCTAATTTATTGAACTTTATGATAACGTCTAATTGCCTTACTCGACAAAAGGTTATTTTCTACACATAATCCAAATATAGAGGGTATAGTATAGTTTAGTGGTAAAAGTGTGATTCGTACGATTAACCTTAATAATAGTTAAAGGATTTTACTACACATATCTTAATTAGCCTTAATTCTATCAATGTTCTTGTTCATAAACATATATACGTACAATCTTGTTCACAAACCTATATAAACGAATCACTTTTCACTTCGCGAACTCTTATCGAACATGTTCGCGAATGTTACTAACGAGCTTGTTCACGAACCACTTCGCGAACTCTTGTCGAATATGTTCGCGAATATAATTAACGAGCTTGTTCACGAACGTATAATCGAACCAGTTCGCGAACTGTTACACGAATATCATTAACGAACTGTTCGCGAATAATAAACGAGCTTGTTCGCGAACAAGGCTCGTCGAGCTTCCGAGCCGAACATGTTCGCGAAAGAGCCGAGCCGAACCCCCCTTTGTTCGGATTCGGCTCGTTTATAAACGAGCCTGTTCGCGAACATGTTCGCTTCGAATCGAATCGAGCCACGAACGCATTTTTTCCGAGCCGAACGCCGAGCGAATCTCGAGTGGCTCTGTTCGTTAACAGCCCTAGATGATTTACACCTGCAATTCAGAAATAGGAGATTAAGTGCTGCAACATTCAATACAAAGCAATTGCCAAGCAGAGGTAGAAACACACCGTATTTGAGATTTCTGCTCCCAATTTTTTTTCCTGGTTCTCATTTAAAAATTCTAAAAAATTCAGACTTATATATCTAATTTGGTATCTGGATCCCGTTCTCAAAAAATTTTGAAAGTTTTCAAAACGAAAACAGGAATTCCCGATTTCTGATCCCAAACTTCCACATGAGAAAAAATAAGGAGGGTGGTGTTTTTGGGCCTAACGTAAAATCCAGTATGCATAATAGAGTTAATCAGCGGCCCATGAAACTACACTTTGTCCGTAGCGATAGAAGACCTGCCTGCATTCTTATGTCTCTCATTTTCATTTTTAGGGTGCTGCTGCAATAGCTATTAGCAACAGAAGACCGAGTGAGGTAGCAAGCTTCATCAATCAGAGATTTTCGTTTTCCTCTTCAGACGTGCAATACTTCTGTTTGTTCAACGAGAAAACGTGCCAAAGCGAGGTAAAGATATTGCTTCCTCCATCGGTTTGGCATTAGTAACAATTTATTCTTGGGTTCTTGATATACTGTTTCTTGTGCCATTCAAATGGTTTTGAGTTTCGCATAATTTGTATGTGGGTTTTCCGCAAAAGCTTGTGGTTTTATGTCCCGAATGATCAAGAAAGCTTGCAAGTTTATCATTTTTACTGGAAAAGTGGCAATCGCCAATTTGGAGTTATGTGATGAACCCCGATAGTCACAATTTCAGGGTTTTGTGTTGTGTTTTTCTGCGTGCATGGATGGATTGTTCTTGATCAATTCCATTTTTTTGCAAGCTTTTGGATGATGTGATCATTTTGTGTGCAGAAGGTAATTGATGATGGCAGATGAAGTTTTGAAGAAGGAGGTCGCTATTGAAGACAATGGCGCTGAGGAAAAGAATGGGAATATAGAACCTTCTGTAAGCAATGAGAATGATGGGTCGTCTGCTGGGTACAAGGACCACGATGAGAAGAAAGGTTATTCCCCTTGCTTCTACTTTTCAATTCGAGCATCACTTAAATTGTTAGATTTCACACCACTCGCAGTTTTAAATGTCCTTAGTGCTCTTGGAAGGATTCACGTTTGTATGCCCTTCCTGTCTTAGGTTGTTATTTGTTATTTCTTGCCTTGATTTTTCTTCATCGAAATATAATAGGGGTCGTTTGGTTGCTGGATATTCATAATATTGATATTTGGAAGATATTGATATTCTAATACATTGGTATTTAAAGGAGGATAATATCAATAGCATTGTTTGGGTGGGTTACTTATTTGGATAGTGATAATTTATGGCTGAAATGGTAGATTGACCAAAACACCCCCACTGAATCTAGGGTTTGGTACTTAAGCCCCCTTCACCCACTTTCTATTCAATTTGACAGCCGATTTTTCTCTCCACACAAAGTAGTTGCCGACTGTTTTGAAGCTCCGATTTGGCTCTCTGGTTCCTATCCTACCACCACCGCCAGACGAGCAGAGAACAAGCGACGTACATCATCGCCGGCCGAACAAAGGTAATGAACTCACAACTGCATCAGTTCGATTTCCACAGTTGTTTCCCCTTCGTTAACTCTCCCTCATCCTACCGTATGTCGGGATTGAACCTTCGCAGCGTTCGTGTATCGACGAGTCAACCATGGCTGGAACACATCGACAACCCCCCTTGAACCCGTTTGGACCACCCGAGGGCTATGAAATTCCAGGTAAATATAGTGTCTGTTTAGGCGAATTAGGTCGTTTAGTCTGCCATGTGTATTTTCCTTCATTTTTGTGTGGTGATATCTCTTATTCCACTTATCAAGAGCTAGTTCGTTCCATGGATTGTTCGCTTCTGACTCGATTGCATTCATATGGTTTGACAACCTCTGCATCGTGGGTGTAACTGATAATTGTGTGTGTTTCGTACAACCTTACATTTTGTTGTTCATGTGTTGGCAGCTACCACTGGTGTCATCCCAATGTGTGAGTGTGGTTTGCCTGCTAAGGTGCTGGCTGTTTACCCGAAATGGGCTCAAAGGCACACTCCATATCGCCATTTTGTCGTATCGCCATTTCCTAGCGATAGAAGACCTGCCTGCATTCTTATGTCTCTCATTTTCATTTTTAGGGTGCTGCTGCAATAGCTATTAGCAACTGAAGACCGAGTGAGGTAGCAAGTTTCATCAATCAGAGATTTTAGTTTTCCTCTTCAGACGTGCAATACTTCTGTTTGTTCACCGAGAAAACGTGCCGAAGCGAGGTAAAGATATTGCTTCCTCCATCGGTTTGGCATTAGTAACAATTTATTCTTGGGTTCTTGATATACTGTTTCTTGTGCCATTCAAATGGTTTTGAGTTTCGCATAATTTGTATGTGGGTTTTCCGCAAAAGCTTGTGGTTTTATGTCCCAAATGATCAAGAAAACTTGCAAGTTTATCATTTTTACTGGAAAAGTGGCAATCGCCAATTTGGAGTTATGTGATGAACACCGATAGTCACAATTTTAGGGTTTAGGCTTGCGTTTGTGTTGTGTTTTCTGCGTGCATGATGGATTGTTCTTGATCAATTCATTTTTTGCAAGCTTCTGGATGATGTGATCATTTTGTGTGCAGAAGGTAATTGATGATGGCAGATGAAGTTTTGAAGAAGGAGGGTCGCTATTGAAGACAATGGCGGCTGAGGAAAGATGGGATATAGAACTTCTGTAAGCAATGAGAATGAGGGTCGTCTGTGGAGAAGGACCCGATGAGAAGAAAGGTATTCCTGCTTCTACTTTTCAATTCGGCATCACTCAATTGTTAGATTTCACACACTCGCAGTTTTAAATGTCCTTAGTGCTCTTGGAAGGATTCACGTTTGTATGCTTCCTGTCTTAGGTTGTTATTTGTTATTTCTTGCCTTGATTTTTCTTCATCGAAATATAATAGGGGTCGTTTGGTTGCTGGTATTCATAATATTGATATTTGGAAGATATTGATATTCTAATACATTGGTATTTAACGAGGATAATATCAATGCATTGTTTGGGTGGGTTACTTATTTTGGATAGTGATAATTTATGGCTGAATGGTAGATTGACCAAAACACCCCCATGAATCTAGGGTTTGGTACTTAAGCCCCTTTCACCACTTTTATTCATTTGACAGCCGATTTTTCTCACACAAAGTAGTTGCGACTGTTTTGAAGCTCCATTTGGCTCTCTGGTTCCTATCCTACCACCACCGCCAGACGAGCAGAGAACAAGCGACGTACATCATCGCCGGCCGAACAAAGGTAATGAACTCACAACTGCATCAGTTCGATTTCCACAGTTGTTTCCCCTTCGTTAACTCTCCCTCATCCTACCGTATGTCGGGATTGAACCTTCGCAGCGTTCGTGTATCGACGAGTCAACCATGGCTGGAACACATCGACAACCCCCTTGAACCCGTTTGGACCACCCGAGGGCTATGAAATTCCAGGTAAATATAGTGTCTGTTTAGGCGAATTAGGTCGTTTAGTCTGCCATGTGTATTTTCCTTCATTTTTGTGTGGTGATATCTCTTATTCCACTTATCAAGAGCTAGTTCGTTCCATGGATTGTTCGCTTCTGACTCGATTGCATTCATATGGTTTGACAACCTCTGCATCGTGGGTGTAACTGATAATTGTGTGTGTTTCGTACAACCTTACATTTTGTTGTTCATGTGTTGGCAGCTACCACTGGTGTCATCCCAATGTGTGAGTGTGGTTTGCCTGCTAAGGTGCTGGCTGTTTACCGAAATGGGCTCAAAGGCACACTCCATATCGCCATTTTGTCGTATCGCCATTTCCTAGCGATAGAAGACCTGCCTGCATTCTTATGTCTCTCATTTTCATTTTTAGGGTGCTGCTGCAATAGCTATTAGCAACTGAAGACCGAGTGAGGTAGCAAGTTTCATCAATCAGAGATTTTAGTTTTCCTCTTCAGACGTGCAATACTTCTGTTTGTTCACCGAGAAAACGTGCCGAAGCGAGGTAAAGATATTGCTTCCTCCATCGGTTTGGCATTAGTAACAATTTATTCTTGGGTTCTTGATATACTGTTTCTTGTGCCATTCAAATGGTTTTGAGTTTCGCATAATTTGTATGTGGGTTTTCCGCAAAAGCTTGTGGTTTTATGTCCCAAATGATCAAGAAACTTGCAAGTTTATCATTTTTACTGGAAAAGTGGCAATCGCCAATTTGGAGTTATGTGATGAACACCGATAGTCACAATTTTAGGGTTTAGGCTTGCGTTTTGTCACTACAACAGATGGACGATTTAGTGGCAGGCCGCGTCGTGCTTTGTGGCAGGCAGCCTGCCACTAAACACAGTGCTTACTCGCAGGCGGGGCCTGCCACTAAGCACGACGCGGCCTGCGAGTAAAGCAGCTGCGAGGAAGCCCAACACGTGGCAGGCCCCGCCTGCGAGTAAGCTACTCGCAGGCAGGTGGTTAGTGGCAGGCGCCTGCCACTAAGCTTAGTGGCAGGCAGTGGTTAGTGGCAGCCATTGGTTAGTGGCAGGCGCCTGCCACTAAGCTTAGTGGCAGGCCATTGGTTAGTGGCAGGCGCCTGCCACTAAGCTTAGTGGCAGGCGCGTGGTTAGTGGCAGGCCGCCTGCCACTAATATTAGTCACTTAAGTTTATGATTATTACTGTCTAGTCACTAAATTTCTGTTTTTTCATGTGTCATTCCCGTTGTTTCTAGGCAGTCACTTAACTTTCTGATTATTGTTATCTGGTCACTAAATTTCTGATCTTTTCTGTTTCATCCCTTTTCGTTTATAGGTAGTCACTCAACTTTTTTATCATTGCTATATGGTCACTAAATTTCTAGTTATCCCAATCGTTTCATCCCCATCTTGAAACCCTATGTCAATGGTGGTTTCAGATACATGAACTAAGTCGCCTTCCTGAAAAAGCTCCTCACATGTCAATTTTTGGCCTTAACAATCCATCTTTATAGTCTATGAACTTCTTCACCAGTGCAGAGAGATTGTGTGTTGTGGGCTTAGATTTGGAAGAAATGGGTTTCAATTGGGAGAGATCGGATGGTTTATTGGATTTAACGAGGGCTCTTGAGAAGGAGGAGGAAGAAGAAGATGCGGAAGAGCGGGAAAAAAATGGTAGGAATTGTAGCGGGACGCCATTAATGATGTGAAGAAGAAAATAAAGATGAGAGTTTTGATTGAAGAGGATGGGAATCAAGGAAGTGAAGCGGAGGAATTTGAGGAAGAAGAAGAAAAATGGAAAGAAAGATATATGGAGGCGCGGAGGGAGGATTTGTTTCAGCGAAAGTGAATTTCATAGGAGCAGACAAGCTAGTGGCAGGCCGGGCTTACTCGCAGGCCGCCTGCCACAAGCTAGTGGCAGGCCGGGCTTACTCGCAGGCCGCCTGCCACAAGCTAGTGGCAGGCCGGGCTTACTCGCAGGCCGCCTGCCACTAGCTAGTGGCAGACCGCGCTTACTCGCAGGCCGCCTGCCACTAACAGCTGGCAGGCCTGCTGTTACTTGCAGCCCACAAGGCTGCCTGCCACTAAGCCCACCCCGCCTGCCACTAGCTTAGTGGCAGGCAGCCCGTTCGCCTGCGAGTAAATCATCTTTATGTTGTAGTGTGTGTTGTGTTTTTCTGCGTGCATGGATGGATTGTTCTTGATCAATTCCATTTTTTTGCAAGCTTCTGGATGATGTGATCATTTTGTGTGCAGAAGGTAATTGATGATGGCAGATGAAGTTTTGAAGAAGGAGGTCGCTATTGAAGACAATGGCGCTGAGGAAAAGAATGGGAATATAGAACCTTCTGTAAGCAATGAGAATGATGGGTCGTCTGCTGGGTAGAAGGACCACGATGAGAAGAAAGGTTATTCCCCTTGCTTCTACTTTTCAATTCGAGCATCACTCAAATTGTTAGATTTCACACCACTCGCAGTTTTAAATGTCCTTAGTGCTCTTGGAAGGATTCACGTTTGTATGCCCTTCCTGTCTTAGGTTGTTATTTGTTATTTCTTGCCTTGATTTTTCTTCATTGAAATATAATAGGGGTCGTTTGGTTGCTGGATATTCATAATATTGATATGTGGAAGATATTGATATTCTAATACATTGGTATTTAAAGGAGGATAATATCAATAGCATTGTTTGGGTGGGTTACTTATTTGGATAGTGATAATTTATGGCTGAAATGGTAGATTGACCAAAACACCCCCACTGAATCTAGGGTTTGGTACTTAAGCCCCCTTCACCCACTTTCTATTCAATTTGACAGCCGATTTTTCTCTCCACACAAAGTAGTTGCCGACTGTTTTGAAGCTCTGATTTGGCTCTCTGGTTCCTATCATACCACCACCGCCGGACGAGCAGAGAACAAGCGACGCACATCATCGCCGGCCGAACAAAGGTAATGAACTCACAACTGCATCAATTCGATTACCACAGTTGTTTCCCCTTCGTTAACTCTCGCTCATCCTACCGTATGTCGGGATTGAACCTTCGCAGCGTTCGTGTATCGATGAGTCAACCATGGCTGGAACACATCGACAACCCCTTTTCAACCCGCTTGGACCACCTGAGGGCTATGAAATTCCAGGTAAATGCAGTGTCTGTTTAGGCGAATTAGGTCGTTTAGTCTGCCATGTGTATTTTCCTTCATTTTTGTGTGGTGATATCTCTTATTCCACTTATCAAGAGCTAGTTCGTTCCATGGATTGTTCGCTTCTGACTCGATTGCATTCATGTGGTTTGACAACCTCTGCATCGTGGGTGTAACTGATAATTGTGTGTGTTTCGTACAACCTTACATTTTGTTGTTCATGTGTTGGCAGTTACCACTGGTGTCATCCCAATGTGTGAGTGTGGTTTGCCTGCTAAGGTGTTGGCTGTTTACCCGAAATGGGCTCAAAGGCACACTCCATATCGCCATTTCCTAGGGTGCCGAAAGGAGTCGGGGCGTTGTCGTATGACTATGTGGTGGTACTCAGTGCCTTCAGTTTCAGGGTTTATCCGGAGCGTCCATTTCAAGAAACAGATCTGGATCGTTAATAATTTAATTAAAGCCTAAATTAATTAAATTAATTGTTTTATATTATAATAATACAAATTACTTTTATAGCACCCATTATTTCTTAATGTGAACAATAATCTTAACCTTTTAACATTATATCAAATCATCACTCTACCTATTTCATATATCAATTTCAATCCTAATCAATTTTTAACACCCATCTCTGTTAAATCCCATCTGCATCGTTACAATCTATGAAACTCCTATTTCCAATCTCCTATCATCATTTTCATCCAGCCAAACAATCACTCACACAGCCCTTCTCTTCAACAATCAGCATCCATCAAATCCCTCAAATAGCCAACATCAAGCTATGAACAACGTCGTCGTCGATCGCTTTCTGATTTGCCGGCGACGGTCTCTATGGTTTCTGATCTCGGTATCTGATCAGAATGGGACTTTCGCCGCCGCACCCGCCGGTGAAGCAATGGACCTTATCCATCTTCTCTCCGTCGTTCTCCGAATTAGGGTTCTGTCGGCGTTTTCCCTCAGTCGTTGATCTACCAGTCGTCCTTCTTCTTCATTCTAATAGTCAGACCACAAGCTAGGGTTCTGTTCAGTGGACCAAGTAGAGGGAAGTGGAACCGATTTCTCTGACTTGAATTGATTTTTGTTTGTTGTTTGTCTTACTGAGCTTTTTTGTATATGTAGATAGTTGTAGGCAAATCATAAAGGAAGCCGAACGATGATGGATAGAGGCGGTTGAGTAGTAGCTAGGGTTCGGGTATTGGAGCAGAGTGGTGGATGATTTTTCTGGGAGCATATGGAAACTGAAGAAGTCGGCAGACAGAGAAGATAGGGCGGTAAGGGTGTTTTTCTGGGAGCAAAAACATACACCAAATTCTTACCAATCCCTCCACTAGAGTGAACATCTGTACTTTTAATTTCCCAATCCCTGTATGATTTAAAACAACAGTTCAACTAAATCCACTACTGCATATGATTGAGCATTTATCTGCACTTTTTTTATGCTGCAAATGTTAAAGTAAATCCCTGTAGCTATATATATATACTTGTTCCATACTGCCAATGTTAAAGTATGATTGTGTATTTATGGATTTATGATCAATCGCTACTTGTCAAGTTCATTGCATCATAGTCTTTACATTGTACTGAGTGGATTTAGCTTATAATGTCATTGTAGCAGACTACAGTTGCGTATGAACTTGAGTTCGAGCTGCAGAAATTTGTGGTGGAATTCCAGGTTTGTAGCACAGATGGGTTGTTTAGAAGGGCTTTAATCCTTAGCAATGTCTGAACCTTTGAGGATTGGACTGCATCTGAGTGATTGATCGAGAGAAAGATGATCATGGAAGCTAGTAAGGATTGATGAGAAGATGAGATCTTGGTAAGAAGAGGAATTAGTGGTGCTGCAGTTTTATTTGTGGAGATAACTAGTGAATTTGTTGTTCTGTTTCTACAGAAATGAAGAATAGTGAATTTTCAGGAGGAAATTGATTGATGACTTAAGTGGAAACCTGTGATAAAAGAGAGGTAGGGATTGAAGATGCAGAAAGAAGAGTGATTCTGCAACTAGAGGAAGTTCATAAGAAGAAAGAATTAATAGTTTGAAAGTTAAAGTGGCCTCTTCTAATTTCTATTCCTGTTCAAGTACGAAAGAAATGTACACAAAACTCAAAAGCAAAAGAAAATGGAAATGATTGAGTAATCAGATTAAGGGCACAACTGTAGTTTCTAAATTAAATTAAGTGCACAATAGTTTTTTTTTTTTAGAGTTGAATTCAATTCTTATTTGTGATCTACCATGGAAAACGAGGAATTTGAAATATTGTGGAATTATATATTACCCCACAATTGAATTCCGGTGGAATTGAGAATTTTAGGAATATTTGAATTCCGTGATAGGAAACGAGGCCGTAGTTTGAAGTAGAGCTAAAGAAAAGAAAAGAAAAAGTTAAATTGAATTTAAAACAAAATTTGTGGACTCTCATCATGTCTTCGTTTTCTTGGTAAGACGCGAACTTCTTCGTGGATTGAGGTTATCCTGCATTATTTAAAAATAATTGATGTTAAAATGATTAAAATTTCATATTTATGAATATAATTGAGCACAATGAGGAAGGATGATTTTACCTAGTCCACAATCGTATTCGGAACATTGTAGTTAGGACCTGTGTCGTCGTCGTCTTCATCATACTCATCGTTGTTATTGATATTATTCTCATCACTGTTGACGTCATTGGCCTCACAAGCAGTTTTCTTTGGCTTGCCTTTTTTTTTTCCATTCGCACGTTGTTATGTTGTCCTTCGGCAAGACAAAGTGCACACCGTCTTGGTTGTCCCGATGGCCTTCTCTTTCCTGATCCGTTTGCTTTCGCCTTTAGTGGATTTTTCATACTTCAAATTCTGGGTCAACGTCTGGTCCTTTTTTGGTACCATTGTCATCAGTCCTCATTTCCATATCATCACACAATGCTTTCATTCTTGAATAAGCATCCTCGAAAGTAGTTGTCGTCGAAGCACCATGACGACATAATTTGAAAGCATACTGTTGTAGAAGACCATACCTAATGGTGTATTGTTGTTTTTCATCTATAGACGTCGATTTTTGTTTCCATCAGTCTATAGATTTTGGATTCTTCGACCACCTTTGTTGCACAAGGATGTGTGGGAATTCTCTGAGTTTTTCTTCTTTCAACACGAACATCATGTGATGACACGACAATCTCATGTACTGGAATTTCAAACAGCTGCATTGAATCATATGACTAGTGAGATCGCATGTGATTGTGTGGTTGCCTCTTTCATGTGCATAACTACCCACCTCGTATTTGTGGTACTCTGTAGTTACCAACTTATTCTCTTTGATGCAATTGATGGACCTAGTAAGCGCTCCATTGATCTTCAAATAAGCCTCATAGGTGAATAGATTAGCAGCGCTCTTTGTAAGCTCTAGACAGACTTCAGTGTTGATTTGTGGCAAACCATAATTAGATTTGAAATCTATTTTAGCTCATTTTGTCTTATTGTCTCTAACCAATGATCATAGTCTATGAAAAAATTCTTCAAATTGTGATTACGCGTCACGTACTTCGTAATCATCGAGTTCAATCCTTCACATCTAGAAGTTGATGTCACTCCTGTGTAGAATTTGTTTCGTAAGTATGCACGGGTCCAGTTCGGACGACTCTCATATAAATCTTTACTAATCCAGTTATAGTTTTGTAGTTTTTTTTTTGGCGAAGATAGCTCCGAGAGGAGAATCAAGGCAGTAAGCAGTAAATCAACTACAATCCACCCAGGGAGTGAGGACTACCGGCAACACCCCTGGGAGATATCTAAGAGCCATACGCGCCACTGAGTGGGCGGCTCTGTTTGCTGAACGGCAGACCGAGAGCAGTTTGAAGCCAGAAGACGGGAGACCTCTTGGACAATGATCCCACCCTGAGCTCGTGGAAAGGGAGACACCACGCAACCCTACAAGTTTGCAAATCGAAAACAAATGAAACAAGAGAAACAGGGGAAGAAGTACCTGTTACCAAGCGCAGGATGACTCCACAAGTTCTTTCCACTGTTGCTCGAACTCTGTCTCTGTCAAATCCGCCTTTGCAAACTTATAAAACCTCTCCGCGAATTAGTCAATTTGGACTTTTTCACATGCTCTACAACATTGCGAATGAGTATTTTTTGTACAGCTTTCACCTTCTTCCATGCTTGTGAATCTAAGTATAGCCTCACCTCAGCATGTGCCATGCTTCTCAACTTGATGAATTCATCTTCTTCAACGTTTGTAATTATGGGCTCCAATGTTGGTTCTGAATTT
The DNA here is from genome assembly GCA_034768395.1 of Linum lewisii. NCBI lineage: Eukaryota > Viridiplantae > Streptophyta > Magnoliopsida > Malpighiales > Linaceae > Linum > Linum lewisii. The sequence continues at coordinate 61,213,516 of CM068297.1, read as the reverse complement.
GTTGAGTTATTAACAGCTCCAGCGTAGTCTTCTTCATCTACTGTGGGTGTATTATTTGTTTCCATTGGGTCAATCTACACTATAACAATTCAAAACAACATTATCATAAAATTAGCAAGTATTAAATTCATAGTAATTTGTTTACTTTTGATGATAAAATCAACGAACATAAAAAATTAATTATAATCCATGAAATTAATTAACATAACTTATTAAACATCATCGAAAAAATTTAATAGCATGAAATATTAATTAAAATGCAAAAATTAGTTAATATTCATCAATAAAATCAACATAGCATAATTATTATCATTAACAAAATCTACTAACATAACATAATAATTATAATTCAGGAATTTTAACTAACAATATTTTAAATCTTGTTACAAAAGTAATGCAGTAATTTAATTCATCTAATTAATTAAATTAGCTGAATTGATGAAGATAATTGATAAATTAACAAACAAATTTCGAAGACTTATATAGATTGATGACATGTATGGCTGTGATAAGTTCTTTTACTATGACAGGGATCAACATTCTTAACCGTTGATGTTATTGTTTCTGCAAACAAGGAAACAAATATCAGCCTTTGATAACCTACTGCAAATTAAAGGAAAGAAATACAAGAGATCATTATTTCTCTTTCTACCAAACAAAACTCTTTCGTTTGAGATCCTTATTTTGCTTACTCACTGGAGTCGACGGAGACGAAGGGGACGGAGTGCTGGAGCAAAGAGTCGATCAGAGAGCTGGTGCCGATCAGTGAGCCGACTTTGATTGAAGTGCAGGCACCGATCAGAGTCAAAGAACGACGAGCTGACGTTGGTTGGGAGAAAAAGAGCGGAAAGCTAACAACGATCGGAGAGATGGAGTCGATCGTGAGCATACACCGATTGGAGAGTGTGCATGATCGGAGACAAAGAACGGAGAACCGATGTCGATTGAAGAGTGGACGTCGATCGGAGCAGCAAAACAGTTCTTATTCGATGGCCCAGGTATGCTTAAAAGTTGTGATTCACCCTCGATTAATGTTATGAATGGACTGATCAAGAGTTTTCCCAAGAATTATATAGAGCAAGGATTGTTAACGTAGAAAACTACTATTATTTGTAAGTGATTCTCTATTTTTATTATGATATGCAGTATTGACTTCTTATGTCAATTCTTTTCATTTGATTTTTTGATGATTTTCAGCTCTGAAGGCAAGTGCATGAGAGCATTTCATGCTACTAAAGAGGCAGGTGTTGAACCTGATTGACAGTCACTAGGGCTAACCAAGAAAGAACATGCTTGTGGAAACTTGGGTTGCTCAAAGAATTCTTCTGATGCTGAGGTTTGTTGTAGTTAATTCCGAACTTGTGGTTTAAGTGATTTCCTATTTGTTTATTCATGTTAAACATTGCACCTTGCGGAGAAGAACCACCGAAATAAAGAGGGGGTGCTTTCCTCAATTGATTTCCTTATTTTAGTCCGTGAATATACTGCTTTCCTCAATTGAGTTTGTTCCCATGTTTGTACAGAAAACAACAGTCTGAAAATGAAATGGTAGAGCTTGATGATACTGGAGTAGTTCCATTAGACATAAGCTAGCTAGTTGTTGGTAGAAAATAGGAATCCAACTGGTTTCTTCATTGCTGCAAGTTTGGATTTTTTGAGTTCCTCATTTTTGCTTGAAATTTGTTTCATGATCATAAGTAATTCTCTGTTGCTTGTTGAAGACACAGTTGCATATTCCACCAGTTTAAAGTCGATTGCCTTTCTATAACAGAGAAACCAGTAAAATACTGAAATATGGGTATACATAAAGTCATGTTCTTCTGGTTATGTGTATATCAGCATTATGTGGTCCTGGTTTAAGTGTATATAAGCATTATGTGTATATGTCATCTGTAGCTACTGTGCTATCAGATTTACGTGGTCCTGGTGAATGGATGGTGATGGTGCTGGATAGCTGGTGTTGGATCATGTAGTTAGCTGGGTGACGTTCCACAGTGCTTATGACTTTGGTTACTTGGTGAAGTGCTTTACTCAATGGCCTTTGCCGAACAGGTTGGACGAGTTCCTTGACATAGTTAGGGGGAGAACTTGTATGGCGGATTGGACAGGACTTGCACCACTCTGGGTGTGAAGAGGGTTACTAGGAATAGTCACCAAGCTGGATCAAACAGCTTGGCCACGCTCCATGCCTTTCAGAAAATGAGAGAGATGTACTTCAGTGACAAGGAGGGTGCTGCAATGGAGAAGTATGTCAATGTTTTATATGGGTTAGAGCTGTTAGCGTCCTCATAACTCTGTTGGTCTTTGTAGATTTGCCTTTGCTTAGAGAAAGGAGTTCGTCCTGTAAACATATTCTGGTATCGATCAAGATATCAATGTTAGTTCTCAATTGAATTTCTTTACTTCTCCTTTGTTAATGTGCAATGCTGATGTTATGAAGAAGTATGTGTGCATTTGTGGTGGTTCTTAATCTTACATCTACTTCAAGCATGTAATGTTGGATTAGTCAGAGTTTAAGGTGAATGTTTCATGAACCAAGCTGTATGGTTTTAGAATGCTGCACCTTTGGCATTTTTATTATACGGAAAAGGTGGGCATTTGATTTGGAAAGGTATCACAATAGTTGTCACAGCTTAATATGGCCATATTGCTTTATTTGGGTGGCTGATAAATGGAAATTCTTGCAAGTTTGTTGTATTCAACTGACAGAAAATAATAAATCTGCAGCTTTGTGGACAGAAAATAAATCATCATTGGTGTTTGGGGAATTTGTTTTACAAAAAGCGTTGGTTGTTGTTGTTCATACATACGTTTTAGTTTGGATGCAAACTGTATAATGGTGTGTTGATTGGGATTTCAGCAATTAGAACAATATAGCAGCGTGTGGCATCATAGCAGAGTGAGAAAGTATCTAACACTAGAGGACTGGAGTAACCCTAAAGCTAAGGATAAACCCTGGTACGGGTTGCTGATGTTGCTAAGAAAGTATCCAGAGCACTTTGTGATCAACACGAGGTCCAAAGGGAGAGTGACGTTGGAGTTCGTCTCCTTGGTGTCTCTTCTTTCCTAGAAGATATTACCAAGTGTGAACTTTTTATTGTATGATTTCTAAATTTCAGGTCGTCAATGATTTTATATGAGTTTCTGAGTTTTCACTGAATCTAAGCTTAGGCTACATTACTGATAATCACAATCTTGATGAATTAGCCAACTGTTAGAGAGCTGTTACGATAAAACTGAATCAAATTCCAATTCAAACATTTCATAGACATAGAAAGTAAATGTAACATACAAGTGTTGAAAATAAAAACAAATTACAAGTATGAATTAATGATTTCATCCATGAGGCCATGACAACAGTAATGAATGGTTCTAAAAAAACTGAGCCACGAAAATAAAAACTTTTTATGATCTCTTTGCTTCGGAGTCACCCAAATATCAGAAAACAAACTGTAATGAACGGTTCTCCAGCTTCTTAGCTTCCAACTAGTCCAACAATGCCTTCCACTGAAAAATAGAAGAAAATACACAGAAAAAGTGAAAAACAAGATGGGGAAGAAACCCATGAGGCCATGACAGTAGGAGAGTATGATGACCAGTAGGAGAATGGACTCTTACCTTAACGGAGAACTCAACGGTGCCAGAAGAAGTAAAAGCTTCCGTTTGTGGGAGAACTATAACTATGGCTTCAATATTTGCTGTGGTAAACGAAGGGAGACATTAATTTAATATTTATAGTGATGTACACGTTGTGGAACAGGAATAACTCCAATAAAGGAAGACTTCTAATTAAGTTACCTATTCAGTTTCCACCCAAAAAAATAAATACCTGTTTAGTTTATTCTAACTAATTAGGACAGAGTTCTCAGGGTCTGACCACTAAAAAAAACATAACTTCATTATCCCTCCCGTTGACTGCAAACAGAACAGAAAATTGGAGCGCAGAAACAACAATTGAGATCCAAACTCAAGTAGAGAGGAAACAACCCTCTCGCTGAAGGGAGCATCAATGTTGAGTGTGTTGGTAATCACAGTGACGTTCCTCTCATCTATTCTAGCAGCAAATGTCCCAGACCCACCACCAATGACAAACCATCATCAATAACAAAATCATTCTTCCATTTAGCCTTGACATACGTGAGATTCTCATTCCCATTATTTCTCAAATCAAAGCAACCAATACATTGCCTACTCAATTTCTTCACACTCAAACATTCAAAGCCCTTGCAAGCAAGGCCACTCCAACTGGCAACCTTATCACTCACAGAATCCCTAATCCGTACTTCAGAAGAACCACTTGCATTCTCATACAATCACAGACAATAATCTTCCTCTCCGCTCAACAAATACAGAGTAGATATTGAGTTCTCGATGCAACAAGACCCATAGAAACTATCAAGCATCGACAAATCCATAAGCTCGAGAACATAGAAAGAAAGACTCAAATACTTAACAGTTCATCACCTTGTGTAACATATAGCAAAAAGGTGAACATTTGAGCTACCATGGATTCCCAATGACATAAAATATCATGTACCGTCCAATGAACCATCAGACACAACAAGCTGAAGGCTATGGTTATCTAATCATCAGTAGAGTTAATATGCAGAAAAATATGGTTCAATATTCACAGTAGTAAGTCCAAGTCCAGAACATGATGACCAAAGGTTAATTAGCAAGAACTATGTTAAGATTCTGCAATCGAATACCTTCCCATTATACTCCTTTCGTGACAGGACTTCTGGATCGATATAGGCTGGCGTTCCAACTGTCGATTTTGGTTGTGAATGCAGTAGGCCAGACTGCAAAAAAAGAACAGCAAAGATTCAGAATTTGCATAGAGAAACCCTAAACAAGAGACGAAAGGTGTGACCTTTGGAGTTAATCTGATAGAAAGTGGGGGTTCTCCAGCTTCAGATCTCTGTCACATATTTCCTGTACACGCAGTAATACAACATCAAAATTCAGAAAGATAGATGTGTATAAAAACAGAGAATGAAAAGAAAGGTTTATTCAGTATAAACTATGAACTACCATGGAATGGCAGTAACTGACACCAGATATCAGCTGCTGGAAGAAAAACCTACTCTGCATGAACAAAAAGTTAGGAACTTTGTCGAGAAAAGATCAAAATTGGACATGAAACAGACCCCTTTTCACAACCTCAACTTCGTTGAATCGGCCAGCGCTGCATATCCTTTCGAAGAGTTCTCCACCGGCTGCATACTCCATGACGATTGCTAGATGTGTTGGGGTCAGTCAGACCTCTTTGAACCTAACCATATTCGGATGCGTTAATGACCTGTGGTTGATGATTTCTCTCCGAACATGCTCGTCAATCTGAAACCACACAAAAAGGGAAAGTTCTCTAGCCTTAAGTATTAGCATCAAACCGCAAAAGTCAACTGAACGTTCGAAGATAGGATATAGAGACGCTATTTCGGCTTTGATCGCTGCATTTGTCAAGAACATTGCATTTGTCAACCCTAATTCCCCAAATCAAACGAACCCAGAAAGCGTAATCAAATCATAAGATAACGAATCCCAATTCCCCAATCTCACAGGAAAAAAATGGCGGAAAACAGAGAAATTGGGTGAAAGCAAAATCGAAGAAGGTACCTGGCCGGCGACGGAGGAGAGCCATCCGGGGATGACGGTGGAGAGATTCGAGGTTCCTTTATTGGCGGCGACGGTGGAGGTTTCTGATTGCTGAAGAAAATAAGGTCCATTGCTTCACCGGCGGGTGCGGCGGCGAAAGTCCCATTCTGATCAGAGACCGAGATCAGAAACCACAGAGACCGCAATTCTTCGCCGGCAAATCAGAAAGCGATCGACGACGACGTTGTTCATAGCTTGATGTTGGCTATTTGAGGGATTTGATGGATGCTGATTGCTGAAGAAGAGAAGGACTGTGTGAGTGATTGTTTGGCTGGATGAAAATGATGATAGGAGATTGGAAATAGGAGTTTCATAGATTGTAACGATGCAGATGGGATTTAACAGAGATGGGTGTTAAAAATTGATTAGGATTGAAATTGATATATGAAATAGGTAGAGTGATGATTTGATATAATGTTAAAAGGTTAAGATTATTGTTCACATTAAGAATAATGGGTGCTATAAAAGTAATTTGCATAATTATAATAAAAAAATAATTTTAATTTAGGCTTTAATTAAATTAACGATCCAGATCTGTTTCTTGAAACGGACACTCCGGGTGAACCCTGAAACTGGAGGCACTGAGTACCACCAGTTTTACGGGAGGTATTGAAGAATTTCCCATATGTTATAGTTAATAATAGTGTAATGTTAGATTTAGTTTTTGGAATCATAAGTAATTATATAAAAGAATGTGCATGTTGTGAAATAGTCGAATATGTTCATTTATATGAACTAGGTACTTTCCGGTCCGTTGGTCGGGTGTGAGTCATGATTTTGGACCGTTAATATTTGAGTATGAACAAAAAATAAAAGAGTATAAATGAGAATGAAAGTAGTTTGAACTTTTGGTGCATGAGTATGGATTGATCAGAGCATGGAAGAAGCTTGATGATGAACTGTGATTGCTACTGTTTCATTCCCTCGTAATGTTTCAACTTTCTCTTATTTTCCACTGTCGTTCATTTTTTCCTTCAGTCACACCCTTTGCTACTCTGTTTCTAGCAGCTATGTATTGTTTGTACAGCTGTTCAGTCACACCCTTTGCTACTCTATTTTCTAGCCGCTGTGTATTGTGTGTACAACTGGGAACATTCTTGTGAAGATTGGATATTATCCTTTGAGAATATAATGCATCCAATTTCACAGTTGGGATAGTAACCCAAGCAGGCTCCCCCCATCCAAAGTCGACACCATAGAATGCAACTTACACAGACTTGTATTGATATGAAGCACCACATTCATATCATACTAATAAACTAAAAGTCTGACACAAGCTAAACCAACCTAAAAACCTCAAAGTCTTCAATGCAATGGAATGAAAAATCTATAACATAATAAGCACAACAACATTAGGCTTGGTCGGAATCAGATGAGGTAGTCAATGGAATGACCAATTTTCTTTTCCTCTTCAAGTGTCGTTTGGTTGTTGCAATGATAAGATCATCATCCAATTCATCCACTTCACCCACCTCAACATCAACCAAGTTATTTTCTCCAGCAGCATTATTGACAACTTCAAGTGCAATTGTAGTTGAATTCTTGGAGGTGGGGGTCATTTCAGGAACTGTTGTTGTATTGTTGGTGTTGGGGGACGCTCCAGGGCTATAAACACAGCTGTGAAGAGATTAAGAAGAAGTTCTTGCACTTGATAGATCCATTGAGCTTTCCTGCGAAATAAATGAGTATGATTCAGTGTTACATATCTGAACAAATATTGAGGCAGAATTTTTTACAATGACTGAAATTACAATAATTTGGAGAGTTGCTAACCTTCACATCATGTCAGTATGTTGGTTTATCCTTAACTTCATAGATGGTGTATTCACTATTGAGTCTCACCATATTGTTTTTGTCAAGTTCAACCAGAAATGTAAAAAGACTTGCACACCATCTCTAGAAGAATTTCGGGTGGATCTATATAGTTTATTTTATTCATCTCAAAGAGTGGATGAGCATTGGTGTTGAAGTATCTTGAAGCTTCCTTATCCATGATAACAAAGTTCGAAGCACCCGTATTATCAGTAACTTGGAGTTGGATTCTGAATCTGCAGTAAGGAAGACAGTTTCAGACTTTATGATTTGCAAAATAAATAGTGTAGATGGCGAGTTTAGAAAGAGTACACTGATCTTATGGTATTCATATAGGTGAACGAAAATACAGGCATGGTATCGATGCAATACCTTGCTGCTATGTAGGGGACAGTCTTTTGACAATGGCTGCAATAATATTAGTCAGCGTCAGGCTCCACTTTGTGGCGACAATGCTCTGCTGGACAACCAATGTAACACCATCCATCTTTTACTTCTGTAACTGTACACAACACCTTGTAAAAGTGACTCTACAAATACGGATAGATCATTAGCATTAGAGTTATAACATGGTACAAACTGATATCATATATTTAGGAGGAGATAAGTCATTTTAACATACCAAGTTACCATCATCTAGTTTTAGCAAATCAAGAGCTTCAATTGTAATTTCTTGGATTCCACGAGCTGTAGGGGTCACTGAACACATGTGGTTTGATTGGGGTAGGGTGATCGGATGATTCACTCCTGAAGTATGTTAATGAAGTGAACATAAGTACAACAGTAGTATTTTGATAATGGTTGTGTTGAATGGAGAAATGAAGTAGTTACTCCTCTAAAGCATTGAACTTCAGGAATGTCAAGGTCAGGATACACTTGAGTTATACTTGTGTGCTGGAAATAGGTTTCATCTATGAAACCACAAAAGATATCCTGTTACAACGATATCGCGTGAAAAAAATGCATGCTTATTTGTGATAGTGTGTTTATTGTTACCTTTGTATTGTTTGACATATAGAGATGATATTAAGAGGACAACAGGCTTGTTCATCTATGCCTTGAGCATGTCATGTACCTCAACTGCTAATCTTCCCCAAAACGTAACGCGTGTGACAGTACCTCTACAGAAAAATTAGAAACTGTAAGTTTACTTTGGATTTGTCTAGAGTCGTAGATGTAGTTATGTAGGCTGATTTAAGTAAGAGGAATAGAAATAACCCTTTTAGGCGTAGGTAAATATTTTTGAGGTAGGAGGTTCTGTTTTGCACCACACGTCGCTCGAGATTCTTTTGATTGACCAAAACACCAATTGTATCTAGAAACCATGAGAAAATAGGATTCAGTACAGTAAAATGGTAGAATAAGTCAAACGTTGCAGTATAAGGGATGAATTTACCAAAAAGATCTACCATTTGCTCAACTTTGTATTGTATATCTTGCTCTTCAATGAAATTGAACATGTATTTTGGGTGTCGACTACACTCGCCACTCTCTTACGAAAGTTGAAGCAGTGAACTCAATGATTAGCTCGTTTGAAATTGGTCGATATTTTGGGGGTTTCATCAGAACCCTGCATTTTGTTAACCTGTAAAATTTCTGCTCTTCTATTTTGTCCTTGAATATGGGAATCATCTCGAGTGGAATTTGAATCCAATTGTCATTGCCCTGTGCAGTAAATGAGTTAAGTTATTGGATATCAAATAATGAGGTGTAATCTTGGTAGTTTACCTCATTATCTATGAAAATAAGATCCTGCCACATTGGTGTGTCATTGAATGGATGCCTCGAAAACCAAAGTTTGGATACTCTTCCTTCTACAGCCCACTCCTTGGCTTCAATTGATAGCTCACGAATTGCACTGAATTGCTGCATACTACCTATGAAACGGATGAACAGATAATAAATTACATGTTTGTAATGTGTAATGCACCAACATGACAATGAAACAAAACATTGAAATTAGTACCTTGGAATGCGTGTTGTGGTTCCTTAGTGAGTAATAAAAAACGAAAGATTTCTGAGAAAGTGGTGTACAAAGCCAATCTTCCTAACATATATATACACACACATGCAGTGTGATGTGGCGGTTGGGCACTAAGTGGGGAGTTGATTTTTGTGTAACCGTCATACCCATGTAGTGGCTGGAAAACTGCAGTAGTGGGGGTAGTGGGGGAAAAAGTTATTGGTCAACTGCCCCATCAATTTCCACTTGCAAGTCTATGGAATTCAAAGTGCTGCGCACCAATGACTCCAAGGAATCTACTGAAGACTTTGTAAAAGATTAAGTACTTTGTAATAAATATATCCAACACATGAAAGAAGGCTAGTTATAAAAGAGACTTGGGTTCAATGGGAGAGGATTAGAGCACCACTACTTGACACGTGTACATCTCCTCTCCAACTTCATATCTCCAATTGCTTAAGATGATTTTAGGGCTACAATCGAGCCGAATCGAGCCGAACTTTACCCAGGCTCGAGTTCGGCTCGATTATTTTTTGTTCGGCTCGGATTCGAATCGAGTTTGGATAATCGAGCTCGAGCTTGGTTCGTTTAAAATTTGCCCGATTCGGGCTCGGCTCGAACTCGATTCGAGCTCGTTCGTTAAGATCAGTAAACGAATCTTGAGCTCGAGCTCGATTCGAGTTCGTTCGTTAAGATTCGAGCTCGTTCGTTAAGATTCGCCAACGAACCTTTAAACGAGCCAGAGCTCGAGCTCGATTCGAGTTCGTTCGTTAAGATTCGTAAACGAACCTTTAAACAAGCCCGCTCGTTTAAAGTGCTAATTTGAGCTCATTTAAAAAAATTAGGCTCATTTATAGTTTGGCTCGTTTATAGGACCATAAACCCTAAACCCTTAAAATTAGTAAGATAAAATGTCAATTCATATCAACACAATTCACCATAAATAAACTCTACGCTTTAAACCCCTAAACCCTACACCCTGCACCCTAAACCCTAAACTTTGAACCCTAAGATTAGTAAGACATGAGCATAACGTCAATTCATATCTACAAAATACTAAGTTCATATACACTAAGTCTATTAATGTGTTATTGTCAAACCCTAATTCACTATACCATATAATGTATTATCGTAAAACCCAATTCACTAAACTCTATAATTTGTTATCAACTCTAATTTATTGAACTTTATGATAACGTCTAATTGCCTTACTCGACAAAAGGTTATTTTCTACACATAATCCAAATATAGAGGGTATAGTATAGTTTAGTGGTAAAAGTGTGATTCGTACGATTAACCTTAATAATAGTTAAAGGATTTTACTACACATATCTTAATTAGCCTTAATTCTATCAATGTTCTTGTTCATAAACATATATACGTACAATCTTGTTCACAAACCTATATAAACGAATCACTTTTCACTTCGCGAACTCTTATCGAACATGTTCGCGAATGTTACTAACGAGCTTGTTCACGAACCACTTCGCAAACTCTTGTCGAATATGTTCGAGAATATAATTAATGAGCTTGTTCACGAACGTATAATCGAACCAGTTCGCGAACTGTTACACGAATATCATTAACGAACTGTTCGCGAATAATAAACGAGCTTGTTCGCAACAAGGCTCGTCGAGCTTCCGAGCCGAACATGTTCGCGAAAGAGCCGAGCCGAACATTATTTGTATATAAACGAGCATTAGTAACAATTTATTCTTGGGTTCTTGATATACTATTTCTTGTGCCATTCAAATGGTTTTGAGTTTCGCATAATTTGTATGTGGGTTTTCCGCAAAAGCTTGTGGTTTTATGTCCCGAATGATCAAGAAAGCTTGCAAGTTTATCATTTTTACTGGAAAAGTGGCAATCGCCAATTTGGAGTTATGTGATGAACCCCGATAGTCACAATTTCAGGGTTTAGGCTTGCGTTTTGTGTTGTGTTTTTCTGCGTGCATGAATGAATTGTTCTTGATCAATTCCATTTTTTTGCAAGCTTCTGGATGATGTGATCATTTTGTGTGCAGAAGGTAATTGATGATGGCAGATGAAGTTTTGAAGAAGGAGGTCGCTATTGAAGACAATGGCGCTGAGGAAAAGAATGGGAATATAGAACCTTCTGTAAGCAATGAGAATGATGGGTCGTCTGCTGGGCAGAAGGACCACGATGAGAAGAAAGGTTATTTCCCCTTGCTTCTACTTTTCAACTCGAGCATCACTCAAATTGTTAGATTTCACACCACTCGCAGTTTTAAATGTCCTCAGTGCTCTTGGAAGGATTCACGTTTGTATGCCCTTCCTGTCTTAGGTTGTTATTTGTTCTTTCTTGCCTTGATATTTCTTCATCGAAATATAATAGGGGTCGTTTGGTTGCTGGATATTCATAATATTGATATGTGGAAGATATTGATATTCTAATACATTGGTATTTAAAGGAGGATAATATCAATAGCATTGTTTGGGTGGGTTACTTATTTGGATAGTGATAATTTATGGCTGAAATGGTAGATTGACCAAAACACCCCCACTGAATCTAGGGTTTGGTACTTAAGCCCCCTTCACCCACTTTCTATTCAATTTGACAGTCGATTTTTCTCTCCACACAAAGTGGTTGCCGACTGTTTTGAAGCTCCGATTTGGCTCTCTGGTTCCTATCCTACCACCACCGCCGGACGAGCAGAGAACAAGCGACGCACATCATCGCCGGCCGAACAAAGGTAATGAACTCACAACTGCATCAGTTCGATTTCCACAGTTGTTTCCCCTTCGTTAACTCTCGCTCATCCTACCGTATGTCGGGATTGAACCTTCGCAGCGTTCGTGTATCGACGAGTCAACCATGGCTGGAACACATCGACAACCCCCCTTCAACCCGCTTGGACCACCCGAGGGCTATGAAATTCCAGGTAAATACAGTGTCTGTTTAGGCGAATTAGGTCGTTTAGTCTGCCATTTGTATTTTCCTTCATTTTTGTGTGGTGATATCTCTTATTCCACTTATCAAGAGCTAGTTCGTTCCATTGACTCGATTGCATTCATATGGTTTGACAACCTCTGCATTGTGGGTGTAACTGATAATTGTGTGTGTTTCGTACAACCTTACATTTTGTTGTTCATGTGTTGGCAGCTACACTAGTGTCATCCCAATGTGTGAGTGTGGTTTGCTTGCTAAGGTTCTGGCTGTTTACCCGAAATGGGCTCAAAGGCACACTCCATATCGCCATTTTGTCGTATCGCCATTTCCTAGCGATAGAAGACCTGCCTGCATTCTTATGTCTCTCATTTTCATTTTTAGGGTGCTGCAGCAATAGCTATTAGCAACAGAAGACCGAGTGAGGTAGCAAGCTTCATCAATCAGAGATTTTCGTTTTCCTCTTCAGACGTGCAATACTTATGTTTGTTGACCGAGAAAACGTGCCGAAGGGAGGTAAAGATATTGCTTCCTCCATCGGTTTGGCATTAGTAACAATTTATTCTTGGGTTCTTGATATACTGTTTCTTGTGCCATTCAAATGGTTTTGAGTTTCGCATAATTTGTATGTGGGTTTTCCGCAAAAGCTTGTGGTTTTATGTCCCGAATGATCAAGAAAACTTGCAAGTTTATCATTTTTACTGGAAAAGTGGCAATCGCCAATTTGGAGTTATGTGATGAACCCCGATAGTCACAATTTTAGGGTTTAGGCTTGCGTTTTGTGTTGTGTTTTTCTGCGTGCATGGATGGATTGTTCTTGATCAATTCCATTTTTTTGCAAGCTTCTGGATGATGTGATCATTTTGTGTGCAGAAGGTAATTGATGATGGCAGATGAAGTTTTGAAGAAGGAGGTCGCTATTGAAGACAATGGCGCTGAGGAAAAGAATGGGAATATAGAACCTTCTGTAAGCAATGAGAATGATGGGTCGTCTGCTGGGCAGAAGGACCACGATGAGAAGAAAGGTTATTCCCCTTGCTTCTACTTTTCAATTCGAGCATCACTCAAATTGTTAGATTTCACACCACTCGCAGTTTTAAATGTCCTTAGTGCTCTTGGAAGGATTCACGTTTGTATGCCCTTCCTGTCTTAGGTTGTTATTTGTTATTTCTTGCCTTGATTTTTCTTCATCGAAATATAATAGGGGTGTTTGGTTGCTGGATATTCATAATATTGATATTTGGAAGATATTGATATTCTAATACATTGGTATTTAAAGGAGGATAATATCAATAGCATTGTTTGGGTGGGTTACTTATTTGGATAGTGATAATTTATGGCTGAAATGGTAGATTGACCAAAACACCCCCACTGAATCTAGGGTTTGGTACTTAAGCCCCCTTCACCCACTTTCTATTCAATTTGACAGCCGATTTTTCTCTCCACACAAATTAGTTGCCGACTGTTTTGAAGCTCTGATTTGGCTTCTGGTTCCTATCCTACCACCACCGCCGGACGAGCAGGGAACAAGCGACGCACATCATCGCCGGCCGAACAAAGGTAATGAACTCACAACTGCATCAGTTCGATTACCACAATTGTTTCCCCTTCGTTAACTCTCGCTCATCCTACCGTATGTCAGGAACCTTCGCAGCGTTCGTGTATCGATGAGTCAACCATGGCTGGAACACATCGACAACCCCCTTCAACCCGCTTGGACCACCCGAGGGCTATGAAATTCCAGGTAAATACAGTGTCTGTTTAGGCGAATTAGGTCATTTAGTCTGCCATGTGTATTTTCCTTCATTTTTGTGTGGTGATATCTCTTATTCCACTTATCAAGAGCTAGTTCATTCCATGGATTGTTCGCTTCTGACTCGATTGCATTCATGTGGTTTGACAACCTCTGCATCGTGGGTGTAACTGATAATTGTGTGTGTTTCGTACAACCTTACATTTTGTTGTTCATGTGTTGGCAGCTACCACTGGTGTCATCCCAATGTGTGAGTGTGGTTTGCCTGCTAAGGTGCTGACTGTTTACCCGAAATGGGCTCAAAGGCACACTCCATATCGCCATTTCCTAGGGTGCCAAAAGGAGTCGGGGCGTTGTCGTATGACTATGTGGTGTAAGTTGGGTGAGAGAGGGACGTCCGATGAAGATGAAGGGGTCGAGGTCTATGACGAGCTAGTTCTGAAAAACATGGAACTCGAAGACGAGATCAGCGACTTGGTGGACAAAATGGAAGGTCTCAAGTGGGAGATCGAATATTGGAAAGAACGGTGCATTTAGATTTAGGGTCCATCCTGTCATCTATCGTGTGTAATAGCCATTCTGTATTAGGGTGATTGTTCTCTTCTAGAATTGGGAAAAACTTTGGATGTTTCATATTGTCATATTGATCCTCATGTGTACTGCTTCCACATCGTATGTAATATATCAAATCAGGACAACGTTCATGGCTTATTATTCGTTCTTCATATGCGTTCTGATCATTTTCTTGCAGCAAGATGCGAAGTAGCACTGCTGATTCACATTCATTGAAACTTATGTTCGACTCATAGTGCTCAATGACCCGTTGGATTGTTTAGTGTTGTTGAAGCTTCATTTAAGTATTGTTGGATTCCCACAAACAATTAACACATGCACAAAGTGATCACAAGTGTCTGCTTCTCACTTCTTTTCTGGGTTTCTTACATATTAATACAAACACATTACTCTGGAGTCAATTTGTTACAAATAAAGTACTAATAGTTCTGAAGTCATTCCAATTACATATATTAGTCGTCCTACCCTACCGTTGTACACGATTACTACGAGCATACATATAGTGGTGTATCCAGATTTAACAACAGTTTCTGGAACACAAAATACAAGGTACAACACCCCAACCTCCTAATGGTTACTGTAACTGCTACCACGAGTAACAAATGTACACAAGTTAACTAACCCAAAAGTAATCACACCGCCCCAAAAAACCCTTGCCTGTGTCATACTCACTCCAACATGGACAAAATGAAGTCCACTTTCATTTGATCCGATGGCATTTTAAAGAAAGTCTCCAAGTTAGCCGGATCTTTCATGAGCATCCGAATCGCCTTCAAGCTTTGCTGGTAACTGATACCATCCAGACGATTCACTTCATCTACTAGACATTCTCTCCTACCGACGACGTCCTCCGACAAGCACCAAGTGTTCTCCAACCGCTCGATGTTGGACGTTGTGGTCGATATGCTGTCTTGCAACTTCCCCATCTGATCCTTGAGTGCACATAGGTAGTCGTCAGTCATAGATTTCCTTGATCGCTTTGATCCCGATGTTGACTTGTCCTTCTTGTCAACCGATGTGGCCGTTGTGTCCTTTCATATCATTCAAACCCTCGGCTCTCATATCAAATCCTTGGTTGATGAGGTCTTCCATGATGGGGGCCGTATCAGCTCCATAGTTGTCACTCACGGTATGGCGCGCTATCAGTTGCCCTCAGCTCCGCCTCAAGTCTACTAGCTGCATCAGCTGCGGTCATCCCTTCCGTTCCGTCTGCCCGTGACACCTCAAAAATCTTACATAGCTCATCCCAAAAAGGCAGTCGACAGTTGTTCAAACCAGCTGCTAGTTTGTGACTCTGCAAATGGTGAAGAATAAAACTCCATTTGCCCACCAGTAACATATAAACCAACATAATGAAGAAAGGCATACCTTCACCCATCCTGCAAAGATGTCCTTGTCGCAAACGCAGCAACCTTTTGCATCATCCCAACCCATTCCAAATGCGTTCATTAGGTCCAGTTGAGCTTGGAACTTTCCCTTGAAGTTTCGGAACTTAGTCCGGATGGTGTCAGCAGTATGTTGTGTCGTAGGGACAGCAAGCTTCAGTCTTCGCTCAGCATCTGAGAAGCCCTTAGCATTCATTGAACCGTCAATGACCACCCCTTCTTCATACATCTTGGTGAATATGTCTATAACAACCCGCTCTTCTTTGCTTGACCAGGCCTTGTACCCGAGGACGAGCACTGGATTTGGATCCACCCGCCATTGCTTAAAGATCTGCAAATTGGAAAACTATTGAACACATAACAGCAAGAGCAAGTCAACAACAACAAATATTCGTAACCAGAGCACAAATAGCATAACACATACAGAATGCACATAAACAATATCACAGTAGGTTGTACCAATAACTTCCATAAAATTCTCTCTAGAAAAAGCAACATGAAATGCCTGCCGAAATAGGTATCTGCTCAAATTCTCTAATGGCTCAACCCTAATCCCAATCCCTTATTCTAAACCTCTGCCATTCCACATGGAATCAGCTACTGAATTTCGGAACTGCGTCCATTCATCCGATGACTCAATAGAGGATACTAAACCCTCTGTGGGTGTTTCCTCTCCATCTGTTGGTATGTCAGGTGTGTACACACTCTCGAATACATCAGGCCCCCCATGCCGTCCGAATAAAATTATGTAGCAAGCAGCATGCATTCACGATCATAGCGACATGCGTAGGAGAAAACCAAGAGCTGTCCCTTAATAAAGCCCATCGCATTTTCAGAACTCCGAATGCGCATTCAATGACATTACGGGCCTTCGAATGCCTCATGTTGTACATTTCCTCTCTAGAACGTGGTCGGTGACATCCATTCCATTCAGTCAAGTGATAACGCTGCCCACGAAAAGGGGTAAGAAACCCCTGTGCATTCGTGTATCCCGCATCACATAAATAATAATTCCCTGCACCAACAAGTTATACGCAGAGATCGCCACCGATATGAGCATACAGTCAAAAAGAACATAGGAGCTGAAACATGTATATACAAGGGACACACCTATTGGAACGCGAAATGGGTTAGCTCTGGCCATGGCATCTCGGAGAATTCGGCTGTCGTGTGCAGACCCTGGCCATCCAGCCAAGCAGTACACAAATTGCATCCTCTGATTCACTACACCTAAGACATTGATGGCCGTTTGACCTTTACGATTTCGGTACTTAACTTGTGTGGCCTGTGTCGGTCTAACGGAGACCATCATTCCGTCTAGAGCTCCCAAACAACCCTGCAGAAGATAGCAAAAATCTTGTTAATGTTTGACTACAAGAATGGAATTATTCAACTTTCAGATCGGAGTGAGTAATGTATGTGTACGAACCTCGAAATACTTCCAACGTCTGTCTGTGCAGTTAGCAGGTACCGGGGTTGCTGTTTCCAGTAGTAGTGGACTGCATTTGAGGATTGACAACAGTACGAGTTTGATGGTTCTGCTAATTGTTTCAGCTGACCTTTGGAACAGAAATTGTGCTTTTCTGTTTTTTATGTTATGTCCAACTGTGACAAGGAAGATCGCCAACATCTCGCTTATTTCCATGTTATGAGTTTCCCGGAGTCCTCCTTCTCATTCTAGGAGTTGACACAAATTCCAGAAGGTACGTTTTCTCATCCGACACATGTTAAGGCACATTTTGTTGGATGTGCGAGTAGCGTAATGAAGAAAACCTATCCTATAAACTTCTCGGGGAAGAGGCAAAGTTATTTGTACGGGGTTTGCCCGTCTAGAACTCTCGAGCATAGTAATGGCAACCGCTAATTTGGACAGCAACAACATATAGTGTTGCATTAACTGAAACCACATGGCGATCACCGTGGCGATAACCTTTTGTCTTTCTCGGGTGGTAGGCCGCCTTGCCATATTTTAATCTATGAAGAATCAGCTGAACTATGTGAAAACCTAAATGATTGAAGATATATAACCAACCATATGTACTACTAGCACCCTAATACAATACCCACACGCCATATTTGCAATATACAAGCAAGTACATGACGGCTAGAATGGATGCCAATAACGAGGGATTACCAGAGATGTTCGGGAAAGATTTGTCTTGGTTTGCAATTCTGCAGGAAACACGAATGTAGATTTAGGGAAAACACAACAAAGCCTTACTGCATCTATTTAAGTAGTTGTAGCAATGACCCCATAGTAAATAATCATGAATTGAACAGCAAGGAGTTCGTAACAATGGTTCAACTTTCACAGTACAAGCTAAAAACTACAAGAACAAGCTGATGAATCCAGAGGCATTTGGAGTTTCAAACTAACAATTTCATTAACCTTTGAGAGTAAAATAAGAATCTAGATATGTGAAATAGTCATAATCCCGGAAGGTAATCAACTTAGGGTCACTAATCGGATTTCAGAGCTGCAGAAGGTACAAAAAAGATGCAATACGACTAATGAATCTGCAACTACGAATACGCACACGGTATGAAATGAACACTTGTTCTGAACTCTATAGATCGGGAAATGAAGGATCGAGGGAGAAAGGTTTACCCGGAGATCTGTTGCAGGCGTCGATCAGCAAGAGGATATCCGATGGCGACTGATGTGATTATATTTGGTGCATTTTAAGCCTTTGATTAGCCTAAGGATCTCCCATGTTTGTTCTCATTTTGCTATGATTTATATGCTTTTATTGAAGTTTTATGCAAAGTGCTATTTTGTTGTCCGGTTGCCACTTTGAGGCCAATTCTATGTCTATTAGAATTGTTTTCTTTGCATTTTCAGAATTTGGCATTGAAGTACTGGTGACAAGGAGCACGTAGGATCAAACGGGAGGTCAATCGGAGCTAGGACGGAGGAGATATGGCTGATGCAAGTTTGGGAAAAATGCACCTTAAAGCTGAAGAAGTTTTCGGCCGAAAACTCTAAGTTCTCGGCCGAAAACGGATTTCCAGAAGGCCCACTTTGGATTTGTGAAGAAGTTTTCGGCGAAAACTATAAGAGATTTTCGCCGAAAACCCATGAAGAAATGCCAAAGCCGCCGGTGATTTTCAAGTTTATTTTCGGCGAAAACCTCACACATTTTCGCCGAAAATTCCAGCCTTTTCCAGCGTGCTATATAAAGTGGAAGCCGGCGAACAATTAGAACAACAACTCATAATTTCAGATTTCATACTTCATCAAAACCCTTTTCTCTCAACTTCTCAAATACTTTTCTCCTCATCTCCAATCCACAACCCTAGAGCAAGGTGCAAATCAAAGTAGAGGAGCTTGGATTGAAGTCCACAACCTTGGAAGAGGAGCTTGCAAGAGGAGGATTGCCATGGTGTTCTTGGTGATCATCTTTCTTTCTCTTTCCTTCATTTCCTTGGCCATGTGTGGCTGATTTCCTAGGTTTCCTTGGATTGATAGATTAGTTGTGCTAGGATAGAGGTTGATTGTACACATTTGCCATGATTGATCTTGGATTGTAAGAAGATGATCTCTAGACTTGTTGTTAATTCCATTGATGGCTATGGCTTGATTGGTCTATTATTTGTGATGTAATGCATGAGAGTGCTTAGATTACATGGATTGTAGTTCTAGGGATTGAAGAGAGTGTGTTCTAAGAGATTAGATCATCTCAATTCAACCATAGTTGCATGATTTTTCTCTTGTGCATTTTATCGAACACTTGGTGTGCATTAGGTTTTTCATTCAATTGAACTTTGATTAGTCTTTTGATGATTCTCTTAGTGTTAGGACATTGACATGAGAGTGTGGTGTCTAGCCTAGTGGTCATTGAGTCATAGGAGAGGGTCTTGTAGCTTGGCATTTCATCAAACACCTTTAATGCATCCTTAGTCACTTAGCTTGAGAGCGAGAGCCTAGGTTGAGTGGTTCTAGGATAGGGATTTAGTGTCGCATTGAGTCTATAGAAGGGATTTGCGTGGTCATTCGATTGCCACCTCGATCATGTTTGGCTTGTTTGTGCATTTGTTCCTCTTGAGCATGATGAAGCTATCTTTCCAAGTGAACCTCCTTTACCTTTGTTTTGCATCGTTTTGTTTTGCTTTCTTGTTTAGTTTCCTTTATGTTTTTATTTCCTTTTCAAACTAAAACCAATTTTAAATGAATAGACCGTCCATGAACCGTGTGAGTATTAGCTATTGAGAGAGCCCTCATGGAATACGACCTTGTATGTTGTGAGTTGAAATTCACACATCAGCGACGAACACCTGGGGTTTAGTATTCAATAAGATTAAATAGAAATGGGAGATCGGAAACATCGTCGGTCAAGTTGGGCAGCCGATTAAATAGAAATGGGAGATCGGAAAAGCATAAATGGTTACCTTCGTGGTCATCGTCAGTAGAGAAATGGAAGTGCAGCTCGCAGACGAGTTTCAACGGAAGACGGGTGTGCAACTGAAGACGAGAAATGGGTGAAGGTAAGAGAGAGTTCAATGTTTGGTAGCTGTAATGAATGTTTTTTGTCTTCTAGTTAATGGCATGTAATTGGCTGTTGTGGGCAGGGGCATAATTGGGAGTGAAAAGTGATATCAATATCACTCCGAAGATATTCATGTGGGGAGGTGGATATCTTCGGAGTGATATTGATATCACTTTTGACACCCAATATCATGATTTTCGACATAAGAAAAACGTTGCTATCTCGAAAAGTATGATATTTGCAGATATCAATATCGATATCACCCCAACCAAACTACCCCAAACATATTCTCCCGAGAGGGAAAAAAAAATATACACAGGGTCGTTTGTTTCAAAGGAAATTTAAAGCGTTTTTCTAAAATTCTTGTATTTTAAAAATACTTTGTTTGTTTAGGTTTGAAGTGACCGAGGGAATGATTTTGTAGAAACCCAACCGCCCAAATTTCCTCTGCAATGGGTATTCTCAAAATTTTGGCTACTACCCAAAAATTGTCAAATACACAGAGTTTTAATGGTCCCACTAGTCAGCCTTTTTTTTATACCATTACTGCCCCAATTGTTTCTTCTTCTCTTTCATGTCCTCCTTTCTTCTCTCTCATGTTCTTCCAAGTTAATGGCAGTGAAAGTTCCTGGAGCTCTAAAGCTTCTGTTGTGTCAAGTTTGATTTCTCACAAGACTGGAAGTCGACTTCTAGCGTTGGAGATCACTAGTGGAGAGCTCGGCGAGAAAATGATTCTCGATCGAAGAACTCCTGGTGCTCGTGTGAGGAGACGACGCTCATGAACAACTCTTGATCTAAACGCTGGCTGAAGAACACTGATTAAGTGATGATGGTAGCAGCAGAGCTTCCACTGGATTCAAGGGGTTAAAATGGAGATACGGGCTATAGAATAGTTCATCAACCTTCAACTCAAAAAAATGAAGCTTCTATTGGATTCCAGTTGATCTGTGTTGAAGAAAGGCAAACTGCAATTTTTATTTCAATTTCCAACGCAGTGTTGAAAAAATGGAGGAGGCCATTGGGATTAATAGGACAAGGGGTAGTATTGTCATTACATGCTCTGACATTAATAAATTACCATTAACTACTTTTCCTACATTTTTAAACCAAACATTGATTTGTTACATACTCTAGTATTGCAAATATACCTTTCCCCGAATCCTCTCTCCACTATTTCCACTACTCCCCAATACCCCATAACAAACGACCCCACACTGAAATAAACAGAGGCAGAGGTTTCTCTTCCTTTTCCTCACTTCTCTCCCTTCTCTCTTTTACCTCCAATCTCTCAATCATCGAACAATTCTCAATTTTTTCAGGTGCTATTCCTTTTTCAATCAACTCTAGGGTTCTCTCACCCTTCTATTTCGCCTTTTTCTTTGTTTCTGTCTCCGAATTTTCATTCTTCTACTCCCCCGCCCCCTTTAGGCTTTAGGTGTTCTCCATTTCATCAATTTTTTTTTAAATTTGCAATACATTTTCGTTCTCAACATTTTTGCTTTTTGTTTGTTCTTTCAATCATTGGATCACCGAAACTCATTTTGCTCCTCTTATTGATCAGGGTTTTGGCTGGCTGTGTGTTGATGGAAGAGCTCTTCCTGCTGTGGTAGGAGGCGATTTTTTGTCTCGGTGTTTGATTAGGGTTTGGGGGGACGGGGTGGATCTTCTCTTCTTGATTCACGGAATCGATGGGAGGGTTGTGATTTTTCTTCTTTCCCTCTTCTAGGGATTCCCACCAACGTGAACCACGTCTCCTCCCGAAGGTAAAAAAATATAGGTGTTGCTGCCTCGTTTTTTTGGGTTCTTGATATACGGGTTCTTGTGCCATTCAAATGGTTTTGAGTTTCGCATAATTTGTATGTGGGTTTTCCGCAAAAGCTTGTGGTTTTATGTCCCGAATGATCAAGAAAGCTTGCAAGTTTATCAAGGTTCAAGAATTAGGTATTAAGCGCCCGCTTAATCACGATTAAGCGCTGTGCGGTAGCATTCCGCACAGATTAACCTGAAAGCGGTGAATTAAGCGGCCAAACGCTTAATCAGCAGCGATCGGCGATTAATCGACAGCGAGCGGTGATTAATCGACGATGAGCGGCGATTAATACACTTTAATTTTAAAAAAAACCCTACCTGATTAAAAAAATCGGGAAAACCTATCTTCTCTCTCTTTCATTATTATTCACTTTCCATTATCTTCTTCTTCCTCCGCCGTCAATCTTCTCTTCTCTTCTTCTTCTTCTCTGCTTCTTCTTCCTCTTCCCTTCGGCCAGCTCGCTTATTCTTCTTCTCTGCTTCTTCTTCCTCTTCCCCGCAAGCGCCTCAGTTCCGCAAGCTTCTCCGCAACTCCGACGTCGTGTCTTCCCGCCCCCGCCGACGTCGTCTCTTCCCGCTCCCACCGACGTCGTCTCTTCCCGCCCTCGCCGACGTTGTCCTCTGTTCTGCCGAACTCGTGAGTATTGCCTCCCTTCCTCTTTCCAGTTGTGGCCGATTGTTGAAAATGGTGAAGTGCAGGTTGTTGTGGCAGGGGGTCAAATGTTGGGGGGGTGTAGTTGTGGCCGGCTAGGGTAAAATTTTGGGGGTATAGTTGTTGTGGTCGGCATATGGGGTCAAATGGGTAGGGGATAATAGTTGTGGCAGGGGAGTAATTGTTTGTTGTGGCAGGGAGGGGAAGGTGTATTGGTGGCAGGGGATTAATTGTTTGTTGTGGCAGTGAGGGGATGGTGTATTGGTGGGTGTTATTGATAATGTTATTGGAGCCAATGAGCAACTTGAACTTCGTAGAAGTGCAAGAGTGAGAGACCTCAATGATGAAGAATTTGAGTCTGAAGATGATGCAGATGAGGATGAGGAGATTGAAGACATTACTTTCAAGGATGATGAAGATGATGTGGTGGTTGGTCGCACATATGAGAATGACGACGAGTGATAAATGTGGCTATGAGCCTAACATTGCCTTTATGGCTTATCTCTTATCATGCTTTTATGTTTATTTTCTTGTTGAACTTGAAGTCTTGAACAATGTTTATGTTTGAACCTTGAACCTTATTAAGTAGTATGGTCAATATGCAAAATATTTAATATATTTTGTACGTTTTGT
Source organism: Linum lewisii (assembly GCA_034768395.1). NCBI lineage: Eukaryota > Viridiplantae > Streptophyta > Magnoliopsida > Malpighiales > Linaceae > Linum > Linum lewisii. Next base: position 61,189,883 of record CM068297.1, on the reverse strand, counting down.
TAGAAACGCTTAATCGCGATTAATCTACGCTTAATCAGGTTATGCGCTGTGCAGTAGCTCACCGCTTCGCTTACGCTTAACGCTTTCTTGAACCTTGATTTTTACTGGAAAAGTGGCAATCGCCAATTTGGAGTTATGTGATGAACCCCGATAGTCACAATTTCAGGGTTTAGGCTTGCGTTTTGTGTTGTGTTTTTCTGCGTGCATGGATGGATTGTTCTTGATCAATTCCATTTTTTTGCAAGCTTCTGGATGATGTGATCATTTTGTGTGCAGAAGGTAATTGATGATGGCATATGAAGTTTTGAAGAAGGAGGTCGCTATTGAAGACAATGGCACTGAGGAAAAGAATGGGAATATAGAACCTTCTGTAAGCAATGAGAATGATGGGTCGTCTGCTGGGCAGAAGGACCACGATGAGAAGAAAGGTTATTCCCCTTGCTTCTACTTTTCAATTCGAGCATCACTCAAATTGTTAGATTTCACACCACTCGCAGTTTTAAATGTCCTTAGTGCTCTTGGAAGGATTCACGTTTGTATGCCCTTCCTGTCTTAGGTTGTTATTTGTTCTTTCTTGCCTTGATTTTTCTTCATCGAAATATAATAATAACTTATCTGCACTGGGGAACTCTCTCATTTCTTTCAGACGCTTCAAAGAAGAAGAAGAAGAAAAATAAAAGCAAGTGAGTGTCTCATTTTTCACTAAGTTGCTCCTATAGATGGCTCTTTGACTAGTTCTTTTTGAATTTCCATTTTTTGGCGTCCATTATAGCGTTGTAACTAAGATTGTCATCAAGGAAATTCAATCCCTTATCTGTATTTTTCTTTTGAATTATTTCCATGTGACTACTTGACTAAAAATACAGAGTCTCTGACCCGCACAAGAAGTGACAGTTTTGTCTCAATAATGGATAAAATCATATATTACCAGGAGATAACAGAAAGAAGATATGAATAACTTCCATTTTCTGGATATGATAACTTATTAGTTGTAAGACTGTATCAACTACAAAGAAGCACTTGGATCAGCTAAAGATCTTGAATTTCAGGACTATGTTAGGATTTAAGCACATATGGATGTCTCCATGATGGCCATAATTTCCATTTGTTATTGTCAGGAAGAAGAAGGAAGCACCTCAGCAGACTGATCCACCCACTATTCCTGTTGCTGAGCTTTTCCCATCTGCTGAATTTCCTGAGGGTGAAATTCAGCAATACAAGGATGAGTGAGTACATGATGCCTTCTCAATCTTGATAGCAAATGATTTTCTGGGAGCTCAGCATCCTCTACTGTCTGTAAAGAGAGAGTTAATATGACCAGCTTCAGTTTTTTGTCTACCTGCTGCTCTCCCTCTCTCTCACTCTGTATTGTTGAAACTCTGGGATGACCCATGATTGCATGCTTTCCTTGATTTGTTTGGAGTTTTGCTAATGTTATTTTTCAGTAACTTGTGGCGTGCAACCTCTGAGGAGAAGCGAGAGTTGGAGCGTCTTGAAAAGCCATTATATAACTCAGTTCGACAAGCTGCAGAAGTTCATCGACAGGTTTTCATTGGGTTATATATTTTACTAACCCCATCCTTTTGGTGTTCAGGTCTGTCTAATTTTTTTTACTTTTCATTAGGTTCGCAAATACATGAGAAGCATTTTGAAGCCTGGAATGTTAATGACTGACCTTTGTGAGACATTAGAAAACACAGTTCGTAAGCTAATATCAGAAAATGGTCTCCAAGCTGGAATTGCCTTTCCAACAGGATGCTCACTGAACTGGTGACTAAAGGCTCTTCTAATATATCATTCATTTGACCATCCAGTTTCCGTAATAGTTTAATTGGGAGCTTTTGTTCTTTTCCTCGTATCTAAAGGGTTGCTGCTCACTGGACACCCAACTCTGGTGACAAGACAGTGCTTCAGTATGACGATGTAATGAAGCTAGATTTTGGGACCCATATTGATGGTAAAATCCTGTGCAGTTTTCTTCCCCTTTGCTTTCCTTTTGGTGTGTAATGTTGGCTCCTAGGCTTGACCTCGGGTGCATCAGATTGTTTTCCAACTCGGAAGCAGTTCATTCCTTATCTTGAGGGTGGATTCTGACAATTGGCATCACCATGTTTTGCTGGTAATATTATCTGAAATCATGGGGGGTGAATTCTCAGGATACATTGTGGACTGTGCATTCACGGTGGCTTTCAATCCCATGTTTGATCCACTGCTTGAAGCTTCACGTGAGGCAACCAACACTGGAATCAAGGTGGGCTCTTCTCTTTATCTCTTAATTGTTGACCTAGATTGCCATGTCACATGTATGTAATGAAAAAAATATGGTCGAAATTTCAAGATTAATGGAGAATTCCATCAACAGAACAGGAGCAGCATCCTTTAGTGTCTGGTGATGTTACATACGGTTGTAAGATTTATGTCTCAAACAACTGTGCCTATCTCGGGTCTACACTTTTCACGCTATATATACAATTGGACAGACAATACATCATTTATGTGCTCTGGGATCGACCTTTATTCCTTACCTGTCTATATCTATTCATAATAATGCATTTTTACATACAAGTGTGGAATATTGCTTCCGTTGTAATTTTTGAATTACCAGTGCAAGGTACAGAAAGCCAAATATGTCATTGTTCTTTTAGAAAGTCAAAATTAAGTATTTCACTATTGTGTTTCATCTACTTAAACGCCGTTAATGGTAAAACTATTGACTTTTATTGTTATTCAGTTTGGTCTTCCACCGTTTAATATTTTGAATCCATTCTGTCCATATTTCTTGACATCGTAGTTACCATTATGATGTTCAGAAAGTTGGTAAAGGACTTTATGACAACCACAGGAAAGACACTCATGCCTTTGTATAATTTGTATATGAACCTTTCGTCATAATACATCTGTCAAACATGCTAGTTTATACATAAATTCATTTTTAATCTATTCAGGAAATAAAATCCATGAACAAAATTTGTTTAGGAAGTCGAACTAGACAATTTGTGATGAAATGAGGACTTGAGTCTTGTTATCTGATCTCATTCTATTCAGGAAATGAACAGAGTGTCTAGTTTGCTTTTGTCTAACCAGTCATTGTATAGTTACTGAACAAAGTTGTATTGTTACTGAAGAAGGATAATTGCCAGTTGAAGCCACATACTGACTATATACTTATTTGTCCAGGAAGCTGGAATTGATGTACGTCTTTGTGATGTTGGTGCTGCAATTCAAGAGGTCATGGAATCTTATGAGGTAGAAATAAATGGGAAGGTGTTTCAAGGTAGGTTATGTTGGTGTTTATTGTTTTCATGTCTTGTAACTTGTGATTGTAGTATTTTCCCATTGTTTCCCATAACTTGTGTTGGAATATCTACTTGATATTACATGCGGAGTCATATAAGTTTGACACAAAGTTGGTACTGCAGTGCAACATTCTATTATCTATTGTAATAAACTCGGTTGTTTCTACCTATGATCTCTTCCCTTTGATTTGAGCTTAGGAACCTTAAAAAGAGTGGTCTAGTTTATTTATTTATTTCGGAGAACATAATCTAGCATGTCTGTCTTACGTGGATTTTAAATGTCCCTTGTAGTGAAAAGTATCAGAAACCTGAATGGACACAGTATTGGGCGTTATCAAATTCATGCTGGAAAATCTGTTCCCATTGTAAAAGGAGGAGAGCAGACAAAAATGGAAGAGGGTGAATTTTACGCAATTGAAACATTTGGTTCAACAGGTACTAGCCTAGTGCTTTTGTGATGATATGAGGAATGAAAGGCGGCATATGTTACTAAGATGGTGCAAGTTACTGCTGTGCAGGAAAAGGATACGTGAGAGAAGATCTCGAATGTAGCCATTACATGAAAACTTTTGATGTTGGTCACGTGCCATTGAGGATGGCCAGATCAAAGCAGCTCCTAGCAACAATAGACAAGAACTTTTCAACATTGGCCTTCTGTAGACGCTACTTAGATCGTCTTGGGGAGACCAAGTACTTGATGGCTCTGAAGAATTTATGTGATTCTGGCATTGTTCAGGTACTCTCTCTCCACTCCAATTCATGAAAACGTGTTTACAGTCTTAACTGCTTAGGATTGTAGTAGTTCAGCTTCAGGCTTATCCTTTACTTGGTGTCTCTCTTGATATACACTGTCACTTTATTTTATTTTCCAGCTGCTATAAGGAACACACTCTTATGACTTGAACTGATGCCTCCTTATTCTCCAGCTGCTGCTATAATGATGTATTTCTTGTTCGTTTTTTGGCAGCCCTACCCTCCTCTTTGTGATGTTAAAGGCAGTTATGTGTCCCAGTTCGAGCACACTATCTTGCTGCGGCCGACCTGCAAAGAAGTGATATCTAGAGGCGATGACTACTAGTACTAATGCGGAGGAGGGTGTTTGTCATTTTGTTTTTCGAATGAATCCTATCCAACTAGTAGTAGTACTAGTGGCTGATGTTAGAACCATCAATCATTGAGTCGTGAATTGCACCTCGTAAAGTTGTGTTGTAATATTTCTTACAATGGTATTTTCATGAGTTTGTCTTAGAATATCTCATTATATTCTGCTCTTCTCATACTTGTGTTAATGCTACTACACATAATATAAATCTCTTCAGCTTTACTATGCTTAATATCCCCCGCAATAAATTCATTGACAGCTCCATCTACTTCAATGAAACTGCATCCTGTTGTCGTCTCCATTTCGCTTGCATCAATTGACCTCCTTATGTTTGTTGCTTCCCTTTTCCTGCCTGCACTTGCATACATAGCCTCACCCATCTTATACCTATCCCCTGACACTGGTTCAATTTCTATCAGTCGCTGAAATGCCCAACTACCTCTCTCGATATCATTATGCACCCTGCAACCGCTGAGGAATGCTCCTAGTATTATCGAATTTGCCTTCTCTGGCATCGACTCGATGATCTGCTTTGCCTCCTCCAACCTTCCTACACGAGCCAGCATATCTACCATGCATCCATAGTGTTCGATGCTAGGAGTTATTTTGAATCTGTGCACCATGTCCTCAAAATACTGCTGCCCTTTCTCAACCAACCCTGAATGACTGCATGCCATTAGTACAGCCACGAAGACGACTGCATTGGGTCGAATTCCATTAGCAATCATCTCATCAAACAATTCTGAACATTTGTTGGCCTGGCCGTGGATTGCAAACCCTGAAATCATGGCTCCCCAAGATACAATATCTCTGTCTCTTGGGGCCATTTTTCTGAACATATCATAGCTACACTCTATGCTGCCACACTTGGCATACATGTCGATGATTGCTGTAGAAAGATTGGTTGTTTTCTTGATCCCAAACCTGTCAATATACTTGTGGATCCATCTCCCCTGAGGAAGAGCTCTCAGGCATCCACAGGCAGACAGCAAACTCACTAACATGGACTCATTCGGAAGATGAGACTGTGGATCAATCACAGTCATTTCTCGGAAGAGAGACAGCGCCTCCATGTGCATCTGATTCCGAATGTACCCAGTGATCATTGCACTCCAGGACGCCTCATCTTTACCTTTAATACCATCAAACTTGGCTCTAGCCTCAGCAACTAGTCCACACCTGCAGTAGCCGGAAATTATGGAGTTGGTAGCATCCACATTCTCCTTGTCAAACTCTCCGAAAACGCGTTCTGCATCGTCCATACATCCTGCACTTGCATACATTTGAATCAAGGAGCTATGAACGTAAGTGTCAGGCGGGACTCCGACCTTGATGATAGAGCTATGCACTTGTTTACCAACGTGGTAAAGAGAGTGGAGGCTTGAGCATGCTTTGAGCACAAATGTGTAGGTGTAGTTGTCAGGTAGATGACCATGAAGCAAGAGTTGATTGTAGTATTGGAGAACACGAACAGGGGAATCGGCATGAATGAGGAGACCTCGGATGATGGTGTTGTACAGAAGCAAATCAGGTGAAAGTATGGATGATGTTTGGAAGATGGATATGGCTGGGTCGACGTGGGATGTTCTTACGTAGGACTGGATGAGTCTCTTTGGTACAATTGGTTTATGCTTGATCAATCCTGAGACAACAAACTGGGCGTGTAACTGTCTTACTTGCTGGAACTCCGCACATGTTTTGAGCAAAAGGATTTTTGGTGATAAATCAGTCACAGACGCCATTGCCCAGTTTGGTTTCTGAGAAGGAGACTCTTTCCCTTCAAGTACTACTCACCAAATTCATTTCTAGCCACACACTTCATATCTTATCCCTTGTAGTTTGCAAAGGCCTTATCTCTAAAGGGAGAAACCGCTACTCGGGACCACAGGTTCAAACTATCAGACCAAATCGAACCGGTAAAACTCAGCTGTTATTCAAATCAAATGCTAGAAACCATGAAACCCGTAGGGCCGTTTGTTTGATGGAATTGGCTCTGGGAATTGAGACCCAATTCCCGGTCCATTGGGAATTAACTCAAATATTTGCACTAAAATTCTTATTGGAACTGGAATTGAAATCCAATTCCCAAACCCAAATTCCATCAACCAAACCAAAACTAAGGTGAAAATTGGAAGGGAATGAGAGGCTATTCCCATATTTCCAAAATCCCAATTCCCAAATTAAGGCTCCCATTCCCAATCCCGAATTTAATTTGGGAATTTTTATTAGGAACGAGAATTCTAATTTGGGAATCAGGATCCCAAATTTCCAAATTCAAATTAACACATGGAATCTTTCTCAAATTTGGCCAAAATTTTGTCACCAAAATTTCATCATCGGACTTCTACATATGTCGCCGAACTTCCGCCTACGAATTTTCATCTACGTCGCCAGAATTTCTCCGCCGCCAGATTACTGTCACCACCGCCAAAATTTTGCCAACAAATTTCTATTGTCGTACTTTCCAAAATGTCGTCAAACTTCTGCCGCTGGATTTCCATCAACACCACCAAAATTTCGCCGCCGGATTTTTGTCGTTGGACATTCGCAGATGCCGTCAAACTTCCACCGCGAAAATTTCATGAATGTATTGTCGCCAAAATTTTGCCACCAAATTTCCATTGATGTCGCCGTACTTTCTCCGCCACCATATTTCCACCACCACCGCCAAAGTTTCGCCGCCAAATTTCCTTCGTTAGAATTTAGCAATGTCACCAAACATCCGCCGCCGGATTTCTGTCGACGTCACCAGATTTTTGCTATTGGAATTTTGTCACCATCGCCAAACTTTCACCGCAAATTTTTGTCATTGGACTTTCGTAGATGACGTCGAAATTTTGCTGACGAATTTTCATCGACGTCGCTTGAATATTTTCGCCAAATTTCTATTGATGTCGTCGTACTTTCTCCGCCTCCAGATTTTCGCCACCACCGCTAAACTTCGCCGGCAAACTTCCGCAAACGTCGTCGAACTTCCGCCGAATAATTTTCATCGATGTCGCCAGAATTCCGCCATCAAATTCCATCTACGTTGTCGGACTTTCTCCGCCGCCATATTTTTGTCGTCGAACTTTCCCAGATGTCGCCAAACTTCCACGCCGAATTTCCATCTATGTCACCAGAATTCCGCCGCCATATTTTTATCGACGTCACCATAATTTCTTCATTGCCAGATTTTCGTCGATATCGACAAAATTTAGCGATAATACCCTAAACCCTAATTGGTGGAATTCAATAGCAAAATTTTGACGGCATAATCCCAAGTGTTAAAGGATTTTGGCAGTATATCCTGACAATTGAATTATGCAAGTATAATTTATGGAGACATATTTTTTTATTCAAAATTTACCAGCAAAAAGTTTGACGGGTTAAGTCCCAAACAAATTGTTCTTACGGGTTAGACTGTGTTGGATGGTTAGTTTGGTATTTGGGCTTTCCCAAACCCAAACTTAATTTCCCATTCCCATTTCTTAATCACAAACCCAATTTTCAATTTTAATTTTGGTACATGGGTTCTCAATTCTCTAAATAATTTGGGAATTTAAATTTGGGGATGGAAATTCCCCCAATCCCAATCCCAATCCCAAACTTCTATAGAAAGCGAGAGACGAAGAGAATCGAAGACAGAGAGTTACGTGGTTCACCAACAGAATGTTGGCTAGTCCACGGGCACAACCGAAGAGTCTATTGTATTAAGGATGCGCCGAAACGAGATAAGAATTAAAGAGGGCCTTCGGCCAATATATATAGGGAAAGACAAGCTAACCCTAATAGCCCTAACCCCGATTACATATTAATATAAATATTTTACATCCTCCCCAAATTGATGGTGGTCTCGACACATCAATTTGTTCGCCAAATACCAATGTCGACTCGTTGAAACAACTTCCACCCTACTTAAAACCGTGATAAAGTCGCTGTAACTGACATGATACTCGGTATACAGTTGAACTATCGATATGGTTTGGTTTTCTTAACAGAACCGTGTTATCAAAAGTATCCATCACTTGAATCATTAACCTTTACAACTCATTAGTATTTAAGCCTTGATGATAATGTCATTTAGTCCTGATGAAGGTGAGTTTTAATAGAAGGTAAGGGTTAATGTATTGTGCATACTGGTATACTGGATCATACATAATAGTCACTGTTAAAGAGTAATGAATACACCAACTGGGTTCCTGAAGCAACGTTACTAGGAATCCAGCTGAGAATATTAGCAGTGCTTCTCGAGTATGTAAAGCCCGACTCCCACTGTGATTAGCTGATTGGGAAGGTGAAGGTGAGGGACAATCAAGACCTTCCTTTCCATCCCTGCACTGGCTGGCGAAAAGACCAGGAGGATACTTTCCATACAGATTAATGTAGCTGAACATGGTTGATGCGCAATCGTTTGCTAAATCGTTCAAATCTTCCGCAAAAGGACAGGCAAAGTCCTTGAACGACGAACAACACTCCTTAACTGGGTAGTTTGGTCCTTTGCACTGGCTTGTGATGATTGTGTAGTTCATGAACTCAAAGTTGACAGGGCAAGCTGCAACATTTCATTTTTTCCATTTCAAAGATGGAAAGTGTTTGTTAACAGAGAAGAATAATTGGTTCATTAACATAACTATGCATATAAAAAGAACACAAGAGTTGTTGCAGCCTTTTGAGTACAACTGCAGCAACTCCATGGCATACCAAGCAAGAGGAACAAAACCCCTAACAAGTGTTATCCTGTTGATGAATTCATCCTTAAAAGACTCTGATATGGCACCAATAGAACACAAAATTACCAACCTTTCTTGGCTTGAAGCAGATTCCTGCCACTGCCAGCAACAACATTCCATCCAAAGACAGAACCTTGATGGACCAAAAGATAAAGGTTGAATTAACGAGTCAGAAGTTGACAAGGTGTGTGCGTGTGCCTATGGTTTTCAGCAAGTATGAAGCAGAAATTACATACATTTGATTGATGAATGTTGGAAAAAGGTACCTGAAAGTAAAGTGGAAGCATTGGAAGAAAGAACAAAGAGACCTATCCAACTAATGAAGCAGACGAGCAACACAGAAGGCCAGCTCCACGACATCTGAGCGAAAGGATTAGCTTTTAGTCTTTGTTATTTCTATGATTTGAGTTGCAGTTCCAGAACTAGCTAATTAAACCCAGATACTCAAAGCTTTGGAATTTGGAGATCTACTTCTGTTGAGATGGTTTTACTAACTAATAAGAGACAAGCCAACGAACAGGCGGTTAAAAGAGAGAGCAGCTACGTGAGGGAATTATAGAGGACAAGAACAAAAGAATTTTTAAGACAAATCAAACAGATGGATTGCATTTACAGAGGTTCATCAAGAAATATTGGAGAGATAGGAATTTTTTTCGGTGACAAAGTCTAAACTTTGTCACCTATACAAAGTTTAATTTGGACCCTTAATCTCTTATCCATTTCTTAATTAATTATTTAAGTGAATTTACTTAAAAAAAATCCCCCCACACTCCCCTATAACCGCCGGTGAGAATAGGGTAATTATGATAATCAATTTTTGATTATCTCTTCCTAAAAAAATGGTGAGAATATTCTCTTAACTTTTTTAATAATCCTAATCTTCTTCTTCCTCTTTCAATCACACGCACGCCATTATAATAATATGAAACTTTCAATTTTTTTGAGTAAATCAGTCTCTCACAATTACAGTAAAAAGTTCAAGCTCCCAAGTTCGAGTTTTATAATGGAGGTACGAGTCAACTTCTTCTTCTTTATTTTTCGATTGCAGAACAAAACAAAAATTCATACTAGTACTACGAATATACAGTCGAGAAAAATAAAAATTCGGGAGTTGATATATAGTCGAGAAAAACCGTAACACACAAGTGTGTGAATTGCATACTAGTACTACGAATATACAAGTAGTGTGCACATACTAGCACCAATTCTTCCGAAACACACAATTTTCTCAAATCCGGGAGTTGATATATAGTCGAGAAAAACCGTAACACACATGTGTGTGAATTACATACTAGTACTACGAATATACAAGTAGTGTACACATACTAGTACCGATTCTTCCGAAACACACAATTTCCTCAAATTCAAATTGGCTGATGGAGTAAATAAATAAAAAATTTGTATGAACACCGGCCATGGAAACCTACTGTTCACCGGCGGCAAGGAGGACGAATAAACCATGCCGGCGCCGTCAAGAAGCACCTGGAGACTGCGATTACAGAGGAGAGAGCAGAGGCGCGCCGGAGAAAAAGGTGGAAGCCCAAGACTCGCCGCACTAGAGACAGCGCCGCACCAGAGACAGCCGCCGGAAGAAATAGAACCGCCGGACCGGTGAGAGCACTTCGTCCGGATAGAAACCGCCGTCTGAGAGGTCGCCGATTCGGTGAACTAGTGGCTGCTAGGGAGTTGATTTGTGCCTCCCGAACGACGGCGAACTAGAGAATGGAGCCGGCGGCTATTGCTTGGTGGAGGAGGATGGAGGTTGCGGATGGAAATCGCCGGCGAACTAGAGAATGGAGACGACGAAATCACCGGCGCCGTCTGGTAGGCAAAATAGAAGAAGAAGAAGAGGTAGTGGGTGCGGCGGTTTACCCTAGGTAAGTGGTAAAAAATAAAAAAACATTTAATTAATTTACCCTATTATATACTAGTATTATCCACCGTTAGATCAAATTAGGGAGATCTGACGGCTGTGATTAAACTTTGTATAGGGGACAAAGTATATCCTTTGTCACCCACCAAGCTCCGGACAGAGACAGAAGAAGGCAAGGCAAGGTTCCAATAACTACGTGCAAATTTATATTCCTTCAATTATGTTGGAAGTCCCGGTTGTTGAGGGACTTTCAAGCCTTCAATCAAATTTACCTCTCCCATCGCTCTCTAAGTTAAGCTCCTCAAAAGTTTATACTTTCAAAATAAGATTTTCTGGCTTATTGTCCATTTTGGTCATAAATTTTTGGGATTTATAACAAACTGGTCATAGACCTTTAATTTGTACCTAGTGGTCATTAACCTATAGGGGTTCTAACAATTTTGGTCAATCTGTTAACTTTCCATCCAATTTCTCCGTTAAGTGTTAATATCAGAAGTCCATGTCAGCCTTTTTTTCCACGCTACTCCTTGCCACATCACCTAATCTACCCATAACTCAACCCATCCCAACCCAGCCTAACTCAGCATACCCAAACCAAACCAAACCCACTATCTGTTGAACATCGTAGAACAAGAGAGAGACGAGAGCAAAGAGTATAGAGAAACACCGATATAACGTGGTTCACTAACGTAGTGTTAGCTAATCCACCGTAGAGAATAGAGAGTTGTATTATGATCTAGAGGAGGAGGAAGAAGCAGACGTTGCAGTGTACATAGCAACAGAGAGTATATATACAATGTAGACTAGGAGAAGAGAGAAGTCGGTCAAACCCTAATCTACAAAATATATAACTCGATGGGCCTAATGGGCTGAGTACACTAACACCCCCCCTCAAATTGATGATGATCACGCAACATCAATTTGCTCGACAAGAACCAATGACGACTCGTGGGAACCGCCTTAGTAAGAAGATCATCAATCTGGTCTTCGATAGACAAGTAGAATAAGTGAATATCCCCAGAGTTCACGAGATCTCAAATATAATGCATGTGCGTCTCAATGTGTTTCGTCCGATCATGAAGGACAGATTAGTAGCAATCTGAATGGCACTCGTGTTGTCACCAAAGAGATGAACTGGAACTTGTACTTTCACGCCAAGGTCTTGGAGAAGACGTTGAAGCCATACCACTTCAGACATGGAGCGGTATTCGGCTTCGGTAGAGGATTTGGACACCTTATCTTGTTTCTTACACCGCCATGAAATAAATGAATTCCCGAATTTAACACACCAACCTGAGGTGTATCGGCGAGTGTCCACACAACCTGCATAGTCTGCATCCGCATATGCCGATAATTGTCGTGATCCAGTAGAAGGAAAATACATACCAATAGAACGTGTACCATTTAAGTACCTCAGGATCCGAAACACTGCATCGAGATGGGGTACACGTGGGTTAGCCATATATTGACTAACAACTTGAACCGCATAAGCTATATCCGGCCTAATGGCCGAGAGGTAGATGAGGCTACCAATAATCTTTCTGTATAATGTTGGATCTGAAACCAGGTCACCCTCATCTCGTTGAAGTTTCAAATTTGTTTCCATAGGAGTAGCACTAGTTCGGCATGTGGCCATTTTGGCTGAATCCAAAGGTCAACAACATACTTCTCCTGATTAATAAAAATACCCGATGATGACCGATGCACCTGTATTCCCAAAAAATAAGATAAAGCACCCAACTCCTTCAACTTAAAGTGATCATTCATAATTTTCTGAATGTCGTCGATGTCGGTGATATCACTCCCCGTAAGAATCATGTCATCAACGTGGATTAGAAGAACTGTAATCCCAGTAGATGTACACTTTGTGAAAAGAGAAGGGTCATTCCGGCTTTGACTAAAACCAGAGCCGAGTATAAGAGATTGAAAAGTTTCGAACCAAACACGTGGAGCTTGTTTCAAGCCGTAGAGAGAGCGACGAAGCAAACATACCTGACCAGGAGACGAGGAAGGATATCCAGGAGGACACTCCATGGAAACCGTCTCCTTCAGATTACCATGAAGAAAGGCAGTTTTAACATCAAGCTGATAAAGCGGCCACACCTCTTGAGCAGTTTGCGCTAACAAGACCCGTACTGTTTGCATTTTGGCTACTGGCGCAAATGTTTCATCATAGTCTATCCCATATTCCTAACGAAATCCCTGAGCAACAAGACGAGCCTTATAGTGATCAAGAGTACCATCTGGATGAAATTTTGCCGTATAAATCCATCGTGAACAATAACTGGAGCGTCCATCGGCCGAGGAACAAGATCCCATATGTATGATTGTCATGTAGGGCGTCGAGTTCAATCTGCATAGCTTGTTGCCAATGTGGGTCTTCCTTGGCTTGGCGGTACGTGTGAGGAATGGGTATCCCAGATGTTGCATAGGTAAGGTAATCTGTGTAACGGGGTGGTGGAGTACCCTGAGTTGTGCGTGTAGAGACGACGGGTGTGAGGTGGGGTATGTGGAGGTGTCGAAGGATGGTTAGGGGTAGGTGAATTAGGCAGGTTTGTGCAGGAGAGTGGGAAGGTGATGTGTGGGTATGAGAATTAGTGTGATGTGGCGTGGTAGTATTGGAGGAGGAATGTGTTGGTGTTTGGGGAGTAGAGATGGGTGACGTGTGAGAATTGATAACTTCAACAGTAGATATAGTGGGATGAAGTGTTGGGGAAGTGGAAGAAATATTACCATCATGGTCAGAGTTACGTATCTCATCAAACTGAGGAAGCAGAAGAGGCAGAGCAGTTGACGATTGGTGTCATCCCAGGAGAATGATAATGAAATACAGATTCCTGGAACACGACGTGATAAGCTGTATAGATACGTCGTTGTCGTGGATCATAACATAAATAGCCTTTGTGATGGTCAGTATAACCCAAGAAGACACATCGAGCAGTTTTGGGAGATAACTTAGTGTGTTCTTTCTTCGGAAGCAGAACGAAACAAGTACAACCAAAAACTCGGAGCCGGGAATAATCAGGTGCTCGTGAGTATAGAATTTCGAACGGGGAGATACTGCCAAGAACAATAGTAGGTTGTTGATTCACAAGATAGACCACGGTTCGAATAGCTTCAACCCAAAACTGAGCCGGAACACGAGATTGAATAAGGAGAGCGTGAGTGAGATCGAGAATATGTCTATGCTTACGCTCGACCAGACCGTTTTGTTCCGAAACCCCAGGACATGATTGCTGAAAAAGAATCCCCTGATGATGATAAAAATCATGTATTGCATTAGACGTGAACTCACCACCCGGATCTAACCTCACCATTTTAATGGTCTTATGAAACTGTGTCTGAACCATAGCTACAAACTCTTGAAGAGCAAGAATAAGTTCTGATTTCAACCTCAAAATATACCCAAGTAAACCGTGATTTGTGGTCAATGAATAAAGCAAAGTAGCGGAAACCAAGACGAGACGTAGTGGAGCACGGACCCCATAAATCAGTGTGAACAAGATCAAACATATCAGCAACAATGGTAGTACTAGAATGAAAGGAATGAGCAATGGTTTTAGCTTCAATACAATCCACACACTCAGGAATCACAAAATCCTTTATCTGAAACCGAACAGGTAACTTGTTTTTCCGAAACATATCCATAAGCCTAGTATAATGAGGATGCCCTAACCGAGAATGCCACAACGACCACAAAATATCTGAACTATGATTGACCGAACACGATAAACGAGAAAAAGTAGCAGCATTTGGGAGTAAGGGTAAATGTGGAGTGGACGTCACAAGCTTGTCCAAGAGAAAATTACGTCCTTCCTTACTTCCCGTTCCTATCATCCCACTACAAAAAACTGTGCATTTAGCGTCGGTCAGACCAGGTTTTTAGCGTCGGTCATAGCCGACGACAAATACATGTTGCGTCGGTCGATTCAACCGACGCGAATAACGGTGACGCTAAATGATAGCGTCGGTCGAAACAGTAACCGACGCTAAATGTTCTGACCAACCGACGCAATATTCGCCCAGCCACCCACTGATTTGTTAATCGGTCGAGTGGATTTAGCGTCGGTCACTAAATCAACCGACGCTAAAAACAAGATCGATGTAAAAAAAATATCAGTTTTAATTAATTGCACAAAAACCCAGTTGGCGTCGCTCCGTCGGAGTCGCCGTCGCTCCATCGAAATCGTCTCAGTCGCCATCGGTATGTCCCGGTCGCTCCGTCGTAGTCCCGGTCACTCCGTCGTAGTCGCCGTCGCTCCGTCGTAGTCGCCGTCACTCCGTAGCAGTCGCCGTCACTCCGTCGCAGTTGCCGTCGCCCCGTCTCATTCATCATCGCAGCGGCGGGAGGAAGAGGCTGTGGCGGCCCCGTCTCATTCATCGTCGCGGCGGCGGGAGGAAGAGGCTGTGGCGGCCCTGTCTCATTCATCGTCGCGGCGGCGGGAGGAAGAGAGGCTGTGGCGGCGGGTTGTGGGAGGAAGAGGAAGAGAGAACAGAAGAATGTGGTTTGTAGGAGGTGATTTGAGGAATGAAGAATGAAGAAGAAGGGAGGGATTTTGGAGAAGAGGAGAAGATTGGAGAGAGGGGAGGGATTTTTTGTTCAGAGAAGAGGAGAAGAGGAGATGGGATTGCCAGCGTGGCACCCATTGATTGGTTCAATGATCAAGTGCGGATTGCCAAAGTGGCACCCATTGACCCGTGTAAATAGCGTCGGTTGATGACCGACGCTATTTACTTTCTCACAGCCGACGCAATATTCCCATGTAAATGGCGTCGGTTGTAACCGACGCAAATCACTTTATCATAACCGACGCTAAATTGCTCGTTGGTTCAACCAGCAAATCGGTTCAGGATGGCATTTAGCGTCGGTCAGTTAAAAACATTTAGCGTCGGCCGATTATTGACCACGCTATTTACGCGGGTCAACCGCACACCATATTTGGCGTCGGTCTTTGACGACCGACGCCATCCTCTTTCATTTCAAATGACGCTAAATTCCCTGTTTTTTGTAGTGTCCTCTTGGTTTGACGATCCTGTACAACACAACCATCAGCACCAAAAGAGACAAGACAACCATCCTCCGTTAGTTGACCGACAGATACCAAGTTCGGAACCAAAGCAGGAACATGGAGAGTATTAGCTAAAACAAGATGAGGTGTAGCAGCTGTTCCAATACCTCGAATAGATAACTTTTGGCCATTGGCCACTTCGACTTGTTGATCAGTAACAGGTTGATAATCAGAAAATAAATTCAAGTTTCCCGTCATGTGATTAAAGGAAGCAGAATCGAGAAACCACTTAGTATCATTACCTGAGATACCAATAGAAGCAAAGGCTGAGTTTAGAGCTTGAGGAAGAACACGGTTGAGTGCATCTTGTACTAGAGAGTCGATGGAGCTCTCAGTATTAGCTAACGAGGAAACCGAACCCACATCGGACACAGCGCTAGACCCAACGACAGACTCATGAACCATATAACTAGAGTTTGGATTCCTTCGGCCCGTACGAGCATTATTCCAAACTCGAAGACGACAATCTGTGATAAGATGCCCAGATTTCTTGCAATATGTACATATATTACGCTTTCGACAATGAGATATGTAGTGCCCAAGTTCCTGGCAATGATGACAACGAATTTCGTTATGATTTTTACCTAACGTGACAGTAGATGAGTTTGAACCATTTGCAGCTGTGGAAGATCGAGAATTCGAAGAGAAAAATTGTGATCGTGGCTTGCCAGCAGCAAACACGGTATCAGGGGCAGTGGGAGTTGAGAGATTATCCAATTGTGCTTGCGTCCGCAATCGCGTCTCTGCCCGAACCAGCTCACCAATAATTTCAGACATCTCCGTCTTATTAGATGATATCAATTGAGATCGACCTTGCTCAAACTCGGGCCGAAGTCGCATAAGAAACTGAAATGAGCGAGCTCGTCGTCATTCAGCCTGAATTTTCAGATTTGCCATCGTAGACAACATAGAAGTAGATAATAAATCAATCTCAGTCCAAAGATTATCCGCGGCCAAGTAATAACTATTAACGTCCATCTCGCCTTGAGAAAGACTCGCTAAAGCGAATTCGAGATCAAAGAGTCTCGAGGAGCTCACGTTTGAGTACGTGGATTTGAGATGTTACCAAACAGCGGCGAAAGTTGGAAAGTAGGGACAAGGAAATGGAAGAATCAATCGAGCCGAGAATATATGATAACACTCTTGCGTCAACCATCTCCCAAGTAGCAACAAGATCATCCAAGCTGGCGGACACAGAGGCTGCTGATTTGGCTGGATCCAATTTCTCTGTAGTAGAAGACGTGATTGAAGAAGCAGTAGGGATGTGCTTTAACCATCAAGATATGCAAGGAGTCATTTCCCTTAATGAAGGTGCGGAAGGGGTATGCCCACAGAGCATAATTTCGGCCATCAAATCGAACGTTAACGAAATCGGAGTATGATTGATTGTGAGGCTCTGATACCATGTTGAACATCGTAGAACAAGAGAGAGACGAGAGCAAAGAGTATAGAGAAACACCGATATAACATGGTTCACTAACGTAGTGTTAGCTAATCCACGGTAGAGAATAGAGAGTTGTATTATGATCTAGAGGAGGAGAAAGAAGCAGACGCTGCAGTGTACATAGCAACAGAGAGTATATATACAATGTAGATTAGGAGAAGAGAGAAGTCGGTGAAACCCTAATCTACAAAATATATAACTCGATGGGCCTAATGGGCCGAGTACACTAACACTATCATCCTCCTTATTGTTGAACCTAAAAAATGCCATAACTGAAACTCCAAATCTTATCAATGGCTACCAAAAATCAACGAACAGAACCTTATTTTAAGCTGCTCTCAACTATCCCTCTATCGCCTTCCTCTTCCTCTAAACCTTCTCAACCTTTTCAACTTCAAGGGATGAGGTGGAAAAAAGACTGACATGGACTTCTAAATATCAGCACTTAACGGAGAAATTGAATGGAAACTTAATGGATTGACCAAATTGTTACAATCCCTATAGGTTAATGATCACTAGATTACAAATCAAAGGTTTATAACTAGTTTGTTATAAACCTCAAAGCTTTATGACCAAAATGGACAATAAGCCAAGATTTTCTTGTAACTAAAAAGCATATCCGAACATAGTGAATTTGGTCTGGCCTCTATGATAATAAAATTATTCTCGCTCTTGGAGCCTTCAAAGCTCTTGGTAATGGGCAAAGTATCCTTCTCAACAAAAACCCTTGGCTTCCACACCGGTATTTGATGTGTCTTCCAATCAGCACGAGCTCGTTCGACACGTCAGCGAATTGGATCTTAGATTTTCCAGGGGCTTGGGGCCTCTATACTTTCTCATTTTACCGTAATAAAAACCAAGTGAATGTCATATGAAGAAATCCGATCGGCGCCCCCTAACATGAGCGACGAGTGAAATTTTACAAAGGACAATGTCTTCACTGTCCGCTCTGCTTATCATGCGCTCCGAGAAGATGATAACTCGGACATTTTCCTACCACCCAGAAACAGAAATACCAAACAATGAAAATGGTTGTGGAGCTTGTTGCTTCCACCAAATATCATATTCTTCAAGTGGAGATGTTGTAGAAAACCTCGCTACAAACAACAATATACGGGCTCCGCCATCGCACTCCCTCAGCTATGTGCCCGCTTTGCCTAAATTCGGAGGAATCTCTAATTCACTGTCTCTTTTAGTGTATGCATGCGTCCTCCTCTTGGAGGCAGGCTTTCCCTAGTGCTATCCTATTTTTTTTTTCTCAAGTGGTTTATGTCTCTACAAGATCCAAATGATGACATTGTTGCCATCAAAGCCACAATTCTTTACTTGAACGTATGGAAGTTGAGGAATGATTTCATCTTCCATGGGCCACGTCCACTGCACTCATCGTCAACCGGTTCGATTTTAATTCAAACATATCTCTTTGGGCCCATCTCCCTTGTCACTGCAACGGCCCCAGCTCTGTCCCACTCATCATCAACTAGTTCAATTTCAAAATAAAGGATCACCTGTTTTTTGAGTGCTCTTTTCTCAAAGTATTGTTAGAGTTGTTATTCCAAACCTTGCTAGGCTTAATCTGGAGCAGGTTGGTAGTGGTCTGCTTACTAGAGGGGGGTTCAACCTCTAATGAAAGTAAAGAAGCTGAAGTGGATTTTGTTGGTAAATATATATTATTCGGAGGACTAGATGCTCTGTGTTGTTTGGAGGGAAGCATTTAAATTCTGATGAGTGTATTGCCCAACTAAATTGGGATATACAGGCTTTCCGTACATGGTAAAAAAAATTATGAGTTATATATAGTTCGTTGGTTGTACATATAGTTTTCCTTTCTTAGTATGTACTGACTTGTTTTTTTTATGAATGAAATATCTAATTCATCAAAATAAAAACAAAATTTGGTTATTCAGTGACTTGTCACTGTGTTTGAGTGGGGTGAGTTTAGTACATGTAACTAGTTACTAACATTCTAACTAGTTATTATTTATGTGAGAGTTCATCTTCAGTTTATCAATCTCCTTCTAAAGTCTTCTCCGAAATGGAGCCAGATCCCACCTGGAGTGACATTAAAGTTTATTTCGAGTTGGTTGAAGAGGCATTCAATGCAGAGAAAGGGGGTTGACACCCAACCACCAAAAAGAAGAAGTAAATACGGGGAAGGTGATAAAGTGTGGTGGAACAAAAGGAAAAAGAGGGTCCTTCAATTATTACGGTAGAAAGCTTCCTCTTCAAAAGTGCTCAGTGTTTAGATTGGTGCTGCTCTCTTGTAACGGAAAGAAAGCTTTATACCGCATCACTTGGGACAACAAGCTTGTTCTTGGTCTTTACTCTATTGCTAACTTGGTGGTGTGCTCTAGTCATTAAGAGGAAGATGGACGTAACCTTGGATGATATTATTGCACAAACAGCCCTCCTAAACTGGGAGGAGCGAACGGTTGAACTCAATAGGGAAGGAGACAGATCGATGAAGATGGCGGAGCAGTCACTGGTCGGGAAATTTGTTGGGGACAGAGAATGCAGTGTGCTAATAATTAGAAACAACGCACAAAGGATCTGGAAATTATAAGGGGATTTGAGGGTTTGAAAGCTTGCGATAAATGTGTTCTTATTCTCCTTCTTCTGCTAGGACGAGAAGAAGAGGGTTGCAGAGGGAAGCCCATGGGCAATGCTTCAATCTCATTTCATTATCAAGAAGTGGGGAGAAGCTGCGAAGACCGGAAGGTGTCATAATCGCTTCAATAGAAGCCTGGGTTTGGATGTGGGGACTTGCTCCGGATATGAGAGGATTAGAGAATATGAAGACTATCTCGAGAATGTTTAAAGGTTCAAAGTTGAATATGAGGAGAATGAGAAGGATATGAGAGAGTGGAAAGCTTTGTCAGGGTGAAGATGGAACTATTTCTAGCGAAGCCACTCCCAACCGGTTTCCAAAGCCCCGACGGAAGAGGGGGGTTGACAAAATCGAGTTTGCTTATGAGGGGATTCTGGATTTATGCTACTGTTGTGGTATAATGGGCCATACGATCTCCTTCTGTGAATTGAGAATGAAACACGCTGAATACTTCGAAAATCATTCGACGAAGTATGGACAACATATGATGGTAGAATCAAGGGAAATGGAAGGAGGAAGAGGTGGCCGGAAAATTGAAAGGGGGGGGGGAATCCGGCGAAGGCGCCGGCAAGGCATAACCCCCGAGGTATAGCTGGTCTTCCCTCGGGTTCTGAGAGTAGAGATGAGACAAGCCTTTTTCCCGCTTGCTAGCCAGACGATGGCGCTAGGGTTTCACTAGATGGGAATGGTAGACCACCCTGAACTGGGCCGAATGAATACAATGGGCCCTCAAGGTGTAATGAATGCAGGCCTGGGGTGGCTAGCCTCTATTTAATCACCAGAGTCATATATTGCCTCGGCCCAATGAGGTAAATCAGCTGAACCCCATGCCAAGTATACTGTACGCTGATAGCATTAAGAGGAAAGTGGAATATATGCAGTTAACCAAGCTTTCATAGCCCCATATAATCGACAACTCTTCTCAACACCAAACCTGGTAAAATTCTTAGTGGATATGAATAATCCTATGGTTAATGAAGCAATGCAACAGTTGAGCAGATATGATCAAAGGATTGAGGAAATAGGACCAAATAGGACTGAAATCCAAAGGAAGGAGATACACAGAATATGTAAGGGAGGAGGTATGGGAAAAGAGGGCTATGTCATACAGAAGAGGCCAAGTGTGCTAGAAGGAAGCTCGGGACCAAGCAAGAAATTGAGATGTGATAATCAATCCAATACGAACAAATTCATATGGGGGAACTCAGAATTTTAAGTAGGGGAGATAGGTCATAAGGGAAAGGGAAATGGAAAAAGGGAATGTATCCAAACTCAAACTAAGAAGGGGAGAGACAGGTCAGAGCTCGAAGGGGAGAGACAAGGTGGTGGTGGCAAGCCGATTGCCACCGAGCCAGATATGATTATCAGTGGAACTGTAGAAGCATGGGGCAATCCTCTACAGTTTGACATTTGCAGGACCTGATTCGCAAATACTGTCCTTCTATAGTCTTCTTGATGGAGACGAAGCAAGATAGGAAAACTATGGAGAGAATTCGAAAAACGTTAAGATTTACGACGGGAGCTTATGTTGAACCGGAAGGAAGAAGTGGGGGTCTTGCTTTATGGTGGATGAAAGATATGAATATACAAGTGCAACAGAGAAGTGAAAATTATATTGATGTTATTTGGGAAGAGGGAGAGACAAGATTTATTATTTTTGTTTACGGAGCTCCAAATGTACAAAATAGGAGCAGAGTGTGGGCAGAGATAGTTAACTTGAAGAAGAGCCCGGAGGAACCTTGGTGCCTAATAGGGGATTTCAACGCAATTAGAAGCCGAGAGGAAAAAGAGGGTGGGAATCTTACCCCGACCAGAAGATTACAAGAGTTCAACGACTTTATTGCGGATATAGAAGTTATGGACATAACAAGCTCGGGGGACAAGTACACTTGGTACAACAACAATAGACAAGGTAATGTCATAAAGCAACGTTTGGATAGGGGTCTATGCAATGGAGGATGGAGAGAACTGATGCCAAGATCGAATATTGTACATGAGTTAAGAGTTCAATCTGATCATAATCCTATTGTTCTAATGCTTGAAGGGGACGACAATAGATTTGGTAAAAGAAGATTTTATTACGAAGCAGGTTGGAAAGGGATGGAAGGCTATGAGGAAGTTGTTGGATCAGTTTGGAACATGTGCAGTGGGATAGATAATAGCTTCAGGAAGTGTTCCACGGAGCTGCGACAGTGGAAGAATAAGAGGTTTGGGGACTGTAAGCAGCAGACAGAAATACTGAAAAGAGAGTTCGAGGCCCTCACTCGTGGTGTGTATACAAATCGGGTAATAGAAGAGATTGATGAAAAAAAGGAGTTGACTCGTCTCTGGAAAGCAGAAGAAATGTACTGGGCGAAGAGAGCGAGTGTTCAATGGGCAAAGTTGGGAGATAGAAACACACGTTTCTTTCACCTATCTACTATCCAAAGAAGAGGTAGAAATATTATTCTGAAATTGAAAGCAGATGATGGGGTTTGGATTGAGGAAAACAGAGATCTCAGAAATCATATTACTAGCTTCTTCCACTCCTTATTTCAAGGGCCAAAAGAGGTAACAAACTACTCAATTGTTAATCAGCTTCCTAGTGTGATAACTGATGAGAATAATAGAAGATTGTGTATGCAAGTGGAGGAATGGGAAATTAAGAGGGTGGTGTTTCAGTTGGGACCTCACAAATTCCCGGGTCCGGATGGATTCGCTGGAAGTTTTTTTCAGAAACATTGGGACTTGGTAAAGATGGACATGGTGAAAGAGGTTAATGAGTTCTTTGAGACAGGGATATTCCCTACAGATTGGAATCTAACGCACATTGCCTTGATCCCGAAAGTGCACCACCCTGAGGTTATTTCATAGTTTCGTCCCATTAGTGTTGCCAACTTCAAAGCAAAACTAATTTCCAAGATCATATCGACGAGATTAAAGCCTATCCTGCCAGGTCTTATCTCAGAGCTCCAAGCGGCTTTTACAGGCAACAGATGCATTCAAGACAGTGTGGTGATGGTGCATGAGGTGATACACAAATTGAAACATAGGAGAAAAGGAAAGAATTATGATTTCATCCTGAAGGTCGATATGATGAAGGCTTACGATAGAGTGTCATGGGATTTCTTGTTCGTGATCCTTGAGAAGATGGGGTTCAACAGTTAGTGGATAGGATGTATCAAGGCGATAGTCTATTCGGTGAAGTTTGCAGTCATGATAAACGGAACTACAACTAACTATTTTGCTCCTTCACGTGGGATAAGACAATGTGATCCATTGTCACCCTTTATGTTCATCATGATTACCAACACGTTATCCTTCTTAATACAAGCAGAACTGAAAAGAGGTGACGTGCGAGGGATCAAACTTAATCCGAGATGCCCAGTGCTAACTCATGATTTGTTTGCGGATAATATGGTGATATTTGGCAAAGCAGATTTGAGAGAGGCCAGAAAGTTCAAAGAGATCTTAACACGATATTCAGTGGTATTCAGACAGAAAGTGAATGAGAGTAAGTCAGCAATTTTCTTCTCAAAAAATACCCCGGACGACCTATGTCAGGAGATTGAGGAAGAGCTGAGGGTCTCGCGTGAAGTAAAGTTTGGGAAGTATCTGGGCTTTCTGGCAGAGTGGGCTAATTCTAAATCTGACACTTTCCATTCCTTTTGGAGAGGATGACTAGTAAAGCAGGAAATTGGAAGAGTTTGTTGCTTTCACATGGTGGTAATGAAGTACTTGCGAAAGCTATCCTTCAAGCCATTTTGTCGTATATATTTTCATGCTTTATGCTACCAGATACACTCCTGAAGAAGATGGATGCGATTGTGGCTAAGTTCTGGTGCTCCGACGACATTAGTCGTAGAGCTATACATTGGTGTGCCAAGGAAAGACTGACGACCTCGAAGCAGAATGGAGGGTTTGGGTTCAGGTGCTTCAAAGAGTTAAACCTTGCCCATCTTGCTAAGCTATGTTGGAGGATTATTTATCAACTAGATGCTCTCTAGGTTTGTATCCTTAAGGCTCTCTACTTCCCGTATACGTATTTTGTGGATGCGAAGGGTCATCATAGGGCGTCATGGATTTGGTGAAGTATCCTTAAAGGAAGGGACACTCTACGTACTTTGAGGCTTAAGGAAGAATATTGGTAATGGTTTCGACACTAGGTTTGACGCCCCATGGTTTCTAGGAACTGATGATTTCAGATGCTCCCCTGTAGAGAATGCAAGCTCAAGAATAGCTGATTGCATTAACCAAAGTACAAGGCAATGGGATATCGAGAAACTGAGGATGATGTTTGCAGAGAATGTGGTACAGAAGATAAGAAAGATTCAATAGGCCCCGTTCATATGAAGGACAAAAGGATTTGGCATCATGACGTGAAGGGAGTTTTCTCGATTAAATCATGTTATAGGATGCTCAAGAATGGTAGAAGCGAAGGAGGAAACAGAGCATGGGATCAACAGAGAGAATGAAAGTGGGTCTGGCAACTTTCGATGCCTCCGAAAGTTAATTTTTTTTGTTTTGAGAGTGTGTTCAAACCTGCTATCTACACGGGAAAACCTCATGAGGAGAAATTGTGCTTCTAGCCCATTATGCCCGGTTTGTAGAAGGGAGGATGAATCAACTTACCACCTGCTCTTCAATTGTGATAAGACGAGGGAGATTTGGCTGGAACTACTGTCGAGTATTACTCCGCCACTAATCCAACAACCGATTAAGGAATGGTTTGAGGCTTTTATTAAAAAGGGAAAAGCAGACAGCTGCATAAGAGTTGCATTGTGCTATTGGGTTGTTTGGAAAGTTAGAAATAGATGTTGTTTCCAGAATGAGGATCCAAATTTGCAGGGGCTCAAGATTCAGCTACTGATGGAAATCAATTTATGGGAAAGGAGTAGAGAAATGGATCGAGAAGGAAGACGGGGAGTCAGAGTACCGTAGACAAGCAAACCAAATGCCCAGGAATCCGATTGTAAGATTCATGTGTGATGGTTCCTTTAAAGGAAGCATCCAGGAGGCAGGTATTGGGATCATAAAAGTGAATCCTGAAGGTTACATTGTAGATGGTGTGGTTCGTCATTTTTTGTGTAGAGAACCAAACATCGCAGAAGCTACGGCTGTGCTCAGAACTTGTTGACTTGCGAACAGGGATGGATTGGCAGCGAAGATATGGTCTGATTGCAAAGAAATTGTTCGGGCATGCTTGGACAGAGATGCAATATGTTGCTGGGAATATGCTGCTATGATGGAGGAGATTAGGGGAATTTTGTTGGTCTCCCCTTTTATTTCTGTTGTGTACTGTGAACGAAATGCAGAGTCTATTGCGGACAGAGAAGGTAAAAGGGTGTGGGAGCATCTGCTGGAACCAAATTGGGTTGGCAATCTTTTGGGTAGTCGTATCTGTTGAGTCGAGGTAGTTTCCTCATTTTGTGTTTTCCCCTGTATTGGTACTCTTTGATGATTTATAAAATCAGTCACTTCTAAGCCAAAAAAATAGTTATTATTTATGTAATAGTTATTTTTCATGTAACTGGTTATTTTTTAAAATAACTAATTATTTTTCTTAACTAACTAGTATTTTTTTGTAACTAATTATTTTGTAAATAGTGATTAAGTTGTGTAACTTGTTACGGAGTCACGTGATTAGCTACTAAGTCGTGTAACTAGTTATTTTATTTTGTAACTAGTTACGAGATAAATCTTGTAACTAATTACGAAAACTCATCAGAAAAATTTCTGGAAAATTGGCTGAAAAATATTGTAACTAGTTATTTTCTCATATAACTAGTTACGAGACTCTCTGTAAAAGTTGTGTAACTAGTTATTTTTTCTCGTAACTAGTTACTTAGTTACGATGTTTTGTTAATTAGTTATTTTATCTCGTAACTAGTTTTTTTGCTAGTTACAAAATTTTATCGCGTAACTAGTTATGAGACTCCCAAGAAAGTCGATGGAGGCTAGCTAGTAAAGTCACCAGTCACCAAAAAAGTCGCATATCGATCACTAGAAAAGTCATCGGTCGGTCTTCAGAGACTTGTTGGTCGGTTGCGAGAGTCTTTATTAGAGTTTTTGAGAAGATGAATTTTCCTTTGAACTATTTATCTTGGATTGAGAGATGCCTTCAGTCAACCATGCTTATAGTGAATTTAAATGGTACCCTCTGTGGGAATTTCGAGGCCAAAAAGGGATTGAGACAGGGAGACCCTATCTCTCCCTATTTCTTTGTTATAACTATGGAAGTCTTAAGTAATCTTTTAGATAATGGTGCTTCTACTGGTGATTTCAGTTTCCATCCGCAGAGAAAAAGTTTAGTAACTCACCTGTGCTTTGGAGATGATTTACTTATATTCACTAAGGATGCAATTGACTCTATCAAGGGTATTGTTGGGATTTCATAAAGCTTCATGTTTGTGTTGTAATCCAGACAAAAGTGAGGTGTATATATTGCAGGGGGTGATGAACGTGTCGTTGTGCGTGCGTTCAATCAAATAACTAACAAAGCTAACAAAAGCTATGGTAGATCGTATTCCACGTGCCTTCTAATGATTGACTACTCAAATAAGCTAGAAAATTACTCAGATTAAACACTTCGTGCGTGGTGTGAGTTCCACGACTTCTAATTCTAAGAAATGCAGAGAAATTAAAAATTGAAACTAAAACAGATTGGAAATTAGGGTTGAAAACAGAGATGACAGACAAACTTAGACTTCGAATCCCCCTTCGTTCACCAGAGCATAGGCAATCAACATATCAGCGGATTTCAATTCTCATTCAATCAGTTCTAAGACACCACCATAACTCCTAACCCTTAGGTTTAAGACCGGCGAACGTTCGCTCTATCCGTTCTAGCAACCAAGATTAATTAGCCGCCCGGGTACGGTCGCCTCTCGCAACGACTTAACTGGTGGAATTACTAACGATTCATGAGTTACTCTTGCAGTGGATTAACCCTAACCGGTTCCTACGAAAGGCACACTCCAATTATAAGGTTAATTGTTCAGTTTGATGTTTTAAAGTAAGGCGAGCGTTCGCTTCTATCCTTAGCTTAACAAGAATCTAATCTAGGTGATCAATCCAGACAAGAAACATAAACAATGAAGAACAAACCAAACATGAAAGAGAAACTGATTGAACTTTGAATCCAATCACCGCCGATCCGTGACCGCTTTAAAGCCCTGGGTCACTTAGGGTTCATCTAGTCTAAGCTCTAAGAGTTTAGCTACTCATGTTCATCACAAAAGAATCAAAGATAAAGAAAGAGTTCATCATACAAAGGAAGAACAAAAAGTATCTGAAAAACCTAATTAAGACGACTCCGGCAGAACTTCGATCTTCCGGTAGACTGCAATCCTAGTTCCGAGTCCTCGAGATGGAAGGGATGGTGTCACGATCTCTTTCCGGCTCTTCGAACTCTAAAACTCTCCTTCAGAACTCTTGAGAATCCATGAAGTCTTTAGTATTAGTTGGAAAATTCTGATTATGAAAAATATATTTGATTTTGGGCCGCCGGTTAAGTATTTATACTTAACCCTAATACCGCCGGATTTTAACTGATATTTTCGGCGAAAATAGTAAGGAATTTTCGCCAAAAATTCTTTCACAAAAGGGGATGACCGCCGGCTGTTTCTTCTGTGGTTTTCGGTTCAACAGTTTTCGGTGAAAACTTAGTGTTTTCGCCGAAAACATCCTTCAGTTGACATCAGTGGATTTGTTCATGCATTTTCGCCGAAAATACTAAGGGATTTTCAGCGAAAACTCCTTTGTAAACCGGGGCAGGAATTTCTTTGACTTGGTTGGCTCCTTGGATCGATTCCGGTGCGATTCCTCGATGTTCCAACGCCTTAGACACGTCCTTGGCTACTTTATTTGACGGCAAAAACCTGTGCTATCATAAAAACACTAGAAAACCCTCAAACAGACCCGAAACGGGCCAAAGTAACACAAATGGCACGAGATAGGGCAATTGATTTAATATTCGCTATTCTACCCTAAAAACCATGTCTTAAGCAAGGAAATGTCGCTTAAATGAGGTTGATAATCACGTCAAATCGAGTGTCATCAAAATACCCCACACTTAAGCTTTTGCTTGTCCTCAAGCAAACTGAATAGAAACGCTCATGTTCACAAATGATAAGATCGATTAAATTGGAGCTCAATCAAACACAATGAATTATTAGACAGATAGATCCTAGAACAAGAAACCTATCATGCATACAGATCAACCAAACCACCTGGTCTCACTAATAAATTGCACACGACAAGTAATCGTAACCAATTATGCACAAATTTGACCTGACCGACCAGACTCCTCACACAGGAAATATTTAGTAAACTGGGAACTCTCACTCTCTGTGTTTAAGGACGTGTTTCTGTTCTCAATCATTTTCTGTTACTGAATTCTGTCATAAGTTTGCATTTCGACCACATCTCCACCACTGTGACAACACGAGTAACTAGTCAAGAAGGACTTCCCTGCTAGGACTGTAACGAATTCTACACTACAAGGGTTTATGATGCGATGGATGATGGGAATGTATGATGATGGCTTTGGTGCAGTGTAGCTTTCGACTAACTTCCCTCGAATCTAATCTGTGGCTTCCTACCATCTAACCAAACACGGGTGGAATGGTGAACGCTCGTCCTATGATACCCTCAAGCAACCTAGCATTTTATTTTCTTTATGCATTTCTTTTCTTTTGACTTTCGTTCTTCCATATGTAGGGAGAAGAACGTTTATTGAACTTAAAACTTTTGGCTTTTCTGATTTTTTCTTTGATTTTTCTTCTTTCTCTTTTTTCTATTTTTTTCTTTTGTGCCGATTCTTTCTTTTAGTTGCTAGAGGGGTTTACACGTCTGGACATAATAGCTAAGACCACCTGTTCAATGGCTATAGGCAGGTTACCACAAACCGACTTCCGGTAGGTCAATCTAGAACTACAACCACATGGGATCAACGGGGAATGAAAGAATGGGAAATGGCTGTAATGTATTATCGAACCGCAAGAACAGGCCAAGCTTAAGGGTTTAAACCTAATGGATTTTATCGTTTGGTAGGCTATCTGGCTTAGTAGCTGAATCTAGGTGCCCCTGTCATTCTAGAACTCGTGTCATCGTGTGGTCTAGAGTAGGTCTCATGCAAATTCTAACTCATTCAAGCACACAGAAAACCACTCAGAAAGAATTGAAATTGCAATTTACGTGCAATGGATCAAAAGCTCACAGTTGGTTTGCTAGTCGGATTCGGTCATTTTCATGCAATCAAGGCTACAAACTACAAGTGTGATTTTAAAAATTCTGTTCTGACCAGGCAATTTAGCATCAAAGTAGACATGTTGGTTCTCAAGTTCTAGGTTAAGCAGTCTAAGCATCATTATGAAAGTTTGAACAGCAACTTAACATCAAAAATCAAGAACTGAGCCATTCTAATGCTAGAGAGATTGGACAGGAATCACGAGGCACACAAAAATGCAATCAAGGGCAATCAAGTTCATGCAAGGTTCTCTAGCATCCTACCCCACACTTAAATTGTACTGTGTCCTCACAGGACTAAAATTAGAGTTCAGAGTGAAGTAGAAGAACCTGGACCGAGATGGTTGGCGTAGGGGATGAGCACGGATCCTCGGAGCGGAGGGAATCTACCGAAGCGAAGCAAAGGGAATCTCCCTACTGCCTACAAAACAAAAACAAACGAAACATGAAAAGGAAACCGGGACAAGTGTCCCGGATCCACACAGAAAAAAGTTGGATCGAAATCCGAAAAGAATAAATAAAAAGAAGGGACAAGAAAGAGGATACAACCCGATCACTGCTCGTCAGGCGCGTCAGGAGGTGGGAAGTGGAGGAAATCGCCGAGCTGACATTGCCACGCCATCTGTGCCTCATACCGCTCGTTGGAGCGGCGCATATGTTGCTGCATAATAGTCCATCTCGCCTCTTGAGTGGCGTTGTCCTGGATGCGCCACTCCTGCAGTCGCTCATACATCTCTCCGACATCCGCGGGGTGCGGGTGGTGCTGCGGGTGAGGTACCTGATATGGCTCTGGAATGGGTGGCGGCGACTGGCGTGCATACCCTGCCTGACGGTGTGGCGAGGGTATATGATCATGAAATTTGGCTCGTACTGGCTGAGACTCCTCAGAATCATCTTCTTCCTCCGACTCATCCTCGTCCTGGGGAGGAGGATCTGCTGCTACCTGGGGGCTGAGGTCCAGCTCGAGGTTGTACTCGACCGCCAAATCGCCTCCAACGGTGCGTACTCTGCGGCGTGGGATGTTCGGGCCATATTCCTGGCTGAGGCCGAAGGAGATGATGAGTCGGCCTACAAAGTTGCCTCCCAGGAGTGAGCGAGGTGGCTTTGACCTCTGAGTCTTCTTGCGAAGTACTCGGGCAAGCACCCATCCGGGATGAAGAGGGTAGCTCTTCCGGATGGCGTGATGAAGAAGAAGCTCCTCTCGGCTGATGTGGTTGCGGTCCTTCTCTGGAGCATACAAAAGAGAACGACGCCAAACCATGTGAATGAATCGATAGAGAGGGTGAGAGAGAGACTTAACTGAGTTATGCTTCGTGACGCGATCGTCGGGCACTCTAGTCATGTGGCTCCAGAGTGCATGGTACTCCTCCCAGTCGACATCATCGTCCCCAGCCGAGGAAATGACCATTGTAGTGCTCGTAGGGGATGCCTAGATGAGCTGCAAACTCATCATAAGTGAGTGTCCTGTGCACCCCGCTCAGATAGAAGGAAACGACCTTCCTGTGCTGCCTCCTCTTGTGCTCGTCCAGATCAAAAGTCCCCCAGAACTCCTGTAGAGCGACGCCTGGGAAGTCGGAAGCTATGGTGGTCAGCTCTAGGAGTCCAGCAGGTACCAGGGCGTCGTGCATGTTC
Source organism: Linum lewisii (assembly GCA_034768395.1). NCBI lineage: Eukaryota > Viridiplantae > Streptophyta > Magnoliopsida > Malpighiales > Linaceae > Linum > Linum lewisii. Next base: position 61,158,919 of record CM068297.1, on the reverse strand, counting down.
CGGTGGTAGTCCTCATCGTGATCGAAGAGGGACTCCATGGAAATTGGGCGAACATTAGCTCCAGGGATGTTCTCGAGCTTCTGGTAGCACTCGAAGTAGTATGGGGGCAGGCGAGCAACGGTGTGTGGTACCCCACACGGCCAGGGAAAGCTGAGGGAGGTCCATGAATGGTAGGTGTGACGGGAGCGGGAGCTCGAGAGCTGGAGGCGGTGTCAAGTCTCTGCTTGGTCCTGCGCTCATTAGTTACATTCCTAAGCAAGAAAACAAACCAGATTAGTCAAACTAAAACCCTACCCCACACTTAGTCGAAAAACTTAATTTCACAAAGAAATGAGGAAAACCGAGTGTGGGGTAAGCAAAGCAGAGTAACCGGTAATCCCAAACAATTAAAATACACGCTTAGGAACAGCCAGAATGGAATTATCACAATCTGAGTTCAGAAGTCAAAACGACATTCAAAAAGTCAACATAATCGAACATTGAACCCTAATCATGGCAAGACTATCACAAAGCGGGAAATGACGGCATAATATGATCTCAGATGGCAAGCACAAGAATATGAACGTAAATGAGCACATAAGGCATGGTCAAACCGACATTTCTCAAAAGTCAACATCACAAAGAATAGGTCTTATGCATAGCAACACATGATCAAACGATATGAAAATAAAGTACGATACTCCCTAAGCATGCTAGATCAGTCCAAAGAGGTCACTAACCTAGTTCACACAAAATCAGTCGGCACGCAAATTGAGGTAAACCGAAAGGTCAACCGAAAGTCAACCCCAACGAAATTCAGCATTCAATATGTCAAAAGATTCGTAATGAAAAGTTCTACAACTTACCTTGTAGCCATGGATGCTAAAAATGAACGGAGGAAGAGAAATCGGAGAAAAACCGAAAATTTTAGGGTTTGGCTGAACAGGAGCTCTAGAGCTTCGATTCGACTGTTCTAGGGCTCAAGATGATCGGAAATGGAAGGGGAAGGGAGCGGCGGCGGTCGGCGACGGTGGCGGCGGCGGGTTTGGTCGGCGGCGGCGAAGGGAAGGTGGCGGCGGTTTGGTTAACAGGGGGAGGTTTTTTTTGGTTTTGGTTTCGAAAATAGAAAGTGAAAAGGGAGAGGGTGAATCCGGATTTTTAAAACGAAAAAATTTGTTGATTTTCAAAGGAATTTTGGCGAAAATAAGTGCAAGTTTTCGCCGAGAATTTTAGTTAAAAACGTCTGGAAAACTCAGTGGGATTTCAAAGAGAATTTTCGCCGAAAACAGGGTCTATTTTCGCCAAAAATTTTGAACTCTACGATTGAAAATATTTTCGCAATCCCGGCAAACTTCAGAAAATCACAGTTAAATCCACAAAAATCAGAAAAACCTCAAACGACTTGCAATTGACACTACGACACACAGACTACACACGAAAAATAAGAAATCAAACAAACTGACACTTTTAGCTCCCCCAAACCGACTCTAAAACACTAAGGTTGACACAAATGAAAAACTAACTCCAGCCGTGGGTTGCCTCCCACGAAGCGCTCTAGATTAACGTCCTTGAGCTGGACGATACCTGGACGGTATTAGGAGACATCCCAACTCAGGGTCTCCTTAACGCTAGCATCGGAGTTCATGAAGTAGAGCTTCGGGGTATCTCCGGTGAGCGTGAATTTCTTCCCGTTAGCGTGTGTAAGCTTGGTACGTCCGTCGGGAAGGTGCTCAGTGATCTTGAATGGACCAAAGAGCTCTGTCAAGGGATCATCTTCTACAAGGAAGACGGTGGAAGGAATGAGAATGATTGGCTTTGTCTTCTCTTTAACCTCCGGCTTTGTATCACCAGGATCGGTGATCGTAGGTATTTCCTTAAGAGATGCTTTAGGCTCCTCCTTCAATACTTGTTCCGTTGCCGGTATCTTGGAATGAATTGGTGGCAGCTGACTCGGTATAAGGTGGCGACACAACTGGTCTCCAGACCATTTGAGTCTTCGTCTTCTTGTTCTTCCCCCGGGATCTACTAGGATCTTTTCTCGGTGGCTTAGAAGAGGCTTGCAGTTCCTTCTTCTTTGGCGGCTTCTGAGGAACAGATTTCGGTTTCTACTTGGTAATCTGTCCAGCACCTGCAACAGCAATTGATCTAGGAACACTAGAAGAGACATCAGTGACGGAGTTGACCAGAGCCAACTCCACAGTTTCAACAGCTAGACAATGAAATTCTTCACTCTTAGGATTATATTTCATTCCGTCTTTAAGGCGAAATGTTATCGTTTCTTTACCAACCCTCAAAGTTAAAGACCCATTTGGAACGTTAATTTGCATTCCAGTAGTAGCCATGAAAGGTCGTCCTATGAGAATGGTAGAATCATTTTTACTAGTATCAATGATAACAAAGTCAGCTAAGAACGTGAAAGGACCACATTTAGTAATAACGTCTTTTATCTCTCCCCTAGGGGTTTTAAGTGATCTATCAGCAAAGACAAGTTGCATGCTAGGCGGTTCAAGTTCTCCTCAGTTCAATTTTTCATACAGACTCATAGGCATAACATTAACGGACGCGCCAAGATCAACCAAACAACGTTCTATCTCAACATCATTAATGACAAGAGGTAGAGTGAAAGAACCAGGATCAAAACACTTAGCTGGATATGGGGAGGAGGGTTTCGTGCTACGAGCATTAGGATATCCTTCTTTATTCCCCTTCATGCCAGTCTCGATCCTTGCATTTGGCAGCAATGCTCTCGGAAACGGAGGCTTCACATAGTACGGTGCAAGAGGAGGATCATCCTCCTTAGGCGCCACTTTCAGTGCTTCCTTCTTCTCTGGAGTTTCAGCGATCCTGCGTAAAACAGAACAAGCGTCAGCAGATAAGCTTGTAAACTTTTTAACAGATACCATCTTAGCTTGTTCCTTTCTCGGTTCGGCTCTGTCTGGCTCGGAAGTTGGGCAAATGGTCGACCAGATGCTAGCATGCTCGAGATGTTGTTCACAGCCTGCTCAATTCTTTGACCGGCTGCTATCTGTTCTTGATTGAGAAGAGCTTGAGCTTTAAACTGACTGTCATGATCATCGAGTCTGGTGATGATCTGACTAAGTGATGCTGCAGTTTTAGCGGTATCAAATAACTAATCTACCAAGGTAGACTAGATCGTATTCTACTCGAGGTCTCTTCTTCTTGTCTACTCAAATATGTTGGCAAATTACTCAGGTTTAAACACTTCGTGCGTGGTGTGAGTTCCACGACTTCTAATCTAATAAAGCAGGAAAATAAAAGACAGAAAAGTAAAAGGTTGACTAACGAGAAGATAGACGAACTTAGATTTCGAATCCCCCTTAGATCACCAGAGCATTGGCAATCAACAGATCAACGGTTTTCAATTCTAATTCAATCGGTTTCTATACACCACCATAACTCCTTACCCTTAGGTTTAAGACTGGCGAACGTTCGCTCTATCCAATCTAACTACCAAGATTAACTAGCCGCCTGGGTACGGTCGCCTCTCGCAACGACTTAATTAACTAGTGCAGTTACTAACGATTTACAAGTTACTCTTGCAGTGGATTAACCCTAACCGGTTCCTACGAAAGGCACACTCCAATTATAAGGTTAACTGGTTGAATTGATGTTTTAAAGAGAGGCGAGCGTTCACTTCTATCCTCAGCTTAACAAGAATCTAAACTAGGCGATCAAGGAAGACAAATTTATGCGCCAAAGCAGGGAAGCTGTCTGGCGACTAACCCTAGCTTGCATAAACTTAATCTAGGCGATCAACCAGAGAAGAAACATAAACAATCAAGAACAAAACAACCATGCAAAGAGAAAATGATTGAACTTCGAATCTAATTACCGCCGATCCGTGACCGCTTTAAAGCCCTGGGTCACTTAGGGTTCATCTAATCTAAGCTCTACAAGTTCAGCTACTCATAACGATAACAGAAGAATCAAAGGCAACAAAGGAAATCATCATACAGAGGAAGGACAGATAAGAACTGAAAAACCTAATTCTGACGACTCCGGTGAAACTTGATCTCCTGGATCTTCAACTTTAAGCTCCAAGCTCTCCGAGGTGGAAGGATGGCGTCACGATCTCTCCACGATTCTTCAAACTCTCTAAACTCTATCTATCGACCCTAAGGTCGTGGCTAATCAGCCAAAATTCGTGTGTGTTCAATCTGGCTTCAAAAACTCTATATATAACCCTAGAAACCCTTTACAGTGCATTGAGCTTACACGGCATGTAAGCTCCAAAACGCAGCGTTTTGAGCTGTGCAGCACTCCGACTTGTTTCGATCATTCCCGCTCTGTTTGAACTCCGATTTGGTCTCCGTTTGAAGCGCTGGACTCGTGAGAGAGTAATTTATAATGTGGTAACCTGGGGGCTCAACATAAAAGCTCACAAAAAGGGTAAAAATAGCCAAGAAATGGACAATGTACGCACTAGGAGCCGATAATCACAAAGTTATGACAAATGCACCAAATACACATCAAAATGGCATAAAAGAGTATGAAATGTTGCTTAAATGGGGCTGATAATCACGTCAAATCGAGTGTCATCACTAAGCTTCTTGTCCAGGTCACTGACGTTGTTTTCCTTCTGGTACTACTGACCTGTATAGGTGTTATTCAAATATTGATTCTGGCGATTGCCAGGAGCAGTTCCATAATTACCCGAATTACGGTGTGGCGGCTGATAGACACCTCCCGGTGGATGGTTAGGCTTCTTATCCTGAGCTAGACCAGCTGGGCGGTTATTCTGGTTCTGGTTATGGTTGGCGCCATTATTGTAGGGAGGTCTGCCTTGATAGTTCCCTTGCTGCCTGAAGTTGCGGTAGCCAGCATAACCATTTTGATTGTTAACCAAGCCTTGTTGAACGAAATTTACCTCTTCGGCGGACCAGACTTCTATCTTACCAAAATTCTGGCAACGGCCTCCATTATGCGCACAAGCTCCACACCATTCGCAATCGGCAATATAGACAGAAGCTGCCGGCGGTTTGATTGGTGTAGAAGACTTCTTCAGATGCTTCTATACTTCTGCCTTGATAGTAGCTTCGAGATCGAGCTTGCTCCTTGATCCTTCTAATTGTCACTCCCAGTTCCTTAACTTGGAAGCACAGTTTGCAAAATGAAGAAGAGCAGTTTCAGGTGTGAGCGTAGTGCAATCCCCTTCAGCTAGAGAATTGACCCACTTGGTGGATTCTTCTCGAAGACCTTAAGCAAAGATTTTAGCTAACTGCCTCTGCTCGAAACCGTGATGAGGACAGTTGTAGAGAAGTTCTTGGAATCGATTCAAAGTATCGTATAAGCTTTCGCCTTCTTTTTGGGAGAATCTGGCGATGCTGTCCTTGATGGCTGTTGTTCTGGCAGGAGGGAAGTATTCTTCAATGAAGTCCTAAGCCAAAGTATCCCAATCAGTGTAATATCCAGGTGGTTTGCCAGTAAGCCAACTTTTGGCTGCGCCTTTCAGAGAGAACGGAAAGCTCTCAAGTAAAGAGTGTTCTTGTCGAGGTTTCCGTTCTTAAAAGTGCTGCAGAGATCAAGGAAATCCGCCAGATGTGTGCATGGATTGTCTAGTGGCCTGCCTTCAAACTGTAGATCCCTAGAGATCATAGTCAAGAATGGAATCTTGATCTCATAGTCAGGATCTCCTTCAATGCGCGGCACGGAAATGGCAGATCGAACGCTAGTCGCGCTCGGCTTGTTGTAGTCAGCTAGACTCTTTTGTGCAGCCGGCGGTGGTAATTGATCAGTCATGGTAGGAGATAGAGGAGGTGAAAGTGACTCGGTGTATGAAACGGATGAAGGTGACAGTAATGGTGAAGATGAGGAACTCTCCTTCAGTTGCTCGATCTTAATCGGAGTGACGGATGGAAGTGGATTGGTTCTGCTTCTCCTTGGAATCTGTGATTGTCGAGGTGGAGCAGAACTGCTTGGTGTCTCTATACTCTTAGCCTTGTCGGTTTGAGAGCGAGTCCAAGGGCGGCGATGCATACACCTGTGAACAACCTACAAATAACAAAAACAACAAAAACCAGTGTAAAATCAAAGTGGGTGGAAAAGTGAAAGATGGAAAGTAGAAGAATAAATTGCCAGTTCTTCTTTCAACCAATCAAAAGAAGTCCCCGGTAACGGCGCCAATTTGATGAACGTGTCGTTGTGCGTGCGTTCAATCAAATAACTAACAAAGCTAACAAAAGCTAGGGTAGATCGTATTCCACGGGCCTTCTAATGATTGACTACTCAAATAAGCTAGCAAATTACTCAGATTAAACACTTCGTGCGTGGTGTGAGTTCCACGACTTCTAATTCTAAGAAATGCAGAGAAATTAAAAATTGAAACTAAAACAGATTGGAAATTAGGGTTGAAAACAGAGATGACAGACAAACTTAGACTTCGAATCCCCCTTCGTTCACCAGAGCATAGGCAATCAACAGATCAACGGATTTCAATTCTCATTCAATCAGTTCTAAGACACCACCATAACTCCTAACCCTTAGGTTTAAGACCGGTGAACGTTCGCTCTATCCGTTCTAGCTACCAAGATTAATTAGCCGCCCGGGTACGGTCGCCTCTCGCAACGACTTAACTTAACTGGTGGAATTACTAACGATTCATGAGTTACTCTTGCAGTGGATTAACCCTAACCGGTTCCTACGAAAGGCACACTCCAATTATAAGGTTAATTGTTCAGTTTGATGTTTTAAAGTAAGGCGAGCGTTCGCTTTTATCCTTAGCTTAACAAGAATCTAATCTAGGTGATCAATCCAGACAAGAAACATAAACAACGAAGAACAAACCAAACATGAAAGAGAAACTGATTGAACTTTGAATCTAATCACCGCCGATCCGTGACCGCTTTAAAGCCCTGGGTCACTTAGGGTTCATCTAGTCTAAGCTCTAAGAGTTTAGCTACTCATGTTCATCACAAAAGAATCAAAGATAAAGAAAGAGTTCATCATACAAAGGAAGAACAGAAAAGTATCTGAAAAACCTAATTAAGACGACTCCGGCAGAACTTCGATCTTCCGGTAGACTGCAATCCTAGCTCCGAGTCCTTGAGATGGAAGGGATGGTGTCACGATCTCTTTCCGGCTCTTCGAACTCTAAAACTCTCCTTCAGAATTCTTGAGAATCCTTGAAGTCTTTGGTATTAGTTGAAAAATTCTGATTATGAAAAATATATTTGATTTTGGGCCGCCGGTTAAATATTTATACTTAACCCTAATACCGCCGGATTTTAACTGATATTTTTGGCGAAAATCGAAAATTCCTTCACAAAAGGGGATGACCGCCGACTGTTTCTTTTGTGGTTTTCAGTTCAACAGTTTTCGGCGAAAACTTAGTGTTTGTTCATGCATTTTTGCCAAAAACATCCTTAGTTGACATCAGTGGATTTGTTCATGCATTTTCGCCGAAAATACTAAGGGATTTTCGGCGAAAACTCCTTTGTAAATCGGGGCAGGAATTTGTTTGACTTGGTTGGCTCTTTGGATCGATTCCGGTGCGATTCCTCGATGTTCCAACGCCTTAGACACGTCCTTGTCTACTTTATTTGACGGCAAAAACCTGTGCTATCATAAAAACACTAGAAAACCCTCAAACAGACCCGAAACGGGCCAAAGTAACACAAATGGCACGAGATAGGGCAATTGATTGAATATTCGCTATTCTACCCTAAAAACCATGTCTTAAGCAAGGAAATGTCGCTTAAATGAGGCTGATAATCACGTCAAATCGAGTGTCATCAGGGGGATTCACCTTCTCTTGAGGACTCCATTGTTGTTGCTAGTGATTTTAAGAAGGGTGTTCTACCTTTTAAATTCCTCAATATTCCTTTAATTGCAGAAAAATTACGTAAGGCTGACTGTAAGGTTCTTTTAGATAAGATCACAAGTAGAGTCTCAGATTGGAAAACAAAGCATTTATCTTATGCGGAACGGTTGCAGTTGATAGACTCAGTGACTGGAGGTATTTTGCAGTACTGGTTATCAATTTTCCTCCTTTCTAAAAACTTGATAGATGATATTGAAGATGACTGTAACTGGTTTCTTTGGAGGAAATTGGAGGGTGGGAAGGCAAAGATTGCTTGGAAGTATTTGTCAAAGCCTAAAAATGGAGGTGGAGATGGTATTAAGGATTTGCACATCTGGAATGTTGCAAATGTCATTAGGCACCTTTGGAATTTGTTTATACAAGGGCTCTCTGTGGGTAGCTTGGATTTGGAAAAGTGTTATGAAGCTTTAGGCGATAGCCTAGAACTATATGACTTCAGGAAGTGGTGGAAGTATGTGTTGGAATGGAAAGCCTTTACTGGAATTTAAGCCTTCACTCATTTGGGAGGACATTAGAGAGAAGGTTGTTTTTGTCCCTTGGGCAGGTTTGATCGGGACTAGTTATGTTATTCAAAGGATGAATTTTATTGCTTGATTGGTTATGATAATAGTTAAGAAATGGGATAGTAGTGTTGATGACACTTGTGTTCTCTGTTCCTTGTCTGTAGAAATAAAGGAGCACCTGTTCTTTGCATGTTTTCTCAAAGAATTATTAGTGCTATATTTCCAGAGCTTGCTGGTTTAAATTGGGAGCATGCCATTCGTCGTTCTGCCTGTTGGAGGGGATCTCAGACTATTATGAAAGTAAAAAAAGTTGAAGTGGATTCTGCTGGTTAATGTTATATGGAGGATTAGATGTTCTATGGAGTTTGGTGGGAAGCGCTCTACCCCTGATGAGTGTGCTCCTCAAATTAGATGGGACATTCATGCATTTACCCATGGAAGAAGTTATGAGAGCAAAATTTTGAGCTTTATCTAAATTTTGATTGTACTTATATAGTTTTCTTTACTTAGTATGTACTCACTTTTATTTTTTATGAATGAAATCTCTAATTCATCAACAACAACAAAATCTTTGAATGGGATGGAGGGACTGTGGTGACTTGTGAGTTGAATACATGCCATACTACTAGGAAAATGAACCTGATCACAATCTTTTTTCAACATTTAAAACAAGGAGGATAAATTTAGAATTTTGAAAAAAACAGTGAACCTAAAAACCTAATTACCGAAGTCAATTTCATTGTGGATTGGTGATTCATTTTGCTAAAGGATTTCCACCACCACCACTCCAATCCATATTCATTTGAAATCTTGTAGTTGATCTTTCCCTTGTCCTCATTGCCACTGTCGCATCATCACAATCATTTACCATCAATCGATGATGGTCTCCATCTTCCACGCCGAGAATGAGAAGATGAACATCAAACATCTCTGTTACATTAGCAATAACTTAGATGGGAAGCACGACAACACACGCGCTGGATCGCTACTATTTTGCGGGAAGGTTCCTCATTTTTGTGACAAGCTGGCAATTCCCCTCATTGTCAGATTTGTCATCGCCGTCATTCTGGCTATGGTTCTTATCTACACGTTTTAAAGCTTTGTGGTCCTCTTGGTAGACTTCATTGCCCTTTTTTGTTTTGGTACAAGATGGCTATCTCACCCTGAATGCGAGGAAATTATCGCTCGTCACCTTATCCTAGAATGAACTCTCTTTAAAGCTTTGTGGTCCTCTTGGTAGACTTCATCTGTAGTAGTTTCCTGGCAAAGTGCCAAAATGAACTCTCTTTGTGGTCCCGAGACTTATATAGGACTCGTGATACTAGATAAAAAAAATCAAGTCTCATCTTCAGGTTATTCTAGGAGCCTTCAGATCCACTAATATTATTGAAGAAGAAAGAGACTTGAAACAAGAAATCGAGACCATTTGGAGAAATGAGCAAGTCGAATGGAGTTAGAGAATGAATGTTTGATGGCTGGCCGACGGTGACAAAATATCCTCATTTTTCATGCTTCCTTTGTGCATCGTCGCCAACAAAATCACATCTTGAAGCTCCAAGATGATAACCAGTCTTGGATGTCTTCATACTCCACAAGTTGACGCTCTTGGCAAAAATATTATTTTGAAACCTTGTTCACAGCCTACAATGACTTGGAAAGGATCAATGACAATGAGGAAATCCCAATTATAGTTTCAGAGAATATGAACACTGACTTATGTTGCGCGATCGATGATGAAGAAATCAGGGTTGCTTTCTTCAGCCTAAGTGCCAAGAAGTCCCCCTGGCCCGGACGGCTTCTCAGGGCACTTTTACCGTAGATTCTAGCCAAATATCGGTAAACACTTTTGCAACAAAATCAAGGGCTTCTTTTGCATTAGTCATATGTCAGAGGGTTGGAATGACATCCACCTAGTTCTTATTCTCAAGATCCAGAATCCAGTCAATATGTCTCAGTTCAGACCTATTAGCTGTAACTTTCAGTACAAGGTCATCTAAATAATCACAACGACAAGGCTAAAATGATGTATTTATATGATTATTCTATAACCCCAAGTTGCTTTTACTGAAGGCCAAGCGATTCAAGATAACATTGTTGTGGTTCACGAGGTCCTCCATCCGCTAAGACCCGCCACAATAACACTCAACATGACATGTGTCTTAAACTGGACATGAGGAAAGCTTACGACCTCGTCGAATGGGATTGCCTGGAGAACCTCTTACTAGCTTATAGATTCTCCAAACAATGGTGTAAATGGGTCCGCAATTGCATCCTATTTGTTTATTTCTCGATCTCATTCAATGGAGAACCCTCTAGTACTTTTGAGCCCTCCTAATGTACCCGCCAAAGAGATCCTATGTTGCCCTATATTTTCATCCTCATGACTAACACGCTCTCTTATATGATTGATAAGAGTGTTAGCAACAACGTTATCCATGACATCAAACTCAACAAGAAAGGTCCCTGACTCACCCACTACCTTTTCACTGATGATATTATATGTTCTTTCCATGACTTATATAAGCTTGCTTCACAAGGAGTCGGGGACCTTGCTCGCTGATGATACCTGTTCCATACCTTCAACATGGACCTCTTTGTGAAGCAATCTTGGAGGCTTCTAGTAGACCACTCCTCATTTAAGCAACATTTCCTTGTTTAAGACACGATTTTTGGGTAGTTTAGGGTGTTTTCACTCAATTTTTCTATTTCATACCATTTTGGTTACTTTGATCCGTTATGGGTCAATTTGATGAACACGTTTTCGTGTGTGGTCAAATAACTAGCCTACAGAAGTAGACTAGATCTAATCTCCCGAGGTTTCTTCAAATTGACTACTGAAAGAAGCTGGCAAATTACTCAGGTTTAAACAGATTATGAGTTCCACGACTTCTAAACTATAATGCAGGGAAATTGAAATGAAATTAAAAGACATATTGATTAATTGATATGACTAACTAGATGACAGGCATGCTTAGATTTTGAATCCCTTTAAGATCACCAGACCATTGGCAATCACAAGACCAGCGGTTTTCGATCCTAATTCATTCAGTTCTCAGACACCACCATAACTCCTTACCCTTAGGTCTAAGTTCCACGAACGTTCGCTCTATCGAATCTAACTACCAAGATTAATTAACCGTCAGTGCGTTCACTTCTGCAACGGAGAACTAACTAGTGCAATTACTTGTGATTAATGAGTTACTCTAGAAGCAGATTAACCTTAAATGGTTCCTACGAAAGGCACACTCAACTGAATAGGTTAATTGATTGATTTGACGTTCTTAAGTAAGGCGGACGTTCGCCACTATCCTTATCTTAACACGAATCTAATCTAGGTGATCAAGCTAGAAAAGAAACAGACATGAAGAACAAATCAAACATGCAAGAGAAACTGTCTGAATTTGAATCTAATTACTGTCGATTTGTGACCGCTTTAAAGCCCCGGGTCACTTAGGGTTCATCTAATCTAAGCTTAAACGAGTTTAGCTACTCATGTTGATAACAGAAGAAACAGAAACAACTAGGGAGTTCATCATACAAAGGGAGAACAGATAGAAACTGTAAAACCTAATTCTGACGACTCCGACGAAGCTTTGAGCTCTGACAATCTTCACTCCTAGCTCCGAGCACTTCGAGATGGGAAGATGGCATCAAGATCTCTCTAGGAACTCGTCGATGCTCTCTAAACTCTCTCTATATCTCTGAAGTCTGGACCGTAAAAAGTCTAATTGAATGATAATCACCCCCTCCCGTCTGTGTAGCGGCTGTCTCTTGAATAGGGCTTTAACCAATCCTAATCCGGAAAATAAGAGACTTCTCGGTGAGAACATTGAAAGTTCTCACCGAGAACTTTAGTGCAAACTCACTCTGTTTCTTCGAAGGGAAATTTTCCACGTAATCCTTCAAATATTCTCGGCGAGAACTTTGAGACTTCTTGCCGAGAACTTCAGTGTAAACTCCAGGTTGGGTTCCTTCAAGCAAGGAAATGTCGCTTAAATGAGGCTGATAATCACGTCAAATCTAGTGTCATCAATCCTCAAGAACGGGTATTTCCATAAGTCCTCTTTTCTTGAGGAAAAAAAGAAAGGGTCCCGACCCTCGTGGATTTGATGCATCCCGTGTGATGCTCTGGATATCCTCGACATAAGGGCTTTCAGTGTGTGACATCCTAGGAAAATCCCACATCGACAAAGCACAACAGAGATCCATGGGTTATGAGGAATAATTCAACCTTAACTGACATGACGCATTTTGGGGCGTAGTGGGTTTGATCTTAGAGGAGGAGGTCATGGGTTCGAATCTCACCAACATCCAAAAATAAATCCGTGAGGGCTGGGCCCAAAGCGGAAAATATCTATTGTCAGAAAAGGTTGGGATGTTACACAGTGTTAACATTAAGTCTCTTCCCTTCTCCTGTTGTTGGGATGTCCACTCAATTTCTCTCCCCTGACCAGAGTAACGTTATCCACAAAATCCCTATGGGTTCGTATGGAAATGGAAATTTACAAATGATGGAAAGTTCTCTGTCCGTTCGGCCTACCATGTGGCCGCTGATGAGTTGGCCGACCACAAACCTCTTTCAAGACATCTTTGAAGGGTTGATTTCAAGCTCTAGAAGTGGTTGTGGAATCTCCCCTTGTCTTTCGTTTCTTCATCTGGCGTTGCATTCACGGACCCTAGCTACCGCATCTAACTTCAACAAAAGACTTCATGTTGCCTTTCCTGCATGCCCGATTTCCTCTTCCAAGAAGAATCTACCCTCAATGTCTCTTTTTGTGTTCTCACGCGACGTTGACTTGGACCATCTCCTGTCTGTTCATTTGGAAGTCACGGAATGTGTTTGTCTTCCGCAACACTCCCCCAGAGTCCCCCATGAACGCTGATAATGTTCGTAATGATGTTGTTATCTAGAGTTCTTATGGACATTCCATCTAAACGCTCTACCTAAGTTCTCGCATTTCCCCTAACCGGATTGTTCCACCTCGTCCTAACACATGTCCATCATCGAGTACCCACCACCTCTCAATACACTGTGATGGCTCATTTCTTAATGACTCATAAAAGGCGGCTTACAACGTTGTCATTTCAAACGCCATCAGCGTTGTCTGTGACGGTTAATCTAATCTCTTTAGCTGTTCGTCACCTATCATGTCTAAAGCCCGTGCCATCCTGGAAGCAGTGTCGTACGCTAGCGACTCCCCTCTCCCTCGCACGGTTTTCTCCGATTACAAATCTCTGGTCGACATCTTCGCATGCCCCAAACACCGTTGGCCCTAGGAATGTTTCAGCTACTTGTGAAGTATTGTTGGAATCTTACGATCCAATTCACACATCAACTTGCGTTTTACCTTACGTAACTCTAATCAAAAGGCTGATTGGGTGACGAAATTCGCTAGAGCCGGTAATCTTCCTGCCAATTGGTTGGATGTTGTATGTTCTTCCACGAGCGTGTCGACTCAATGTAACAATTAGTTTTGAGGAATAGTTGATCCCCCCATAAAAAAAAAAAAACATGAAAATAAATTAAGGCAGTACACTGGGCGGTTACGGGTATGGACAATACCCACCCCGTATTCTTACATTTGGGCTGGTGCCCCCTGCTTTCAAGTTTCCAGTCGGCTAGGCTACTCCACTCCTCCTCCTCATCCCCAAATTTCACTCCGCTTCTTCTGGACCTCCGTCGCAGCCGGTTCTGCACATTGGCTGCTGCGTCGTCAATTCAAGACATTGGGGAAATCAATAAACCCTTCCAATTCAGAAGCCCTGAAAGGTCTGACTTAGAAGTTTGGATATGATTCTTCTTTATTCACTAACTTGAAGGATTACTCAACTCATAACAACAACCTATTTTTCAAACCCTTTAGAGACCCTATACGTTTCACCTCTTCTCACGACTACTATCGTTCGCTTTTTCTTCTCCAAGATTAAAAGCACTGGCTTGCTTCGAGCTAGCTGGTTTAGGAGTTGTAGTTTCCAGTTTGTTTCATTTCTAGATGAATGCTTCATTCTGTTGATTTTATTGATGTTCAGAATTTTCGCTTACTCTTGTTTATCGGTTTCTTTTGTTGACTCCTTTAGGTCAAGTTCTTAGCTTTAGAATTTGTACGCTGGGGTTTCTTTTATCTGTTGGAAATGGTCGTGACGCTGTGCAGTAGTCCTGGCATGGGTGTCCAGTTGGGATCATAATGCTTATTCTGTTTATGTTGCTGTTGAATTTTTGCCCTCCAACTATGGTCTATGGGTTGGGGATGTTTTGGTTTAGTTATTTGGTTTGGATGTCTTCACCTCATGAGGTTTCTGGATGTGTTTGTTTTATGGTATCAGGGAAAAGAATGCTACTTTTACAGACAATTGTTGGCATAGTTCGGTAGTTTGCATCGGAATTGATGTTTGTTAGCTCAATGCCTTAACTGATCTTCAAGGATCTGATGAATCTTCCTTACGGTGATATTTCTCAGTTTGAAGCTGAGTGTTATGGTGAGCTGTAAATGGCTGACCTCTATGATTTTCGTTCTGTAGGTTTTATGTATTACTGCATTACGTGAGGAATTATGGTGCTTTGCATTCAAGCAAATCCTTCTCGGTCTCATGCCCAGCTTCAGTTACCCCAATTACACCCACGACTGCACAAATCATGTACTAGTCAAGCTCCACGGGTGGTCCTGAGACCTGCTGCTAAATACCTATCTGGTGCACCTCTGCTGAAGCTTCAACCATACAGCCTCGCAGCAAAATACCCGCGTCGTTCCCATGTTTGCTTACTTGGGGGAAATGAAAACTCTGAAGGAGAAAATGGGGTAATGTCTTTTGTATTGTCATGTTTCTACTAACTGTTACATGGTGCAAGTGTTGGGGATATATTGAGACAACATTGAGGGATTCATATCAAAATTCAAGGATAAAATATTTGATTGATCTATTTCTTTAATCTCTTATCGTGGAAATAATAATGATAATAAAGTTATCGCGATAGCTCCTCCTTGGGATAAATATTAAATACGTTGGTGACTCACTGACTCCGAATTATGTAGTGAGACAGAAGTGTTTTTTGGCTTTATGGATGACTGTGGTACATAACTGTTTCCAGTTGTCCAAAGAAAATGCAATACCAATTTGTGTAAGTGGGAACTACCAAGTTAAGTGCTTATGCATTCACAGTGAGTTGGAATTTGCTCTAATGAATTCCAGTTACTTCACAATTAGCTTTGGGGTATGATACCGAGTATTATCCTTATTCTGGAGTTTTTTATGTAAACTGACTGCTACTTGACTATAATTGGCATTGCATCAGAATGCTCAGAGTTTGTTTGGTGCATATAATCTTGAGTTCTTGATTATTTCTGTCATCTTGCCTTCAGAATTTCAGGGTTACTGAGCTGGGCTTCAGCATCATTCATAAATAAGTTTCTTTCAATGAAAACATCAAGAATTTTAGTGTATTCTGAGGTTTTATGTAACCGACTGTTTTTGTTTCACAGTTTCAACATTGTTCAGCCAAGAGGTTATTCTGCATGACGCCCTTTATTGTCTATCAGATGAACTAATAATATCTTAGTAGTATCTGGACCTGAAGGAAGTCAGGCCTATTTTATATAGAATGCCAATAACTGAAAACTGCAGCTATGTACTTTAGAAGTAGCGTGTATATATATTATCCTTCAATGTCATTGACTCATCGTAATAGGTTGTGTTCATTGGTGGCATGGTCGGACTATATTTGCGTAATGGTTTTCTGTTTCTCCATCAGAATGAATAGCATATGATTGGATATGCGTTATGCATAGAGTAGAGATCGTAGCCACCTTCATAGTCCTATTCATTAACTAGTTCACTGTCCTGATGATAAAATGTCCTTACTATTGGCATCAGGGATCTCCTCTGAAGTCTCTTGGAAATGCTGTAGGAAGTTTCGAGGGTAAATCATTAGAAGATGTACTAAAAGAACAGATGAACAACCAAGAGTTTGATCAAGGAGGCATTGGCGGCCTTCCACCAATCGATGGCAGTGGCGGTGGTGACGGAGGTGGTGATGATCCCCAGGGTCCCCCGGATGATGAGGATCTTCCTGGAATGTTGGATGAAACACTTCAAATGGTTTTAGCTAGCGTGGGATTTGTACTTGCGGTAAGAAGACGTCTGCTTTCCTTCCTTGTGGCTTACTTTGACTATTGGTATTTTAGTAGCGGAGGTTAACGCATATGTGCATGATAATACAATGGTTCTGATTGCAGTACCGTTATATCCTGGATGGCGAGGGTATGATGAAGATAGTAAAAGACTACTTCAAGTTTCTGTTTACTGGATACAAGAGTGTACGTCTACGTAGATTATTCGAGGAGTTGGAAACATGGTGGCATGAAATATGCAAGACAGCGGGGCCAAGAAAGATGGTATACAAGGATAAGTTCTGGCTGGAAAGGGAGATCATGAACAACACGACTTGGTTTGACCACCCAGACAAGTACATGAGGTACTATCGATCGATAGCTCCAGCAAAAAAAGTTAGAAAGCTTCTTAAACGACGACTTCGTGGTCGTGGTCGTGGTCGTCGTAAAATTTTTATTGATTATTTTGATAACAACATCTACTATGATAACTATTGAGTGGCCAATGTTGATCAGCAAAGTTGTGCTGGAAATCAAGCAGTGTGCTTTCTGTTTTAGTGATGTTCTTTTCTGATTGAGGTATACATTTAAATCAGTGGTTGCGAGGTTTGAACTTGTAATAAACTGTTTTTCTAGTGAACCTTGGAGAATTTAGCAATTTTGAATTTGATCATATAGACATTATCCTATGATTTCACCCTAACAACACTTAATAATAATAATATAATAATAATCTTGTATTATAACTAAATTACATTAAAATTAGTATTTGTAATTTCAAGTAAGTACTTCTAAATTCAAATTGGTACATAATATCAACAAATAGAAACCTTAGATAAAATTTGGTGGTTAAGATAAAAAATTTATTTGGGTTATAGGGTCATGGTTCTATTTAGTTATAGATTCAAGTTTCATTCCAACGCCTACTCCTTTGTTAGTTAGAATTTCTCTCTTCGTCTGCCGTCCCACCACGTCACATACAATACAACTGATTCCTTCCCACTTTTCTTCCAGCTCCCTCCCTAGTTAGTGTACGGCTGTTCGTAGTTTCATTACTGTCTTAGTGCCCAACGTAACGTTTGTTAACTAATGGCTCACTGCCCTTGTTAAGCTAAATGAAAGTATTAGCAGAAAGAGTGCCACTGCATTGTGGCGTTTATTTCATATTAATAGGGAAAAGTACAAAGGAGAATTACAATCTAGTACCCCAAATCTATACTAAAACACGTACTAATTCACACCCCCCTCAAGCCGGACTATGATACTAAATAGACCGAGCTTGGAAACTAATTCACCAAAGCTAGGAGCGCCAAGGGGCTTAGTCAAAATGTCAGCCAGTTGTTGAGATGAAGGTACCTGCAAAAGACGAATAAAACCAGAGGCTACGGAATCCCGTATAACATGACAATCAATCTCGACGTGTTTGGTGCGTTCATGGGCAACCGGATTTTCAGCCATTTTGATGGCAGATGAACTATCTGAATATAAAGAAATTGGTTTAGATACCTCACACTGTAAATCAAGAAGCAAGTAGCTAAGCCACTTCAATTCACAAGTCACAGCAGCCAAGGCACGATATTCGGCCTCAGCTGAGGATCGTGAAATCGTGGACTGCTTCTTTGATTTCCAGGAAACCAATGAATCACCAATAAACACACAAAAACCCGTCGTTGATCGACGAGAATCCGGACACCCTGCCCAATCACTATCGCTGAAACTATGCAATCTAAGTTCAGATTTAGCAGAAAAGAATAACCCTTTGCCAGGATCGTTCTTTATATAACGCACTATCCTGGAAGCTGCCTGGAAATGCAAATCTGTGGGTCGACTTACAAATTGACTCAGATAGTTTACGGCAAAGCATATGTCAGGTCGCATGGTGCACAAATAAACCAGGCGCCCTATGAGCCTTCTATAAGAACTAGGATCCTGAAGTAAGGTTCCTGAATTAATAGACAGACGTCCTGAAGCTTCAGTGGGACAGACAGTGGGTTTACTACCCAGCAGACCTGAATCTTTCAGAATCTCTAGGGCATACTTACGTTGACAAACGTTAATGCTAGACTCAGAACGAGCTATTTCAAGCCCAAGAAAATATTTGAGAAGACCAAGGTCTTTAATCGTAAAAGCTTTATCGAGTTGAAGTTTGAGAGATTGAATCCCAGATTCATCGTTTCCAGTGATGATTATATCATCAACATATACTAAAACTGCCAAAAATAAGCCTTTGCAAGTTTTAGTAAACAAAGAGTAATCACACTTTGATTGAACATAACCCGATTGGATTAGAAATTCAGTGAGCTTAAAATTCCACTGTCTACTGGCCTGTTTTAATCCGTAAAGTGACTTATTTAGACGACAAACAAGATTCGGAGAAGACAAACATAAACCAGGGGGAGGAGTCATGTAGACCTCTTCATATAAATCCCCATGTAAGAAAGCCGTATTCACATCTAATTGAAACAATTTCCAACCTCTGATAGCTGCAAGAGATAACAAGACTCGGACAGTAGTCATTTTCGCAACAGGTGCAAAGGTTTCGATATAATCGATTCCAGCTGTTTGAGTGTATCCTTTGGCAACTAAACGAGCCTTATAACGCTCAATAGTTCCGTTAGCTTTATATTTAACCTTATATACCCACTTACACCCAATAGGTTTCTTGTCATGAGGTAAAGGTACTAATGACCACGTATTTGTCTTATGGAGAGACTCTAACTCAGAATTCATAGCTTGAATCCACTGAGGAGATTGGACAACAATTTTGTAACTGGAAGGTTCATTAGTAGAACACACAGCCATCACAAACTGTTGGTGAGAGGGAGAAAGCTTCTTATTGGAAAGAGAATTCTGAATTGGATACCTAATGGCATTACAGTGGTAATCCTGTAGGTAAGCTGGGGGTTTTATGACTCTACCAGATCGATTAGAAACAGACCTGCATCTAAACAAGGAGCAGAAGCTACATTATCTAAAATATGATCTGAGATATGAAACAAATCATCTGGTAGAGTTGTAGAAGATGGAAAAAACTCTTGAGGATTAGCAAAAGGAAATAGAGACTCATGAAAAATGACGTCTCTGGATATGATCACTTGATTAGTGTGTAAATTGTAGAGATAAAACCCTTTTGTATTGGTAGGAAAACCAATAAAAACACAAGTCGAAGCTCGTGGATCGAACTTTAAACGACTTGGATTTATGACAGCAGAATACACGAGGCAACCAAACACCCGAATATGATCATAAGTAGCTGCCTTGGATGTAAGAACCTCGAAAGGAGTTTTCTCTTTGAGAATAGGTGTAGGTAACCTATTAATTAAGTGAATAGCATGCACTACAGCATATCCCCAAAAAATAGTAGGTAGAGATGATTGAAACAAAAGAGCCCTAGCCACATTCAAAATATGTCTATGTTTTCGTTCTACACGTTCATTTTGTTGAGACGTGTAAACACATGAGGTTTGATGTTCAATACCTCTAGAAGCATAAAAGACATGATTCTTAAACTCCAATCCATTGTCAGTTCTTATGATTTTAATAGAACGATCAAACTGAGTTTTGACCATGTTAACAAAATCAACTATGAAAGACTGAACTTCAGATTTGGAAGTCATTAGATGAACCCACGTATATCGACTATGGTCATCTACGATTGTAAGAAAAAACTTATGACCACCCATAGATGAAACTGAGTAAGGACCCCAGATATCCATGTGTAAAAGATCAAAGGAATTCACAGCATGACTAGAACTATCAGGAAACTTAGTTCTGGATTGTTTAGCAGATGGACAAACACGACAATGAAAACTTTTATTCACTGAATAACCTGCAATGTTTTGAGGTTTACAAGAGGAATGGCCTAACCTGTAGTGCCATAGATAAAAAAACACCATAGGTGATGAAGCATGAGCTGCCAAGACTTGATTTCCACATGACTGATTAAGAAGATACAATCCATTGTCGAGTTTAGCTGTACCAATCGTCTGTGAATTGGTCAGACCCTGTATCACACAAGACGTGGATGAGAACACAACTTGACAATGCAGCTGTGAAACCAATTTACTAACAGATAGCAAATTGAAAGAAAAACTGGGAATGACAAGAACATTATGAATAACCATGGCATTATTCAACTTGGCAGATCCAATATGAGACACTAAGGCCTTGCTTCCATCAGGAAGTTTAACAGATAAACCAGAAACTGATTTATACTGAAACAGAACAGACACGGAGCAAACAACATGATCTGAGGCTCCGGAATCAACGACCCAAACTTGGGCGATAGAAAGATCTGAAGAAATAGCAGCAAGGATTTTACCTGAATTAACAGCAGTGGAATGCTCTAGAGCAGGTTCTTGGACGTCAGTAGATGAAGCCGGTATGTAAGGAGCATCAAGCTGCGGAGCCGGAGAGGAATCTGTGCGATTCTTGACGACACAACTAGCAAAACCAGGACTCGGCCCCAAGGCTTGAACCGCAGAACCATGACCTTGGAAAAGGGAATAGAGGGACTGGTACTGCTCCTGTGAAATAGTCACTCCACCTGCAGCTTCACCAACCGGTCCAGATGCCCCTGTTCCGTTCATCACTTCAGAAGCTTGCACCGCATTAACTGCAACCGCTTTTCCTCGACGTTGATAACCGGGAGGAAACCCAACCTTCCGGTAGCATTTCTCGATCGTGTGGCCGAAGAGACCACAATGTGTACATACCGGTCTTTTGGTGCCTCTCTTGAACTGAGGACCAGCAGCAAGAATATGAGAAGAACTTGGTTCTGACGAGGTCATCTGACCACCAGAGGTACTTCCCGAAGGCATCTGCAAACCACCAGCAGACCCCAACTCTTGTTCTTCTTGTTGAACCATAGAAAAAACTTGGTTAATGGTGGGAAGCGGCTCAGTGCGGATGATTTGAGATCTAACATTCACAAATCCCGGATTCAGTCCTCGCAGAAACCGAATAATCTGCTCCGACTGGAAATATCCTCGAACACGAACCAGTAGGGTATCACAAGAGCACCGGGGCACACAACCACAAGAAGGCACAGGCCTAAACATCGCATATTCATCCCATAAGAGCTTGAATCGCGTGTAGTAAGAAGAAACAGAAAGAGCACCCTAGCGAAAGTTACTGATTTTGTCGTGTAAATCATTCACTCGAACGAGATTGGAGCGGCTGAATCGTTCCTCAAGATCCATCCAAACGTCCCTGGCAGAGTCGAGCCAGAGAACGCTCTGCGCAATCTCCGCGGTCATGGCCTTGTTGAGCCATCCTAGCACCAATCCATTAGCACGTTCCCAAGCAGAAAACGTCGGATCGCTGGCCAGAGGAGGTGCAGCCGAGCCGTCAATGAACCCCGCCTTGTTCTTCGTCATCAAGGCTCGTTTCATTGACCTAGCCCATGAGAAGTAATCACTCGGACCGGTTAGCACGGTTGACACCAGAAGAATCCCTGGATTATCATTAGATCCGATGAAGAACGGATGATTAGCATCGATCACCGGAATCTTTGAAGGAATTGAATTGCTACCGCGAACCATAGCTGATAGAAGAGAAAGATTTCCAAGAAAGGAAAGAAAGAACTCAGAGATTGAGAAAACGTCGCGTGAAAGCGTGAAGAAATTGAGGAGAACACACGTGGATCTACACGTGGAGAGAGAGAGAGAGATATTATCTGATACCATGTTAAGCTAAATGAAAGTATTAGCAGAAAGAGTGCCACTGCATTGTGGCGTTTATTTCATATTAATAGGGAAAAGTACAAAGGAGAATTACAATCTAGTACCCCAAATCTATACTAAAACACGTACTAATTCACAGCCCTAACCTCTTCTTTCTCTATTCTCCTCTTACTTTGCCTTCAACTCTTTCATTCTTCCTTTCCCATGTCTCATGAAAATCAACCTTTGGTTTTCTCGCTCTTGCTTTTTCAGTGTTGTTCTGACTTCTGTAGTGAACACCTTTCGATCTTAATCCTTGGCGGGGTTTCCTCCCTTTCTCATTCCCAATAATTCGCAGTGTTAAAGAATCCTTATGCCGCCAATATAAAACTGAATGCAACGAGGGATTATGGTGTCGAGATGAAAGCCTAGAGGTATCAAGGGGGCTATTCGTCGCCAAGGACTAAGCCTTGCATGTGCTTAATTAATTCTTTGGTTCAAACAGATGTTAGATGCTAAGGTATATTACAATATTGGCTTATCCCATTTTCAATTTTTTATACAATTTTTTTTTTTATGAATAATATAATTTTATTCATCAAAGAGCAAAGATAGGGGACGAGTGAACCCTATACAACCCGGTCACAAGGAGATAAAAAAGAACAAGAAGTAGAAGGCTTGGTGAAACTTTATCGCTTCTAAGAAGTTTAGGACTCATTGCCAAACCAACAAAACCACCTCATTTAAATCAAGCTTAATTTCAAGTCAATATCTCCCTTCATTAATGAAGGTGTCCAAATCCTCTACGTTAAGCAAGCTTAGACACAAAAGGAAAGGGGAAGTGGTAAACAAAGACTCAGGAACAATGAATACACTCACACTCAAACAGAATAAAATCATAAAGTTCTTCAGGTGTTCTAGGCTTCCCTCATACGTTTCGCCGACATCTCTCATACCAAATTGAACTTACACCAGCACTCCAAAACAACCGAAGCCTACTGACTACCAAAGAATCACCAATAAGCTTATTTGTAGAGGCACCGATCTCTTCACTCCAGGAACTTGCTGCAGAAGCACTACCAAAGAGGAGTTTTTTGACAGATCGAGAGTAGGGACAGTTAATCATAAGATGGGATATCTCATCAACACCACTATCACATAACAAACAAGAAATATCAGTAGCAAGCCCCCAATGAGACATTGTCTCCTTCGTAGTAAGCTTACCTCTAACAGCCAGCGAACTAATAAAACAATGCTCAGGAATATGTGAGGTTTCTTGTAGACTAAATCACCCCAGTCAACAGAGGGACATCTAGCTCGAAGTGAGTCAAAAACCACGGAGACAGAGTATCTCATCATGAGCTTACCTTGCCAAAGGACATCACCATCAACATCAAAAGAGAAGTGAACTGAGTATTTTCCGACTTTCAAGATTTTCTGCCAAAACCAGGAGTGATATGGCCTGCCAATACAATGCCAAATTATATCACCTTCTTTAAGCCTATAAAGGTTTATCCAGGCCACCCATATTGAATCAGCAGTAGCAAGGATACTCCAGGTGTTTTGTATAACACAACTTATGTTCCAAATTGCAAGATCTCTTATGTCAAGACCTCCCTCACTTCTAGGGAAAGTGAGTTTACCCCCCCCCCCCCCCCAGAATTTCCTCATAGTAGTGAGAACATATTTAACCAGTTGTAAATGACCAACATAAGACAAAGTCCTGACTTTCCACCCTTAATTTTGCTAGTAATTTTAGCAACCAAAATCTCATAGTCTTTAGCCTTGATTTTTTAAGACACTAGTGGAACTCCTAGATAACAAACAAGGAGGTTACCCTCAGCAAAACCAGTACGATCACAAATGGCCTGCCTAATACACTAATGAACTGAACGACTGTAGAGACTTCTGTTTTCTCAAGGTTTAACTGTAACCCTGAAAGCAGATAGAACTCTTGCAGCACACTAAAGATCTCCAAAACCCCCTCTTGAGCACCATTGGTAAAGATCATAAGGTCATCAACAAAACATAGATCAATAATGCTCAACCTCTTACACATTTCACTACAAGAAAAAAACATATTAGTCACAGTTTTTTTTGCCCTATTAGTCACGATTTTAACCGTGACTAAAAAAATTAGTCACGATTCTTAAAATCGTGACTATTGTGGCCCTATTTTGTCACGGTTCAGTTTGTAACCGTGACAAGAAAAAAGCATATTAGTCACAGTTTTTTTTGCCCTATTAGTCACGATTTTAACCGTGCCTAAAAAAATTAGTCACGGTTCTTAATATCGTGACTATTGTGGCCCTATTTTGTCACGGTTCAGTTTGTAACGTGACTAACATTTTTTCACGGTTACAAACTGAACCGTGACCAAGTTTAGTGGTCAAATCGTAAGGGAAAAACTTTTCAGTGACCAAATTATCATTTCCTCGAGTTATAGGACCAGACCCTCAACTCCTTCCTTTATGCAAAATGATCCATAAAATTATAATGTTAACAAAACGTCCCAATTAATTACGAACTAGTTACTCAATTTATTAATTGTGTCAATGGAACAAATGTAAAAAATTACAATTTATTGTATCAATGGAACAATTTTAATTAAAAAACTACTGCTCTAACTATGTTGCCGCCGACTGTTGTCAACCTTCTTGCCCACTCCGTCCAATCCTCCAACCATCATCCTCAAAAGCCCCAACCCATAAAAGTAAAATGTTCACAGCAACAACAAGCAGATCTGAATCTGGATTGCTGCATTCCCGGTGAAGCGATCATGAGTTACTGGAGGTTGGTTCACTTCTTCATTCCCCTCCTCTAGATCTGATTCTCCGTTGGTCTCCTTTACGTTTGGTGATCTCAGATGTGATGAAAACTAACTACACATAAGAGGTTCCCTGGTTTTAGTTTTCAGAATCGTAGCAGGGACGGTCGTTCCTCCAAATCAGCTCTCTTCGACGATGGCCTCGAGGAAGGTGGGTTGAAGGCTTCCTCTTCTTCTTTGGAGATCAAGGATCATGATAATGACAGAGCCATCAACACTCTCCATGATATAGTTAATTTCCTAAAGAGATTATGTAACACCCAACCCGAATCAACCCGGTGTAACTCGTGGTTGAACCAGCTATGAGTATTACTAATGAAAAAAACCAACATATAAATCGAAATAAGAAACCAAGATTTGTATTAAATGAAAACGAATGAGGCCTCCAGATAGGTATAAAATCCGAATAAAGATACAAAGATCAATAAGTCAATAAATCCAAATAAATCCTCAAAATACATAAAATCCCCCAAAATATGAATGGTCAACTGAAATGGAAATAAACTAGTCAACTCCGAGTAAATCGCTAGTTTTCACCTCATAGCTGCAACCTGAAACTTCCTCCAAATCAACTCATGCTCCCGAACTCCAACAACACCACCTACTAGCCACGAGAACCTGAAAAGGGGAAGAGAGGGGGGGGGGGAAATCAATTTCCTATTAAAACTGAGTGAACACACTGGGGCTAACTATGCGCCGAACTACGCATCAAGGATCTATCCCAACACTCCACACATCACAAACCACCGTAGGATCAGGTCTAGTCTATCCCACTTTTAAATTTCTAAACAGTATAGGTGATCACCCAAGTTAGTTTCTACTCTAGCATCCGCAGTTCACATCATTCATAACACATGCATACATCATTACAATAGCAACAACCTTACATTCAGCCACAAACATAATCAACCATTCACAACAACATACCCCAAGCATCCACAACCAAAGCACACTCACAATCACATAACTAGGTTTAAATCTATGTGTGTTATTAAGGCGCCTATGAGTTATTCCACACCACCACCGGCCGGCCGACGCACCTCCATACAACATGGGACATCCTCGCGCTCCCCTACCGCATGGGGAACGCGTTACCATCATCATCATCATCAACAATATTTCAACGAGAAGTTCAACTACACCCTTGACACCCATGTGAAGGGGATCCACCCCAGTGGATCAGACTCATTCATACTCATTTCTCGGGTGAGGTAGTGTGGACTCCTACCAGTTCTAGCATTCATTATTTACAATCATCACGTCATTTCCAATCACAAATCAACACTTTCATTTCCGTTCCCAACATCACATATCAAGCTCATCAACACCTTCTCAAATGATCCAATATCTATCACAACCCATTTCCTTCATCATCACACATATCCATCATCACACATCAAAGGTAAACAGCTAGCTCACCGACCACCCCCACCTGCAAGTACAGGGATAGCCATGTCATGAGTCCACGGTTACCCTTCTGTTCATCTCTCATAGGACGACCCCACATTGGCAGGGCTATCCTCCTACAACCACAACTGACAATGATAAAAACCAATACAGAAATTCAGCTCATCCCATCTCGTCCTATCTCTCGTTTCTAACTCAAATTCATTAGCCATCATATTTCAATCCAATCCCCACAACACACAACAATCAGTACAATCATCATACAACATTCATAAAGTAGTTATTCAGTTTTACTCTCATAGATTCATTCAAGACCTAATTCTATTCTAAGTCGAATTTCAACTCCTCACATCCTCTATAGTGTCCTATCAATGCTAAGCCATCACCTGCAATATAAGACGAGACTCTAACGTCTTCTAGATTCCCGGAATAACAATTTTCCCAACTCCAAACTCGTATCTCTAACCCCTCTCACTGACTGCACCCTACATCGAAAAACCAGAAATCAAGGTTAGCAATCTCTTCGTCTCGTCGCTAGGAACACGTAGGAGAAAACGGATCGTTAATCGGGCCTCTGTATCTTCTGAAATCAACCCTTGAAGTTTGGCCGAAGTTGGTTCGTCAAAGGAATTTCGTGGGAAGAGAAAAGAGCTGGAAGTTGCTAAATCATGTCAAAACCCAGCTTTTATATTCAGGTCGAAATGCACGGCGTGTTTCTCTGATACACAGTGTGTACTTCTGATACATGGCGTGTTTTACAGACACACGGCCATGTGTTATATTCTGTCAATTTCGACGAACTTTGCTGGAATTAGAGCACGGCCATGTATCTCATATACATGGCGTGTACCTTGAAGACACACGACGTGTGTTACAACACACAACATGTGTTCTTCACTGCACATCATGCTCACTTGCAACCTCGACCCTACTTAGGCACGAACGTTCCGAAAGGGGACCTCAGAGACACTGATTCTAGTGCCTTGATCACCCGAACTCGAGTTCCAAACCATCCGGTTGGGCGGGAATGTTACAAGTCTCCACAAATTCAAATATTTTTTCCCCGAAATCACTCCTAACTCATCCTAATAATTTCATATAAAAAAACGCAGCAAAACATGCAGCAGCTCAAACATCACATCACTACCCGAAATTCACAACAACAAACCTAGCAACTTCTACCTTTTTAAGGCGCCAACTTCCACACATTCCAACCTCTTAACAACAACACACAACACAACTTCGACACACAACCCAAGTCACATTAGTATCCAACTAGAACGAAGCACGAATAGAGAAAACATAAGAATAACACTAAAGGGAGTAAGTACCTGAAGCATAAGCTTCCACCAATTTTGGGTACCGTCTCCTCATGCTCTCATCGGTCTCCCAAGTGGCCGACTCGCTCTCATGGTTCCTCCACACCACCTTGAGATGTGGAATCTGCTTGTTCCTCAAACCAAGACTTGCTTATCCACGATTGCCACCGGCTTCTCCTCATAGATCATATCTTGCTCAATCTCCACTTCCTCTGGCTGTATCACATGGGAGGGATCCACGTGATACCGCTTAAGCATGCTAACATGGAACACATTGTGTATCCTCTCTAGATCACTTAGAAATGCTAGAACATAGGCGACCGAACTAGACTTAGCTAACACCTCATAAGGACCGATGTATCGTGGTGCCAACTTTCCTTTTCGTCCAAAGCGCATCAGCCCTTTCCATGGCGACACCTTTAGGAACACCTTCTCCCCAACTTCAAAACTCAACTCCCTAGCACTACCGTCAGCATAAGACTTCTGCCTGTCGTGAGCTGACCTCATCTTATCCGTGATCACCTTCACACGATCAGCCGTCTCCTGGACAATATGAGGACCCATCAACTCTCTAGCACCTTCCTCATCCCAAACACAACGACGTCCTACACTTCCTTCCGTACAAAGCTTCGAACGGTGCCGACTTCAAGCTATAGTATGAGTTGTTGTATGCAAACTCGACCAATGGCAATAATTAAGTCCAAGGAGTCTGAAACTCCATTACAAAATTCCTCAAAGGTAAGAATCGTTCTCTCCGATTGGCCGTTCGTTTGGGGATGGTAAGCCGTTGAGATGTTCAGCTTCGTTCCCAATGTCGTATGTAATCCTTCACAAAAATGAGATGTGAAACTCAGATCCCGGTCAGATATAATGGGTTGAGAAAACCCATGCAACCTTATCACCTCTTCGATGTAGAGCTTAGCCAACTCTTCCACACTTGGCTTGAACAGAATGGGTATGAAGTAAGCGACCTTCGTCAAACAATCAACTATAACCCAAACTGCATCCTTCCCTTCCCCAGTCGACGCAAAACCTGACACAAAGTCCATGGTGATATCCACGAATTTCCACTCCGGAATGGGTAGAGATTGTAGCAACCACCCTGGAGCTCTGTGTTTGGCCTTCCTTTTCTGACAAACTAAGCAAGTCGACACAAACCGAGCTACATCTTTCTTCATGCCTGACCACCAAAAATCCACCTTCAAGTCGTTATACATCTTAGTCATCCCAATATGAATAACATACATCGAAGAGTGAGCTTCTTCAAGAATCTCCTTTCTTAACCCTTCCGCTTTCGGCACACACAAACGACCTTTGCACTTCAACAACCCACCAACCACTTCGAACCCATTGTCCAACCCTCTCTCAACTTCCTCCCGGGCCGGATAGCCACCAGCTTAGCATCCTTGAGCTGTTCTTCTTCAATTCTGTCATTCAACAAGGGGCGAATGCTAAGCTTAGCAAGCAAACTGCCAACATCATCCAAATGCATCTCAACCCTCAAGGCTCTAAGGTCAACCAACTCCTTCCGACTTAGATTATCGGCTACAACATTGGCCTTACCGGGATGGTAGTCAATGGTGTAGTCGTAATCTTTCAGAAGCTCTACCCAACCCCTCTGTCTACTGTTCAGCTCTTTCTGATCTATGATATGCTTCAGACTTTTGTGATCCGTCATAATCTTGAACGTCTCACCGTACAAGTAGTGTCTCCACAACATTAAGGTGAACACCACAACAACTATTTCCAGGTCATAAGTCGGGTAATTCACCCCATGCACTCTCAACTGATGAGAAGCATAAGCGACTACCTTCCCATTCTACATGAGCACGCACCCCAAGCCTTGCAAAGAAGCATCACTGAACACCACATACTCTCCCCCTTCCACTGGTAAGGTCAACATTGGGGCTAAAGTCAACCTCTTCTTTAGCTCCTTCAACCTCTTCTTTAGCTCCTCAAATCCTTTCTGACACGCCTCCGACCACTCGTACTTCGAATCCTTCCTCAGCAGCTTGTGAAGGGGAGACGCTATGGTAGAGAATCCCTCAACAAACCTTTGGTAGTAACCAGCTAACCCAAGGAAGCTTCTCAATTGTGACACATCCTTAGGTGGAAACCAGTTAACCACCACTTCAATCTTCTTCAGATTGTTCTCAAATCCTCTTTTAGAAACCATGTGACCCAAGAATAGCACTTCCTCCAACCAAAAAGCACACTTAGAGAACTTAGCAAAGAGCTGCTGTTTCCTCAGGTTCTGAAAAACAATCCTCAAGTGCTCCTCATGCTCCTCCTCATTATTAGAGTAGTTGAGGATATCCTCGATGAATACAATGACAAATTTGTCCAGGTACTCATGGAAGACTTTGTTCATGAGAGCCATGAACGCAATGGGAGCATTAGTGAGACCGAATGGCGTCACAAGAAACTCGTAATGTCCATATCAGGTTCTGAAAGCTGTCATCGGCACTGAACCTTCCTCCGCCATCAAATGATAGTAACCCGACCTTAAGTCAATCTTTGAGAACACCGCTGTAATTGATCAAAGAGGTCATCTATCCTTGGGAGTGGATATCAGTTCTTGATCGTTGCCTTGCTCAACCGTCGGTAGTCAATACACATCCTCATTGACCCATCCTTCTTCTTCACAAACAGAACGGGTGCTCCCCAAGGAGAAACACTTGGGCGGATGAAGCCTTTGTCTAGGAGTTCTTGCAAATGTTCCTTCAGCTCCTTTAACTCAGTCGGTGCCATTTGATAGCGCGGAATGGAGATTGGACCGGTTCCAGGAACCAACTCTATATTAAAATCAACTTCCTGCTCGATCGGTGCTCCAGGCAAGTCCTCAAACACATCAGCAAATTCCTGAGCTACTGGTACCTTCTCCAATTCTTCATTCTGCTCAACCGACACTTGCACTAACAGAGCTTCACAACCTTCTTGAAGTAGAGAGAAAGTCTGCATTGCTGAGATCAACCCCATAGGTGTCGAATCCCTCTTTCGAACACCCTTGAACACCACCTGGCCAACTCCTTCCACCTGAACTAGTACCTCATTCTCACGACAATCAAACAATGCCCCATGTTTAGCCAACCAATCCATTCCAAGAATGACATCGAACTCGTTGAAAGGTCACCACCAGATTAGCTGGTAGTTCTTCTCCACCTACTAACACTCTACAACCCCTTAACACACTACTAGACCTTACAGAAGTTCCTAAGGGAGTTCTCACACCCCAATTAGCCCCAAACTGCTAGCCTCTACATCTAAACTACTCAAGCATCTTTCGGAAACAAAGGAGTGGGATGAACTCGAATCAAACAAGGCATAAACGGAAAGATCAAAGATGGAGATCATACTGGCCATCGCGTTCTCCGCTGCACCCTTGATAAGAGCATACAACCTTCCTTGATCTCCCCAAACTCCCACAGGTGTAGCATTAGCTCTCGTTCCCCAACCAGCACCTGAGGTTCCGCGGCCGAAACTACCTCCTCCTCTCCCACCATAACTCCCAAACGGAGCTCTTGGTTCTTGCACCAATCCCACAGACTGAGTCGAAGTAGCTCTCCTGGTTGGACAGTTCAAAATCATGTGACCACGCTGACCACAGGTAAAGCAGCTCACATGCGCCAACATATGACAAGCCCCAAAATGTGGCTTTCCACATGTGTAAATGGGTAACCCAGATGGCGCCTCCCGATCGAACCAAACCAATGCCTCAAGCAGTACAAGCCACACTCTTATGACTAGGCCGACCACAGGTAAAGCAAGTCACCACACTCAGATGTGGAGCCAACTAACTCCCTCTGAAGCTAGAAAAGGAAGTATGTGCTCTCTTAGCCGGATGACTATGGGTGGCCGAATGAGGAGGCTGAGCTGATGCCTTCCTCTTCTTTTCCTCCTTCTTCCTATTCTCCAACCTTTCCCTTTCCAGCGCCGCCGCCTTAACCGACACCAAACTCCCCATGTCAGCGGTGGTGACACCCTCTTGAATCTCCACCCTCAACCCATTCTTGAACTTGTTGATGAGCTTGTTTTCCCGGTTAGTCCGCTCGCCATACCACTTAGAGAGGGAGGTAAACTCTATATAGTATGCGAGAATACTCCTCTCACCTTGATCTAACCCCAAGAATTCCTTAGCCTTCTGATGACACTCGATTTGACGTGATTATCAGCCTCATTTAAGTGACAATTCCTTGCTTGAAACGTGGTTTTAGGGGTAAAATAGCGAATATTCACTCAACTACCCTATTTCCTACCGATTTGGTTACTTTGGCCCTTTTCGGGTCTATTTGATGGTTTTCTAGTGTTTTTGTGAAAGCACAGGTTTCTGCCGTCAAATACGTAGCCACGGACGTATTCAAGACCTCATGGAGTGAAC
The DNA here is from genome assembly GCA_034768395.1 of Linum lewisii. Lineage (NCBI taxonomy): Eukaryota > Viridiplantae > Streptophyta > Magnoliopsida > Malpighiales > Linaceae > Linum > Linum lewisii. The sequence continues at coordinate 61,126,898 of CM068297.1, read as the reverse complement.
CAGAATCAAACCAGAAATCAAACCGGATTCAGAACCGAAGATCCAACTGCCCAGCACAATATTTTCGCCGAAAATACTACACAGTTTTCGGCGAAAATACCTTCAGAAAACCCACAGACAAAATGAGCTGAATGGCACTGAAGTTTTTGGCGAAAATACTATAATGTTTTCGCCAAAAAGTTATGAAGAAATCAGTCGACGGAAGCAGCAATTTACAAAGGAATTTTCGGCGAAAATAATCCCTTATTTTCGGCGAAAATAACAGAAGGAATCCGACGACTTAGGGTTTAAGTATAAATACTTAAACCGGCGGCCCAAAGGAATCGATACATCATTATTCATATTTTCACAAATCAGACTTTTGAGAGTCAGCCGACTCTAGGGTCGATAGATAGAGTTTAGAGAGTTCGAAGATCCGTGGAGAGATCGTGACGCCATCCTTCCACCTCGGAGAGCTCGGAGCTTAAAGTTGAAGGTCCAGGAGATTGAAGCTTCGCGGGAGTCGTCAGAATTAGGTTTTTCAGTTCTTATCTGTTCTTCCTCTGTATGATGATCTTCATTGTTGCCTTTGATTCTCTTGTTTCTGATATGAGTAACTGAACTTGTAGAGCTTAGATTAGATGAACCCTAAGTGACCCAGGGCTTTAAAGCGGTCACGGATCGGTGCTGATTAGATTCGAAATTCAATCAGTTCTTTTTCATGTTTGGTTTGTTCTTCATTGCTTATGTTTCTTGTCTAGATTGATCACCTAGATTAGATTCTGGTTAAGCTAAGGATAGAAGCGAACGCTCGCCTTACTTTAGAACATCGAATTGAACAATTAACCTTATAATTGGAGCGTGCCTTTCGTAGGAACCGGTTAGGGTTAATTCACTGCAAGAGTAACTCATTAATCATTAGTAATTGCACCAGTTAATTAAGTCGTTGCGAGAGGCGACCGTACCCGGGCGGCTAGTTAATCTTGGTAGTTAGAACGGATAGAGCGAACGTTCGCCGGTCTTAAACCTAAGGGTAAGGAGTTATGGTGGTGTATAGAAACCGATTGAATTAGAATTGAAAACCGCTGATCTTGTGATTGCCGTTGCTCTGGTGATCTAAAGGGGATTCGAAATCTAAGTTCGTCTATCTTCTCGTTAGTCAACCTTTTACTTTTCTGTCTTTTATTTTCCTTTGTTCATTAGATTAGAAGTCGTGGAACTCACACCACGCACTAAGTGCTTAAACCTGAATAAATTGTCAGCGTCTTTGAGTAGTCAATTAGTAGAAACCCTGTGGAATACGATCTACCCTAGCTTCACAGCTTGGTAGTATTTGATACCGCTAAAACTGCAGCTATCACCTTCACCTCACGCCAAAGATCTAGGCAAAACTAATCTCGAAATTCCCGTACAAACTCATCGAACTCTATCTCTGGCGGAACTACCCGACTCTGTGGCATCGACTTCCACTAATCCAATGCATGACCCTTAAACAGGAAGGTCATGGACTTCACCCTCACCCCTTCATCAAGTTCCATCTGCAGAAACTTGTATTCTCACTCATGAAGCCACTACTCCGCAACTACAAGATCGGTCACCTCTCCATTGAATTCACTGAAATTCCAACCCTTCAGCTCGGCTGGAACCTAGGAGCTTCTCCTCCAAACCCCAAATTCCCAGTGGATCTGCTTCCCATGGCTTGGCTAGATTCACTAAAGGAGGACATTTAAATGATTCAATTAACCTTTCAAGGAAAATACCAACAGTTCAAATCACGTGTTCTTTCAAAACTCCCCACCCATTTTAAAACAATTAAAAATTCCTGGAAAGTTAGTCCTATACCGATGTGTTCCCCCTTCTTCTTATAGGGTTAACTACTCCCTGCGAAAAGGATTAACTTGCCGGTACAACAGCAACAAACCAGGCTCTGATACCATTTGTAACATCCAATCCGAATCAACCCGGTGTAACCCGTGGTTGAACCGATTATAATTATTACTGATGAAAAACTAACATATAAATCGAAATAAAAAACCAAGATTTGTATTAAATGAAAATGAATGAGGCTTCCACATAGCTATAAAATCCGAATAAAGATCCAAAGATCAATAGGTCAATAAATCCAAATAAATTCTCAAAATACATAAAATCCACCCAAAACATCAATGGTCAACTGAAATGGAAATAAACTAGTCAACTCCGAGTAAATCACTAGTCTTCACCTCATAGCTGCAACCTGAAACTTCCTCGAAAACAACTCACGCTCCTGAACTCCAACAACACCACCAACTAGCCATGAGAACCTGAAAGGGGAAGGGGGAGGATCAGTTTCCTATTGAAACTGAGTGAACCCACTGGGCCTAACTATGCGCCGAACTACGACTCAAGGAGCTATCCCAACACACCACACATTACAAACCACAGTAGGATCAATTCTAGTCTATCCCACTTTTAAATTCCTAAACAGATCACCCAAGTCAGTTCTCTACTCTAGCATTGGTGAACGCTGCAGAGCAGGTTTAGCAAATAACTACCAAGCTTGAAGCTAGAGTAGATCGTATTCCACGGGTCTTCTAATGATCGTTTACTCAAATATAAAGGCAAGTTACTCAAATTAAAACACTTCGTGCATGGTGTGAGTTCCACGACTTCTAATTCTAAGAAATGCACGGAAATTAAAAAAAAAACTAAAAACAGATTGAAAGATTGGTTGAAAACAGAGATGACAGACAAACTTAGACTTCGAATCCCCCTTCGTTCACCAGAGCATTGGCAATCAACAGATCAGCGGATTTCGATTCTCGTTCAATCAATTCTAAGACACCACCATAACTCCTTACCCTTAGGTTTAAGACTGGCGAACGTTCGCTCTATCCGATCTAGCTACCAAGATTAATTAGCCGCCCGGGTACGGTCGCCTCTCGCAACGACTTAACTTAACTGGTGTAATTACTAACGATTTATGAGTTACTCTTGCAGTGGATTAACCCTAGTTGGTTCATACGAAAGGCACACTCCAATGATTAGGTTAATTGTTTGATTTGATGTTTTAAAGTAAGGCGAGCGTTCGCTTCTATCCTTAGCTTAACAAGATCCTAATCTAGGTGATCAATCCAGAAAAGAAACATGAACAAAGAAGAACAAATCAAACATGAAAGAGAAACTGATTGAACTTTGAATCTAATCACCGCTGATCCGTGACCGCTTTAAAGCCCTGGGTCACTTAGGGTTCATCTAGTCTAAGCTCTAAGAGTTTAGCTACTCATGTTTTTCACAAAAGAATCAAAGACAAAGATAGAGTTCATCATACAGAGGAAGAACAGAAAAAAGATCTGAAAAACCTAATTAAGATGACTCCGGTAGAACTTCGATCTTCCGGTCAACTGTAATCCTAGCTCCGAGTCTTTGAGATGAAAGGGATGGCGTCACGATCTCTTCCAGGCTCCTCGAACTCTAAACTCTACTTCAAAACTCGGGAGAATTCTGAAGTATTTGGTATTAGTTGGAATTATGATGTGTTTTTTTTCCTTTTGGGCCGCCGGTTAAGTATTTACACTTAACCCTAATACCGCCGGATTTTGCCTGGGATTTTCGCCAAAAATATGAAGGAATTTTCGCCAAAAATCTCTTTGAAAAATGACTGATCGCCGGCTGAATTCTCCTGTGATTTTCGGACGCCGGGGTTCTCGGCGAAAACTTCAAGTTTTCGCCGAAAACTTCTTCTTGTCAGCACTGCCGATTTGTTCTTGAGTTTTCGTCAAAAACCCTGGGGGATTTCGCCGAAAACTTCAGTGTAAAATGGGGCAGGGTTTGGTTCGACTTGATTGACTCCTTGGATCGATTCCGGTGCGATTCCTCGAGGTTCCAGTGCCTTAGACACGTCATTGGCTACTTATTTGACGGCAAAAACCTGTGCTAACATAGAAACACTAGAAAACCATCAAATAGACCCGAAACGGGCCAAAGTAACACAAATGGCACAAGATAGAGCAATTGATTGAATATTCGCTATTCTACCCTAAAAACCATGTCTTAAGCAAGGAAATGTCGCTTAAATGAGTCTGATAATCACGTCAAATCGAGTGTCACCAAAATACCCCACACTTAAGCTTTTGCTTGTCCTCAAGCAAACTGAATAGAAACGCTCATGTTCACAAATGATAAGATTTATTAAATTGGAGTTCAATCAAACACAATGAATTATTAGACAGATAATTCCTAGAACAAGAAACCTAACATGCATACTGATCAGCCAAACAACCTGGTCTCACTAATAAACTGCACACGACGAGTAATCGCAACCAATTATGCATGAATTTGACCTGACCGATCAGACTCCTCACACAGGAAATATTTAGTAAACGGGGAACTCTCACTCTCTGTGTTTAAGGACGTGTTTATGCTCTCAATCATTTTCTGTTACTGAATTCTGTCATAAGTTTGCAATTTGACCACATCTCCACCACTGTGACAACACGAGTAACTAGTCAAGAAGGACTTCCCTGCTAGGACTGTAACGAATTCTACACTACAAGGGTTTATGATGAGATGGATGATGGGAATGTATGATGATGGCTTGGGTGCGGTGTAGCTTTCAACTAACTTCCCTCGAATCTAGCCTATGGCTTCCTACCGTCTAACCAGACATGGGTGGAATAGTGAACGTTCGTCCTATGATACCCTCAAACAACCTCGCACTTTATTTTCTTTTACACATTTTTTTCTTTTCTTTTGAAATTTCTTTTGACTTCGTTCTTCCTTTTGTAGGGAGAAGAACGTTTATTTGAACTAAAAACTTGAAATTTTTCTGATTTTTCTGATTTTTCTTCTTTTTTTTTCTTTTGTGCCGATTCTTTCTTTTAGTTGCTAGAGGGGTTTACACGTTTGGACATAATAGCTAAGACCACCTGTTTAATGGCTATAGGCAGGTTACCACAAACCGACTTCCGGTAGGTCAATCTAGAACTACAACCACAGGGGATCAATGGGGAATGAAGGAATGGGAAATGGCTGTAATGTATTATCGAACCGAAAGAACAGGCCAAGCTCAAGGGTTTAAACCTAATGGATTTATCGTTTGGTAGGCTATCTGGCTTAGTAGCTGAATCTAGGTGCCCCTATCATTCTAGAACTCGTGTCATCGTGTGGTCTCGAGTAGGTCTCATGCAAATTCTAACTCATTCAAGCAAACAGAAAATCACTCAAAAAGAATTGAAATTGCAAGTTACGTGCAATGGATCAAAAGCTCACAGTTGGTTTGCTAGTCGGATTCGGTCATTTTCATGCAATCAAGGCTACAAACTACAAGTGTGATTTTAAACATTCTGTTCTGACCAGGCAATTTAGCATCAAAGTAAACACGTTGGTTCTCAAGTTCTAGGTTAAGCAGTCTAAGCATCATTATGAAGGATTGAACAACATCTTAACATCAAAAATCAAGAACTGAGCCATTCTAATGCTAGAGAGACTGGAAAGGAATCACGAGGCACACAAAAACACAATCAAGGGCAATCAAGTTCATGCAAGGTTCTCTAGCATCCTACCCCACACTTAAATCGAACTGTGTCCTCACAGGCCCAAATCTAGAGTTCAGAGTGAAGTAGAAGAACCTGGACCGAGATGGTTGGCGTAGGGGGTGAGCACGGATCCTCGGAGCAGAGGCAATCTACCAAAGCGAAGCAAAGGGTGTGGTAACCATATTTTGTCTGGGTCCTCGTTCTTTTTAGTAAATCTAAAGTCGTTCTGAAACTCTGATAGCCGGGCATGCCATCTTAAAATTCGCGTTTTTTAAAATGGATGTTTGAAGACAAAAGCCATCTTTGATGAATTGGTATCCAAAGAACTACAATTCCTATCTCTAAGCGCATGCGGGTATGTCGAAATTAAGGCTTGTAGGCTCTAAGAGAAAAATAGGATTGAACTTTGGGTTTAAGGTCCATTACGATGTTCTAAAGGAGTGGGCTGAACTCAATAACGAAAATAAGATGGGCTCAACCCAACTCTGCAGTCTACTTAATCTTTTGAACTCAGCCCGACTGTGTAAGCCTGGTCAACTCGGCCCGATTCAATTTGTGTCAAGCAGCCACCTAGGCCCAGATCTGTCCCATTTCAGCAATCTGTTAAGTTAACAAAACCCATTCAAACCCAAGCATTAGGACCCATTTTGACAATTCTGAAGCCCCTCTTCCATTGACTGTTTGTTTGATTTTTTTTATGGTCATAGCCAAGTGGGGAGGAGTGGTTCTGAATTCTATAAAATAAGCCCTTGAGAGCCACAAGAAGGAGAGGAAAAAAAGAGAGCAGAGAGGAAAGTGAAAGAAACACACAAAGGAAAACAGTTCATATACACTACAATTTTCCCCCTTTCATCTCTCTAATTTCACTACACTCTTATCTTACCCCAACCCTCATTTTACACTACCACAACCTCATCCCTCCTCACTTTTTACACTATCATAACCTCACCCCTTCTTCATTTTACATCATTAATCCACCTTCCCTCCATCACTCTACCCATAACACTCCACCTTTAGCTCCATTTCACCCAAAGTGTTCCACACTTACAAGAAAACACCATCCAAAAACTAAGTTCAGGTTCGAGATCCAAGTGAAAAGCCAAAGACTAAACTCGAAATAGATAAAGAAACCATCTAAAAACCAAGATCAGAGCAAAAGGGACGAAGGATCAAAGGTTAAAGAGGAGAAAAATAGTCCGAAAATTACACTCAAGGTGAGCACTCTCAACTACGTCACCTTCATAATCTCATCATTCATGCATCATACTATATTTCACTATTGTTCTCTTTACTAAAAGTGTCTATTATTCTCAAGCACATTCCAAGAAATAAACATGTTTAAACCATTCGGACGAAACATACAAACCCTCACTCAAGTCAAGTATGATGACCAAGTAGATATGAATAAAAGATTGGTGTCCACTCTCGCTTACCACTAAATATATGCAACGCTTAAAAATAAACAAAAGACCGAAACATTTCACACATGCAAGTACTTGTTTCATTTCAACTGAGTTGTGTTGGCAAAGCTAATTAATGATTGACAAGAGGGTAATGACGACTAAATGAGTGAATACAGCCATTTAAACCACATGGACAGCCATACTACACCACCCAAACAACCAAGATCAGTAAAGGACATATCATATTCATATGTAATCCATAGTGGCTGGCTATATGAAACACGAACATATCTATTATTCATTCAATTTCAGAATTATTATATCATAAACAACTTTGATATATTATCTAATAATATACTCTACGTGGTGGTCAGCCTACTTAAACTAATCTTAGTTGGTCGTTCGTTCCATATGAAAAGGATGAGAGGGATGTTTCTCATATATATCCAAAAATCTGCTTTGATTAATTTGAGTACTATGATTAATAACTAACTCAAATTTGGAGGAAAAGGCTGATACAAATAATATCAAATCATGCACTGCTTCCTAACCACTACCACTTCTTACATCCCCGAACTCAAACCCAGAAGCTCAAACCCTTTAAATCACCCAAACTCAGCCCTTTAAACCACCCAACACAGCCCTATTAATCATCAAAACAACCCAGAAATTCGGCAATATAATCATCCCTAGACAACCTATAAACACAACATTTCAAACACCCAAACTCAGTACTTCAAACGCCAAAACTCACCCCTTTAAACCACACGAAAACAGCCCATTAACCAACCAAACAACCAACATATCACTCTCATTAATCAAATATAGCAACCCAGAAGCTCACCTATATTAATCCCAACCAACCTCATACATAACCCAAATAAACCCAATGAGCAAACCATGGAAGTATCCATACAAAACCCGCCAAATCAAATATGAAATCCGACTGTATGAATCATAAAAATGAATTCTCACAACAAATAAAGCTACACTTCATTTTAGAAAGAAAGAAAAACGTCTAATTACAACATACTAATGACGAAAGCACCTGAGTTACGGGGTTCATTTCGAAGAAGCTCGTTCTGTCCGATTCCCTTCGACGTTTTCTCGAACTGTTTCGACGAACCTCTCAAATGTGGCCACATCCCCTTTATTTCCCATCTGCCACCGCCCTTCTAGGTCGAGTTTGCAGACGAAGAATTAATGTTTCAGAACAATAAAAAATCTAAAAAAATCTAAAGAGTAAATCGAGGAAAAAATTGGATCGAGTAGAGAAAGTAACTGACCAAAAGATATCCCGAGCCTTATGCTTCTTTCACCGGCTCCCTTCACCTTCGTAGTCAAATATCCCGAGATCGAGTCTGGTGTCGATCTCTCTCGTGATCAGACCGACTTCGTCCGCACCCAACTCCGGCGGTGCCTCTTCCGGCTTCGGACGCCACCACAAATAAAAATCAACAGCAGAGAGGGTTAGCGGGTGGATAGGGTTGAGATGTGCATTAGGGTTGGGAAGAAGATAGGATTTGTTCTGAAACTGAGAGAGAAGATGGAGGTTGTGAAGTGAAAGGGATTAGATTAGGGTTATTTAGATCAAGTTAGAACATTCAGGATAGGACATTGCTGATTCATGGGCAAGACTTGGATGAGTTTTGGGTCAGTTAATCTAGATTCGACCGGGCTACGTAGCGGGCCGCAGGGCGTCAGAAATGGGCCAAGTGATTGAGCCCAAGTCATTTAAGATTTTAGATCCAGAACACTCAAAATATAATTCAAGGATAATCAACTCAATTAAGTTAGATTTTTCCTAATGGTTAACGTCCTTATTTAAAACATGAGGGTCGCGAGTTCAAGGCATGTGGTTCCCAAAATTTTTATTCTATAAACTAAAGTAATTTAATGAATCCCATCAAAGAATTATTTTCACAATTAGTCTTTTTCATTCAGCGTAGTTTATTTAATACGCTAGCAATTTTAATAATTGAATAAAGTCTTATATTCTACTAAACTTTGATATAAAAAGTCAGACGATAATTAATATACACGTTAGTACGCCAACAATTGTGGTGACGCGTTGAACATCTCTTTATATAATATTTGAAAACTAATAGACGTTAGTACGCCAACAATTGTGGTGACGCGTTAAACATCTCTTCATATAATATACCTGGTATTCATCCCAAATGCTAATAGACGTTAGTACGTTAGCAATTACGGCGATGCGTTTAACATTCATTAATATAATATAATCTCGTATAAACTTAAAGATAGTAGACGCTTATACATCAGTAGTAGCTAGGGTGCTTCGAAATCCCCAAAATAAGGCGTTAGTTTTTTTGTGATTGCATGAACGCGCCAATATTTATCCTATATTTATTTCCTAATTAAAATAATATATTAAACCTCTCACTTCTTTAACGAACCCATCATGTGTTAATCATTGACGATAGCAATGATGCACATAAAAGTAAGACAAATTAAAACTCCCGAAACCCGATCATCAGGGTATAAATAGAACGCAAGTCAAAATGAACATTTTAAATCGAACTACGTGGACTTTGATCCTGAAATTTTGGGTACGTAGGCAGTCAAAATTTTGACTCGAGTCCAACCTTCCTCTAACATTTCCCCATCCTAAAATAATCATTATATTATTTAACACGCACCCACAATGAAAAAAAACTTATTGTAGTCTAGCAGTACCGACTTCGAGCCGGGCGGAGCGGGGGTGTTAACCCTTCCCCGCACGTAACCGACCCCGATCCTAGAATTTCAGTTTCGCAGACCTTTTTGATATCCGGATCAAACCACGGCGGTTTGAACCGGATCCTCTGGGTGTTCGATCCGCCCGAAGTAGATCGATGGCGACTCCAATGAATCTTTTTTTTAAACTCATACCTTTCTTTTGCGCCTTCCGCGCGAGCTGACCCAACCCACGATGACGTTGCTAAGCAACTACCACGTGCAATAACCCGAGGGTGCGAGGAAGGAGTGCATTCCCGGACGGAAACCTCCGCGACAGATGGCGACTCCGCTGGGGACTCAGGAAAATTTCCTAGGGGCGAACTGCATTAATAAATTACGATAAGTTTGGGTGTTTCTTTCATTGATGTGTTAAATATTTGATGTCTATGATCATGCATTACATGGGCTCTATACCCGAGTCTTCACCATAGAAAAGAAGCTAGTAAGCGTTAGCCAGTTGCGATTGCATTGGCGCGACGAACGCCTTCAACTGAACCATGTCAATCCTGACTTCGGTCCTAAGATTGACGTGTCTAACTAGCCTGGAGAAGGCCAAGGTTAGACACAGTTCGGGAGCCAACTCCTTAGGATATCCAAACACTGCATATAGTAACGTTAGGAAGCTACCCAATGACCAACATTAAGTCCAGAGCCTTGCAACCGTGAACCCATTCGAAACAGGAACCTCTAGGACGTTCGACCTCTCGTACGATGTGATTTTATATGACAGTTTACTACTACGTGCTCATATACATCATCATCATTTGCATCATGAACATCATTGCACAAATTTAAAATTGATAAGTCATGCATACATAAAACCAATTCATGTCTTACTTCAGAAGAATCTCATGATGAACAAGAGGCCTAGTGCCCGACAAGCAAGGCGACTGAATCTCCCTACATCGATGGAATCGTCAATCGCCTCGCCTAGTAGGCATAGGGCAAGAGCCCCGCCGAAAAGGGAAACGACAAGAGAGCTAATGAACCTTTTACCACGAGAGCTGGTAACGAACATCGCCGCTAGGGTCCTTATATCCAGGCCGGAACATGTACTTTATGAGTGGAGGGCAACAGCTCTTACTACGTTTGGCCAAACGGGATGCCCCATTAAGCACCTAGACTGGGTCCCAGGGTACGAAGGACTGAACATCCTCTACATTCCCCCAGAGTACTATGAGAATCTACCTCACGAAGCCTATTGTATCCTTCACTATTTCTCGGAGGCATATGTTATGGGACTAGTGCTTCGCAGGACTAAATTGGCTTCGTTGATGAGTAATGGGAAAACAACCTTAAGCATGCCCCTTTGTTCGTGACATGGTTAGCAAAGTTTCTTCCCCTACCAAGTTGGAAGGAATATCTGAGGGCAGAAAGCTGTTCGGAATTCGTCTTTTGCACCTTCAAAACCTATGGAATGTTGGTAGAGCACGAAGATGGATATACTATAGATTATATACGCACCGCAGTGGTCCATACCAGCACTTGGGAGAACCCCATTCTCGAACCCCGTAGGCATCCGATCGCATGGAGGTGCCTCAAATTCACTTTGGCTTTCCTCAACAGTCTGGGAAATACTCCTCTGGTTCAAGCCTTGCTTAACCCAAATAATTATGACTTTGATGGACGGCTCAAGGAAAGAACAGAAAGCCTCTTCTCGCATGAACAACTGGAGAAGGATTCTCTGTGCTTATCTGCACATTTCGAAATGCGAGCGCGAATAATGAGAGTACAAGGGAGTATCGTGAAGCTCGCCACGGAAGGAACACCAGCCATTGGTCCGATCGACGGGAATTTCATGTGAGTAGGAGTAGATTATGGTCGTTACACCTCCACTATTTGAGGTGTACCTTTTGACTATTAGGGAGGGGAAATGATGTAAGAAAAAAATAATTGCCTTTCTTTTTGGGTTTAGTACGCGCCGGTTGGTCGGTCGCTTCTAAGTAGAATCCTTTCTCTCAATTAAAAGGGATGTTAGGCTAAGAAAAATAAATGGGTCAATCCCATTAGGACCTTGTAAATGATCAGAGTTTGTCGGGTATCTGATCATCTTAGTAGAAAACCCGAATAAGTTTGGAAAGTGTAACCATGTATTGCATCATTGAATCCCAACATTAATATAGTGTTCTTCTAATGTGATCTCTAATGAAGTACCCCATTGAATTGGTTTATGTGCACATGACTCATCATGCATTCATTCATTTGCATTCATAAACTTTCTAACCCATGTTTTATGTGTAGGGTTATTATCTCTGAAATCACTGTCTTTAGACAAGGGAAGCAAATCATGGAAAGGTTTACAAGTCATGCAGACAATGAAGTGAAGGTTATGTATGAGATGGAAAGGGAACAGATGACTACTGGTGACATTTATGTACCCAAGTCGGCAAAATCATTTCCGCCAGTAAGAAGGATCATAATGGTACCATTTAAGAAGAGATTTCTCCAAGGCATCTGGGCGTCATTTAATACGGAGGAACGTAACGAATTCTGGAATCGGTATGGCCATCTCGCAGAATTGACGCTCATACCATTCTCAAGCTCCATGATAACTGAGATGCTCAAGCATTGGGACCCATTTTACCATTGTTTCACGTTCAATGATATAGACCTTTCTCCATTAGCAGAGGAATACGAAGCCTTACTACAGGTAAAAAATAGAAGCCCTCGAAAGATCTTTGTTTATAACTCTGGAGTGAAAGTGGTGAATATACTCGTGAAACAACTCTCTATGAAAAAAGAATATGCTGAGACATTTCTTGTCAAACAAGGAGGAACAACATGTGTGCGAATAGACCCTCTGCTTACATATATGGAGAAACCAAAGTCTGACCTGTCAAGGGTCGCAATGTTAGCAATGGTCCTCTATGGAGTACTTATATATCCCAAATTTGAAGGGTTGATTGATGAGGAGGCTATGCGGGTATTCAATGAAGATCACCACCAAGTAAACCCGGTTTTCTCTATATTAGCAGAAACCTTCACGGCTTTGGATGAGTGTAGGACAAACGGTAAAGCGGTATTAGGTGGATGCCTACCATTATTGACTGTATGGATGATGGGGCACCTAAAACCCACGCTGGAAATGGGAGGTCTTCATGTCGAATATGAGCTTTTCTCTACAAAAGAACAAAATTATTTAGAGGATTTTGCTCATGCTGTTGGACGGATTGAAGAGAAGACCGAAGAACAATGGGAACGTCACTTGTCTCACCTAGATTCCGAAATCGTGAATTGGAAAGCTGGATGGATGCATCGAACAAGCATACTCTACGGTTGCGGGAAAAATCCATGGGTACCCCTCCTAGGCTCAAGAGGATGCGTAACATATGCTCCACTTATGATGAGAAGACAAGTCTGTTGTGTACAGTTCACACCAAGCACCCATGGCATGGATTCTTGGAACTTTTCGTATGCAGCTTCTGGTAGGAACGAAAAAATCAAAGGTGTTGTCCAATTATGGAAAACTATCGACTATCACCAAAGCCCAACCATATGTCAAGAAATCCGAGCATATGCTACCCCACGTTACCTCGAATGGCATCGAACTAGAGGGAGCCCGTCCGTGCCTTTGATGATACACAACAATGGTAAAAGAAAATTGGAGCATGGGACAGAGGGGACGGTCACCCTTGAGCAATATAACGAGTTGGCAGAGCAAATTCAGAAATTGAAGCTTGAGGTTGAAGCCAAAGACATGGAGTTGCACGCAAGATTAGAAGCTGAGGAAGGAAGGGAGAAAGGTTATATCACCTTGATCCATCACCTCGAGACTTGCATAGATCAAAACAAAGCAGAAAAGCAAGAACTTGAAGGAAAATTATGAGAGGCCGTAGAATCAAACAATGATAGAATTCACCAAATAATGCACGCGAGAAACAAAATGAGGATGGTTACCGAGAAAGCAGGGGCCCTAGCAAAAGAAATAGCTGGAGAGAAAAAAGGGATTGCCCCTATAGAAAAGAACGAGAGAATACTCAAACTCTTGACCAAGCTCGGAAAAGAATTGCACTATTGCGGGAAGTTCACATAAGTACGGGGAACCTCGACCACGAGAGGGGAGAGAGCTCAACTACTATCATATCGAATCCCATAAGCTTTAATGTATTGTAATGATTATTATTAGAAGGGTATGCACACCTATGTGGTCATGAATAAAGGATGCTTATGTGGGAAAATAAATAAAGTAAAGGCTGATGTTACGCTTGTAATGCCTTTTGAGAAACGCTCAAGGATCCTTGTAAAAGGGGCAACGTGATTTCAGGATGATAACCTTCCATATTGCATCATGCATTCATCATTTCAAAATACATGCATAACATTTGAAACCTACATAATTATTAAATAAGGAAAGGAGACTAAGACTTGATACCCCCAGGGACCTTCACCATTGCTCATCAAACGGCTTCGGAATCCTCGCACACCTACTTGACTCGCTCCAAGGTAAGAGCCATGGCGGAACCGACGAATGAGATGTTGCAAGGACAAATGGATGAAATGAAGGGAGAGTTCACAGTAATGAAAGAGCAATTCGCCGAAATAGTGATGATATTGAAAAATGGGAAACTTCATGAAGAGTAAAAAAACACCCATCCGGCGGGCAGCTCAGTCCATTTCCAGGGTACATGCCCACCCAACAAGAGATTCACTTACGTTGTTCACCCGAATATGGAAGAAAACGAAGAAGAAGAGGAAACTCACGCAAATGAAGACCCTAATGGGGGGGGGGGGGGGCGGAGCCAATAGTTCATCTAAAATCGCATCGAAATTAGACTTGAAAGCCAAGTGGGCCCATCTCGAAGAACGACTTAAAGCGGTCGAAGGAACAGATTCATACAGCTCTGTCAGTGCCTCTCAGTTGTGTCTTGTACCTGAATTGGTTTTACCTTACAAATTTAAGATGCCAGACTTTGAGAAATACGGGGGTACCTCGTGTCCGAAAGGACATTTGGCTATGTACTGCAACAAGATGGCCGGTTATGTTCATGACGAAAAGTTGATGATACATTGCTTCCAGAACAGTCTGAGTGGAACCGCCTTAAGGTGGTACATGAACCTAGAAAGCACTAGGGTCAGAAAGTGGCAAGACCTAGCCGAAGCATTCATGAAACATTATAAGCATAATCAAGACTTGGCTCCTGATAGGGAAGACCTACGAAACATGGAAAAGAAAGAAACCGAGATTTTCCGAGAATATGCCCATTGATGTGACTTTAATTAGTGCATTTTAAGCTTATGAATGACCTATGAAATGCCCGTGTTTATTCGTGAAATGACATGACTTATATGCTTTTATTGAAGTTTTGTGCAAAGTGTCATTTTGTTGTCCGGTTGCCACTTTGGAGCCAAATTCGTGGGCTATTGGAGTTGCCTCTGTGCATTTTCAGGTTATGGCATCAAAGTACGGATGACAAGGAGCGCATAGGAGCAAACGGGAGGTCATTTGGAGTCGGACGAGGGAGATATGAGCATTGCAAGATCGGGCTTTCTGCAGAGTGCAGGGGTGCACGCCGTGCAGGGGTGCACGCCGTGCACTGTCCCCTGCACTATAAATACTCTTGTTTTTGGCCATTTTGGAAAATTCTTTCATCTCTCTTGAACCCCAAACACATACCCACGAACCCTCAAACCCTAGAACACGTTTTTGGAGCAATTTGAAGCCATTGGAGCTAGGATTGAAGCCAACAAACCTTGGGAGAAGTGCTTACAAGTGGAGAAGTGAAGATCATCTCAAGGATTCATCCATGGTGTTCTTGGTGACCATTCTTCCTTCTTTTCTCTTTACTCCCTTGGCCATGTGTGGCTGAGTTTCTAGGGTTCATCTTGGATGGGTAGATTAGTTGTGCTATGATAGAGGGATGATTGTATAGAACTTGCCATGATTGATCTTGGTTGTATGAGGATGATTCCTAGACTTGTTCTTAATGCCATTTTATGCCATGTTTGCTTAATTTGGTCCATTCAATGTGATTTGATGCATGAGAGTGCTTGGATTGCATAGATTGTAGGTCTAGGGATTGAAGTGAGTGTGTTCTAAGAGATTAGATCATCTTATTTCAACCATTTTCACTTGATTTCTCTCTTGGGCATTTTATCGAACACTTGGTGTGCATGTGGATTTTCATTCAATTGAGTTTGAAAATGCTTTTTGGTGAATCTCTTAGTGTTAGGGCATTGATATGAGAGTGTTGTGCCTAGCCTTGTGGTCATAGAGTCTTAAGAGAGGGTCTTGTGTCTTGGCATTTCATCAAACACTTAGAATGCATCCTTTTTCACTTAGCTTGAGAGCGAGAGCCTAAGTTGAGTGGTATTAGGATAGGGATTAGGTGCTACGAGAGTGCATTGAGTCTATAAAAGTGAAATGCATGGTCATCCGAATGCAAACTCGATCTTAATTGGCTTGTTTGTTCAATTAGTCATCTTGAGCATGATGAAACTACCCACCAAGAGAGCCCCCTTTGTCTTTGATTTGAACCACCTTTCTCTCTTGCTTAGTCTTTGTTAGAATTGCATTTCTTTGCCTTTGTTTCTGAATTTCTAAATCGAACCAAACCAATTTCAAATGTCTAGACCGTCTATGAGAAGTGTGAGTATTGGTCTATGAGAGGACCCCGTGGAATACGACCTTGGTAAAATCCCCTTTTATCAAGTTTTTGGCGCCGTTGCCGGGGACTCTCTCATTCCTTTGAAAGCACTTAGTAGTGGACCGATCTATTCACTTCCTTCCGCTTTACTTTTTGCTTCCTTGTTGCTCTTTGTTTACTTTATTATCCCGCATCGTTGTATTACTCGGGTGTGTTTGTTGTGCTTGTTTGCAGGAGATTTTGGGTTAGTGCATGAGGCGTTCAGCTCGTCTTCAAGCACAAATCCAAGGACTAGAACAAGTGCTCGAGTCACCTACCACTTCCCCACCTCCTACAGTTGAAGAAGAAGAAGTTGATCGCATCTCACACCACACTATGTCTCATCACGAGGATGAAGATAACCATTCGGAACATTCTCACCATACCAATGATGATGATCACTCACAAAGGGGTGCAAGACGTACCTTGGCGGATTATGCTCGTCCTACTCTTGAAGGGGCAGCCTCTAGCATTGTTCGAAGACCCGTCAATGCTAGGAACTTTGAGCTCAAGCCTAATATGATCCAAATGGTTCAAAATGGAGTGGTGTTCAATGGCATTGATGGTGAATGTCCATCTAGGCATCTCAAGGACTTCTTGGAGATATGTGACACGGTTAAGAATGACCAAGTTCACCCGGATTGTGTGAGACTCCGGCTCTTTCCTTTCTCACTCAAAGGTAGAGCCAAGTCTTGTTTGGAGAACCAACCTAGTAGAACATTCACTACATGGGAGGGACTAGCCGAAGCCTTCCTCGAGGAGTTCTTTCCTCCCTATATGACGGATGCAATCCGAGACCGCATCAACCACTTCATACAACACAAGGGAGAGCTCTTCCATGAGACTTGGAATAGGTTCCAAGCCATTCTTCGGTCTTGTCCTCATCACAACTTCGCCGAATGGAGCTTGGCGGACATCTTTGCTAGGTCCCTTGATTTTGAGAATACAAGGATGATCAACCAAGCCGCCGGAGGTGACTTAAGGATGCTCACTCCCGAAGATGCTCTAGAACTCTTCGCGGAGATGGCCAACAAGACAAGGAGTTGGTCTCGACAACAACCTCCTAAGTCTAAGTATGGAAGTGACACGCACTATGACTCTCGGTCCGTAAGTGTTGATGCACCAAAGGAGTCGTCTAGCTATGGGAAGAAGCCTAAGTTACCGGGGCACCGAGATGAAGATGATCCAATGATCGCTCTCCTTATGTCTAAGATAGACGCCATGGCTTCACAAGTAAGCAATCTTAGTATGCCTAAGACTCCCTCTAAGCCATCTAAAGTGGGTAATCCACCGGTTGCTTCTATATATTGTTGTGAAGGTTGTGGGGGTCAAGGCCACGATGTTAGTGCTTGTCCTTCCGCCACTCCTGAACTTGACCAAGGCGACCTTGAGGAGGTAAGCTTCGCACAAGGTCAAGGTTTCCATGGTAATTTCAGCCCCAAGGTAACTATCAAGGTAACTATAACCGACCTTGGTACAACAAGTCTAACCAAGGTTACCAAGGCCAAGGGAGTCAAGGTAGTGGTTATAGCAAGGGCTGCAACCAAGGAAATCAAGGAGGTTATCAAGGTTATAGGGGTTATCAAGGCAACCAATGGTCTCAAGGAAGTAACCTAAACCAAGGTAGCCAAGGGACTCAAGGAGGACCCCAAGGTCAAGGGCACCAAGGGGGAAATCAATGGAATCAAAGTGGACATCCAAGTCAAGGTTTCCAAGGTCCTACCCCACCGGGAATGTACAACCATAGAGGTGAAGGACCACCCGGGTTCAACAAGCCTCCTCAAAATAAGGAGGGTGGTTCTTCGATCTCTCAAGAAGACACCAATGCGGCAATGATCCAACTCATCAAGAATCAACAAGCTTCAATTGCCAATTTGGAGAACCAATTAGGACATATTTCTAAGGCACTCTCGGAGCGACCCTCGGGCACTTTACCTTCCAATACCGAGATCAACCCCATAGGTCCGGAGCATTGCAAGGTAGTGACCTTGAGAAGTGGAAGACCCTTGCAAGATACAACCTCTACTCCAATTGACTCTAAAAAGGTACAAGATCCTAATCTAATGGTTGATGATGATGATATTAATGATCCTCCTTCGGATGAAGTTGAGGTTGAAGTCGAACCTCCTACGGGTAATGTGAACACTAAGGTTGCCAAGGAACCTAGTAAGGCTACATCGAGTACACCACCGGTCTCTCCTCCCGCACCGGTTGTATCTCCATACAAGCCTAAGCCTCCATACCCATCTCGATTGAAGAAGGATGGCCTTGAGAAGGTTTTCAAGAAGTTTGTGGAGCGGATTAGTCAAATGCAATTCTCTCTTCCGTTTCCCGAAGCAATGACTATGATGCCCCAATATGCTAAGTTCATGAAGGAACTCTACACCAACAAGAGAAAGCTACCGGAGACATCTCTAGTCCACCTTAATGAGGAATGCTCCGCCGTTCTCTTCAAAAGTCCACCCAAAAAGCTCAAGGATCCGGGTACCTTTACTATCCCTTGTGCTATTGGTAATATTTCTCTTGCTAATGGTCTTGCGGATCTAGGTGCTAGTATCAATGTCATGCCTTATTGCATATTTGAGAAGCTAGGGTTGTCTAATCTTCGTTCTACTCGTATGTACATTCAACTTGCGGACAAGTCGACCAAGAGTCCTAGGGGGATTGTTGATGATGTGCTAGTTAAAGTAGGCCCTTTTGTCTTCCTAGTTGACTTTGCGGTCATAGATACCGATGATGTGGATGTCTCATTGATATTTGGTAGACCATTCCTAGCTACTTCTCGTGCTTTGATTGATGTGCATGACGGAAAATTGACATTGAGAGTAGGACAAGAGAGTGTCACATTTTGCATAGCCGATGGCATGAAGTTTGCTCACGCACAAGATGATTTAGAGTACTCTTGTGATACTATTGCTTCGGCTAGTGTGTGTAGTATTTCTAACTTCGTGTGTCAAGATTCTTTGGATGTTTGCCTTAGAACGGATGTGCAGGAACATTTAGGCACCCCGGAGTTAAAAGCTCAAGTGGCTTACCTTGATGAAGGGAGAGACAAGTTAGAGGGTGAAACGGTTTTTTGTTGCTCTCCCGAAGGTGGAAAGGATAAAGACCTCCTATGAAGAACCACCTACTCTTGAGCTCAAGCCTCTTCCCGCACATTTGGAGTATGCTTTTCTCATGCCAGATTCTAAGCTACCGGTCATCATCAATTCTGAGCTTCTACCCGAGCAAAAGGATCGTCTAGTGGAGCTCCTCAAGAAGTACATGAGAGCTATTGCGTGGAGCATCTCGGATATTCGAGGTATAAGTCCCACATTTTGCTCACATCGGATCCTTATGGAGGAAGATTTCAAGCCGGTTGTGCAACCACAAAGAAGGCTAAATCCTAACATGAAGGAGGTTGTGAAGAAAGAGGTTATTAAGCTTATGGATGCGGGGATTATCTTTCCTATCTCGGATAGCCCTTGGGTTAGCCCCGTGCAAGTTGTTCCCAAGAAAGGAGGGATCACGGTGGTAGCTAATGACAAGGATGAGCTTATCCCGACAAGGACGATCACCGGGTGGCGTGTTTGCATAGATTATCGTCGACTCAATGATGCCACTAGGAAGGATCACTTTCCTCTACCTTTCATGGATCAAATGCTCGAGCGTCTCTCCGGTCACGAGTACTATTGTTTCTTGGATGGTATGTCCGGGTACTTCCAAATCCCGATCGCCTCGGAGGACATCGAGAAGACCACATTCACATGCCCCTTCGATACTTTTGCTTATCGACGGATCCCCTTTGGGTTGTGCAACGCTCCCGCCACCTTCCAACGGTGTATGCTTGCCATTTTCGATGATTTTGTGGAAGATATCATGGAAGTGTTCATGGACGACTTCTCGGTTTTTGGGGATTCATTCGACCTATGCTTGAGGAACCTTGAGAAGGTCTTGCGTCGGTGTGAAGAGACCAATCTTGCATTAAGTTGGGAGAAGTGTCATTTCATGGTCAATGAGGGGATTGTTCTTGGTCACAAGATCTCTAAAAAGGGCATTGAGGTTGACAAGGCAAAGTTGGAGACCATCTCTCAACTTCCTCCACCCTCATCCGTGAAAGCCGTGAGAAGCTTCTTAGGGCATGCCGGTTTCTATAGGCGCTTCATCAAAGACTTCTCGAAAATAACTACTCCTATGACTCGGCTTCTTGAGAAGGATGTGGAATTTCGTTTTGATGAAGAGTGCTTGCAAGCTTTTGAACTCCTCAAGGGTAAGCTCACGAATGCCCCTATACTCATTGCTCCGGATTGGTCAAAGTCATTTGAGTTGATGTGTGATGCTAGCGATTACGCCATTGGAGCGGTTCTAGGCCAACGAATCGACAAGAGATTCCATCCAATATACTATGCAAGTAAGACTCTCAATAATGCTCAAAGGAACTACACAACTACGGAGAAGGAGCTCTTGGCCATAGTGTTTGCTTTTGATAAGTTTAGGTCCTACTTGGTACTTTCTCACACTATTGTCTTCACGGACCACCAAGCTTTGAGGTACCTTCTATCTAAGACCGATGCTAAACCAAGGTTGATCCGATGGGTCCTTCTATTGCAAGAGTTTGATATTGAGATTCGAGATAAGAAGGGGTCCGAGAATGTAGCCGCCGACCACTTGTCTCGCTTGGAAGAGGCGGAAATGGTACACAATGGTAATGAAGAGATCAATGACAACTTCCCCGATGAGCTATTATTCGCTATAGCAACTTTAGAGTTCAAGGAACCTTGGTTCGCGGATTTGGCTAACTATCTTGCTAGTGGAGACTTGAAGGAGGGCCTCTCCACTCAAGACAAAAGGAAGTTCTTTGCGGATTTGAAGCATTACTATTGGGACGATCCTTTTGTATTTCGAGTTGGCTCGGATGGTATGATTAGAAGATGTGTCACTTATGGAGAGTCTAAGGACATCATGCGACATTGCCACTCCGGTCCTACGGGTGGACATCATGGAGCAAATCGCACGGCTCGCAAGGTACTTGAGTCCGGATTCTTTTGGCCCTCGATCTTCCGAGATTGTCAAGACTTTGTCAAGTCTTGCGATGCGTGTCAACGTTCAGGTAACATCTCTTCCCGTAACGAAATGCCTCAAAATGTCTCGTTAGTGGTAGAAATATTTGATATATGGGGTATTGATTTCATGGGACCGTTTCCTACTTCGCATGGTAACAAGTACATATTAGTTGCGGTAGATTACGTGTCTAAATGGGCGGAGGCACAAGCTTTGCCTACCAATGATGCCCGAGTCGTAGGAAAGTTTCTTGTTAAGTTGTTCACCCGTTTTGGTACCCCTCGTGCTATCATTAGTGATCGAGGTACTCATTTTCAAGGGCAATTCGATAGAGTATGCCACCGGTTCGGCGTCACTCATCGGATGTCCACCTCGTATCACCCTCAAACTAGTGGCCAAGCCGAGGTGACCAATAGGGAACTTAAGAGAATCTTAGAGAAGACGGTCGACCAATCACGGAAAGATTGGTCGAAGAAGCTTGATGACGCTCTATGGGCCTACCGCACGGCCTACAAGACCCCTATAGGCACTACTCCCTATAGGATGGTCTATGGCAAAGCATGCCATTTGCCGGTAGAGCTCGAGCACCGAGCTTATTGGGCATTGAAATTTCTAAACCTTGATATGAGTCTCGCAGGAGAAGAGCGTAAGTTTCAGGTACATGAGCTCGAGGAGTATCGCCATCATGCATATGAGAATGCAAAGCTTTACAAGGAGAGGACGAAGCTCATTCATGATTCCCGTTTGAAGCCGGGCAAGGATTTCAAAGTTGGTGATCAAGTTCTCCTATACAACTCTCGGCTCAAGCTCTTTCCCGGGAAATTGAGGTCTCGTTGGTCCGGCCCCTTTACGGTAACTCATGTTTTTCCTTATGGCACCATCGAGGTAATCTCTCCATCCCAAACCGAACCTTTTAAGGTGAATGGCCATAGACTTAAGCATTATGTTGTTAGTGATACTATAGGTGCTGTTGAGGTCTTGTCTTTGGTCGTGCCTTGAGTGCTCCTTGCTTCGTCGAGCTTAAGACGTTAAACAAGCGCTTCTCGGGAGGCAACCCGAGGGTTTTTCATGTCTTTTCTTCTTGATTTGATTGCGTGATTGTGTGTGTTTTGTGGTGTTCAAGGTCCTTGAGTTGTTGTGGTGTCCTTTGTGGTCTCGTAGGCGTTGAAATTCTGAAGTTTGGGGTCCGTTTTGGGTTGATTTGACGGTGTTTTGGTCGATTTTCGTCGAGGTGAAAATTTGTTTTTAAGCTGAGGAGGTGCACGCCGTGCACCACTGCACGCCGTGCACCGTGCACGGTTTGGTGCACGTGCTGTCCAGGAGGTTTCGAAAACATTTTCACCTCCAGGGTGCACGCCGTGCACCACTGCACGCCGTGCATGATGCACGCCGTGCACCGTGCACGGTTTGGTGCACGTGCTGTCCAGGAGGTTTTGAAAAAATTTTCACCTCCAGGGTGCACGCCGTGCACCCATGCACGCCGTGCACCCTGCATGCCGTGCACCCTTGCACGCCGTGCACCTGATCTTTCCCTTTGCATTTTTTTTCGGTTTGGTTTGTGGTTGGCTCGATTGATACTTGATTTCTCGGTTTGGGTTTTGGTTCACTGACTCTCCCGACCGGCCCGACCGCCCACCCAGCTATGTTTTGATGTGTTGCATGATCTTAATTGAATGTCGAATTCCTCTATTGTAGAATCGTTCGGTTCTTGACTTGTGTTTAATTGACTTCAAGTTTTCACAATGACGTTTAGACTGTCCTACTTAGAACCTATAACCAGCATGTTAGCACTAATATCAAATGAGTCTGGGCCAGAACTGAGATTTTATCACTCTTGTATGTTGGTTGACTAGTTTGATACGTGTTTTTGTACCGCTCGATAACACCGGTCTAAGATGATGAAGGCAATCAGAATTTTCACCCCTTTTCCATGTCTTTCTTTACTCTTTCTGATCCTTCGTGATTGTGGCTTGAGATTAGACGGAATCCAATTCGAAATCTTGTGTGGAAGTTGTAAAGGGCTAAGGATCAAGTGGCTAAATTGTGAAAAAAAAAAACATGCTCAAAAGAAAAGCTAGGCAAGCTCGGCACCTAAGTGAAGTGTCGGGTTGAGCACTAAGCAAAAGGGCAAAGGCTGTGAGCTAGGCAGGTTCAACACCTAAGTGAAGTGTTGAATCGAGCACTAGTATGCAGTAAGAAAAAAAAAAGAAAAGAAAAGAAAGAAAAAGATTTCTCAAATGTAGCCCTTGATCCTAGCCAGAGTTTGTAAAGTGCGGATCTAGAAGCGGATGAAGTCGAGTCGATAGCCACATCATAATCACTCGACACTTACGATCCTTGTTCCGATTTCAAGTCCTTTTGATTAGAGTTGGTGTTGTCGTGGTCGGTTTTGCTGTGTCCCAATCAACCACTACTTGAAGTATGAAGAAATTAGTGAGGTTTAGACTTGTTTGGTTGATGTTCTTGCATGTGTAGGTTTAGTTTGTTCGTGGAACAGTTTAAGCTAAATTGTGATTGCTTGAATCTCAATGGACCGAACTTGTCATTTGTGAACTTGGATGTTTTCTAATTCATTTGCTTGAGGACAAGCAAAGCTTAGTCGTAGGGGAATTTGATGTGACTTTAATTAGTGCATTTTAAGCTTATGAATGACCTATGAAATGCCCGTGTTTATTCGTGAAATGACATGACTTATATGCTTTTATTGAAGTTTTGTGCAAAGTGTCATTTTGTTTCCGGTTGCCACTTTGGAGCCAAATTCGTGGGCTATTGGAGTTGCCTCTGTGCATTTTCAGGTTATGGCATCAAAGTACGGATGACAAGGAGCGCATAGGAGCAAACGGGAGGTCATTTGGAGTCCGGACGAGGGAGATATGAGCATTGCAAGATCGAGCTTTCTGCAGAGTGCAGGGGTGCACGCCGTGCAGGGGTGCACGCCGTGTAGGGGTGCACGCCGTGCAGGGGTGCACGCCGTGCAGGGGTGCACGCCGTGCACTGTCCCCTGCACTATAAATACTCTTGTTTTTGGCCATTTTGGAAAATTCTTTCATCTCTCTTGAACCCCAAACACATACCCACGAACCCTCAAACCCTAGAACACGTTTTTGGAGCAATTTGAAGCCATTGGAGCTAGGATTGAAGCCAACAAACCTTGGGAGAAGTGCTTACAAGTGGAGAAGTGAAGATCATCTCAAGGATTCATCCATGGTGTTCTTGGTGACCATTCTTCCTTCTTTTCTCTTTACTCCCTTGGCCATGTGTGGCTGAGTTTCTAGGGTTCATCTTGGATGGGTAGATTAGTTGTGCTATGATAGAGGGATGATTGTATAGAACTTGCCATGATTGATCTTGGTTGTATGAGGATGATTCCTAGACTTGTTCTTAATGCCATTTTATGCCATGTTTGCTTAATTTGGTCCATTCAATGTGATTTGATGCATGAGAGTGCTTGGATTGCATAGATTGTAGGTCTAGGGATTGAAGTGAGTGTGTTCTAAGAGATTAGATCATCTTATTTCAACCATTTTCACTTGATTTCTCTCTTGGGCATTTTATCGAACACTTGGTGTGCATGTGGATTTTCATTCAATTGAGTTTGAAAATGCTTTTTGGTGAATCTCTTAGTGTTAGGGCATTGATATGAGAGTGTTGTGCCTAGCCTTGTGGTCATAGAGTCTTAAGAGAGGGTCTTGTGTCTTGGCATTTCATCAAACACTTAGAATGCATCCTTTTTCACTTAGCTTGAGAGCGAGAGCCTAAGTTGAGTGGTATTAGGATAGGGATTAGGTGCTACGAGAGTGCATTGAGTCTATAAAAGTGAAATGCATGGTCATCCGAATGCAAACTCGATCTTAATTGGCTTGTTTGTTCAATTAGTCATCTTGAGCATGATGAAACTACCCACCAAGAGAGCCCCCTTTGTCTTTGATTTGAACCACCTTTCTCTCTTGCTTAGTCTTTGTTAGAATTGCATTTCTTTGCCTTTGTTTCTGAATTTCTAAATCGAACCAAACCAATTTCAAATGTCTAGACTGTCTATGAGAAGTGTGAGTATTGGTCTATGAGAGGACCCCGTGGAATACGACCTTGGTAAAATCCCCTTTTATCACCCATCGATGGAGGGATAGGGCTGCAGAAGTACACCCCCTCTCTCTGAACGGGAGATGATATCAATATTCTTCGAAACTCTTCGAGCTCCCTTTTATAACAACATGCTAGGAAGCATTGCCTCTAATTTCTCTGATTTGCTCATTATCGAAGAGAGAATATGTAACATCCCCGCTCAACCGAACGGTTTGGAACTCAAGATCGGTAGGCTAGGGTACTGGAATCAGTGCTCTTAAGCTCCCCTTGAGTTTTGGGTCATTCGGGTTTAAGTTGGGTCGAAGTTGCAAAGAGGGGAATGGTGATGCACCAAAAAGTGCTGATTTTGGGCCCTAAAGTGCGCAGGCGCACATTTAGAAGTGCCAGGCGCACTTTTCAATTAATTCAGCAAACTCTCGGCGGAATATTCAAAATGTGCGCCTTTTAGGGGTCAATGTGCGCGGCGCCACATTTTGACATGCCAGGCGCACTTTTCGTGCATAAAAGGACGGATTTGCACGGAAATTCACAACTTCTTTCCCCTTTCTCTCTCCCCGAAAAGCCATTGACGAACCTAGAGCGAGCAATCTTCGAAGGGTGATTCCGGGAGCTGTAGAGGTCGGAATTGAGTTCCGTTTGTTGCTATGGATTCGTAGCGACGAGGAGAAGAGATCGCTAACCTCCATTTTGGGTTTCTGGGTGTAGGTCGTGAGCAGTAAGGAAGGGTAGAGCTACGAGTTTGGTGGTTGGGAATCGAGTTTCTGGGGAACTAGAAGACGATTAGAGCCTCGTCTTCTATTTCAGGTGAGGGCTTAGCGTTGTGTAAGTAGTTTGGACAGCGTGAGGAGTTTCAATTGGACTTAGAACAAAACCTAGGTTATGCATGAAAATGATGAGCGTAAAAGGGGATAAATTGTTCTGTGAATGTTCTTGATTGCTATTGATGATTGCCGTGGTTGATTGTTGTTGTTGATTGCTATGGTTTGGGGTTGGGTGTGAACTGAAGTGAATTAAGTAATGAATTGACATAGAAATGAGAATTAGGATGGTTGGGAAATGAGTGCGGGTGCTATGATATTATGAATCGCTGGTTGTGGATGCAGGAGAGTTGCCCTGCCAATGTGGGGTCGCTCTGAATAAGAGGAACAGGTGGGTGACCCCTAGACTCATGACATGGTTTCCCCTGTACTTGCAGGTGGGGGAGGCCGGTGAGCTAGCCGGTTATCCTATTGATTGTGATGTGTGTGCTGTGAACATGACAGGGGCATGGAGGACGAGATGTGTTGTGAACTATGGACTATGAATGAGATGTGGCTGATTTGTGTTGTATGTTGGTAGTAGATGTGATGTATGAGTTGAGAATGTGATGTTGAGAATTATATGTTGGAAATAGAACCGGAAGGAGCCCACACTACCCCACCCGAGGTACTGGTTGTTGAGTCTGATCCATTGGGGTGGATCCCCTTGACATGGGTGTCAAGGGAGTAATGAGATTGATGATGAGATTGATGATGATGATGATGGTTAATGAGAACGCGTTCCCCATGCGGTAGGGGAGCGCGAGGACTTCCCATGCGGTAGGGAAGTGCGTCGGCCGGCCGGTGGTGGTGTGGACAACTCCTTGGCGCCTAATAACTCACCTAGATAATGTGAATGTGAACAGTTGTGTGCTTGTGGTTGTGGTTATGACTTGGTTGATGGTTGTGTCGTGATGATGCTGTGTCTGCCGTGGATTGATGTATTAGTTCTGTGTTATTCTAATGCTATGAATTGTGCTTGAGAACAAGAACTGACCAACGTGATCACCTAGACTGTTTTTTAGGGAATTAAAATATGGAAAGGGGGGTTGGGTTTGGTTCCATTGTTGAATGTCTTGTGCGGAGTTGGGACCGCTCCATAGAATAGGACAGCGTGTAGGTAGGCCCAGTGGGTTCACTCAATTTCAATAGGAAATTGATCCCTTTTCCCCTTTCAGGATCTCGTGGCTAGTAGAGGTAGCTGAGGAGTTTGAGTTCGAGGTTGATTTCGCGAAGTTCTGGACGGAAGCCATGAGGTGAAGACTGGGATTACGCGGAGTTGACTTTTCTGTTCATTTCAGTTGACTATGAGATTTTGGGGGTTTTTATGTACTTTCTGATTTATGTTGGATTGGAGGATTTATGATGGTTTGGATTGTACTCGGATTTCAGTTTCGCGTTTCTATGGAGGCCTTCCATGTTTTTATTGTCTTTTGATCACCGCCAATTTCGCTGATTTACCCTTGTTTTTACTCGGTAGTACCTGGGACCGGTTCAACCACGGGTTAACTCGGGTTGACTCGGGACGGGTGTTACAAATGGTATCAGAGCCTGGTTTGTCGCTGCTGTACCGGTTGATTATCTTCTCTCTTTGGGGAGTAATTAACCTCGTTGGGAGGGAGGATGAGACATCGGTACAGGACCGACATTCCAAGGGTTTTTGTCAAACTGTTTTAAATGGGTGGGATGTTTTGAAATCAAGTGGTGAATTGAGTTGTTTGAAGTTTCTTGAGCGGTCAACTGAAATGTTTAATGTCCTCCTGTAGTGAATCCAGTCAAGCAAGGGGAAGTAGGTCCACTGGGAACTCGGGTTTTGGAGGAGGAGCACCTAGGTTTCAGCCGAGTCTGTTGAAGGGATGGAATTTTGGGGAGTTCATTGGGGAAGCAGCTGATCCTGAGGTGGCAAGCAGTGGCTCCAGGAATGTGAGTACAAGTTCCTGCAAATGGAACTTGAGGAAGGGTTGAAGGTGCAGGCAATGACTTTTCTGCTTAAGGGGCATGCACTGAATTGGTGGAGGTCGATGCCACAGAGTCGAGTGGTTCCGCCAGAGATGGAGTTGGATGAGTTTGTGGAGGTGTTTCGTGATCAGTTTTGCCCGGACCTTTGGCGTGAGGAGAAAGCCAAGGAGTTCATGAGTTTGGAGCAAGGGGAAAGTCCGTTCTGGCATATTACATAGAGTTCACTTCTCTCTCTAAGTGGTATGATGAGCGGGCCAACCGGGAGAGGAAGCTCATCAACAAGTTCAAGAATGGGTTGAGAGTGGAGATTCAGGAGGGAGTCACCACCGCTGATATGGGGAGTTTAGTGTCGGTTAAGGCGGCGGCGCTAGAGAGGGAGAGGTTGGAGAACCGAAAGAGGGAAGAGAAGAAAGGAAGGCAACTGCCCCGCCTACTTAGTCTGCCATTCACAGTTACCCGGCGAAGAGAACTCAGACTTCCTTTTCTGGGTTCAGGGGCAGCCAGTCGATGCCAACGAGGGGTACGATGACTTGTTTCACTTGTGGCCGACCAGGTCATAAGAGTGTGGCTTGCCCTGCTCGTACTAGTGGCACAGTCCGTTCGGGAGGAGCACCGTCCGGGTTACCACTATGTGACAAATGTGGGAAGCGTCACTTCGGAGTTTGCCATCTGTTGGCAGGTGTGACCTGTTACACTTGTGGGCAGCGCGGACACAGGAGTCTGAACTGTCCAACCAAGAGAGCTACCCCAACTCAGTCTGTGGGATCGGTGCAGGGCCCTAGAGCTCCGTCTGGGAGTTACGGGGGAGAGGAGGAGGCAGCGTTGGTAGGGGTGCTGGACGAGGGATGGGAGCTAATGCCACACCTGTTGGAGCTGGAGGGGAGCAAGGGAGGCTTTATGCTCTCACCAGGGGTGCGGCAGAGAATGCGAACGACGTGGTGACCGGTATGATCTCCATCTTAGATCTTTCCGTTTACGCTTTGTTTGATTCGGGGTCAACCCATTCCTTTGTATCTGAGAAATGTTTGAGTAGTTTGGGTGTTGTAGCTAGTAGTTTGGGTGTTAGTTGGGGCGTCAGAACTCCTTTGGGGACTTCTGTTCGGGTGGATAGAGTGTGTAGAGGGTGTAAAGTGTTAGTGGGAGGTGTAGAGTTCTTGGCTGATTTGGTGGTGCTTCCTTTCAATGAATTCGACGTTATCCTCGGCATGGATTGGTTGGCTAGGCATGGGGCTTCGCTTGATTGTCAGAAGAAGGAGGTGTTGCTTCAGGTGGGAGGTGACGGCCAGGTGGTGTTCAAGGGTGTTAGGAAGAGGGAGTCCGCACCTATGGGAGTAATTTCAGCAATGCAAGCTTTTTCTCTGATTCAAGAAGGGTGTGAGGCTTTGTTGGTGCAAGTGTCAGTTGAACGGAATGAGGAGTTGGAGAAGGTACCTGTAGCTCGGGAGTTCGCGGATGTGTTTGAGGAACTACCTGGGGCACCGATCGAGCGTGAGGTGGAGTTCAATATAGAGTTGGTCCCTGGAACTGCTCCAATCTCTATTCCACCTTATCGCATGGCACCGGCGGAGTTAAAGGAGTTGAAGGAGAAATTGCAGGAGTTCTTGGATAAGGGGTTCATCCGCCCTAGTGTAACACCGTGGGGGGCACCGGTGTTGTTTGTGAAGAAGAAGGATGGGTCGATGCGGATGTGTATTGACTATAGGCGGTTGAACAAGGCGACGATCAAGAATCGTTACCCACTTCCAAGGATAGACGATCTCTTCGATCAATTGCAAGGGGCTGAAGTGTTCTCGAAGATAGACTTGAGGTCGGGTTATCACCAGTTGAAGGTGGAGGAGGGATCGGTGCCAATGACAGCCTTTAGGACCCGCTATGGACACTATGAGTTCTGGTGGTGCCATTTGGTCTCACCAATGCTCCCGCCGCGTTCATGGCTCTCATCAACAAGGTCTTCCACGAATATTTGGATAAGTTCGTGATAGTGTTCATCCATGATATCCTCATTTATTCTAAGACTAGGAAGGAGCATGAGGAGCACTTGAGGATTGTTTTTCATAGGTTGAGGGAGCAGCAACTATTTGCCAAGTTCTCGAAGTGTGCCTTTTGGTTGGAAGAAGTATTGTTTCTTGGGCATGTGGTTTCTAAAAGAGGCGTGGAGGTTGACCCAAAGAAGATTGAAGCGGTGGTTAATTGGTCTCCACCTAAGGATGTGTCGCAACTGAGGAGCTTCTTGGGGTTAGCAGGTTACTACCGAAGGTTTGTGGAGGGGTTCTCTACCATAGCGTCTCCTTTACATAAGTTGTTGAGGAAGGAGTCGAAGTATGAGTGGAGCGAGGAATGTCAGAGGAGCTTTGAGGAGTTGAAGAAGAAGTTGACTTCAGCTCCGGTGTTGACTTTGCCAGTAGAAGGTGGAGAGTATGTGGTGTTTAGTGATGCGTCTTTGCAAGGATTAGGCTGTGTGTTGATGCAGAATGGGAAGGTTGTCGCTTATGCCTCCCGACAGCTTAGGGTGCATGAGGTGAACTACCCAACCCATGATTTGGAGTTAGCTGCAGTGGTGTTCGCCTTGAAGTTGTGGAGGCATTATTTGTATGGTGAGACGTTTAAGATCATGACCGATCACAAGAGTCTTAAGCACCTTATGGATCAAAAGGAGCTGAATGGTAGGCAACGGCGTTGGGTAGAGCTCTTGAAGGATTATGACTGTACCATTGACTACCATCCTGGTAAAGCTAATGTGGTTGCGGATGCTTTAAGTCGAAAGGAGTTGGTGGATCTTAGAGCTTTAAGGGTAGAGATGCAGTTAGATGATGTGGGAAGTTTGTTTGCCAAGCTCAACATTAGGCCTATGCTGAATGATAGGATTGGTGAGGAGCAGCTCAAGGATGCTACTCTGGTGGCTATTCGAGGGGAAGTCGAAAAAGGCATGGGTAATGGATTTGAGGTAGTTGGTGGATTGTTGAAATGCAAGGGTCGAGTGTGCGTACCGGAAGTGGAGGAATTGAGGAAGGGGATTTTGGAGGAGGCTCATTCCTCGATGTATGCTATGCATCCCGGGATGACAAAGATGTACAATGACCTGAAGTTAAGTTTTTGGTGGCCAGGAATGAAGAAGGATGTGGCTCGTTATGTGGCGACTTGTTTGGTTTGTCAGAAGGCTAAGGCGGAGCATAGAGCTCCGGGTGGGTTACTTCAGTCCCTACCTATCCCGGAGTGGAAGTTTGCGGACATCACCATGGACTTTGTATCGGGTTTTCCGCCGACTAGAGAGGGGAAGGATGCCGTGTGGGTAATAGTCGATCATTTGACGAAAGTTGCGCATTTCATACCCATTCGGTTTAAGCCTAGTGTGGAGGTGTTGGCAAAGTTATATATAGAAGAGGTGGTAAGGTTGCATGGGGTTCCTCAATCCATCGTCTCTGATCGTGATCCGAGTTTCACGTCTCATTTTTGGGAGGGGCTGCATACAGCATTGGGAACTAAGCTCAAGTTCTCGACGGCGTATCATCCTCAGACGGATGGGCAATCGGAGAGAACGATCCTTACTTTGGAGGAGTTGTTGAGAAGCTGTGCTATGGAGTTTCAAACCCCTTGGACTGAATTGCTACCTTTGATTGAGTTCGCCTATAATAACTCGTATCATAGTAGTTTGAAGTCCGCTCCTTTTGAGGCCTTGTATGGGAGGAAGTGTAGGACGCCTTTGTGTTGGGATGAGGAAGGTGCGAGGGTGTTGTCGGGTCCTCAAGGTGCAAGAGACGGCTGATCGGGTTAAGATTATCAAGGAGAGATTGAGAGCGGCTCAAGATAGGCAAAAAGCGTATGCCGACGGTCGTGCTAGAGAGCTGAGTTTCAATGTTGGGGAGAAGGTATTTTTGAAGGTGTCGCCGTGGAAAGGGCTGATGCGTTTCGGTAGAAAAGGGAAGTTGGCGCCTCGGTACATCGGTCCTTATGAGATCCTCGCTAAGTCGGGTCCGGTGGCTTATGTGTTGGCTTTGCCGAGGGAGTTGGAAAGGATACACAATGTGTTTCATGTGAGCGTGCTTAGGCGGTATCATGGGGACCCTTCTCATGTAATTCAGCCGGAGGAGGTGGAGATTGAGCAAGACTTGACTTATGAGGAGAAGCCAGTCGCGATCGTGGATAGGCAAGTCCGGGTCTTGAGGAATAAGCAGATTCCGCAGCTCAAGGTGGTATGGAGGAACCATGAGAGCGAGTCGGCTACCTGGGAGACTGAGGAGAGTATGAGGCGGCGGTACCCGGAGTTAGTGGAAGTGTATGATTCAGGTATTAATTCCCCTTGATGTATGCTTTTGTGTTTGCTTGTTGTGGTGTTGGTTCCGAGAAGGTCTAGGGTGTGCTCGGTGAAAGTAGAGTGTTGGGAGTGGGTGTAGGGCTGATGAGTAGTTAAAGGAAGGCTGGTGGTTCGTCGTTAGGAATTTCGGAAGTCAATAGGATACTTGGATTGCTGTGATTTTAGCTGTGTGTTCGGTATCATATTGCTAGGACGAGTTAGGGATGATTTCGGGGACGAAATCCTTGAAGTTGTGGAGACTTGTAACATCCCCGCTCAACCGAACGGTTTGGAACTCAAGATCGGTAGGCTAGGGTACTGGAATCAGTGCTCTTAAGCTCCCCTTGAGTTTTGGGTCATTCGGGTTTAAGTTGGGTCGAAGTTACAAAGAGGGGAATGGTGATGCACCAAAAAGTGCTGATTTTGGGCCCTAAAGTGCGCAGGCGCACATTTAGAAGTGCCAGGCGCACTTTTCAATTAATTCAGCAAACTCTCGGCGGAATATTCAAAATGTGCGCCTTTTAGGGGTCAATGTGCGCCGGCGCACATTTTGACATGCCAGGCGCACTTTTCGTGCATAAAAGGATGGATTTGCACGGAAATTCACAACTTCTTTCCCCTTTCTCTCTCCCCGAAAAGCCATTGACGAACCTAGAGCGAGCAATCTTCGAAGGGTGATTCCGGGAGCTGTAGAGGTCGGAATTGAGTTCCGTTTGTTGCTATGGATTCGTAGCGACGAGGAGAAGAGATCTCTAACCTCCATTTTGGGTTTCTGGGTGTAGGTCGTGAGCAGTAAGGAAGGGTAGAGCTACGAGTTTGGTGGTTGGGAATTGAGTTTTTGGGGAACTAGAAGACGATTAGAGCCTCGTCTTCTATTTCAGGTGAGGGCTTAGCGTTGTGTAAGTAGTTTGGACAGTGTGAGGAGTTTCAATTGGACTTAGAACAAAACCTAGGTTATGCATGAAAATGATGAGCGTAAAAGGGGATAAATTGTTCTGTGAATGTTCTTGATTGCTATTGATGATTGCCGTGGTTGATTGTTGTTGTTGATTGCTATGGTTTGGGGTTGGGTGTGAACTGAAGTGAATTAAGTAATGAATTGACATAGAAATGAGAATTAGGATGGTTGGGAAATGAGTGCGGGTGCTATGATATTATGAATCGCTGGTTGTGGATGCAGGAGAGTTGCCCTGCCAATGTGGGGTCGCTCTGAATAAGAGGAACAGGTGGGTGACCCCTAGACTCATGACATGGTTTCCCCTGTACTTGCAGGTGGGGGAGGCCGGTGAGCTAGCCGGTTATCCTATTGATTGTGATGTGTGTGCTGTGAATATGACAGGGGCATGGAGGACGAGATGTGTTGTGAACTATGGACTATGAATGAGATGTGGCTGATTTGTGTTGTATGTTGGTAGTAGATGTGATGTATGAGTTGAGAATGTGATGTTGAGAATTGTATGTTGGAAATAGAACCGGAAGGAGCCCACACTACCCCACCCGAGGTACTGGTTGTTGAGTCTGATCCATTGGGGTGGATCCCCTTGACATGGGTGTCAAGGGAGTAATGAGATTGATGATGATGATGATGGTTAATGAGAACGCGTTCCCCATGCGGTAGGGGAGCGCGAGGACTTCCCATGCGGTAGGGAAGTGCGTCGGCCGGCCGATGGTGGTGTGGACAACTCCTTGGCGCCTAATAACTCACCTAGATAATGTGAATGTGAACAGTTGTGTGCTTGTGGTTGTGGTTATGACTTGGTTGATGGTTGTGTCGTGATGATGCTGTGTCTGCCGTGGATTGATGTATTAGTTCTGTGTTATTCTAATGCTATGAATTGTGCTTGAGAACAAGAACTGACCAATGTGATCACCTAGACTGTTTTTTAGGGAATTAAAATATGGAAAGGGGGGGTTGGGTTTGGTTCCATTGTTGAATGTCTTGTGCGGAGTTGGGACCGCTCCATAGAATAGGACAACGTGTAGGTAGGCCCAGTGGGTTCACTCAATTTCAATAGGAAATTGATCCCTTTTCCCCTTTCAGGATCTCGTGGCTAGTAGAGGTAGCTGAGGAGTTTGAGTTCGAGGTTGATTTCGTGAAGTTCTGGACGGAAGCCATGAGGTGAAGACTGGGATTACGCGGAGTTGACTTTTCTGTTCATTTCAGTTGACTATGAGATTTTGGGGGTTTTTATGTACTTTCTGATTTATGTTGGATTGGAGGATTTATGATGGTTTGGATTGTACTCGGATTTCAGTTTCGCGTTTCTATGGAGGCCTTCCATGTTTTTATTGTCTTTTGATCACCGCCAATTTCGCTGATTTACCCTTGTTTTTACTCGGTAGTACCTGGGACCGGTTCAACCACGGGTTAACTCGGGTTGACTCGGGACGGGTGTTACAGAATAGAAAAATGCATCAAACATAGAAAAATAGAAAACCAAGAGCCGAAAAAGATGAATACGACTAAGAAGAAAGAGGAGGTGCATGCCACATTCCAGGAAAATAATGGAAAGAAATGGAGCCCATCACCCAGGCCTAATTACGCTACTTCCTACGTAGCTGCCACAACCCCTATTGTTTAGACTCCTACCGTAAAACCTCAGTCTCCCACCGATCAAACAACCAAGACACAAAATGTCAATCCAAAAAATGAGGAAAGAGGACAACCAACCAATTTCAGGACAAGGGTTGAAATAGACCTTATACCAGTGTCATACACAGAGTTATATCCGATGTTCTTAAAGAATAAGCAAGTGGCACCTGCCCCGTACCAACAACCATCACCTCCACTTCCGAAGTGGTACAATCATGAAGCACGATGTGATTATCATGGGGGGCCCAACATTCAAATATCGAGTCCAGGACCTAATTAGGGCCGGGTGGCTGAAATTTGAAGAGCATCCCGACCATCCTAATGTAAACAAGAATCCTCTACCAAATCACTCAGGCAGTAGTTCCCATGCCATTTGCTTACAAGAGGGATATGACGTGAAGGAAAAAGTAGGCGAAGTGAACATGCCATTCGAATACATATGCAAAATCTTGCAAGACACCGGTTATATGAAGAGTGAGACGGGCGATCATGATCTGGGGAATTCAGAAGAAACTTGCCGATATCATGACAATAAGAGACGCCACTCTCTTAAGGATTGCAAGAGTTTCCGCAACAAGTTGCAGGATCTAATGGACTCAAGACTAGTATCCTTTTGTTCATCGAACACTAAAGAGACTGATATCCACATGATCTCCCACGAGGAGAACCAGCCTAACCCACGAGGCCACATCATCAGATACACCGCAACACAGGAATCAACAGTGACGCCTAAGGTCACGGTTATACAAGTGCGCAACCCGCCACAGGTGAAAGGGGAAAATCAGGAAGCCGTCTTATGGAATTATTCTGGCCGAGTCATCCAAACAAATGACGGAAGGTCAATGCCAGTCTCCAATATCACAGGAGTAGGGAGAATGACCCGCACAGGAAGAGTGTACGGCTTGTCCGAAAAGCAACACGAAGGAGAGTCTTCAAGAGAGACAAAAACTCTACAAGATCTTGGGGCAACCCCAATTCAGAATGACGTATTTATGGCCAGAAACCCTATGGAGCTGCGAGAGGTCCCGAACCCTCGACCTCGCACAACAGATGAAGATGCTTATGAATTTCTTAAACTAGTCAAACAAAGCGAGTTCAAGGTCATCAAGTAACTAAACAGGATGCCCACCAGAATTTCTCTATTGGACCTCATGATGACGTCGGAACCCCATAGATTGGCAATATTGAAAGTACTCAACCAGGCTCATGTTAGCCATAATATCTCCGTCGAAAAAATGGATGGAGTGGTTAATGCTGTATTAACCGTGGGAAGGATAACCTTCAACGATGATGAACTCCCACCAGAAGGTAAGGGGCACACCAAGGCGCTGCACATCTCAGTCAGATGCAAAGAATTCATCATTGCCCGAGCTCTAATCGATAATGGGTCAGCTTTGAACGTAATCCCTAAGTTTACATTAAACTGGCTTCTCATTGAAGATGCATTCGTCCGCCCCAGCCTCATAATTGTGCGAGCTTTTGACGGTACGATGAGACAGGTTATGGGGGAGGTGGAGTTACCAATACAGGTCGGCCCCAAGATATTTGACATAACTTTTCATGTGATGGACATTCACCCCACATACAGCTTACTACTAGGAAGACCATGGCTCCACGTCGCTGGGGTTGTCCCATCTTCTTTACACCAGAAATTGAAGTTTGCAACGGAAGGAAAATTGATCGAGGTGTTTGTTCAAAAGGACATGTTGGTGTCAAGGGCACCCGATTTCCCATATGTTGAGGCGGCAGAAGAAGCAATTAAGAGTGCATTCCAAACTTTTGAGGTAGAGGCCGTGTACAACACTGAGAAGGAGGCAGGAAGAACAAAATTCCTTGTCCCTCGAGCGGTCCTCATGTCAGCTAAATGTCTCATCCAGAATGTGGACCCCACCAACTGGAAGAGTCTTCTACGGAAATCGCTAAAGCTGAAAAAGAACAAGAGGAAGGCCGACCTAGGATATGATCCTACCTTGGAGAATGTGGGAAAAGAGAAGGGAATGTGTCGTAAAGATCCTAGTTGCTATGGAAAGATTTCAACTATCCCGCATATCTCTCAAACCTTCACAAGCGCTGGGATGATTAATGTCAAGGAGCCCGACTCCAAAACCGTGAGGAACTGACCTCCATCTTCGAAAGTCTTTATGTTAGCACAATCGATCAGGATTTTGGGGAGAGTCAAGAGTTAGTGCGCCGTATCCGACCAGGAGAAGAGGTGGGCAATTGGACCGTCGTGGAGCTCCCGAAACTGTCTCAAAAGTAATAAGCCTATGAAAATAATAAAGTATTGTATAACAAAAGTACTTTCAATAACTGAGTGTTGCTGTACTAGGCCCACGTTATTTATCAAATAAAAATCACTTTCACCTTCATCCAACGCATTCATCTCGATCCTTATTATTCATTTTCTCTTCTTGTCTTTTCTCCACCTTGATATATAACAGGGTTGCCGAGTCAGGTAAGAACAATAATGATCACCATGGTTCTGAGTTTGACTTCGATGACCCAATATGCGAAGCAGAAGATGAAGAGGACATCCATCTAGAAACAGACTAGATGTTAGAGCAAGAGGAAAGGAGCCTACAACCATACTACGAATCAGTAGAGTCTATCAATCTCGGTAATGAAGAAAGAAGGAGGGACGTTAAGATTGGAGGTGGTCTTGATCCGCATGAACGAGAGCAATTCATCCAGCTATTAACAAAATATCAGGACATATTTGCGTGGTCCTATCAAGATATGCCAGGTTTAGATGAAAAGATAGTAATTCATCATCTACCAATGATAGAGGGATGTAAGCCAATTAAACAAAAATTACGAAGAATGAAGACAGAATGGCTCATTAAGATTAAAGAGGAAGTGCAAAAGCAATACGATGCTGGTTTCTTACAGGTATCCCGGTACCCTGAATGGGTAGCCAACATTGTACCAGTGATCAAGAAAAACGGGAAGGTGCGAATGTGCGTCGATTATCGAGATCTGAACAGAGCAAGCCCCAAGGATAACTTTCCATTACCGCACATCGACGTACTCGTAGACAACACGGCAGGGCACCAAATGTTCTCATTTATGGACGGTTTTTCCGGATACAACCAAATTAAAATGTGTCCCGAAGATCGAGAGAAGACAACCTTTACCACCTTATGGGGAACATTTTGTTATAAGGTGATGCCCTTTGGATTAAAAAATGCAGGGGCAACATATCAGCGGGCCATGGTAACTCTATTCCATGATATGATACATAAAGAAATTGAAGTGTACGTAGACGACATGATAGCTAAATCTGAAAGTGGAAAAGATCACAAGGACGCACTCCTCAAGTTATTTGAAAGACTCAGAAGGTATCAGCTCCACCTGAATCCTGAAAAATGCACCTTCGGGGTCACCTCGGGGAAGCTACTAGGGTTCGTAGTGAGCGAGAAAGGGATTGAAGTGGATCCAGACAAAGTCAAAGCAATAGCCGAAATGGAGCGACCACATACACAAAAACAAGTACGAGGTTTCTTAGGTCGTTTGAATTATATTGGACGCTTCATCTCCCATTTGACCTCTACGTGCGAGCCACTATTGAAACTCCTCAAAAAGGATCAACCTGTTGATTGGGACACAAATTGTCAGTCAGCATTTGAAAGAGTTAAAGAATATCTACAAAAACCGCTAGTCTTGATGCCTCCAACGCCGGGTAGACCATTATTGCTATACTTGTCCATTCGTGAGAATTCTGTAGGGGCAATGCTCACCCAGCAAGATGATTCAAGGAAGAAGGAACACACTATCTATTACACGAGCAAGAAGTTCACAGATTATGAGGCTCGATACTCTAACTTGAAAAAACATGTGGAGCGCTCGCATGGGTGGCAAAAAGATTAAGACACTATATGTTGTATTATACAACCCATCTGGTTTCCAAGATAGATCCTATAAAGTATATATTCGACAAGCCTGCACTCACAGGGCGCATCGCAAGGTGGCAAGTCCAACTTGCTGAATATGACATCATATATACGGCCCAAAAGACGATTAAAGGAAACCCAATAGCCGATCACTTGGCGGAACTTCCAATTCAAAACCCCGACCCATTACTAATGGAATTCCCAGACGAAAATATCATGACCACGGAAGAAGAAGAAGAAGAAGTATTCGTTAACAGTCAGTCATGGGTGATGAAATTTGACGGAGCCTCCAATGCACTAGGATATGGGATAGGAGCGGTGTTCATGTCGCCCGAAGGGAAAATATACCCCATTACAGCAAAACTGACATTCTACTGCACCAACAATGTTGCAGAATATGAGGCATGCTCATTCGGCATCCTGATGACACTCGATTTGACGTGATTATCAGCCTCATTTAAGCAACATTTCTTTGCTTAAGACATTGTTTTTAGGGTCAAATAACGAATATTCAATCGATTGCCCTATCTCGTGCCATTTGTGTTACCTTGGCCCGTTTCGGGTCTATTTGATGGTTTTCTAGTGTTTTCATGTTAGCACAGGTTTTTGCCATCAAATAAAGTAGCCATGGACGTGTCTAAGGCATAGGAACCTCGAGGAATCAAACCGGAATCGATCAAAGGAGCCAATCAAAGTCCAACCAAAGGTCTGCCCGAATACAAAGATATTTTCGCCGAAAATACCCTAGGGTTTTCGGCGAAAACAATACCACAAATCAACTGCTGGACACAGAAGGATGATTTCGGCGAAAAGATTCAACTGCTCGGACCGAAAATAATGAACAGCCGGCGAAGCCCTGAACTCAAAGCCAGTTTCGCCGAAACTATCCCTATGGTTTCGGCGAAAACATCAGCTCAGCCCGGCCCAACTAGGGTTAAGTATTTATACTTAATCCGGCGGCCCGAGGCAAGAGAGAACAATCATAATTAATCATATTACAACTTTTCGAGATCAGAATTCTCTGAAGTCTGGAGCGAAGAGTTGGAGTTCGAAGAGCCGGATAGAGATCGTGACGCCATCCCTTCCACCTCGGAGAACCGGAGCTAGGAGTGCAACTTACCGAAGATCGGAGTCTATCAGAGTCGTCTGAATTAGGTTTTTCAGATCCTTTTCTGTTCTTCCTTTGAATGATGAACTCTTTCCTTGTCTTTGTGTCTTTTGTAATGATCATGAGTAGCTAAACCCTTTAGAGCTTAGACTAGATGAACCCTAAGTGACCCAGGGCTTTAAAGCGGTCACGGATCGGCGGTGATTAGATTCGAAATTCAATCAGTTCTTTTTCATGTTTGATTTGTTCTTCATTATTCATGTTTCTTGTCTGGATTGATCATCTAGATTAGATTCTTGTTAAGCTAAGGATAGAAGCGAACGCTCGCCTTACTCTAGAACATCGAATTAAACAATTAACCTTATAATTGGAGTGTGCCTTTCGTAGGAACCGGTTAGGGTTAATTCACTGCAAGAGTAACTCATTAATCACTAGTAATTACACCAATTAATTAAGTCATTGCGAGAGGCGACCGTACCCGGGCGGCTAGTTAATCTTGGTAGTTAGAACGGATAGAGCGAACGTTCGCCGGTCTTAAACCTAAGGGTAAGGAGTTATGGTGGTGTCTTAGTAATTGATTGAATTAGAATCGAAATCCGCTGATCTGTTGATTGCCAATGCTCTGGGGAACGAAGGGGGATTCAAAGTCTAAGTTCGTCTGTCATCCTTGTTTTCAAACCCTAATTCCCAATCTGCTTTAGTTTAATCTTTTTAACTTTTCTGCATTTCTTAGAAGTAGAAGTCGTGGAACTCGCACCACGCACTAAGTGTTTTTCTTTGAATAATTTGTTAGTTCTGAAGTAGCCAATCATTCGAAGGTCCGTGGAATACGATCTGCTATACGCTTTTTCTTAGCATTAGTAGTTTTTATTTGGCTGAACGTCCGAACAACGACCGGAGGTCCCACCAAATTGGCGCCGTTGCCGGGGACTTCTTTTGATTGTTGAAAGAAGATCTGGCAATTTATTCTTCTACTTTCCATCTTTCATTTTTCCACCCACTTCGATTTTACGCCGGTATGTTTGCTTTTGTTGCTTGTAGGTTGTTCTACAGGTTCATGAACCGCTCGATCGCTCATTCTCAGTTCAAGCCGGGCAATTCTGCTCCGTCGAAGAAACCGCGAGCTCAGAAGCAAGTCATAACCACACTGCCTACACCACCTATCCCTCAAAAGATTGAGGAGTTGAAGGAGAACTCCTCATCTTCATCCGTTTCATCCACTACTTCAGATTCACCACCACCTTCTCCTCCCGTACTAGCTGCTCAGCGCACCGTGGCGGATTACTGTTGACCAAATGTGGCTTACCTCCGAGCTAGCATCTTCGTGCCACACGGCGATGACGACCTCGACGAAAAGATCACAATCTCTTTCCTGAGCATGGTCTCTAAGGATCTTCACTTCGAAGGGAAGCCGCAAGAAAACCCCCGCACACATTTGGAAAACTTCCTTGACATGTGCGAGACGTTTAAACAAGGGAATTTCGGTAAGAATAATCTTTGCTTAAGAGTATTCCCATTCTCTCTTAAAGGCAATGCCAAGATATGGCTCAGCTCAAAACCACCTGGCTATTACACTGACTGGGATAGTCTAGCTCAAGACTTCATAGAAGAATACTATCCCCCTTCAAGAACGACATTCTACAAGGATAGCATCGCTAGTTTCTCTCAGAAGGAAGGAGTAAGCTTATACAATGCTTGGAACGAATTCCAAGAGCTTCTATCTGAATGCCCTCATCATGGATTCAACCAGAGTCAGCTAGCCAAAATCTTTGCCAAAGGTATGAAAGAAGAAACAACTGAATGGGTTAACATTTTAGCTAAAGGCAACTGCACAACACTTGAACCAGAAGCTGCTCTACTTCACTTTGCGGACTGCGCATCTAAGTCCAGAAATAGGGAAAGATAGTTTGGAGCAGCCAAGATCAACCAAGCAGTGAAGATCA
Source organism: Linum lewisii (assembly GCA_034768395.1). NCBI lineage: Eukaryota > Viridiplantae > Streptophyta > Magnoliopsida > Malpighiales > Linaceae > Linum > Linum lewisii. The sequence continues at coordinate 61,084,931 of CM068297.1, read as the reverse complement.
GATTAAGATCGCAGTACAGAAACAAATGGAAGAGATCCTCGGTACAACTAATAACTGGCCTAACAAGGAAGTCAACTTTATTGACCACAGCTTCACCAGGGATCAAAGAGGCTACTCCGACTACCGTCAGTTCAGAACACCTCCTCAACAACGGGAAGGCTTCCATGAGCGCCCTCCCTACAACTTCCAACTCGACCAGAGCTGAAATCAATACATGGACAATGGTTATCAAGATCCTTCCAGATTCACCAGAGTACAGCAGCCTCCGAATCTTGTATATGAGGACAATTGGGAGAGGAGAATAGCTAGGAAGTTTGATCTAATTACAGCAAGACTTGATGATCACGAGGAAAGATTCAAAGCGCAAGCCGTTCTCAACAAAGAACAGATCGCATCTGGACAGAGAATAGAGGATATGATAAATAAAATTGCTAGTGCGATGGCTCGTATTCCCATCTTCAATCAGGCTCCGTCTCAAAGCAGCTCCTCCTAGAAGAACGAGCAAGCTAAAGTCGTAACAACCAGGAGCAGTGAGCAGACTAGCCCGCCTAAGGAGAAAAAACCGCCCGCTGTTGATGAGGGAGAGTGCTCGGCTATCATTCCTCGACCACCACCCATACCTATTCCAGCTAAGTGCCCCGACCCTGGTCCTTTTACTTTACCTTTGAGCATTAATGACATTGAAATCGAGCGTAGCATAATTGACCTAGGTGCTTCTATAAATGTCATGCCTATGTGTTTATATAAGAAACTGAACCTAGGGGAATTACAACCTGCCAACATGAATTTAATGTTCGCTGACAAAACTCTAAGAGAACCTAGAGGAATGATCCAGGATGTAATCACTTGCTGTGGCCCGATTCCGGTTTTTCGTTGATTATATAGTTATGGATACTCAAGAGACATATTCTACCCTTCTCTTGGGTCGGTCATTCATGGCGACAGCCGGAATTAATGTCAATGTTCCTAATGGCTCTCTAACTGTAAGGGTGGGGAAGGATACTGCAACATTCCGTCTCAAGGACGGGATGAAATACATTCCTAGGGAAGAATTAAATTGTTTATCTGTAGAGATTGTGGAGTTGGCCTCGGTCAACTTCATTTCTAATGTTTCTTCCAGTGTTTCGAGATCAATTGACACTGCAGGTGCTGGACAGGGTACCGAGAAGAAGCCAGAAATTTTGGTTCAAAAGCCACCTAAGAAGAAAAAGGAACTGCAAGCCTCTTCTAAACCACCGAGCAGACCTCGAGGAAAGAACAAGAAGACAAAGACCCAAATGGTCTGGAGACCAAAAGCTCCACCGTCTTCCACCGAGCCAGCTGCACCACCTGTTAGTTCCGAGAAACCGGCGCCGGAACAAGTATGGAAGGAGAAGCCGAAAGCGTCTCCTAAAGAAGTACTAACGATCACCGATCCTGGTGATAACAAGCCGAAGAAGAAAGAAAAAGAGAAATCGACAGTCCTCATTCCTTCCATCGTCACACTCAAGAAGGATGATCTCTCTAGAGAGCTGTTCGGACCATTCAAGTTCGTTGATCATCTTCCCGACGGACGTACCAAACTACTACATGCAAACGGGAAGAGATTCACGCTTACCGGAGAAGTCCCGAAGCTGTACTTTATGAACTCCGACGCGAGCGTGAAGGAGACTCTAAGTTGGGATGTGTCCTAATACCGTCCAGGTATCGTCCAGCTCAAGGACGTTAATAAAAGATCGCTTCGTGGGAGGCAACCCACGGCTGGAGTCAGTTTTGTTTTGTTTCAACCTTGGTATTTTAGAGTCGGTTCGGGAGAGCCAAAAGTGTCAGTTTGTTTGATTTATTATTTTTCGTGTAGAGTCTGCATGCCGTAGAGTCAGTTGCAAGTTGATTGAGGTCATTCTGATTTTTGTGGATTTAACTGTGATTTTCTAAAGTTGGCCAGATTTACGAAAATATTTAAAACCCGAACAGTTCAAAATTTTCGGCGAAACCACCCTTGTTTTCGGCGAAACCGGTTTCAAATTTTGAACCTGTTTCTCCTGTTCCTTATTTTCGGTTTGAAAATTTTCTGATTTCGGCGAAACCATCCCAACTAAATTTTCGGCGAAACCGAGCTTCCATTTTCGGCGAAACCACCTTTTTCAAATCGTCAATCCATGTTAACTTGTAGTTTCGGCGAAACCACCCCCTACTTTCGCCGAAACTGATTTGAAAAATCACCCAAAAATCCCCTTTAAAATTTCGGACCACCCCCTCTCTCATCCACTCTCATTTTTGCTCAGCCACCCGAAACCCCCCTATCCTTTTCATATCGCCGACCGCCCCATTTCAAAACCCGCCGCCATTTGCTGCCGCCGCCACCATCGCCCGTCTACCGGTCTTCTACTTTGAGAACTTCCAGAAGATCGAACACATCCATGGAGCTGACGTGCGTCCTTTATCCATGGAGTCACTCCAGGAGCATGACGAGGATTCATACCGGAACGTGCATGACGCCCTAGCACCGGCCGGTCTCCTAGAGCTGACCACCATAGCCGCCGAGTTCCCAGACATTGCACTCCAGGAGTTCTGGGCGACATTTGACTTGGACGAGCATAAGAGGAGACGGGGCCAGAAGGTGATCACCTTCTTTCTTGGTGGGGTGTACAGGCAGCTCACCTACGATGAGTTTGACGCTCATCTGGGCATCCCCTACGCGCACTATCACGATCACCACCTCGGCTGGGGCGATAATGATGACGACGAGGAGTTCCACGCCCTCTGGAGCCACATGACAGGCGTGCCTGGCGATCGCCTCGGGAAGAGCAACTCAGTTAAGTCTCTCTCTCACCCGCTCTATAAGTTTATTCATATGGTTTGGCGGAGGTCACTTTTATATGTCAGAGACAAGGATCGCCACCATATCCTTAAGGAGGAGCTCGTGCTTCACCGAGCCATCCGAGAGAGCTACCCTCTCCACCCCGGCTGGGTGCTAGCTCACATCTTCAGCCAGCGGACCAAGAGGAAGAAGCTACCACGCAAACTCTTGGGAGGCAACTTCATAGGTCAGCTCATCCTCTCCTTCGGCATCAGCCATGAATATGGCCCTAACATTCCACGACACCCAATTATGACCGTTGGAGGAGACTTGGCGGTCGAGTACGACTTAGAACTCGACCTCAGTCCCCATGTAGCAGCAGATCCTCCACTCCAACCTGCGGTCGAGTCTGAGGACGAAGATGATGCTGAGGAGCAGCAGCAGCAGCCGCCGCCTGAGTTTCAAGATTATATACCCTCGCCACACCATCAGGCAGGGTACATCCACCAGTCGCCGCCGCGCATTCCAGATCCATTTCCGGCGCATACTCACCAGCCGCGACATCACCCCGCGGATGTGGGAGAGTTATACGAGCGACTGCAGGAGTGGCGCATCACCGACAACGCCGCTCACGAGGCGCGATGGACTATTATGCAGCAACATCTGCGCCGAGCTGACCGGCGATATGAGGCACAGCTGGAGTGGCAGCGACAGCTCGGCGATTACTTCCACTTCCCCCACCCCGACACCTCTGACCAGTGATGATCAGGTGGTGTCCTTTTCCTTGTCCTTTCTTTTTATTTATTCTTTTCGGACTTCGGTCCAACTTTTTTCTGTGTGGATCCGGGGCACTTGTCCCGGTTTCCTTTTTATGTTTCATTTGTTTTTTTTTTGTAGGCAGTTGGGAGATTCCCTTTGCTTCAGGTTCTGTTACACTTCCCTCCGCTCTAAGGATCCGTGCTTACCCTCTGAAATCAACCGTCCTCTTCCAGGTTCTTCCATTCCACTCTGAACTCTAGAATTAGTCCTGTGAGGACACAGTCTGATTTAAGTATGGGGTAGGATGCTAGAGAACCTTGCATGAACTTGATTGCCCTTGATTGTAATTTGTGTGCCTCGTGATTCCATTCCAGTCTCTCTAGCATTGGAATGGCTCAGTTCTTGATTTTTGATGTTAAGTTGTTGTTCAAACTTTCATAATGATGCTTAGACTGCTTAACCTAGAACTTGAGAACCAACTTGTATGCTTTGATGTTAAATTGCCTGTCAGAACAGAATTTTAAAATCACACTTGTAGTTTGTAGCCTTGATTACATGAAAATGACTGAATCCGACTAGCAAACCAACTGTGAGCTTTTGATCCATTGCACGTAACTTGCAATTTAAATTCTTTCTGAGTGGTTCTCTGTTTACTTGAATGAGTTAGAATTTGCATGAGACCTACTCGAGACCACATGATGACACGAGTTCTAGAAGGATAGGGGCACCTAGATTCAGCTACTAAGCTAGATAGCCTACCAAACGATAAATCCACTAGGTTTAGACCCTTGAGCTTGGCCTGTTCTTTCGGTTCGATAATACATTACAGCCATTTCCCATTTCATTCATTCCCCGTTGATCCCCTGTGGTTGTAGTTCTAGATTGACCTACCGGAAGTCGGTTTGTGGTAACCTGCCTATAGCCATTAAACAGGTGGTCTTAGCTAATATGTCCAGACGTGTAAACCCCTCTAACAACTAAAAGAAAAATTGGCACAAAAGAAAAAGAAAGTAAAGTAAGAAAAGAAGCAAGCTTCAGAAAAAAAAAGAGAAGCAGAAAAATCAGAAAAATACGAAAAAGTTCAAAGTGTAGTTCAATAAAACGTTCTTCTCCCTACAAATGGAAGAACGAAGTCAAAAAGAAAAGAAAAAAATGTGTATGCAAAAGAAAAAGAATAAGTGCTAGGTTGCTTGAGGGTATCATAGGACGAGCGTTCATCATTCCACCCGTGTTTGGTTAGATGGTAGGAAGCCATAGATTAGATTCGAGGGAGGTCACTCGAAAGCTACACCGCACAAAGCCATCATCATTCATTCCCATCATCCATCTCATTATAAACCCGAGTAGTGTAGATTTCATTACGGTCCCAGCAGGGAAGTCCTTCTTGACTAGATACTCGTGTTGTCACAGTGGTGGAGATGTGGTCGAAATGCAAACCTATGACAGAATTCGGTAACAGAGAATGATCGAGAGCAGAAACACGTCCTTAAACACAGAGAATGAGAGCCCCCATTGTACTAAATATATCCTGTGTGAGGAGCCTGGTCAGTCAGGTCAAATTCGTGCATGATTGATTGCTAATTACTTGTCGTGTGCAGTTTATTAGTGAGACCAGGTAGTTTGGCTGATCAGTATGCATGTTAGGTTTCTTGTTCTAGGATCGATCTGTCTAATAATTCATGGTGTTTGATTGAGCTCCAATTTAATCGATCTTATCATTTATGAACATGAGCGTTTCTATTCAGTTTGCTTGAGGACAAGCAAAAGCTTAAGTGTGGGCTATTTGATGACACTCGATTTGACGTGATTATCAGCCTCATTTAAGCAACATTTCTTTGCTTAAGACATTGTTTTTAGGGTCAAATAACGAATATTCAATCGATTGCCCTATCTCGTGCCATTTGTGTTACCTTGGCCCGTTTCGGGTCTATTTGATGGTTTTCTAGTGTTTTCATGTTAGCACAGGTTTTTGCCATCAAATAAAGTAGCCATGGACGTGTCTAAGGCGTAGGAACCTCGAGGAATCAAACCGGAATCGATCAAAGGAGCCAATCAAAGTCCAACCAAAGGTCTGCCCGAATACAAAGACATTTTCGCCGAAAATACCCTAGGGTTTTTGGCGAAAACAATACCACAAATCAACTGATGGACACAGAAGGATGATTTCGGCGAAAAGATTCAACTGCTCGGACCGAAAATAATGAACAGCCGGCAAAGCCCTGAACTCAAAGCCAGTTTCGCCGAAACTATCCCTATGGTTTCGGCGAAAACATCAGCTCAGCCCGGCCCAACTAGGGTTAAGTATTTATACTTAATCCGGCGGCCCGAGGCAAGAGAGAACAATCATAATTAATCATAGTACAACTTTTCGAGATCAGAATTCTCTGAAGTCTGGAGCGAAGAGTTGGAGTTCGAAGAGCCGGATAGATATCGTGACGCCATCCCTTCCACCTCGGAGAACCGGAGCTAGGAGTGCAACTTACCGAAGATCGGAGTCTGTCAGAGTCGTCTGAATTAGGTTTTTCAGATCCTTTTCTGTTCTTCCTTTGAATGATGAACTCTTTCCTTGTCTTTGTGTCTTTTGTAATGATCATGAGTAGCTAAACCCTTTAGAGCTTAGACTAGATGAACCCTAAGTGACCCAGGGCTTTAAAGCGGTCACGGATCGGCGGTGATTAGATTCGAAATTCAATCAGTTCTTTTTCATGTTTGATTTGTTCTTCATTATTCATGTTTCTTGTCTGGATTGATCACCTAGATTAGATTCTTGTTAAGCTAAGGATAGAAGCGAACGCTCGCCTTACTCTAGAACATCGAATTAAACAATTAACCTTATAATTGGAGTGTGCCTTTCGTAGGAACCGGTTAGGGTTAATTCACTGCAAGAGTAACTCATTAATCACTAGTAATTACACCAATTAATTAAGTCGTTGCGAGAGGCGACCGTACTCGGGCAGCTAGTTAATCTTGGTAGTTAGAACGGATAGAGCGAACGTTCGTCGGTCTTAAACCTAAGGGTAAGGAGTTATGGTGGTGTCTTAGTAATTGATTGAATTAGAATCGAAATCCGCTGATCTGTTGATTGCCAATGCTCTGGGGAATGAAGGGGGATTCAAAGTTTAAGTTCGTCTGTCATCCTTGTTTTCAAACCCTAATTCCTAATCTGCTTTAGTTTAATCTTTTTATCTTTTCTGCATTTCTTAGAAGTAGAAGTCGTGGAACTCGCACCACGCACTAAGTGTTTTTCTTTGAATAATTTGTTAGTTCTGAAGTAGCCAATCATTCGAAGGCCCGTGGAATACGATCTGCTATACGCTTTTTCTTAGCATTAGTAGTTTTTATTTGGCTGAACGTCCGAACAACGACCGGAGGTCTCACCACATCCGCACAGCATTAAAAATGGGTATAAGAAGACTGAGGGTTTATGGAGATTCTTCCCTCGTCATATACCAACTTAGAGAAGAATGGGAAACACGAGATGAAAAGCTCATCCCGTACCAGAAACACATCAAGGAAATGATGTCTCGATTCGAAAGCATCGAGCTAGAACACATCTCTAGAGTGGATAACCAAATAGCCGACGCATTAGCTACATTGTCGTCAATGTATAAACTCGATGATCTAGACGATACTCCCTGCATCCAAATTAAAAGACAAGATTCTCCATCCCACATATCAAATATAGAAGAAGAGTTGGACGGAAAACCCTGGTATTATGACATAAAGAATTATATACAACACAAAAAATACCCGACTGGGGCATCAGAAAATGATAAGAGAACTCTGCGACGGTTAGCTTTAGGGTTCTACATCATAGGGACCACTCTCTACAAATGAAAATATGATGCTACGTTGTTAAGATGTGTGGACACGGCTGAAGCACGCCAAATACTTGAAGAAATTCACGAGGGAATATGTGGTACACATTCCGGAGGGCACGCTATGGCTAAAAAAATCCTAAGGACTGGATACTACTGGACAAGGATGGAAGCTGATTGTAGAGTGTATGTCCGGAAATGCCACAAATGTCACATTTATGCTGACGAACTACACTCCCCTCCTTCTTCTCTACATGTCATGTCATCCCCATGGCCGTTCGCCATATGGGGAATAGATGTGATTGGGATGATTGAGCCTAAAACATCTAATGGTCATCGTTTCATTTTAGTTGCCATAGACTATTTCACAAAGTGGGCCAAAGCGGCTTCTTATGTCAACATTACAAAGGGTGTGCTTGTTAAATTTATCAAGAAGGAAATTATATGTCGATACGGACTTCCAGAGAGAATAATCACAGATAACGCCAAGAATTTGAACAATAAGATGGTGGATGAACTATGCGACCAATTCAAGATTAAACATCACAACTCAGTTCCATATCAACCAAAAATGAACGGGGCTGTTGAGGCTGCTAACAAAAACATCAAGAAGATTGTCCAGAAGATGGTTGTTACTTACCGTGATTGGCACGAAATGCTCCCCTTTGCACTCCATGGTTATCGTACTTCGATTAGAACGTCAACCGGAGCCACACCTTACCAACTAGTATATGGGATGGAAGCCGTGCTCCCCATAGAAGTCGAGATACCATCTCTCAGGGTCATAATGGAAGCAGAGCTAGAAGAAGCTGAATGGATAAGAGCCCGTTATGATCAACTAAATATGGTGGAGGAAAAGAGACTTGCTGCCACTGACCATGGTCACTCATACCAAAGACGGCTCATCAGAGCATTTGAAAAGAAGGTGAAACCAAGGCAATTCCGGGAGGGAGAGCTAGTCATCAAGAAACTACCTTTATGACAAGGGGACTCAAGAGGGAAATGGACCCCTAACTACGAAGGGCCGTATGTAGTAAAAAAGGCATTCTCCGGAGGAGCATTGATTTTGATGAACATGGACGGAGACGAACTCCCTAACCCAATCAACTCTGATTCAGTAAAAAAAACTATGCTTGAAGAAAAACTCACATTTTCGCTTGAGCAAAGACGGTCATCGTGGTCGAGTTCTATTTCCATGGGGGTTCTTATTATTCTCTACTTGTACTCTTGTAGTTCTGTTATTTATCTATAAAAATTCGAAGTGTGAACGTATATTGAATAATCCTTTTATTAATAAAGAGAGAGTTTTGATTCATCCACAGTCAGTCTAGCCAACACGGATGTTAGGGAAAGTAATTTTGAAATACAAATCAAATAGATAATAAAAAGGCTGAACACGAATATAAAAAGGGAGCCCATGAGTCATAATTGTCTGCCAGATCCAATAATCCACATGGGCCAGAGAGAAACGCGGACGCGAGAAGCACGTGATAATCTTCAGATTTTTTCGTATGAACCATTTGGTTTCACGGGGCCATGGCTAAGACTAACAGGGCGGGTCAAGCGACCCACTCATCCGAATGAGAGCAATTGTGGAGGATCCCGAAAGAGTTTGAAAAAAGGGCCACCTAACCTATAAGGGGGAGGAAAATAACATATTCATACGGCACCTCAGGCATAATATCACCTTTTGTGATCAATTATTTTTCATATAAGGTAGAGCACGATCCGATATCACATCATTATTTAAAGAAAAATGATAATGCACGCTTTACGCATAACATTCTCCATGATGCATTGACCAAGCTTGACATGCCATGATCATCAGTCAGTTCTACTATACAGTAATTTGCATCGAGATTGTTTCCCGGGTCAAATAAAATGAAGCGTACGAAGAAAGAATGACGGTGGACACAGAAAGGGGCAGGGGTCACTCTCCGAAGGACCACAGTTCAACACGTGTCAACGCATGACGAAAGTAGATAAAAAGTTGATGTGACTACTCATTGAAGGGAGACCTTGATTGATTAGGGATTGATTTGGTCAATCGTCCTCGTGTCCTAGCCTATTTGAACAGTTTTTACGACCCAAAGCATCGTACGATTAAAATCAGTGGCACGAGTAAAGAGGATTTCATCAAATGCTACACGTTATAACCATGACCATCAACTATGAAGCAGAATGGGGGTTCCGAGACCACCCGTCTTTTGTCAAGTGGCCGACAATGGGGGTGTAGCCTTTAGCCTCCATTGTTTATCCCAATCATGCCCTCTCAAGAGAAGTGCATTGGTGGCACAATTATTGAAATAACCCACCCATTTCGTATGGTTCGTCACCATTAGTCCATGATCGAATTTTTCAAGGTTCTTGTTGGAATGTTCGGTTCAAGTCATGTTTTAGACATGGCCAAACAAAAACACAATGACACTTCATTAAATCATAACGCAACGATGATCGTACAGGAGAATACAACACAGACTAAAAAAAAGGGCATAAAAAAAGAGAACTTGAAGACAGACACAGACGAGGACGGCCTACCACACTCAAACTCTAGATAACATCGGGGAAGGGTTCATCCTGGGTGATGTTTCAGCTGTTCCTGGAAGTTATAAGCCAACCCCGCAAGCAAGAAGTAAAGAAACGCGAAAGCGAAGAGGAGCATGATTACAATAAGCAGTAGCACAAGCTCCAACGGGGATTACGACCTACTTATGGCCATCTTCTGTGAAATGATTGAACGCGGGAATGAGAGATTGAGAAAGCTCGAAAGGGAGGTTACACTCAAGCTAAGTCGGCCGGGAGAGTAGAGGAGGAGGATTGAGAGCTTTTTTTTTAGGGGAAATGTTGGAGAAGAACATGAGGAAAATGATTAAGGGTGTGTAACATCCCATTCCGACCATACTGAAGAAAATGCTAATATCGTATAATAACAGTCTCGGTTCTAGTCAATCCAAGATTTCCACAAACGAAAACTTATCTATATAATATTTTATATAAGTAAGAAACAAATTTAAAAAGAAAGTGGTGATAGGACACGTTTGTTGGGGGAAAGATTAATCCCAATTCATGATTACTCATACTTATGTAGCCTAATTAGAAACTGTCATCATTTCCTTTTATCACGTAACAAAACTCAATCATAAAGCAAATCAGATTTTTAGATTGCTTAGTAAATTTAAAGGGGCATGATGGGTAATATTATAAGCAAGGTGGTAAGTTTGTTAGCTATACCAAACCGTCATTTTGGACTTTAAAAGGGGAGTTAAAACTTCCCCATCCTTATCATCACCATGTCATCATTCTATCATTTTCATGATTGGTCTCCTTAACCGAATAGACCAAATGAAATCATGACAATTACACATCCCACTCTAATCATACAAAAACTAACTATGAAACCAATATGACATTATTCAGCTTAGTATGAATATATGATCATAAATGAACAAGTCATGGAGAATGGGCATGAATATAATGATTAAGTAATTGTTAGGAGGGGAGTTAGAATAATGAGACACGTAAGGTTAAGTCAACATTTGCCACCACCTCACATAAGTCAATATCTGCCACCACACATCATTTTCTTTCTTTTCACCAAGTATACTTAATTTTAAAGAAAGGGTGAGTGGAACGTGGGATTATATTCCATTCACATTGGGATAACCAAGACTTTGGGGACATAAGCCAAAAGTGCACTGCTTCAAAGTGCTTAATAATACAAATTGTTTCATTCTTTTGGGGAGAGGGGAAAAAGAAAGAGAGGACGCTTATCCTCCATTAATAGAAGAGAGCAGGGGAACGGGAGCAGAGAGGAAAGAGCAGAGTGTGAGGGAGATAAAATTAAGCTTGGAGTTGTACATGGTTTGTGATTCGGAGGTCGTTCTGAAGTAGGGTTTCGACAAAGAGGGCAGTATTGAAGTCTCGTCGTTCAGAATCGGTGAGGGTCTCCTGCGTATCCTACCGGGTTAGACGTTCCTTTATGTGTCTTTTAATTATTAAGAATTATATGCATGTTAGGATAGTGGCCTACAACCCTAGGGCCGTATGTGAATTGTTGTTATTGATATGTATACATGAATTTGTTATTGTACTCGTTCTGCTTACTTGTTATTATACCTGATATGATATTCGTGTTCTGTTGTGATCTGATTGTGATAACAACTCACCTAGATTGATGTTTCAAGGAGAATAATCTGGAACTGCTTGATCACGTAGATAGGGCCCGTATGCTGGAGACTACATGTGTTATGTTGCAGAAAACCATGTACGGTCAATTCTTCTAGGAGTAGGTCATTAGGACGGTTGAGCCTAATGACTGAACGGTTTTCGAGGCTCTTACCGCGGAGAGCTGTATGTTTATGAAGTACCGGTTGGGTACTGCCTGGGAGTCTACTAGCGTACGTGAGCCGGGATCCCAATTAAAATATGAACTAACAAGTTAGAGTTACAGGGTGACCTTATGTGATACATGTTGCCATACTTGTTATGTGACTTGCTTGCACCTTAGTATGACCCAGGGCGGCTCTCACTCAGTGGAGTAGCACTGACCCTTATTTGTTCCCCCAGACCGTCAGTAGTCTGTGCAGGTGTACACTTGATTCTACAAGAGCTACGTGCCACCCAGGAGAACTATTTGGGTTGGCAAGCGTGGCGATAAGGCCAGGTAGAATCGGAAGAATGTGTCTTGATCCTCGTCCTCTGATTTTGAGTTTTCACACGTTTTGAGATATACTACCTTGTCATATGCATATGTCATGGTTAGTCGCATATTGTGTATATGTCTATGTTCTGTAACCTGTTCGGTACCATATGATGTCAGTGTGACTAAGTATATGAGAGATGCTTGATGGACTGTATGGAAGAAGTGAAACGCTTGTGGTATCTGTGGAGTATGTGACTCCTCCTCTGTTATGTGTTCATGAGGAACTTCTGTTGGATCATGTTCAAATGAAGATATAAGTTTTCAGATCATTACGAGTTGTTTTAAACCTCTTAAAGAGATTTACTTGTGTTATGACGAAAAATCAGTTTCGTGTGATATTTGTGCATCGTAACACCCTTGTTAGTGTTCCGCTGTAATTGATTATGTTCTGTATGGTTGGGGTGTTACAAGTTGGTATCAGAGCCGGTTGTCTTCTGCATTATAGGTATGCTACCTTCTTCTCTTGGGACGTCGCGAACCCCAAAAGAGGGGAGGTATTCCATGCCCGTACTTGCACTGGCGATCGAGCGGTCATGTCTTGTGTGATGCATTGTCAGTTGTACATGTGCATCATGATATGAAAATTATTTTTGAAAACCTTTTAAAGTGAAAAAGAAGATTTCTGATTATCGAATGTTTTCTGAAAGAGGATCATTAAAAGACCATTCTTCTTGCAAGTGTACACGGGAGTTCTGTGCAAGGTGATGATGTTTCGTTGAAACCCGCCACCTGCAGTATTAGATCAAGATAAGATGAAAAAGTTAGGTGGAGCCCCTTTTGAGGGAGAAAGCCCAGATTTTCAAGCAGCCGTTGATTGGCTTCGTGATATGAGAATGGTGTATAGTCATCTGAATGCTACACCTGATGAGCGACTACGCTACTCTGTTTTTCCTGTCTCGAGGGCACACAAGAACTTGGTGGGAGTCCATGACTCAAGTTGATGAGGATTCATTTGTTATAACATCGGGTTACCAAGAAAAAACACTGGAAGATCGACCTGATGAGGAAGTCATTCATAGGATTTTAAAAGGAAAAGCACAGAAACCTCCATGGGTAAAAGCAAGAATTTATTTGCTTATCACGCGAACGATAAGAATTCCAACAAGGATACAAACAAAGGCAAGAACGGCTAAGAAAGTTTTGTAGGTAACTTCTATGTTTCTATTACAAAAACCACTACTAGCTCTGTTTCTGACGGAAGATGCAGATGACACAGCAGTATCGGGAATAGTCTCCCCTGAAATTGCTTGTCTTTCACTTCCGAAGGTACGCTCGTAGACGTTTAATTTTCGTAAGAGACCATTGATCACGACTTTGGCTCGATGTTGCATTGGGGGATCTAACCATGCAAGGTAATTGCAATGGCTGTTCATCCTCTGCCATAAACCAAGGAGATAAATGAGTTTTTCTCTGGTTAGTTTGAAATGATCGAAACCCGTAAAGCACTTTTTGACTTACCGAGCGACGTCTTTTGCAGCTAAAGAACCTCGCCCTGGATTTTCTTCCGTCCAGGATGTGGTTATAATTGTCGTTTTCTCGCACCGGCAAATGGGAATCGTAGCCATTTCGTGGATACAAAAGAGATGAATGAGGTATTTCTTTTCCGACCTCTACTCTGTTATCCGAGGCGTTTCGGCACCGTCTATTTAAAGGGACGAACCCTATTTTCCTAGCCTTTGACTTATTGGCCACCTCTCTTGTCCTTACGTGCCGACATGAGTGAGTGGATGGTGTCACAATTATTGTGACCACTTTCTTTTCGAAATTGGCTTCCATAAAGATCAAGTTTTGAAAACTTGACCACCATTATCATCCCTCTCTTTCATTTCTCTCCATTGATTAATAAACTCTCTCAATTCCGAAAATGAGCTATCAAGAGGATGGCGATGAGAGTAACGTAGGGTTGGTAATCTTTGCTTTGATCCTCTTGTGTGGTCAAATTTTTGTTATCTGGAAGCTGATGTTAGAGGCAGCCGAGGAACGATGTCAGGAACTCGATCGCAAGAACTTGCATGATGAGTAGACCACTTTAGCTTCGTACAACTGTTGTTGTGGTAACTCATGTTTTGAGTCATGATTTTGCGTTTTGAGTTAAGGGAATAACTGATTTGAATACTTAAGGTGGAAGAGAAGTAGAAATTATTATTATTAAGAAGGTACTGGGTACATGAACTGGTCATACAAACGGCCATTCAGGCCGTGTCTTCAGAACTAACTCCGTGAAAGATCCACTAACTCGATCGGACGCTCTCGCTTCTTCCCCTTGTCGGCCTCCAGTATCTTACTGGCCGCTTCTTGCATTCCGTCTTTAACCCGCTTCTTTCCGTAGCAAATCTTGACTATTTCTGCTTGGTCTGGTTTTCCTCTGATGGCCACTCCTGTCTGCGTAACATGAGCCATGTTAAGCGGAAAGCACCTGCCAACTTTTGATACAGAGAGAAAAGGGTTTCCGAACTGATCAAAAACGGTACACCACCCTCCCTTAAAAAGGAAGGCAAAATTCAGTTCCATAAGCTGGGTCATGCTAATGAAACTACCGACCATGTTAGGCATCAGTAACATGTCCGGTATAATTAAGGGACCCAACCTGATGGAACCCTTCCCTTTGGATTTTGCCTTGAAACCCTTTCCAAAGGAAACGAGTTGGCGAAAGTTACGATCTAGAGAAACGAATGAGTTTTCATTCGGAGTCATGTGATTAGGGCAGCTACTATCTAGTGTCCATTCCATTTTAATAGAATCACAAAAGGGACAGAAATCGGTCAAGAAAGGATTACCAGAAGGGACTGGTGGACTCTCGGTGGAGGGAAAAAGGTTGAGGAATGGAATCGCTCCTGCATTTTTACCTTCCATTCGAACCTTCCGTAAGTATTAACAGAATCCCTTCAGTATACCTTGCGGGTGACACTCGGAACCAAGCTTCATCCGGGTTAAATACCCAAGCGAAGGGAACATCGATCTCTGATACGAAATCTACGTAAACCTCGCTTTCGGCGAGGACACATGGATGGCTGAGAAACCTCTCGCTTTCGACGAGGACGCGTGGGCGGCTGAGAATCGGCCACCGCATCAGCTCTACTTTTGAGGCACCGCTAAAGCACTAAGCATATGTTGTCATGTCGTTCTTTTTACTTTTGACTTTCGAGTCCGAACGGCGGCTTTTTGGGCAAGCTAACCGTAACCTCTTCCTCTTTAAATCCACCCCCTTCCTTTAAGTCATCTCTAAAGAAAGATGAATTGCTCTGATGAAACAGAAACCTTGTGTGGGATAAATTTCGTCCTTCTGATGGTCATTCTTCTCTTCGTGGCTATCACCCTCATCCTAAAGTTATGCAAACATATAAACCGACGAAGGCGTCAAGAAAATCCTCCTGAAGGTACAATTCGGGGGAGTCGAACAGAAGACCCATCCCGCATGCCTTAGTATTTCCTCAAATTCATGATTGTATCCTTATTCTCTTTTTTGTGATTTTTGTCTGGGACCTAAGCATGTATGGTCTCAGACGGTGCATACGTTCGTTAATCTCTGGCTGGTTGGTGAGAATTCTGTTTCTCAGAATCCCTGGGGATGACAGGCGAACCAAGAGATGCCAATAGATTGTATCGATATTTTACCTAACGAATTTAAGACGATCTTGTAATACACACTTGATTACCCGTACTTGCCGATACTTCCAAGTGGGCAAGGCTCAATGATAACACCTTCCCTTTTAATGTTCTAGAATGAAAAAAAAATAATAATAAGTTTTCCGCGTGGTGAAATGGTCTGGGTTGGTCCAAGAAACATTTGATAAAGTGACAATTGATCGTGAAAGACTCAGAGTGGCTCAAGACCGTCAGAAGCAGTAGGCGGACGGTAGAGCTCGAGAAATAAGTTATGAGGTAGGTGAGAAGGTTTTTGTTTTCTTAAGGTATCTCCTTGGAAAAGTGTAATGAGATTTGGCAAGAAAGGAAAGTTAGCTCCAAGGTATATTGGACCGTAGGATATCATTGGTAAGGCCTGACCGGTGGCTTACGTTGTAGTTTTGCCTAGTGATTTAGAAAGAATTCATAATGTGTATCGTGTGTGTATGCTTAAGAAGTACTATGTTGGCCCTACCCATATCATCAACCTGTTGAGGTAGAGTCGGAGGAGGATTTGAATTATCAGGAAGTACCAGTTCAGATTGTGGACTCGTAAGTTCGAACTTTGAGAAGTAAGCAGATTCCAATGTTGAAGGTTGTGTGGAGAAATCATGGAAGTGAGTCTGCTACGTGGGAGACAGAGATGAGTATGAGAGAGAAGTATCCCGAACTTGTAGATGCTTACTTAGCAGATTGATGTTTTGTTATGTGATATGATTTATGTGCTCTTGATGTGATCACATAGGTAGGAATCGTATATCTAAAATTTGAAGCCTGACGTGTTACATGTTTGATTGTTTGGAATCACCTAACCTGCTAGAACAATAATTGGTTAGATTGATGGAATAACAGAACCTAGATTTCGAGGACGAAATCTTCTAAGAGGGGAGGAATTGTAACATCCCATTCCGACCATACTGAAGAAAATGCTAATATCGTATAATAACAGTCTCGGTTCTAGTCAATCCAAGATTTCCACAAACGAAAACTTATCTATATAATATTTTATATAAGTAAGAAACAAATTTAAAAAGAAAGTGGTGATAGGACACGCTTGTTGGGGGAAAGATTAATCCCAATTCATGATTACTCATACTTATGTAGCCTAATTAGAAACTGTCATCATTTCCTTTTATCACGTAACAAAACTCAATCATAAAGCAAATCAGATTTTTAGATTGCTTAGTAAATTTAAAGGGGCATGATGGGTAATATTATAAGCAAGGTGGTAAGTTTGTTAGCTATACCAAACCGTCATTTTGGACTTTAAAAGGGGAGTTAAAACTTCCCCATCCTTATCATCACCATGTCATCATTCTATCATTTTCATGATTGGTCTCTTTAACCCAATAGACCAAATGAAATCATGACAATTACACATCCCACTCTAATCATACAAAAACTAACTATGAAACCAATATGACATTATTCAGCTTAGTATGAATATATGATCATAAATGAACAAGTCATGGAGAATGGGCATGAATATAATGATTAAGTAATTGTTAGGAGGGGAGTTAGAATAATGAGACACGTAAGGTTAAGTCAACATTTGCCACCACCTCACATAAGTCAATATCTGCCACCACACATCATTTTCTTTCTTTTCACCAAGTATACTTAATTTTAAAGAAAGGGTGAGTGGAACGTGGGATTATATTCCATTCACATTGGGATAACCAAGACTTTGGGAACATAAGCCAAAAGTGCACTGCTTCAAAGTGCTTAATAATACAAATTGTTTCATTCTTTTGGGGAGAGGGGAAAAAGAAAGAGAGGACGCTTATCCTCCATTAATAGAAGAGAGCAGGGGAACGGGAGCAGAGAGGAAAGAGCAGAGCGTGAGGGAGATAAAATTAAGCTTGGAGTTGTACATGGTTTGTGATTCAGAGGTCGTTCTGAAGTAGGGTTTCGACAAAGAGGGCAGTTGATAACACGTGTTTACCAAGGTCGTATTCCACGGGGTTCTCTCAATGGCCTCTACTCACATTCCTCGTAGATGGTCTATTCATTTAAAATAAGATTTGGTTTGAAAGAAAACAAATCAAAAGCATAAACAATGAAAAACTAACAAGGTTTAAGCAAGAAAAGAAGTGGAACAAATCAAAGATGAAGGGGTTCTCTTGGTAGGTAGTTTCATCATGCTCAAGATGAATAATTGAACGAACAAGCTAATCAAGATCAAGTTTGCACTCGGATGACCATGCATTTCACTTATTTAGACTCGATGCACTCTCGTAGCACCTAATCCCTATCCCAATACCACTCAATTTAGGCTCTCGCTCTCAAACTAAGTGAAAATAGGATGCATTAAAGGTGTTTGATGAAATGCCAAGCTACAAAACCCTCTCCTATGACTCTATGACCACTAGGCTAGACACCACACTCTCATGTCAATGTTCTAACACTAAGAGAATCATCCAAAGACTAATCAAAGTTCAATTGAGTGAAAATCCTAATGCACACCAAGTGTTCGATAAAATGCACAAGTGAGAAATCATGCAACCAAGGTTGAATTGAGATGATCTAATCTCTTAGAACACACTCCCTTCAATCCCTAGACCTACAATCTATGCAATCCAAGCACTCTCATGCATCAAATTACAATGAATGGACCAAATTAAGCAAACATGGCAAAATATGGCATTAAGAACAAGTCTAGGAATCATCCTCATACAACCAAGATCAATCATGGCAAGTTCTATACAATCATCTCTCTATCATAGCACAACTAATCTACCCATCCAAGATGAACCCTAGAAACTCAGCCACACATGGCCAAGGGAGTAAAGAGGAAAGAAGGAAGAATGGTCACCAAGAACACCATGGATGGATCCTTGAGATGATCTTCACTTCTTCACTTGTAGCACTTCTCCCAAGGTTGGTTGGCTTCAATCCTAGCTCCAATGGCTTCAAAATGCTCCAAAAACGTGCTCTAGGGTTTGAGGGTTCGTGGATATGTACAAGGGGTTCAAGAGATATCAATTCCTCCCTCAAAAGAGTGAAAAACGTGGGTTTATATAGTGCAGAGGGAAGTGCACGGCGTGCACCCCTGCACGGCGTGCAGAGTGCACGGCGTGCAAGGCTGCACGGCGTGCACCTTGGAGCTGCATCTTCTTTCGGAGTCTCCTGAACAGCCCGTGCACCAACCGTGCACAGTGCACGGCGTGCATCATGCACGGCGTGCACACCTGCCGGCGTGCACCCCTGCACTCTGCAGAAGGCTCGATTTTGCAACGCTCATATCTCCTCCGTCCTAGCTCTGATTGACCTCCCGTTTGATCCTACGTGCTCCTTGTCACCAGTACTACAATGCCAAGACCTGAAAATACAAAGAAAACACCTCCAATAGACATGGAATTGGCCTCAAAGTAGCAACCGGGCAACAGAATAGCACTAAGCACAAAACTCCGATAAAAACACATTAAGCACGGCATTTAAGAATCAAACACGGGCATTTCAAAGGTCATTCATAAGCTTAAAATGCATTAATTAAGGTCACATCAAATTCCCCTACGACTAAGCTTTGCTTGTCCTCAAGCAAATTAGAAAGCATCCAAGTTCACAAATGACAAGTTCGGTCCATTGAGATTCAAGCAATCACAATTTAGCTTAAACTGTTCCACGAACAAACTAAACCTACACATGCAAGAACATCAACCAAACAAGTCTAAACCTCACTAATTTCTACACACTTCAAGTAGCGGTTGATTGGGACACAGCAAAACCGACCACGACAACACCAACTCTAATCAGAAGGACTTGAAATCGAGACATGGATCGAAAGTGGTGAGTGATTATGATGCGGCTATCGACTCGACTTCATCCGCTTCTAAATCCGCACTTCACAAAACTCTGGCTAGGATCAAGGGCTACATGTGAGAACTCCTTTTCTTTCTTCTTTTTTTTTTCTTACTGCATACTAGTGCTCGATTCAACACTTCACTTAGGTGTTGAACCTGCCTAGCTCACAGCCTTTGCCCTTTTGCTTAGTGCTCAACCCGACACTTCACTTAGGTGCCGAGCTTGCCTAGCTTTTCTTTTGAGCATTTTTTTTTTTACTTCACAATTTAGCCACTTGATCCTTAACCCCTTACAACTTCCACACAAAATTTCGAATTGGAATCCGTCTGATCTCAAGCCACAATCACGAAGGATTAAAAAGAGAATGAAAAGCATGGAAGAGGGGAAGAAATTCTGATTGCCTTCATCATCCTAGACCGGTGTTATCGAGTGGTATAAAAACACGTATCAACCAATCAACCAACATACAAGAGTGATAAAATCTCAGTTCTGGCCCAGACTCATTTGATATTAGTGCTAACATGCCGGTTATAGGTTCTAAGTGGAACAATCTAAACATCATTGCGAAGACTTGAAGTCAATTAAACATCAAACGTCAAGAACCGAACGATTCTACAATAGAGGAATTCGACATTCAATGCAAATCATCAAAGCATATGATTATATCTCTACCACAAATAATCACACCAAACCTCAAACTCCCCTACGACTAACATGAGCATTGTCCTCAATGATCAAGAGAGAGAGGGTAAGGTGGAACGAAGTTACCGCGTTGGTAGAGAGGAGCATAGGACGTAATAGAGGTGAAAAAGTTCCATGATGTTCCTTGGTGAAGAGTGATCCAAAATGCTTGCCAACCTTATTCAAAAAGCTAAAACAACACAAAAACTAAAAAGAGCAATCAAGAGCAATAAAAGTAAAGATAACATGGGGTGCCTCCCAAGAAGCGCTTGGTTACCGTCTTAAGCTCGACGATACCTGTGTTATGGTGTCCAACTTAGTACCTCCTTGATGTCAAGTAGCTTCTTCCATGATGAAGATTGAGCTCCAAGTAGCATCTTGGAGGAATGGTAGACTAGCCAATGCACATTGATGCTTGTATAGCACTTGAGACCTTGGGGTGGCTTGCTACCTTTGAGTGTCGAAGCTTGAGGAAGAAAGTATGGTAGGGAGCCTCCATTGAGTTCCATTATCTCCAAGTTGGTGATGCCACTCAAGGAGTCTTCCGGTTCACACATGGACGACTTCTCTTCCACTATCACCTTAGGGGAGGTTATAAAGCTTGTGTCCGTCTCTTGACACAAGTACTTCATGATCAAGCAAGAAGATTGAAGAGTACTCACAACCTTTGGTGGGACCTCAATAGGGTGGTGTTGTTCACTTTCGTGCTCCACTCTCGGTGCCACCTCTTCTTGAAGCGTCTCCAAATCATCTCTCACCTCCTCTAAAGGGTTTTCATCCTCAAGTCTCCTTGGTTCTTCATACCTCACATCATTGTCATATGGCGTCTCCATGGGAAGAACATGCTCTTCAACCTCTCCTCCACTACCAAATCTTCTTCCGTGTCAAGCTCCTCCGGTTCACACATGTCATCTTCATCATCATAAGTGTACTCCACCTTCTTGGGCTGATTCTCATTCTCTAGCGCATCCATGATGAGATTCATACTTTGAGCTAGGCGATTGAGCCGAGCCGCGTTGTCGTCCGCAATCTTCAAGAACTCATCTAGCACGGATGGAGAGGGAGAGTGTTGCTCCACCTTATGGGGTTGATGATCATTTTCAAGCATCCCATTGATGTGCGCCATGCTTTGAGCTATGCGATTAAGTTGATATGTATTATCTTCCGCAATCTTCAAAACTTCCTCAAGCATGGGCAAAGGTGGAGGAGATTCCTCATAGCTTACAATCTCCTCTCGAGGACGCTCACTTTCCTTTACCATTTTCAAGAGCTCCTCCAACATAGAAGGCGGTGGAAAATTTTGTTCATGACTTGTGAAATCCTCTTGATAGACTTGATGGTGGGGTGGAGATGGATAGGGACATTGTTCATTCCACATGGGTGTTGAAGCTTGTTGTTCTTGATCCCACCATTGGCTATCTCCCTCATAAGTTCCTTGGTGGTAGTTGGATGGAGTAGGATGACCATAAAATGGGTTAGGAGATGGATTCCACCCTTGATAGGGTCCATAACCATTACCTCCATTCCACGAATTCATTTGACTTGCAACCTTGCTCCCATGAACTAGATAGGTGGATAAGGGACCTACAAACACGCACAACAAACACAACCAAGTAGTACAACAATGCGGGATAACAAAACTACACAAACCAATACAAAAACAAACAATAAAGAAGCAAAACTAAAACGGAAGGAAGTGAATAGAACGGTCCACTACTAAATGCTTTCAAAGGATTGAGAAAGTCCCCGGCAACGGCGCCAAAAACTTGATAACACGTGTTTACCAAGGTCGTATTCCACGGGGTTCTCTCAATGGCCTCTACTCACATTCCTCGTAGACGGTCTATTCATTTAAAATAAGATTTGGTTTGAAAGAAAACAAATCAAAAGCATAAACAATGAAAAACTAACAAGGTTTAAGCAAGAAAAGAAGTGGAACAAATCAAAGATGAAGGGGTTCTCTTGGTAGGTAGTTTCATCATGCTCAAGATGAATAATTGAACGAACAAGCTAATCAAGATCAAGTTTGCACTCGGATGACCATGCATTTCACTTATTTAGACTCGATGCACTCTCGTAGCACCTAATCCCTATCCCAATACCACTCAATTTAGGCTCTCGCTCTCAAACTAAGTGAAAATAGGATGCATTAAAGGTGTTTGATGAAATGCCAAGCTACAAAACCCTCTCCTATGACTCTATGACCACTAGGCTAGACACCACACTCTCATGTCAATGTTCTAACACTAAGAGAATCATCCAAAGACTAATCAAAGTTCAATTGAGTGAAAATCCTAATGCACACCAAGTGTTCGATAAAATGCACAAGTGAGAAATCATGCAACCAAGGTTGAATTGAGATGATCTAATCTCTTAGAACACACTCCCTTCAATCCCTAGACCTACAATCTATGCAATCCAAGCACTCTCATGCATCAAATTACAATGAATGGACCAAATTAAGCAAACATGGCAAATATGGCATTAAGAACAAGTCTAGGAATCATCCTCATACAACCAAGATCAATCATGGCAAGTTCTATACAATCATCTCTCTATCATAGCACAACTAATCTACCCATCCAAGATGAACCCTAGAAACTCAGCCACACATGGCCAAGGGAGTAAAGAGGAAAGAAGGAAGAATGGTCACCAAGAACACCATGGATGGATCCTTGAGATGATCTTCACTTCTTCACTTGTAGCACTTCTCCCAAGGTTGGTTGGCTTCAATCCTAGCTCCAATGGCTTCAAAATGCTCCAAAAACGTGCTCTAGGGTTTGAGGGTTCGTGGATATGTACAAGGGGTTCAAGAGATATCAATTCCTCCCTCAAAAGAGTGAAAAAACGTGGGTTTATATAGTGCAGAGGGAAGTGCACGGCGTGCACCCCTGCACGGCGTGCAGAGTGCACGGTGTGCAAGGCTGCACGGCGTGCACCTTGGAGCTGCATCTTCTTTCGGAGTCTCCTGAACAGCCCGTGCACCAACCGTGCACAGTGCACGGCGTGCATCATGCACGGCGTGCACACCTGCACGGCGTGCACCCCTGCACTCTGCAGAAGGCTCGATTTTGCAACGCTCATATCTCCTCCGTCCTAGCTCTGATTGACCTCCCGTTTGATCCTACGTGCTCCTTGTCACCAGTACTACAATGCCAAGACCTGAAAATACAAAGAAAACACCTCCAATAGACATGGAATTGGCCTCAAAGTAGCAACCGGGCAACAGAATAGCACTAAGCACAAAACTCCGATAAAAACACATTAAGCACGGCATTTAAGAATCAAACACGGGCATTTCAAAGGTCATTCATAAGCTTAAAATGCATTAATTAAGGTCACATCAGCAGTATCGAAGTCTCGTCGTTCAGAATCGGTGAGGGTCTCCTGCGTATCCTACCGGGTTAGACGTTCCTTTATGTGTCTTTTAATTATTAAGAATTATATGCATGTTAGGATAGTGGCCTATAACCCTAGGGCCGTATGTGAATTGTTGTTATTGATATGTATACATGAATTTGTTATTGTACTCGTTCTGCTTACTTGTTATTATACCTGATATGATATTCGTGTTCTGTTGTGATCTGATTGTGATAACAACTCACCTAGATTGATGTTTCAAGGAGAATAATCTGGAACTGCTTGATCATGTAGATAGGGCCCGTATGCTGGAGACTACATGTGTTATGTTGCAGAAAACCATGTACGGTCAATTCTGCTAGGAGTAGGTCATTAGGACGGTTGAGCCTAATGATTGAACGGTTTTCGAGGCTCTTACCGCGGAGAGCTGTATGTTTATGAAGTACCAGTTGGGTACTGCTTGTTCTGCCCGGGAGTCTACCAGCGTACGTGAGCCGGGATCCCAATTAAAATATGAACTAACAAGTTAGAGTTACAGGGTGACCTTATGTGATACATGTTTCCATACTTGTTATGTGACTTGCTTGAACCTTAGTATGACCTAGGGCAGCTCTCACTCAGTGAAGTAGCACTGACCCTTATTTGTTTCCCCCAGACCGTCAGTAGTCTGTGCAGGTGTACACTTGATTCTACAAGAGCTACGTGCCACCCAGGAGAACTATTTGGGTTGGCAAGCGTGGCGATAAGGCCAGGTAGAATCGGAAGAATGTGTCTTGATCATCGTCCTCTGATTTTGAGTTTTCACACGTTTTGAGATATACTACCTTGTCATATGCATATGTCATGGTTAGTCGCATATTGTGTATATGTCTATGTTCTGTAACCTGTTCGGTACCATATGATGTCAGTGTGACTAAGTATATGAGAGATGCTTCATGGACTGTATGGAAGAAGTGAAACGCTTGTGGTATCTGTGGAGTATGTGACTCCTCCTCTGTTATGTGTTCATGAGGAACTTCTGTTGGATCATGTTCAAATGAAGATATAAGTTTTCAGATCATTACGAGTTGTTTTAAACCTCTTAAAGAGATTTACTTGTGTTATGACGAAAAATCAGTTTCGTGTGATATTTGTGCATCGTAACACCCTTGTTAGTGTTCCGCTGTAATTGATTATGTTCTGTATGGTTGGGGTGTTACATGGTGCCTTGCCTTTTATAGAAGAAAGTTGGGGGCAAATACGGTCGAGGCAAAAGGCCGCGCATATCTCTGAATAGATTGACGCGGATAGCCCATAACCACTTGATCCTCCTCGCAAAGAAAGCAAGATATCTCGACTAACACGTCATTCAAGGCTACGATCCAATAAAACGAGTCTACCACCCGTCAACATGTGGATAGAAAGGAAACATTAAGTTCTCCTATTATTCAATGACAGAATGGCTGAAATGACATACACAAAGGGAACGCAGGAAACGAAAACCATGACAATACGAGAAGGAAACATAAAAGGAAGAGAAAGGGGCATGCGCCTAAAACCGAAAGAAGGAGCGAATATCTAAAGCAAAACTCATAAACCGTGTTGTCTTCGCATCTCTTCATGACGACGCTCGATCCTCCGAGTGTCAAGGTGGCCGCAATAGATCGCAGCGACAAACAAGAGTACCAACATGAAAAACCAAACACAAAGCATTTTGAGGGACAATGCGTCGGAATACGAACTAAAATCCATCAAGCCTCTTCACGAAGTGCAAGATCGCGGCTGCTAAAGAGGGGGAAACAAGTAGTAGGTAAAGGTGGAAGAGAAGGTGATAAGGAGTGCTTCTTATATAGCCGAAAACTACCTGCAAAGATAGGAGGGAAAACAACTTTTTTGAAAAATATAGGGTTTAGGAGGGGAAAAGTTGTGGTAAAAAAAGGGGTGGCATTCGCCCTTTGTGTAACGAATGGCGTGGCCGCCTCCCGTCCATTCATTGCCTGCCGATAGAACGTAGGACATGAAATAACCGTAGTAAATACGCAAAATAAAAGAGTGATGACACTCGATTTGACGTGATTATCAGCCTCATTTAAGCGACATTTCTTTGCTTAAGACATGGTTTTTAGGGTAGAATAACGAATATTCAATCGATTGCCCTATCTCGTGCCATTTGTGTTACCTTGGCCCGTTTCGGGTCTATTTGATGGTTTTCTAGTGTTTTCATGTTAGCACAAGTTTTTGCCGTTAAATAAAGTAGCCATGGACGTGTCTAAAGCATTGGAACATCGAGGAACTGAACCGAAATCGATCAAAGGAGCCAATTAAGTTCAAGCAATATCCTGCCCGTTTACAAAGAAGATTTCGCCGAAAATACCTTGTTATTTTCGGCGAAAATATTAGTGCAAATCGACTGATGCCACTTGAAGGATGGTTTCGGCGAAAACAATATGTTTTTGGACCGAAACCTATTCGGCGAAAAGGACAAAAGAAGCAGCTTAGTGACCGGCCATTTACACAAGGATTTTCGCCAAAAATAGCTTGTTATTTTCGGCGAAATTATCAGGCTGTTTCGGCTAATTTAGGGTTAAGTATTTATACTTAGCCCGGCGGCCCAAAGAAAAGACGAATCATAATTAATCATAATACAACTTTTCGAGATCAGAATTCAGAGAATCCTCTAAAGTTCTGGAGCGAAGAGTTAGAGTTTGAAGAGCCGGATAGAGATCGTGACGCCATCCCTTCCATCTCGGAGAACCGGTGCTAGGAGTGTAATCTACCGAAGATCGAAGTCTGTCAGAGTCGTCTAAATTAGGTTTTTCAGATTCTTTTCTGTTCTTCCTCTGAATGATGAACTCTTTCTTTGTCTTTGTTTCTTTTGTAATGATCATGAGTAGCTAAACTCGTTAGAGCTTAGACTAGATGAACCCTAAGTGACCCAGGGCTTTAAAGCGGTCACGGATCGGCGGTGATTAGATTCGAAATTCAATCAGTTTCTCATTCATGTTTGATTTGTTCTTCATTGTTCATGTTTCTTGTCTGGATCGATCACCTAGATTAAGCTAAGGATAAAAGCGAACGCTCGCCTTACTTTAGAACATCAAATTGAACAATTAACCTTATAATTGGAGCGTGCCTTTCGTAGGAACCGGTTAGGGTTAATTCACTGCAAGAGTAACTCATTAATCATTAGTAATTACACCAGTTAATTAAGTCGTTGCGAGAGGCGACCGTACCCGGGCGGCTAGTTAATCTTGGTAGTTAGAACGGATAGAGCGAACGTTTGCCGGTCTTAAACCTAAGGGTAAGGAGTTATGGTGGTGTCTTAGTGATTGATTGAATGAGAATCGAAATCCGCTGATCTGTTGATTGCCAATGCTCTGGGGAACGAAGGGGGATTCAAAGTCTAAGTTCGTCTGTCATCCTTGTTTTCAAACCCTAATTCCCAATCTGCTTTAGTTTAATTTGTTTTAATTTCTATGCATTTCTTAGAATTAGAAGTCGTGGAACTCACTCCACGCACAACGTGTTTGCATTCGAGTACTTTGCCAGTTTTGAAGTAGTCAATCATAGAAGACCCTCGGAATACGATCTGCT
The DNA here is from genome assembly GCA_034768395.1 of Linum lewisii. Classification (NCBI taxonomy): domain Eukaryota; kingdom Viridiplantae; phylum Streptophyta; class Magnoliopsida; order Malpighiales; family Linaceae; genus Linum; species Linum lewisii. The sequence continues at coordinate 61,057,831 of CM068297.1, read as the reverse complement.
ATAGCTTTTTCTTAGCATTAGTAGTTATTTGTGTGAATCGCCAACGACAGGTTCACCAAATTGGTGTCGTTGTCGGGGACTTCTTTTGATTGTTCGAAAGAAGAACTGGCAATATATTCTTCTACTTTCCATCTTTCATTTTTTTCCACCCACTTCGATTTTACGCCGGTATGTTTGCTTTTGTTGCTTGTAGGTTGTTCTACAGGTTTATGAACCGCTCGATCGCTCATTCTCAGTTTAAGCCGGGTAATTCCACTCCGTCGAAGAAACCGCGAGCTCAGAAGCAAGTCATAACCACCCCGCCTACACCACCTATCCCTGAAAAGATCGAGGAGTTGAAGGAGAACTCCTCATCTCCATCCGTTTCATCCACTACTTCAGATTCACCACCACCTTCTCCTCCCGATCTAGTTGCTCAGCGCACCATGGCAGATTACTGTAGACCGATTGCGACTAACCTTTGAGCTAGCGTCATTGTGCCGCACAACGATGATGACCCTGATTATAATATCACAACCTTCATCCTGAACATGGTCTCTAAGAATCTTCGATTCGAAGGAAAGCCGCTAAGAAAACCCCCACACCCATTTGGCGAACTTCCTGGACATGTGCGAGACGTTTAGAAGCGGGAATCTCAGTAAGAACAATATTTGCTTGCGAGCTTTCCCATTCTCCCTTAAAAGCAACGCCAAAGTATGGCTTGGCTCGAAACCACCTGGCTACTACACTGACTGGGATAATCTAGCTCAGGACTTCATAGAGGAATACTATCCCCTTTCAAGGACGACATTCTACAAGGATAGCATCGCTAGATTCTATCAGAAGGAAGGAGTAAGCTTACACGATGCTTGGAACGATTTTCAAGAGCTTCTCTCTGAATGCCTCATCATGGATTCAACCAGAGTCAGCTAGCCGAAATTTTTACCCAAGGTATGAATGAGGAAACAGCTGAATGGGTCAACATCTCAGCTAAGGGTGACTGCACAGCACTTGAACCAGAAGCTGCTCTCCTTCACTTTGCGGACTGCGCATCTAAGTCCAAAAATAGGGAAAGACAGTTTGGAGCAGTCAAGAGCCAACCGAGCTGTGAAGAGCAGATCAAGATCGAGGTGCAGAAACACATGGAAGAGATCTTCGGTACAGCCAATAACTGGTCTAAAGAGGAAGTGAATTTCATTGATCACAGCTTCACCAATGATCAAAGAGGCTACCCCGACTACCGATAGTTCAGAACACCTCCTCAACAACAGGGAAACCTCCTTGATCGTCCTCCTTACAACTTCGGGCTCTACCAGAGTCGGAATCAACGCTGGGACAATAGTTATCAAGATCCTCCCAGATTCACCAGTGCACAACATCCTCAGGATTCTACGTCTGCAGAGATGTGGGCGAGGGAAGTAGTGTAACATCCCCGCCCAACCGAACGGGTTAGAACTCAAGTCTGGGTGACTAGAGTGCCGGAAACGGTACTTAAGAGGGTCTCTTGAGGTCTGGGACGTTTGGGTATGTGCCGGGTTGAAGTTGCAAAAGAGGGGAACAGTGTACAGTACCAAAAGTGCTGATTTTAGGTCCTAAAGTGCGCAGGCGCACATTTAGAAGTGCCAGGCGCACTTTTCAATCAATTCAGCAAACTTTCGGCGGAATATTCAAAATGTGCTCCTTTTTGGGGTCAATGTGCGCCGGCGCACATTTTGACATGCCAGGCGCACATTTCGTGCATAAAAGGACGAATTTGCACGGAAATCCAGAACTTTCCCCTCCTTTCTCTTTCCCCGAAATTCGTTTTTGACGAACCAAAAACCCCTTAGCTTCAATCCTTGATTCCGGGAGTTGTAGAGCTCCGATTTGCGATCCGTTTGTTGCTACGCGTTCGTGGCGACGAGAGGAAGAGATCGCACATTGTGGTTCTGGTGGTTCGGAGTAGGCTGCTGTCGGTGAGGAGGAGAAGAGCTACGACTTTGGAGTGGTAGAGCTTGGTCGTTCGGGTTCCGAGAGTTGTTTTAGAGCCTCGTCTTCTTGTCAGGTGAGGGTTTAGCGTACGATAGGTAGAATTGGTCGACGTGAGGAGTTGAAACTTGACTTAGAAGAATGTAGGGCATTGCATTGAAATTGAAAGAGAGTAAAAGGGGATTTCGTTATGTGATTGATTGTTGAGTATTTGCGATTGTTGTTGGTTGTTGTATGCTTGATGATATGATGAATTGCATGAGGATAGCGGGCTGTTTGTTATGTGCGATGAATGGGGGAAAGATTAACCTTGATGCTTAATGGATTGGATGTAGTAACGAGTGTAGGAGGGCAGGGGTATGATGTTGTAAGTGTATTTCTGCCTGGAATTGTTAATCTGTGGTTGCAGGAGGGTGGTCCTGCCAATGTGGGGTCGCCCTTAAATGACGAACAGGTGGATGGTCCCACCAATATGGGGTCGTCCAAAGAAGGATGTACAGGAGGGTAACCCTACGACTCATGACATGGCTTCCCCTGTACTTGCAGGTGGGGGTGGCCGGTGAGCTAGCCGTTTACCCTTAAACTGTTTGTGCCGTGGGAGGCGTTGAATGACTTGTGATGTGTGGTTATGTGTGATGTGGGATTACTGAATGATTCGGATTATGTTGGTTTATGTGATGTTGGGTTTGAGATGATGCTATGTGTTGTTGGATGACTTGATGTTATGAGTTGCTCTGGTGGAAGTGGTGCTATGTGGGATGGGGGGTTGATAATGTGATAGTGAGATAGATGTATGACTTAGAATTGGATAATGGAATTGGTACATGGAATTGGCTTAGGGAATTAGTAAATGGAATTGGACAATAGAATTGGGTGAAGGATTTGGGGCTTGGGTTGACTGTTTGACATTGCTTGGTTGCTATGCGTGTTTGCCTGGCTTGTGATTGTGCATATGGTTTGGAACTGGTCGACGATGGAATTGATGTGGGAATTGTTGTTGGACTTGGTGATTGGAATTGCATTGTTGATTTGTGAAATTGATTTGGATTGTGATGTGTGGATTGAGGTTTTGAATTGGATTAATGTTGGAATTGATGGTGGAACTGTTTATGGTCTTGATGATGTGAATTGGATGGATTTGAGGGGAAATTGATGAATGAAATTGGTAGATGAATTTAAGGGATGAATTGAATGAAGTGATTGAATGAAATGTTAGAATCTGAAGGAGCCTGCACTGCCCCCTAAAACTGCACTATGGGTGCTAAGTGCCTCTTCAAGGGAAAGAGGTGCGGTCACGTCTTCAAGGGAAAGGCGTGATTTGTTTGGTTGAGTCAAGTTAACGAATCCTTCAAGGGAAAGGTTTCGTGGTATCCTCCAAGGGAGAGGATGCGTCCTGGACCTCTCCAGGGGAGAGGTGCGTCAGGCCGGCAGGGGTGGTGCGGGATAAACTCCTTATGGCGCCTAATGAACTCATCTAGATAATCACTTGAGATACATGTGTGTGTGTGTGAGTGTGCGTGTGTGTGTGTGACTGGTGTATGTTGTGTGTATTGGATTGTGCTGGTGCAATGTTTCTAATGAGCTGTGGTCGATGTCGGTAACTGTGATTTGTGAGTTGTGTGGATGTATTGTGATTAAGTGTTGTATCGTGTGTATGATGACTCCGTTGATGCTATTATATTGCGGTATGAGATTGACCGGTGTGCATGTTCTAACCCTGATAGTGATGTTGTGGTGAGGATTGATGACTTGTGTGAATCGCTAAATTTTATTAATTGTGTGTACTGGTGGAGGTAAGTTCCTGTGTGATCACCTAGTAGCATGCTAGGATTAAAATGATAATGGCTGTGTCAGATTCCGTTGTGTTGTTTGTGTGCGGAGTTGGGATCACTCCTAGGCTAGGTTCGGCGCATAGGTAGACCCAGTGGGTTCACTCAGTTTCATTAGGAAGCTGATCCCCCCCCAGTTTCTCTTTTCAGGTGTTCGGTTGAGTTCGGAGGAGTTGCAGGTTGGAGTTGTGAAGTGAAGAATTAGGAAGCTATTGTGGAGCGACCATTGTTTTAAATTTAGATTTCAGTTGACACTTTTGGGTTGGAAGATTTGTAATCGTTTTGAGTTTGGTTTCGGATTTCGGTTTTTATGTAATGAAGGCCTTCGGTTGTCTTTGAGCTTTTATTTAAGAGTTGTTTCTATTTCCGCTGCGTTTTACTCTTTTCTTTTAAAGCTGGTTCTTCAAGTAGCACTCAAACCGGTTCGACCACGGGTGAACTCGGGTCGGTTTGGGATGGGTGTTACAAGTAGCCCAGAAGTTTGCTCTGATTGCGGCAAGACTTGACGATTGTGATGAAAGATTTAAAGCCCAAGACGCTTTTAACCAAGGACAGATCGCACAAGGACAGAAAATAGAGAGCATGATAAATAAAGTTGCTAGCTTGTTAGCCAACCTTCCTCTCTTCAATCAGGCGCCGTCTCAAAACAACTCCTCCATGAAGAACGAGCAAGCTAAAGTCATCACAACCAAGAGCAGTGAGCAGAACAGCCTGGAGAAGAAGAAGGAGGCACTTTCTACTCCCTCTACGGGAGAATGCTCGGCTATCATTTCTCAATTTTCTACCGTACCCATTCCAGCTAAGTGCCCCGATCCTGGTCCTTTTACGTTACCTATACTTATTAATGGCATCGAAGTTGAGCGTAGTTTGGTTGATCTAGGTGCGTCTATATGTGTTTATATAAGAAACTGAACCTAGGTGAATTACAACCTGCTAGTATGCATGTAGTGTTCGCCGAGAGAACTCTAAAGGAACCTAGAGGAGTAATCAATGACGTAATCACTTGTGGTGGCCCTTTCCGATTTTTCGTTGATTATGTAGTTATGGATACTCAAGAGACATATTCTACCCTTCTCTTAGGCCGACCATTTATGGCGACAGCTGGTATTAACATTAATGTTCCAAATGGTTCGTTAACCTTAAGGGTTGGGAAGGATACGGCAACCTTCCGTCTCAAGGACAACATGAAATACATTCCTAAGGGAGAATTACATTGCTTATCCGTAGAAACTGTGGAGTTGGCTTCAGTCAACTTCATTACTGACAATCTCCTCTAGTGTTCCTAGCTTGATTGTTGCTGCAGGTATTGAACAGGTCATTAAGAAGAAGCCATAAACTTCGGTTCAGAAGCTGCCCAAGAAGAAGAAGGAACTGCAAGCCTCTTCTAAGCCACCGAGCACTAAATCGAGCAGGCCTCGGGGAAAGAACAAGAAGACGAAGACCCAAATGGTCTGGAGACCAAAAGTTCCGCCATCTTCCACCGAGCCAGCTGCACCACCAATTAGTTCCGAGAAACCGGCACCGGAACAAGTATGGAAGGAGAAGCCGAAAGCATCTCCTCAGGAAATACTGTCGATCACCGATCCTGGTGATACCAAACCGAAGATAAAAGAAAAGAAGAAGCCGACAGCCTTCATTCCTTCCATCGTAACAATCAAGAAGGATGACCTCTCCAGAGAGCTGTTCGGGCCCTTCAAGATCATTGATCATCTTCCGATGGACGTACCAAGCTTTTGCATGCAAACGGGAAGAGATTCACGCTTACCGGAGAAGTCCCGAAGCTGTACTTTATGAACTCCGACGCGAGCGTTAAGGAGAATCTAAGTTGGGATGTCTCCTAATACCGTCCAGGTATCGTCCAGCTCAAGGATGTTAATAAAAGAGCGCTTTGTGGGAGGCAACCCACTGCTGGAGTCTATTTTAATTTTTGTTGAACTTGGTATTTTAGAGTCGGTTCGGGGGAGCCAAAAGTGTCAGTTTGTTTGATTTATTATTTTTCGTGTGTAGTCTGCATGTCATAGAGTTAGTAGCAAGTTGATTAAGGTCGTTCCGATTTCTGTGGATTTAACTGTGATTTTCTGAAGTTGGCCGGATTTGTGAAAATATTTTCAACCCGAGTAGTTCAAAATTTTCGGCGAATTTCAAACCCCATTTTCGGCGAATTCGTCTTTTGGTTTTCACTGATTCTCCCTGTTCCTTATTTTCGGTCCGAAATGTATTATGTTTTCGGCGAAATTGATTTTGAAAACCAAGCAGTGCTTTTGAACTTTAGTTTTCGGCGAAAAAGTGTTCTTGTTTTTGGCGAAAACGCACTTGAAAATTCGGCAGTGTGTTTGAACTGAAATTTTCGGCGAAACCACCTTCCTATTTTCGCCGAAAATAATTTTGAAAAATCACCCCCACTTTTCCTTAAAAATCCGGAACCACCCCCTCTCTCATCCACATTCATTTTCGTTCACAAAACCAAAAACCCCCTTCCCCTTTCGTTTTAAAATCGCCGACCACCCTCCACTTTAAAACCGCCGTCGCCGCCGTTTCCCGCCGCCGCCGCCATCGCCGCCGTTTCCCGCCGCCGCCGCCATCGCCGACCACCGCCACTCGACTCCCCTCCCAATTCCGATTCCATCGAGCCCTAGAACAGCCAAATCGGAGCTTTGCAGCTCCAGTTCACCGAAACCCTCGTTTTCAACGTTTTTCACCGATTCCTCCCCACCCATTCATTTTTAGCAGTCATGACTTCAAGGTAAGTTGTAGAACTTTTCAATACGAATCTTTTGACATATGGATTGCTGAATTTCGCTGGGGTTGACTTTCGGTTGACTTTTCGGTTTGCCTCGTTCTACGTGGCGACTGTTTTCGTGTGAACTAGGTTAGCTGAACTTATAGAACTGTTCTAGCGTGCTTAGGGAGTTCCGTGCTTAATTTCCATATCATTTGATGATGTGTTGCTATGCATAGGTGATAGCTGCAGTTTTAGCGGTATCAAGTACTACCAAGCTGTGAAGTTAGGGTAGATCGTATTCCACAGGGTTTCTACTAATTGACTACTCAAAGAAGCTGACAATTTATTCAGGTTTGAGCACTTAGTGCGTGGTGTGAGGTCCACGACTTCTAATCTAATGGACAAAAGAAAATAAAAGACAGAAAAGTAAAAGGTTGACTAACGAGAAGATAGACGAACTTAGATTTCGAATCCCCCTTAGATCACCAGAGCATTGGCAATCAACAGATCAGCGGTTTTCAATTCTAATTCAATCGGTTTCTATACACCACCATAACTCCTTACCTTTAGGTTTAAGACCGGCGAACGTTCGCTCTATCCGTTCTAACTACCAAGATTAACTAGCCGCCCGGGTACGGTCGCCTCTCGCAACGACTTAATTAACTGGTGCAATTACTAATGATTAGTGAGTTACTCTTGCAGTGGATTAACCCTAACCGGTTCCTACGAAAGGCACGCTCCAATTATAAGGTTAATTGTTCAATTCGATGTTCTAAAGTAAGGCGAGCGTTCGCTTCTATCCTTAGCTTAACAAGAATCTAATCTAGGTGATCAATCCAGACAAGAAACATGAACAAGGAAGAACAAATCAAACATGAAAAAGAACTGATTGAATTTCGAATCTAATCACCGCCGATCCGTGACCGCTTTAAAGCCCTGGGTCACTTAGGGTTCATCTAATCTAAGCTCTACAAGTTCAGTTACTCATATTAGAAACAAGAGAATCAAAGGCAACAATGAAGATCATCATACAGAGGAAGAACAGATAAGAACTGAAAAACCTAATTCTGACGACTACCGCGAAGCTTCAATCTCCTGGATCTTCAACTTTAAGCTCCGAGTTCTCCGAGGTGGAAGGATGGCGTCACGATCTCTCCACGATTCTTCGAACTCTCTAAACTCTATCTATCGACCCTAGAGTCGGCTGACTCTCAAAAGTCTGATTTGTGAAAAGATGAATAATGAATTGATTTGTTCTTTGGGCCGCCGGTTGAAGTATTTATACTTAAACTCTAAGTCGCCGGATTTGTTCTATTATTTTCGCCGAAAATAAGGGATTATTTTCGCCAAAAATTCCTTTGTAAATTGCTGCTTCCGTCGGCTGATTTCTTCATAAGTTTTCAGCGAAAACATTATAGTATTTTCGCTGAAAACTTCAGTGCAATTCAGCTCATTCCGTCTGTGGGTTTTCTGAAGGTATTTTCGTCGAAAACAGTGTAGTATTTTCAGCGAAAATATTGTGCTGGGCAGTTGGATCTTCGGTTCTGAATCCGGTTTGATTTCAGGTTCGATTCTGGTTCACTCCTTGAGGTCTTGAATACGTCCATGGCTACGTAAATGATGGCAAAAATCTGTGCTATCACAAAAACACTAGAAAACCATCAAATTGACCCAAAAAGGGCCAAAGTAACCAAATCGGTAGGAAATAGGGTAGTTGAGTGAATATTTGCTATTTTACCCCTAAAACCACGTTTCAAGTAAGGAAATGTCGCTTAAATGAGGCTGATAATCACGTCAAATCGAGTGTCATCAATACCCCACACTTAAGCTTTTGCTTGTCCTCAAGCAAACTGAACTAGAACACACTCAAATTCACAAATGACACGAGATTAAACCGAGATTCAATTCTAACAATTTGGTTTAGACTGTTCCACGTAGAAAAAGTGACCTACACATGCAAGAACATCAACCAAATAATTTTTCGATCTCACCAATCTCTGCACACATCAAGTAATAGTTTTAAGCTCTACGATAACACCAATTCTAATCAAAAATACTTTAAGCTCTAGCCATGATGTGGATGTGGAGGAAGGAAAAGTGACGTGGCTATCGACTCGACTTCATCCGTTTCTAGATCTGTACGTTACATGTTCTAGCTAGGACCGATTTGAACAACAATTTATTTCAAGTTTCAAACTTCTTCCTTTAATTTATTTATTGCATACTAGTGCTCGATACCAAACACTTCACTTAGGTGTTGGACCTGCCTAGCTCACAGTATTTGTGCTTATGCTAGTGCTCAACCCGAACACTTCACTTAGGTGTCGGGCTTGCCTAGCTTTATTTTCAGCACTTTAAAGAACTTAACATTGATTTGCACAACTTTATTACATGATTTAACCATTTAGCCATTTGATCCTAGCTAGTTATAACTTTTTACACAAGATTTCGAATTGGATTTCCATCTAATCTCAAGCCACAATCACAGGTGAACAAATATGGAGTGAAAACATGGGAGAAGCTAGCATTTATCATCTTAGAACGGTGTTATCGAGCTTTGTTATTAACAAGTCAATCAGTTTAATCGATTCAAATTTGAACTACAAGAATGATTCGTGATCTGTTCTGACCTAGACTCATTTAATATCGGTTTTGACACGTTGGTTACAGGTTCTAAGTGGAACAGTCTAGACATCATTGTTCAAAATTGAAGTCAATTTAACATCAAAAGTCAAGAATTGAGCAATTCTATGCTAGAGAGATTTCGAATTTGAACCACAGAATCATAGATAGCAAGCAAGATCAGGCAAATTCTAACATCCTACCCCCACATTAAATCGTACTGTGTCCTCACAGGACTAAACTAGAGTAGAGAGATACGAAGAACCTGTGACGAGATGGTCAGTGTAGCGGATGAGCACGGAGAGTCCGGATTGGAGCGGAGTAGCTACTCAAGTTCCTACAAAACAAAAACAACAAAAAGATCAAAAGGAAACCGGGACAAGTGTCCCGGATCCACACAGAATAAAAGTCGAACAAAGAAGGTTAATGGGAATTTTGAAAATATTTTGACTCTTTTTTTTTCAAATTCACGGCACGACACTCATAGAGCAATCTAGATCATCCAAGCTCAATTAGTTCAGAAAAAATCACACCGAAACAGCAGACAAGCAAAACGAGGTAGACCGGTATTAAACTCGTCGAAATTCAACAATCAATATGTCAAAAGATTCGAAATTGAAAACCCAACAACTAACCTTTTAGACACGACTGAAGAAAATGGACGGAAAGCGACGAAGTTGGCCAAAAACTTGAAAAACTTGTTTCGGCCATAACTGGAGCTACAGAGCTCCGATTTGGACGATCAAGTATGCGTTAGAATCGGACCGAAAAAAGGAATCTGATTTTCAAAAGAACACAAGTTTTCGGCAAAAATATTGTGAAATTTTCGCCGAAAACTTCTTCACAAAGCAGCAAAAATAAAGAAGCGGCTCACTGTTTGATTTTGCAAAGTGTTTTCGGTCGAAAATTTGTAATTTTCGCCGAAAATTTATTTAAAAATCCCTTTTTTTTCTTTTTCAAAAACTGACGATAAACAAATCAAAACGAAAGAAAATTAAACTGACACTTTGGCTCCCCCGAACCTGACTCGAACGATGAAAATACTGACTCAAAAATTCAAAAACGGACTCCAGCCGTGGGTTGCCTCCCACGAAGCGCTCTCTTTTAATGTCCTTGAGCCAGACGGTACCTGTTAGGGACCCCAACTTAGGAGTTCCTTGAAGTCAATCGTCTTCTTCAAGGATAGCGGTTGAGTGCCATGTAACACTCCAGATGGGTGATGCAGCCGGTAGTGCTCCAATAGATCGCGATCTTGGTTGGATGACCAGTTCTTCTTGAATTCTCCTACTGGAGAAGGAAAGAGGTAGTACGGCGCGGCATGATCAATGAGCTCCATCTTCTCTACAGGTTGACTCGGCGGAAGTGTAGGTGAGGGTATCTCCTCAATTTCTTCGTGCTCCTCTTCAGCTTCAACTTCAAGATGGATTGGCTCTATGTCTTCATCAACCACCACCGCCAAGGATTCTTCATCAGATGCTTCTAGCTCGCAATAGTCATCGGTGAGATTGTCATGTTCATCTTCATACAGCTCTTGAGCATCTTCTTCCATTAGTGGATTTGGTTGCTCGAGCTCGACATCCACTACGTTACGAGCTTGCAGCTTCGAAATGAGATCATCCAAGGCAGATTCTACTCTTGCCGTCTGTTGTCGATTTTGATGAACATGTGAGTCTATCTCTTTGTGAGCTTGTAGCTTTGTAGAGATATTCTCCAAGAAGGATTCTATTCTCGTCGTCTGTTGTCGATGCTGATGAGCTAGTATATACATCTCTTGGTTATCCTCAATATACGGTGCTTCATCGACATACCACTCTTGGTACTGGTCATCCCACCTGTAATCCTGCATAATCAAAACTCAAAAGCACTACCCAGGTAAATCATGGAAATATGGAGGAAAATTAAATGGTAAGGCGGAAAGGTAGAAGAATAATTTGCCAACTCTTCTTTCAAACAATTAGAAGAGTCCCCGGCAACGGCGCCAATTTGATAGCTGCAGTTTTAGCGGTATCAAATAACTAATCTACCAAGGTAGACTAGATCGTATTCGACTCGAGGTTTCTTCTAATCGACTACTCAAAGAAGCTGGCAATTTATTCAGGTTTGAACACGTAGTGCGTGGTGTGAGTTCCACGACTTCTAATCTAACGAACAAGGAAAATAAAAGACAGAAAGATTAAAAGATTGACTAACAGGAAGATAGACGAGCTTAGATTTCGAATCCCCCTTAGATCACAAGACCAGCGGTTTTCGATTCTAATTCAATCGGTTTTTAGACACCACCATAACTCCTTACCCTTAGGTTTAAGACCGGCGAACATTCGCTCTATCCGTTTTAACTACCAAGATTAACTAGCCGCCCGGGTACGGTCACCTCTCGCAACGACTTAATTAACTGGTGCAATTACTAATGATTAATGAGTTACTCTTGCAGTGAATTAACCCTAACCGGTTCCTACGAAAGGCACGCTCCAATTATAAGGTTAATTGTTCAATTTGATGTTCTAAAGTAAGGCGAGCGTTCGCTTCTATCCTTAGCTTAACCAGAATCTAATCTAGGTGATCAATCCAGACAAGAAACATGAACAATGAAGAACAAATCAAACATGAAAGAGAAACTGATTAAATTTCGAATCTAATCACCGCCGATCCGTGACCGCTTTAAAGCCCTGGGTCACTTAGGGTTCATCTAATCTAAGCTCTACAAGTTCAGTTACTCATATCAGAAACAAGAGAATCAAAGGCAACAATGAAGATCATCATACAGAGGAAGAACATATAAGAACTGAAAAACCTAATTCTGACGACTCCCGCGAAGCTTCAATCTCCTGGATCTTCAACTTTAAGCTCCGAGTTCTCCGAGGTGGAACGATGGCGTCACGATCTCTCCACGATTCTTCGAACTCTCTAAACTCTATCTATCGACCCTAGAGTCGGCTGACTCTCAAAAGTCTGATTTGTGAAAAGATGAATAATGAATTGATTTGTTCTTTAGGCCACCGGTTTAAGTATTTATACTTAAACCCTAAGTCACCGGATTTGTTCTATTATTTTCGCCGAAAATAAGGGATTATTTTCGCCGAAAATTCCTTTGTAAATTGCTGCTTCCGTCGGCTGATTTCTTCATAACTTTTCGGCGAACACATTATAGTATTTTCGCCGAAAACTTCAGTGCAATTCAGCTCATTCCGTCTGTGGGTTTTCTGAAGGTATTTTCGCCGAAAACTGTGTAGTATTTTCGGCAAAAATATTGTGCTGGGCAGTTGGATCTTCGGTTCTGAATCTGGTTTGATTTCTGGTTTGATTCTGGTTCACTCCTTGAGGTCTTGAATACGTCCATGGCTACGTAAATGATGGAAGAAATCTGTGCTATCACAAAAACACTAGAAAACCATCAAATTGACCCAAAAAGGGCCAAAGTAACCAAATCGGTAGGAAATAGGGTAGTTGAGTGAATATTTGCTATTTTACCCCTAAAACCACGTTTCAAGTAAGGAAATGTCGCTTAAATGAGGCTGATAATCACGTCAAATCGAGTGTCATCAATAGGATTGATTCTTTGATATGTTGACTTGTGAGAAATGTCGGTTTGACCATGAACTGTATTTGATCATTTGGCTGTCATATGTGTTCTTTCTCGTTCATAGTATCGTGTTTGCCATTTGAGATCATATTTTACCGTCATTCTCCGAGTTATGATAGTCTTGCCATGATTAGGGTTCGATATGCCTAAATGTTGACTTTCTAAATGTCGATTTGACTTTTTGAACTCTGATTGTGCTTACCCGATTCTGGCTGTTCCTAAGTATGTATTTTACTGTCTATGATTACCAGTTACTCCGCTTTGCTTACCCCACTTAGTTTCCCTCATTTCTTTGTGAAATTGAGTTTTTCTACTAAGTGTGGGGTAAGGTTTTGGTTGACTAATCTGGTTTCATTCTGGTTTTAGGAACACCACTTATGAGCGCAGGACTAAGGCGCGACTTGATGGCGCCTCGAGCTCAGGAGCTGCCGCTCCCGTCACACCCGCCGTTCTGGGTCCTCCACCCGCACTACCCCGCCGGGCTGGATACCATCGCACTATCGCCCGTCTACTTGACTTCTACTTCAAGTGCTTCCAGAAGCTCGAGCACGTTCGAGGAGCTGACGTGCGCCCTCTTTCCATGGAGTCACTCCAGGAGCATGACGAGGATTACCACCGGAACGTGCATGACGCCCTAGCACCGGCCGGTCTCCTAGAGCTGACTACCATCGCCGCCGAGTTCCCAGACATTGCCCTCCAGGAGTTCTGGGCAACCTTTGACCTGGACGAGCACAAGAGGAAGCAGCGCCAGAAGGTTGTCACCTTCTATCTTGGTGGGGTGTACAGGCAGCTCACCTACGATGAGTTTGCTGCTCATCTTGGCATCCCCTACGAGCACTATCACGATCATCACCTAGGCTGGGGCGAAGATGATAACGACGAGGAGTACCACGCGCTCTGGAGCCACATGACAGGCGTACCTGGCGATCGCCTCGGGGCGGGCAACTCAGTTAAGTCTCTCTCTCACCCGTTCTATAAATTTATTCATATGGTTTGGCGTAGGTCGCTTTTATATGTTCCAGATAAGGATCGCGACCATATCCTCAAGGAGGAGCTCATGCTTCTCCGAGCCATCCGAGAGAGCTACACTCTACACCCCGGCTGGGTGCTGGCTCGCATCTTCCGCCAGAAGACCAGGAGGAAGACGCCACCTCGCAGACTCCTGGGAGGCAACTTCATAGGAAAGCTCATCCTCTCCTTCGGTATCAACCATGAATATGGCCCGCACATTCCACGACACCCAGTTAGGACCGTTGGAGGAGACTTGGCGGTTTAGTACGACTTAGAACTCGACCTCAGTCCCCATGTAGTAGCAGATCCTCCACTCCAGCCTGTGGTCGAGTCAGAGGAAGAAGATGATGCTGAGGAGCAGCAGCCCCAGCCGCCGCCAGTATTCCAATATTATATACCCTCGCCACACCACCAGGGAGGGTATGCTCACCAGTCGCCACCGCACATTCCCGATCCATACCAAGCACCTCCCCAGCAGCCCCGACACCACCCCGCGGATGTTGGGGACTTGTACGAGCGATTGCAGGAGTGGCGCATCACTGACAACGCCACTCAAGAGGCGCGATGGACTATTATGCAGCAACATATGCGCCGCGCCGACAGGCGGTATGAGGCACAGATGGCGTGGCAACGCCAACTCGACGAATTTCTCCACTTTCCACCTCCCGGTTCACCGGACCAGCAGTGATCGGGTTGTATTCCTTTTCTGGTATCTTTTTTTTTATTTATTCTTTTCGGATTTCGGTCCAACTTTTTTCTGTGTGGATCCGGGACACTTGTCCCGGTTTCCTTTTTTGTTTCATTTGTTTTTGTTTTGTAGGTAGTTGGGAGATTCCCTTTGCTTCGCTTGGGTAGATTCCCTCCGCTCCGAGGACCCGTGCTCATCCCCTACGCCAATCATCTCGGTCCAGGTTCTTCTATGTCACTCTGACCTCTAGAATTAGTCCTGTGAGGACATAGTCCGATTTAAGTATGGGGTAGGATGCTAGAGAACCTTACATGAACTTGATTGCCCTTGATTGTGTTCTATGTGTGCCTCGTGATTCCATTCCAGTCTCTCTAGCATTAGAATGGCTCAGTTCTTGATTTTTGATGTTAAGTTGTTGTTCAAACTTTCATAATGATGCTTAGACTGCTTAACCTAGAACTTGAGAACCAACTTGTATACTTTGATGCTAAATTGCCTGGTCAGAACAGAATTTTTAAAATCACACTTGTAGTTTGTAGCCTTGATTGCATGAAAATGACCGAATCCGACTAGCAAACCAACTGTGAGCTTTTGATCCATTGCACGTAACTCGCAATTTTAATTCTTTCTGAGTGGTTTCTGTTTACTTGAATGAGTTAGAATTTGCATGAGACCTACTCGAGACCACACGATGACACGAGTTCTAGAAGGATAGGGGCACCTAGATTCAGCTACTAAGCCAGATAGCCTACCAAACGATAAAATCCACTTGGTTTAGACCCTTGAGCTTGGCCTGTTCTTTCGGTTCGAGAATACATTATAGCCATTTCCCATTTCTTTCATTCCCCGTTGATCCCCTGTGGTTGTAGTTCTAGATTGACCTACCGGAAGTCGGTTTGTGGTAACTTGCCTATAGCCATTAAACAGGTGGTCTTAGCTAATATGTCCAGACGTGTAAACCCCTCTAGCAACTAAAAGAAAAATCGGCACAAAAGAAAAAGTAAGTAAAAGAAAGAAAAAGAGAAAAATTTCGAAAAAATAGTAAAGAAAAGAAGAAAATCAGAAAAAGTTCAAAGTTTCTAGTTCAATAAAACGTTCTTCTCCCTACAAATGGAAGAACGAAGTCAAAAGAAAAGTGCAAAAGTTTAAAAGAAAAAATTGTGTAAAGAAAAAAAAAAGAATAAGTGCTAGGTTGCTTAAGGGTATCATAGGACGAGCGTTCATCATTCCACCCGTGTTTGGTTAGACGGTAGGAAGCCATAGATTAGATTCGAGGGAAGTTAGTCGAAAGCTACACCGCACAAAGCCATCATCATACATTCCCATCATCCATCTCATTATAAACCCGAGTAGTGTAGATTTCATTACGGTCCTAGCAGGGAAGTCCTTCTTGACTAGATACTCGTGTTGTCACAGTGGTGGAGATGTGGTCGAAATGCAAACCTATGACAGAAATCGGTAACAGAAAATGATCGAGAGCAGAAACACGTCCTTAAACACAGAGAGTGAGAGTTCCCATTGTACTATATATATCCTGTGTGAGGAGTCTGGTCGGCCAGGTCAAATTCGTGCATGATTGGTTGCTAATTACTTGTCGTGTGCAGTTTATTAGTGAGACCAGGTAGTTTGGCTGATCTGTATACATGTTAGGTTTCTTGTTCTAGGATCGATCTATCTAATAATTCATTGTGTTTGATTGAGCTCCAATTTAATCGATCTTATCATTTATGAACATGAGCGTTTCTATTCAGTTTGCTTGAGGACAAGCAAAAGCTTAAGTGTGGGGTATTTGATGACACTCGATTTGACGTGATTATCAGCCTCATTTAAGCGACATTTCTTTGCTTAAGACATGGTTTTTAGGGTAGAATAACGAATATTCAATCGATTGCCCTATCTCGTGCCATTTGTGTTACCTTGGCCCGTTTCGGGTCTATTTGATGGTTTTCTAGTGTTTTCATGTTAGCACAGGTTTTTGCCATCAAATAAAGTAGCCATGGACGTGTCTAAAGCATTGGAACATCGAGGAACTGAACCGGAATCGATCAAAGGAGCCAATTAAGTTCAAGCAATCTCCTGCCCGTTTACAAATAAGATTTCGCCGAAAATACCTTGTTATTTTCGACGAAAATATTAGTGCAAATCGACTGATGCCACTTGACGGATGGTTTCGGCGAAAACAATATGTTTTTGGACCGAAACCTATTCGGCGAAAAGGACAGAAGAAGCAGCTTAGTGACCGGCCATTTACACAAGGATTTTCGCCGAAAATACCTTGTTATTTTCGGTGAAATTATCAGGCTGTTTCGGCTAATTTAGGGTTAAGTAGTTATACTTAACCCGGCGGCCCAAAGAAAAGACGAATCATAATTAATCATAATACAACTTTTCGAGATCAGAATTCAGAGAATCCTCTCAAGTTCTGGAGCGAAGAGTTAGAGTTCGAAGAGCCGGATAGAGATCGTGACGCCATCCCTTCCATCTCGGAGAACCGGAGTTAGGAGTGTAATCTACCGAAGATCGAAGTCTGTCAGAGTCGTCTAAATTAGGTTTTTCAGATTCTTTTCTGTTCTTCCTCTGAATGATGAACTCTTTCTTTGTCTTTGTTTCTTTTGTAATGATCATGAGTAGCTAAACTCGTTAGAGCTTAGAATAGATGAACCCTAAGTGACCCAGTGCTTTAAAGCGGTCACGGATTGGCGGTGATTAGATTCGAAATTCAATCAGTTTCTCATTCATGTTTGATTTGTTCTTCATTGTTCATGTTTCTTGTCTGGATTGATCACCTAGATTAGATTCTGGTTAAGCTAAGGATAGAAGCGAACGCTCGCCTTACTTTAGAACATCAAATTGAACAATTAACCTTATAATTGGAGCGTGCCTTTCGTAGGAACCGGTTAGGTTAATTCACTGCAAGAGTAACTCATTAATCATTAGTAATTACACCAGTTAATTAAGTCGTTGCGAGAGGCGACCGTACCCGGGCGGCTAGTTAATCTTGGTAGTTAGAACGGATAGAGCGAACGTTTGCCGGTCTTTAACCTAAGGGTAAGGAGTTATGGTGGTGTCTTAGTGATTGATTGAATGAGAATCGAAATCCGCTGATCTGTTGATTGCCAATGCTCTTGGGAACGAAGGGGGATTCAAAGTCTAAGTTCATCTGTCATCCTTGTTTTCAAACCCTAATTCCCAATCTGCTTTAGTTTAATTTGTTTTAATTTCTCTGCATTTCTTAGAATTAGAAGCCGTGGAACTCACACCACGCACAACGTGTTTGCATTCGAGTACTTTGCCAGTTTTGAAGTAGTCAATCATAGAAGACCCTCGGAATACGATCTGCTATAGCTTTTTCTTAGCATTAGTAGTTATTTGTGTGAATCACCAATGACAGGTTCACCAAGGAGCTTCAGCTTCGAACTAGTTGGTTCAAGGTTGCGCCATTACCACTTTCCGAGTACAATGAGATTGATAAAAAGGAATGAAAATCTCACGGCAAATCCTTCAGGTTCGTAAAGGGTATAACGCCCAAAGACGAATTTATTATGATGCCCTCCGGGCTAACCACAAAAGTACTACACTACCAGGGGAGAACGTCGTTATTCGATCGCCTCCCTCTTACAAAGGTACGAGGAAATTAAGTAGTGCAAGAAAAATAAATATTACAAGCGGAACGACGGAAGATATCACGAACGAGAAGGGATTTCAGCGTACAACAAACCAAAAGATCATGTTGCATCTCGAAAGGGACACTCATTTATCAATTCATGGCATCAGACCTCGACGGCCTAGAGGTAGCGTCTGGGTGAGCAGATGCTCGGCTTTCCTGGGTAGCTAGCATACGATTGGAGGTTGATTGCGAAGCAAGGTAGATCTCCTCGAGCCTTTTGTTGAGCTCAGCAATGGCGGCTTGGAGCCTCGCGTTTTGGGCCAACGCATCCATCATGTGCCTCTCATAGGAGGATTTGGACTTGAGAAGACCACCATCCATCTTCTTATGGTCAACAAGTTCGACCCACTCACAGTAATGGCAGCCCATTCCGTACTAAGATATTACACAAAACAGACAAATGCCGGTCAGAATGATGCCATGCCAAGAAGAATCAAATGTGCAGCAAAATAAAGAGATTACCTCCCACTCTGGGCACTCCAAGAAGATCCTCATGACTCTGGAGCCTAGGTGCACCACACGTTGACGGACAAGGACCTCACAGTCACATCTGCGCATCTTCCATTCCTTATCAGCATTCTGGCTCGTCATGCCTTGACAATAATAAGCCCCTTGGGAAAATTATCTAGAAAAGTGGTTCACAGCTCACTAAATGATGAGAGAGTTTGGGAGAATATCGACAAGTCTTGAGAAGAGGCTTCAAAATCTATCTTTAAGTAGATCAGTTTCGAGACCATCCACGATCCCTATTTAAACCAACAAGGGTCATCTCACAACCATCATATGTCGCTCTGACACGCATATCACGGGATGATACGATTGCTCACTGAATCCTGTAGTCAAAGAAGCTCTGACTATGAGAACTGTGGCCCCGACACACCCACTCACTGATAGCTCAGACACTCAGACAACTTCCCAGGGAAGTTTCTATCTTCCTTCACAAGAAATATATGAAAGTGTCAACAGTAACAAAATCTGCAAAAAAAAAAAATCATATCATAGAAGATATGCCACAGTCCATTCGCGCTTTTCAAAATGAATTTATGTTGGGGATACTTCTGAGGGAAGCTTTCTTCAAACCAAAGTCTCAATAAAATTTTAAGTCAAACTTATCATTTGCTCATCTTGGGAGACTTTAAAAATCGATTTGGTTTTCTTGAGATTTAAAATCTAACATAAGTTCTTTAAAAAAGAGGGTTGCAAATTTCTTACACAAGAATTTTGATGGGAGTTTTCAAATCTCCAATGGGGCTTTGTCTTACCCTATCTCTAACAGATTTACTTCAAGATCAATTTTATTTTCTCAAAACACAAATCACTTCTAAAAAAAATGATTGAAAAGGATTTTCCAAATAATTTTCAGAGTTTTGTCCATTGCTTTTCAAAACAATTTTCATAATTCCAAATCAACTTGTCGCAAATGCTGTTGTTTTCAAAATTTGGTAGCTTTGTTTCCGGCTAAAAGGAAAAGATAAAAAAATCATCAAGTTTTCTCAATCTTAATTATTGCAGTCTTTATGTTTAGTAAAACCTAGACATCTGCAATAGATACGAATCACCAAAACTCGACCTTAGCATCCGGGGTAAAGCAGGATTGCAAAATATGGGGCCTTGCGTCCGGGCTGTAAATGGATTGCACAATGTGGGGCCTTGCGTCCGGGCTGTAAATGGATTGCACAACATGAAGCCTTGCGTCCGGGCTGTAAATGGATTGCACAATATGGGGCCCCGCGTCCGGGCTGTAAATGGATTGCACAATAGGGGGCCTTGCTTCCTGGCTGTAAATGGAAAGCACCAACTTCAAAGTACGAAATCCTCACTCCTTGGGTATATTCGGTACTTTCAAGTCTGTTGAGGACCCTTCCAAAATTGGGTTACTCGAAGTATATATTTGTATCACTTTTGGTAAAAGCAATACAAATTGGGGCAGCTGTGGTAACCATATTTTGTCCGGGTCCTCGTTCTTTTTAGTAAATCTAAAGTCGTTCTGAAACTCTGATAGCCGGGCATGCCATCTTAAAATTCGCGTTTTTTAAAATGGATGTTTGAAGACAAAAGCCATCTTTGATGAATTGGTATCCAAAGAACTACAATTCCTATCTCTAAGCGCATGCGGGTATGTCGAAATTAAGGCTTCTAGGCTCTAAGAGAAAAATAGGATTGAACTTTGGGTTTAAGGTCCATTACGATGTTCTAGAGGAGTGGGCTGAACTCAATAACGAAAATAAGATGGGCTCAACCCAACTCTGCAGTCTACTTAATCTTTTGAACTCAGCCCGACTGTGTAAGCCTGGTCAACTCGGCCCGATTCAATTTGTGTCAAGCAGCCACCTAGGCCCAGATCTGTCCCATTTCAGCAATCTGTTAAGTTAACAAAACCCATTCAAACCCAAGCATTAGGACCCGTTTTGACAATTCTGAAGCCCCTCTTCCATTGACTGTTTGTTTGATTTTTTTATGGTCATAGCCAAGTGGGGAGGAGTGGTTCTGAATTCTATAAAATAAGCCCTTTAGAGCCACAAGAAGGAGAGGAAAAAAAGAGAGCAGAGAGGAAAGTGAAAGAAACACACAAAGGAAAACAGTTCACATACACTACAATTTTCCCCATTTCATCTCTCTAATTTCACTACACTCTTATCTTACCCCAACCCTCATTTTTACACTACCACAACCTCATCCCTCCTCACTTTTTACACTATCATAACCTCACCCCTTCTTCATTTTACATCATTAATCCACCTTCCCTCCATCACTCTACCCATAACACTCCACCTTTAGCTCCATTTCACCCAAAGTGTTCCACACCTACAAGAAAACACCATCCAAAAACTAAGTTCAGGTTCGAGATCCAAGTGAAAAGCCAAAGACTAAACTCGAAATAGATAAAGAAACCATCTAAAAACCAAGATCAGAGCAAAAGGGACGAATGATCAAAGGTTAAAGAGGAGGTACAAAATAGTCCGAAAATTACACTCAAGGTGAGCACTCTCAACTACGTCACCTTCATAATCTCATCATTCATGCATCATACTCTATTTCACTATTGTTCTCTTTACTAAAAGTGTCTATTATTCTCAAGCACATTCCAAGAAATAAACATGTTTAAACCATTCGGACGAAACATACAAACCCTCACTCAAGTCAAGTATGATGACCAAGTAGATATGAATAAAAGATTGGTGTCCACTCTCGCTTACCACTAAATATATGCAACGCTTAAAAATAAACAAAAGACCGAAACATTTCACACATGCAAGTACTTGTTTCATTTCAATTGAGTTGTGTTGGCAAAGCTAATTAATGATTGACAAGAGGGTAACGACGACTAAATGAGTGAATACAGCCATTTAAACCACACAGACAGCCATACTACACCACCCAAACAACCAAGATCAGTAAAGGACATATCATATTCATATGTAATCCATAGTGGCTGGCTATATGAAACACGAACATATCTGTTATTCATTCAATTTCAGAATTATTATATCATAAACAACTTTGATATATTATCTAATAATATACTCTACGTGGTGGTCAGCCTACTTAAACTAATCTTAGTTGGTCGTTCGTTCCATATGAAAAGGATGAGAGGGATGTTTCTCGTATATATCCAAAAATCTGCTTTGATTAATTTGAGTACTATGATTAATAACTAACTCAGATTTGGAGGAAAAGGCTGATACAAATAATATCAAATCATGCACTGCTTCCTAACCACTTCCACTTCTTACATCCCCGAACTCAAACCCAGAAGCTCAAACCCTTTAAATCACCCAAACTCAGCCCTTTGAACCACTCAACACAGCCCTATTAATCATCAAAACAACCCAGAAATTCGGCCATATAATCATCCCTAGACAACCTATAAACACAGCATTTCAAACACCCAAACTCAGTACTTCAAACGCCGAAACTCACCCCTTTAAACCACACGAAAACAGCCCATTAACCAACCAAACAACCAACATATCACTCTCATTAATCAAATATAGCAACCCAGAAGCTCACCTATATTAATCCCAACCAACCTCATACATAACCCAAATAAACCCAATGAGCAAACCATGGAAGTATCCATACAAAACCCGCCAAATCAAATATGAAATCCGACTGTATGAATCATAAAAATGAATTCTCACAACAAATAAAGCTACACTTCATTTTAGAAAGAACGAAAAACGTCTAATTACAACATACTAATGACGAAAGCACCTGAGTTACGGGGTTCATTTCGAAGAAGCTCGTTCTGTCAGATTCCCTTCGACGTTTTCTCGAACTGTTTCGACGAACCTCTCAAATGTGGCCACGTCCCCTTTATTTCCCATCTGCCACCGCCCTTCTAGGTCGAGTTTGCAGACGAAGAATTAATGTTTCAGAACAATAAAAAATCTAAAAAAATCCAAAGAGTAAATCGAGGAAAAAATTGGATCGAGTAGAGAAAGTAACTGACCAAAAGATATCCCGAGCCTTATGCTTCTTTCACCGGCTCCCTTCACCTTCGTAGTCAAATATCCCGAGATCGAGTCTGGTGTCGATCTCTCTCGTGATCAGACCGACTTCGTCTGCACCCAACTCCGGCGGTGCCTCTTCCGGCTTCGGACGCCACCACGAATAAAAATCAACAGCAGAGAGGGTTAGCGGGTGGATAGCCCTTAACCGACCCCGATCCTAGAATTTCAGTTTCGCAGACCTTTTTGATATCCAGATCAAACCACGGCGGTTTGAACCGGATCCTCTGGGTGTTCGATCCGCCCGAAGTAGATCGATGGCGACTCCAAAGAATCTTTTTCTTTTAATCTCATACCTTTCTTTTGCGCCTTCCGCGCGAGCCGACCCAACCCACGATGACGTTGCTAACTGCCACGTGCAATAACCCGAGGGTGCGAGGAAGGAGTGCGTTCCCGGACGGAAACCTCCGCGACAAAGGGAATCTCCCAACTGCCTGCAAAACAAAAACAAATGAAAGATAAAAAGGAAACCAGGACAAGTGTCCCGGATCCACACAGAAAAAAGTTGGATCGAGATCCAAAAAGAAGAAATAAAAAGAAAGGACAAGGAAAAGGACACCACCCGATCACTGTTGGTCAGGGGCGTCGAGGGGTGGAATGTGGAGGGCGTCGCCTATCTGTCGCTGCCATGCCAGCTGTGCCGCATACCTCTCGTCAGTGCGTAGCATGTGCTGCTGCATAATAGTCCATCTTGCCTCCTGAGTGGCGTTGTCAGTGATGCGCCACTCCTGGAGTCGCTCATACAGCTCTCCAACATCCGCGGGATGGTGTCGGGGCTGAGGATGAGGCGCCTGATATGGCTCTGGAATGGGCGGCGGCGACTGGCATGCATACCCTGCCTGATATTGTGGCGAGGGTATATGATCATGGTATCTCGCCTCTGGCTGGGGCTGCTGCTCCTCAGCATCATCTTCTTCCTCCGACCCTTCCATATGCTGGAGTGGAGGATCTGCTGCTACCTGGGGACTAAGGTCCAGCTCGAGGTCGTACTCGACCGCCAAATCACCTCCGACAGTGTGTACTCTGCGTTGTGGGACGTTCGGGCCATATTCTTGGCTGAGATCGAATGAGATGATGAGTCGGCCAACAAAGTTGCCTCCCAGGAGTGAGCGAGGTGGCCTCGACCTCTGAGTCTTCTGGCGGAGTAAGCGTGCAAGCACCCATCCGGGATGAAGAGGATAACTCTCCCAGATGGCGCGGTGAAGAAAAAGCTCCTCTCTGGAGCAAACAAAAGAGAACGACACCAAACCATGTGAATGAATTTATAGAGAGGGTGAGAGAGAGACTTAACTGAGTTATGCTTCGTGGTACGATCGCCGGGCACTCCAGTCATGTGGATCCAGAGCGCGTTGTACTTGATAGCTGCAGTTTTAGCGGTATCAAATAACTAATCTACCAAGGTAGACTAGATCGTATTCCACAAGGTTTCTTCTAATCGACTACTCAAAGAAGCTGGCAAATTACTCAGGTTTAAACACTTAGTGCGTGGTGTGAGTTCCACGACTTCTAATCTAATAAAGCAGGAAAATAAAAGACATAAAAGTAAAAGGTTGACTAACGAGAAGATAGACGAACTTAGATTTCGAATCCCCCTTAGATTGCCAGAGCATTGGCAATCAACAGATCAGCGGTTTTCAATTCTAATTCAATCAGTTTCTATACACCACCATAACTCCTTACCCTTAGGTTTAAGACCGGCGAACGTTTGCTCTATCCGTTCTAACTACCAAGATTAACTAGCCGCCCGGGTACGGTCGCCTCTCGCAACGACTTAATTAACTGGTGCAATTACTAATGATTAATGAGTTACTCTTGCAGTGAATTAACCCTAACCGGTTCCTACGAAAGGCACGCTCCAATTATAAGGTTAATTGTTCAATTTGATGTTTTAAAGTAAGGCGAGCGTTCGCTTCTATCCTTAGCTTAACCAGAATCTAATCTAGGTGATTAATCCAGACAAGAAACATGAACAAGGAAGAACAAATCAAACATGAAAAAAAAACTGATTGAATTTCGAATCTAATCACCGCCGATCCGTGACCGCTTTAAATCCTTGGGTCACTTAGGGTTCATCTAATCTAAGCTCTACAAGTTCAGTTACTCATATCAGAAACAAGAGAATCAAAGGCAACAATGAAGATCATCGTACAGAGGAAGAACAGATAAGAACTGAAAAACCTAATTCTGACGACTCCAGCGAAGCTTCAATCTCCTGGATCTTCAACTTTAAGCTCTGAGTTCTCCGAGGTGGAAGGATGGCGTCACGATCTCTCCACGGATCTTCAAACTCTCTAAACTCTATCTATCGACCCTAGAGTCGGCTGACTCTCAAAAGTCTGATTTGTGAAAAGATGATTAATGATTAATCCTCCCTCCCTTTGGGCCGCCGGTTTAAGTA
Source organism: Linum lewisii (assembly GCA_034768395.1). Lineage (NCBI taxonomy): Eukaryota > Viridiplantae > Streptophyta > Magnoliopsida > Malpighiales > Linaceae > Linum > Linum lewisii. Next base: position 61,032,856 of record CM068297.1, on the reverse strand, counting down.
TTTATACTTAAACCCTAAGTCGCCGGATTTGGCCTGATATTTTCGCCGAAAATACCTTGGTATTTTCGCCGAAAATTCTAGTGTAAATGGACGGTCCGCCGGCTGCTTTCTCCTGTGATTTTCGCCGAATAAGTTCTCGGTCCGAAAGCTATATGTTTTCGCCGAAAACATCCTTCAGTTGGCCTTAGTTGATTTGTGCTGATATTTTCGCCAAAAATAAAGGGTTATTTTCGGCGAAAACTCCTTTGTGAACCGGGCAGGAATTTATTTGACTTGGTTGGCTCCTTTGATCGATGCCGGTGCAATCCCTCGAGGTTCCAATGCCTTAGACACGTCCATGGCTACTTTATTTGACGGCAAAAACCTGTGCTAACGTAAAAACACTAGAAAATCATCAAATAGACCCGAAACGGGCCAAGGTAACACAAATGGCACGAGATAGGGCAATTGCTTGAATATTCGTTATTCTACCCTAAAAACCATGTCTTAAGCAAAGAAATGTCGCTTAAATGAGGCTGATAATCACGTCAAATCGAGTGTCATCAAATACCCCACACTTAAGCTTTTGCTTGTCCTCAAGCAAACTGAACTAGAACACACTCAAATTCACAAATGACACGAGATTAAACCGAGATTCAATTCTAACAATTTGGTTTAGACTGTTCCACGTAGAAAAAGTGACCTACACATGCACGAACATCAACCAAATAAGTTTTCGATCTCACTGTTTTTTACACACTTCAAGTAGTAGTTTTAACAAAGCTCGTTTCTTGGTAAAACAATTAATCATAATTAACCGACTACGATAACACCAATTCTAATCAAAAAGACTTTAAGCTCTAGCCATGATGTGGATGTGGAGGTAGGAAAAGCGACGTGGCTATTGACTCGACTTCATCCGTTTCTAGATCTGTACGTTACATGTGCTAGCTAGGACCGCTTTTTAACAACAATTTCGTTCAAGCTTCAACTTATTCCTTCAATTTATTTACTGCATACTATGCTCAATACCAAACACTTCACTTAGGTGTTGGACCTGCCTAGCTCACAGTATTTGTGCCTTTGCTAGTGCTCAACCCGAACACTTCACTTAGGTGTCGGGCTTGCCTAGATTTTTTTCAGCACTTTAAAGAACTTTACATTGATTTGCACAACTCGAATTTCACCACTCAAACACTTGATTTATCGATTTAACCACTTGATCCTAGCTAGTTATAACTTTTTACACGAGATTTCGAATTGGATTTCCATTTAATCTCAAGCCACAATCACAAGTGAACAAATATGGAGTGAAAAACATGGGAGAAGCTAGCATCTATCATCTTAGAACGGTGTTATCGAGTTTTGTTATTAACAAACCAATCAATTCAATTAATTCAAGTTTCAACTACTGAAGTGATTTATGATTTGTTCTGACCTAGACTCATTTAATATCAGTTCCAACACGTTGGTTACAGGTTCTAAGTGGAACAGTCTAGACGTCATTGTTCAAAATTGAAGTCAATTTAACATCAAAAGTCAAGAATTGAGCAATTCTATGCAAGAGAAATTTTAAAATTGAACCACGGAATCACAGAAAATCAAACAAGATCATGCATAATCCTAGAATCCTACCCCACACTTAAACGATTCTGTGTCCTCACAGGACTAAACTAGAGTAGAGAGATACGAAGAACCTGTGACGAGATGGTCGGTGTAGGGGATGAACACGGAGCGTCCGGAGCAGAGCGGAGTAGCTACTCAAGATCCTACAAAACAAAAACAACAAAAAGATCAAAAGGATACCGGGACAAGTGTCCCGGATCCACACAGAATAAAAGTCGAACAAAGAAGGTTAAGGGGAATTTTGAAAATATTTTGACTCTTTTTTTTTTCAAATTCACGGCACGACACTCCTAGAGCAATCTAGATCATCCAAGCTCAATTAGTTCAGAAAAAATCACACCGAAACAGCAGACACGCAAAACGAGGTAGACCGGTATTAAACTCGTCAAAATTCAACAATCAATATGTCAAAAGATTCGAAATTAAAAACCCAACAACTAACCTTTTAGACACGACTCAAGAAAATGGACGGAAAGCGACGAAGTTGGCCAAAAACGTGAAAAATTTGTTTCGGGCATAACTGGAGCTACAGAGCTCCGATCTGGACGATCAAGTATGCGTTAGAATCGGACCGAAAAAAGGAATCTGATTTTCAAAACAACACAAGTTTTCAGCAAAAATATTGTGAAATTTTCGCCGAAAACTTCTTCACAAATCAGCAAAAATAAAGAAGCGGCTCACTGTTTGTTTTTTTTCGGGCGAGAATTTTCAATTCCCGCCGAAAACTTCTTTTAAAACCTTTTTTTTTCAAAAACCCAACCGAAAACAAATCAAAACAAAAGGAAATTAAACTGACACTTTGGCTCCCCCGAACCTGATTCGAACGACGAAAAAGACTGACTCAAAAATTAAAAAAAAAAACGGACTCCAGCCGTGGGTTGCCTCCCACGAAGCGCGCTCTTTTAACGTCCTTGAGCCGAACGGTACCTGTTAGGGACCCCAACTTAGGAGTTCCTTGTAGTCAATCGTCTTCTTCAAGGTGTGCGGTTGAGTGCCATGTAGCACTCCAGCAGGGTGATGTAACCGGTAGTGCTCCAGTACATCGTGGTTTTGGTTGGATGACCAGTTCTTCTCAAATTCTCCTACTCGAGGAGGAAAGAGGTAGTACGGCACGGCATGGTCAATGAGCTCCATCTTCTATGCAGGTTGACTCGGCGGAAGTGTAGGTGAGGGTATATCCTCAATCTCTATGTGCTCCTCTTTGGTTTCAACTTCAGGATGGATCGGCTCTATGTCTTTATCAACCACCACCGCCAAGGATCCTTCATCAGATGCTTCTAGCTCATAATAGTCATGGACGGGCTCATCTTCTTCTTCGAACATCTCCTGAGCGTCTTCTGTCATTAACTGCTTTGGTTGCTCGAGCTTGATGTCCGTCGCGAGATCAGCTTGCAGCATTGAAGAGATATTATCCAAGGCAGATTGGGTTCTCGACGAGCATTGTTGATGTTCATGAAGCATCTCTTCGTTATCTCTAGCGCCTATTCGATGCTCTTGTTGGTGTATCTCTTGGTAGCCTTTAGCATGAAGACGATTTGTATAAGAGGAGTATATCTAAACATGTTGAGGCAGTAGTCGTGGTAACTTCCAATTAACAATCAAGGAGGTGATGAATCATGCGTAATTTCATGGTACCAATAGACAGTCATGCATGTATTCACAATTAACAAAACATACGGTTATAGTGATATTGGAGTAATAATCTAAATGGTAAGGGAAATAGGGCTAGAGATAAAGTTGCACTACTTTAAACAACTTAGTCAAGTCCGCAAGCACAATGATGTGCTAATCAAAATCTACAGGTAATAATCATACAGCTACTGAATGAACTAAAGTGGTTAGTTAACTGGGAGGAGTACCAGATTCGAATCCCACCTAACTACCAAATCAACAAATCCGTTGTAATTCCAATAGTTTATCCACTATCCCAGTTAACCAAACGGATTCAACTACCGTCGTCGCAATTCGCAACTGATTTCAGTTAATTAAGTCATTACTAACGATTAATGTTACTCTTGCAGTGAATTAACCTAACCGGTTCTACGAAAGGCACGCTCCAATTATAAGGTTATTGTTCAATTTGATGTTTAAGTAAGGCGAGCGTTCGCTTCTATCCTTAGCTTAACCAAAATCTAATCTAGGTGATCAATCCAGACAAGAAACATGAACAAGGAAGAACAAATCAAACATGAAAAAGAACTGATTGAATTTCGAATCTAATCACCGCCGATCCGTGACCGCTTTAAAGCCCTGGGTCACTTAGGGTTCATCTAATCTAAGCTCTACAAGTTCAGTTACTCATATCAGAAACAAGAAAATCAAAGGCAACAATGAAGATCATCATACAGAGGAAGAACAGATAAGAACTGAAAAACCTAATTCTGACGACTCCAACGAAGCTTCAATCTCCTGGATCTTGAACTTTAAGCTCTGAGTTCTCCGAGGTGGAAGGATGGCGTCACGATCTCTCCACGGATCTTCGAACTCTCTAAACTCTATCTATCGACCCTAGAGTCGGCTGACTCTCAAAAGTCTGATTTGTGAAAAGATGATTAATGATTAATCCTCCCTCCCTTTGGGCCGCCGGTTTAAGTATTTATACTTAAACCCTAAGTCGCCGGATTTGGCCTGATATTTTCGCCGAAAATTACCTTGGTATTTTCGCCGAAAATTCTAGTGTAAATGGACGGTCCGCCGGCTGCTTTCTCCTGTGATTTTCGCCGAATAAGTTCTCGGTCCGAAAGCTATATGTTTTCGCTTAAAACATCCTTCAGTTGGCCTTAGTTGATTTGTGCTGATATTTTCGCCGAAAATAAAGGGTTATTTTCGGCGAAAACTCCTTTGTGAACTGGGCAGGAATTTGTTTGACTTGGTTGGCTCCTTTGATCGATGCCGGTGCAATCCCTCGAGGTTCCAATGCCTTAGACACGTCCATGGCTACTTTATTTGACTGCAAAAACCTGTGCTAATGTAAAAACACTAGAAAACCATCAAATAGACCCGAAACGGGCCAAGGTAACACAAATGGCACGAGATAGGGCAATTGATTGAATATTCGTTATTCTACCCTAAAAACCATGTCTTAAGCAAAGAAATGTCGCTTAAATGAGGCTGATAATCACGTCAAATCGAGTGTCATCAGTACTCCTCTCCGTCGCCATCGTTGTTCTCCCAACCGAGGTGATGACCCTTGTAGTGCTCGTGGGGTATCCCGAGACGAGCTGCAAACTCATCATAGGTGAGTGTCTTGTGCACCCCGCCCAGATAGAAGGTGACGACCTTCTTGTGCTGCCTCCTCTTGTGCTTGTCGAGATCAAACATTGCCCAAAACTCCTGGAGAGCGACGTCTGGAAAGTCAGCGACTAGCGTGGTCAGCTCCAGCAGTCCCGCCGGTACCAATGCATCGAGCACATTCCGGTGCCAGTCCTCATCATGCTCAAAGAGTGAGTCCATGGATAATGGACGGACATTAGCTCCAGGAACATGCTCGAGCCTCTGGTAGCGCTCGAAGTAGTACGGGGGTAGGCGAGCAACAGTGGGGTGGTACCCAACACGGCCAGGGAAAGCTGGTGGAGGACCATGGACAGCTGGAGTGACGGGAGCGGGAGCTCGGGAGCTAGAGGCGGTGTCAAGTCTCTGTTTGGTCATGCGCTCATTAGTTACATTCCTAAGCAAGAAAATAAACCAGGTTAGTCAAACTAAAACCCTACCCCACACTTAGTAGAAAAACTCAATTTCACAAAGAAATGAGGAAAACCGAGTGGGGGGTAAGCAAAGCTGATTAACTGGTAATCACATACAATTACAACACGTGCTTAGGAATAGCCAGAATGGAATCATCACAATCAGAGTTCGGAAGTCAAACTGACATTCAAAAAGTCAATATAAAAGCACATTGAACCCTAATCATGGCAAGACTATCTCAAAGCGGGAAATGACGGCATAATCAATAACTCAGATGGCGAGCACAGTAATATGAACGTGAATGAACACTTATGGCAGCCAACAAGTATAGATAATTCATGGTCAAACCGACATTTCACAAAAGTCAACACCGCACATAATCAATCTTAAACATAGCAACACATGATCGAATGACATTAAAATTTAGCACAATTCTCCCTAAGAATGCTAGATCAGTCCAAAGAATTCAGCTAGCCTAGTTCACACAAAATCAGTCGGCACACAAATCGAGGTAAACCAAAAAGTCAACTGAAAGTCAACCCCGATGAAATTCAGCATTCAACATGTCAAAAGATTCGGAATGAAAAGTTCTACAACTTACCTTGAAGCCATGAGTGCTGAAAATGAACGGAGAGAGAGAGAGAAATCGGTGAAAAACTCGGAAAACTAGGGTTTGGGCGAACTAGAGCTCTAGAGCTCCGATTCGGACGATCTACGTCTCAAAATGACCGGAAGAGAGGGGGGAAGTGTGCGGCGGCGGTGAGTTTTCGAAACAGGGGTTTTTTTTGTTTTAAAATTTTCAAAAATCGAAGAAGTGAGGGGAGAGAGAGAAATAAGGAAAATAAGGGAGAAAATTGTTTGATTTTCACTCAGGTTTTTGGCGAAAATATGTGCAATTTTTCGCCGAAAACCCAAGGCAAAATGGTCTTCCGGTTTTCAAACACATTTTCGCCAAAAACTTCATAGAGTTTTCGCCGAAAAGTTTAACAAAAATCGTCTGGAAAACACAGTGGGATTTCAAAGGAAGTTTTCGCCGAAAAAATGGGGCATTTTCGCCAAAATTTTGACCTGTAGTCCCTACAAACTTCAGAAAATCACAATTAAATCCACAAAAATTGGAACAACCTCAAACGACTTGCGATTGAAACGATGACACAAAGACTATACACGAAAAATAAGAAATCAAACAAACTGATACTTTTTGCTCCCCCGAACCGACTTTAAAACACTAAGTTGACACAAATGAAAAACTGACTCCAGCCGTGGGTTGCCTCCCACGAAGCACTCTTTTATTAACGTCCTTGAGCTGGACGATACCTGGACGGTGCTAGGAGACATCCCATTTCAGGTTCTCCTTAATGCTAGCATCGGAGTTCATGAAGTAGAGCTTCGGGGCATCTCCGTTAAGCATAAATTTCTTTCCGTTAGCGTGTAAGAGCCTGGTACGTCCGTCGGGAAGGTGCTCAGTGATCTTGAACGGACCAAAGAGCTCTGTCAAGGGATCATCTTCTACAAGGAAGACGGTGGAAGGGATGAGAATGATCGGCTTCGTCTTCTCTTTATCCTCCTGCTTTGTATCACCAGGATCGGTGATCGTCGGTATTTCCTTAGGATGTGCTTTTGGCTTCTCCTTCAATACTTGTTCCAGCGCCGATAGCTCAGAACGAATTGGCGGTGCAACTGGCTCAGATGAAGGTGGCGGCACAACTAGTCTCCAAACCATCTGGGTCTTTCTCTTCTTGTTCTTCCCTCGGGGCCTGCCAGATTCCTTGCTCGGTGGTGAAGAAGAGGCTTTCAGTTCCTTCTTCTTTGGCGGCTTCTGAACAACAGATTTTGGCTTCTGCTTTGTAATCTGTCCAGCACCTGCAACAATAATTGATCTAGGAACACTAGAAGAGACATTAGTAACGAAGTTGACCGAGGCCAACTCCACAGTTTCTTCGGATAAACAATGTGATTTTCCCTTAGGAATGTATTTCATACCGTCCTTGAGACGGAATGTCGCAGTATCCTTCCCAACCCTTAATGTTAACGAGCCATTTAGGACATTAATGTTAATGCCGGCTGTCGCCATAAACGTCCGGCCTAGGAGAAGGGTAGAATATGTCTCTTGAGTATCCATTACTACATAATCAGCGAAAACCGGAAAGGGCCACAACAAGTGATTACATCCTTGATTATTACTCTAGGTTCTTTTAGAGTTTTGTCGGCGAACACTAAATGCATGCTAGCAGGTTGTAGTTCACCTAGGTTCAGTTTCTTATATAAACACATAGGCATGACATTTATAGAAGCACCTAGATCAACCAAACTACGCTCAATTTCAATGCCACTAATGATTAAAGGTAACGTAAAAGGGCCAGGATCAGAGCACTTAGCTGGGATAGGTATGGGTGGTGATTGAGAAACGACAGCTGAGCATTCTCCCGTAGAGGGAGTGGGAAGTGCTTCCTTCTTCTTCTCCAGGCTGTTCTGCTCAATGCTCATGGTTGTGATGACTTTAGCATGCTCGTTCTTCATGGTGGAGTTGTTTTGATACGGCGCCTGATTGAAAAGAGGAAGGTTAGCCAACATGCTAGCAACTTTATTTACCATGCTCTTGATTCTCTGTCCTTGTGCGATCTGTTCTTGGTTAAAAGCATCTTGGGCTTTAAACCTTTCTTCGTGATCATCGAGCCTTGCCACAATCAGGTCAAACTTCTTAGCTATTTTCCTCTCCCAAATGTTCTCAGACGTAAAATTCTGAGGTTGTTGTGCTTCGGTGAATCTGGGAGGATCTTGATAACTATTGTCCCAGCATTGATTCTGACCATGGTTGAATCTGAAGTTGTGAGGAGGACGCTCAAGGAAGCTTCCCTGTTGTTGAGGAGGTGTTCTGAACTGATGGTAGTCGGGGTAGCCTCTTTGATCCTTGGTGAAGCCTTGATCGATGAAATTCACTTCCTCTTTGGACCAGTTATTAACTGTTCCGAAAATCTCCTTCATATGCTTTTGTACTTCAATCTTAATCTGATCTTCACGGCTTGGTCGGCTCTTGGCTGCTCCAAACTGTAGCTCGCAAAGTGAAGAAGAGCAGCTTCTGGTTCGAGTGCTGTGTAGTCGCCATTAGCTAAGGTGTTGACCCATTCAGTCGTTTCTTCATTCATTCCTCTGGCAAAGATCTCGGCTAGCTGCCCTTGCTTGAATCCATGATGAGGGCAGTCATAGAGGAGTTCTTAGAATTCGTTCCAAGCATCATATAAACTTACTCCGTCCTTCTGTGAGAATCTGGCGCTGCTGTCCTTGTAAAAGGTAGTTCTTGAAGAAGGAAAGTATTCCTCTAGGAAGTCTTGGGCTAGATCATCCCAGTCGGTGTAGTGGCCAGGTGGTTTCCTACTGAGCCATATGTTGGCGTGCCTTTAAGAGAGAATGGGAAGACTCGTAAGCAAAGATTGTTCTTACCGAGGTTCCCGCTCTTAAACGTCTCGCACATGGCTAGGAAGTTCGCCAAATGTGTGCATGGGTTATCTTGCGGCTCCCCTTCGAAGTGTAGATCCCTAGAGACCATTTCCAAGAAGGGAATTGTGATCTCATAGTCAGGATCATCGTCGTTGTGCGGCACAACGACGCTAGATCGAAAGCTAACCGCACTTGGTTTATAGTAGGAGAATAAAATTGAAGTGTGATGAAAAGGTAAAAGATGGAAAGTAGGAGAATAAAATGCCAGTTCTTATTTCGAACAATCAAAAGAGTCTCCGGCAACGGCGCCAATTTGGTGAACGCTGTAGAGCAGGTTTAGCAAATAACTACCAAGCTAGAAGCTAGAGTAGATCGTATTCCACGGGTCTTCTAATGATCGTTTACTTAAATATAAAGGCAAGTTACTCAAATTAAAACACTTCGTGCGTGGTGTGAGTTCCACGACTCTAATTCTAAGAAATGCATGGAAATTAAAAAAAAATAAAACTGAAAAACAGATTGAAAGATTGGTTGAAAACAGAGATGACAGACAAACTTAGACTTCGAATCCCCCTTCGTTCACCAGAGCATTGGCAATCAACAGATCAGCAGATATCGATTCTCATTCAATCAATTCTAAGACACCACCATAACTCCTTACCCTTAGGTTTAAGACTGGCGAACGTTCACTCTATCCGATCTAGCTACCAAGATTAATTAGCCGCCCGGGTACGGTCGCCTCTCGCAACGACTTAACTTAACTGGTTTAATTACTAACGATTTATGAGTTACTCTTGCAGTGGATTAACCCTAATTGGTTCCTGCGAAAGGCACACTCCAATGATTAGGTTAATTGTTCGATTTGATGTTTTAAAGTAAGGCGAGCGTTCGCTTCTATCCTTAGCTTAACAAGATCCTAATCTAGGTGATCAATCCAGAAAAGAAACATGAACAAAGAAGAACAAATCAAACATGAAAGAGAAACTGATTGAACTTTGAATCTAATCACTGCCGATCCGTGACCGCTTTAAAGCCCTGGGTCACTTAGGGTTCATCTAGTCTAAGCTCTAAGAGTTTAGCTACTCATGTTTTTCACAAAAGAATCAAAGACAAAGATATAGTTCATCATACAGAGGAAGAACAGAAAAAAGATCTGAAAAACCTAATTAAGACGACTCCGGCAGAACTTCGATCTTCCGGTCAACTGCAATCCTAGCTCCGAGTCTTCAAGATGAAAGAGATGGCGTCACGATCTCTTCCCGGCTCCTCGAACTCTAAACTCTACTTCAAAACTCGGGAGAATTCTGAAGTATTTGGTATTAGTTGGAATTATGATGTGTTATTTTTTCCTTTTGGGCCGCCAGTTAAGTATTTATACTTAACCCTAATACCGCCGGATTTTGCCTGGGATTATCGCCGAAAATATGAAGGAATTTTTGCCGAAAATCTCTTTGTAAAATGACTGATCGCCGGCTGAATCTCCTGTGATTTTCGGACGCCGGGGTTTTCGGTGAAAACTTGAAGTTTTCGCCGAAAACTTCTTCTTGTCAGCACTACCGATTTGTTCTTGAGTTTTCGCCAAAAACCCTGGGGGATTTCACCGAAAACTTCAGTGTAAAACGGGGCAGGGTTTGGTTCGACTTGATTGACTCCTTGGATCGATTCCGGTGCGATTCCTCGAGGTTCCAGTGCCTTAGACACGTCCTTGGCTACTAATTTGATGGCAAACACCTGTGCTAACATAGAAACACTAGAAAACCATCAAATAGACTAGAAACGGGCCAAAGTAACACAAATGGCACGAGATAGAGCAATTGATTGAATATTCGCTATTCTACCCTAAAAACCATGTCTTAAGCAAGGAAATGTCGCTTAAATGAGGCTGATAATCACGTCAAATCGAGTGTCATCAAGCATCCGCAGTTCACATCATTCATAACACGTGCATACATAATCATTACAATAGCAACAACATTACATTCAGCCACAAACATAATCAACCATTCACAACAACATACCACAAACATCCACAACCAAAGCACACTTACAATTACATAACTAGGTTCAAATTTATGTGTGTTATTAAGGCGCCTATGAGTTACTCCACACCACCACCAGCCGGCCGACACCCCTCCCTATCGCATGGGAGATCCTCGCGCTCCCCTACCACATGGGGAACACGTTATCATAATAATCATCAACAATCTCTCAAGAGAAGTTCAACTACACCCTTGACACCCATGTGAAGGGGATCCACCCTAGTGGATCGAACTCAATCATACTCATTTTTCAAGTGGGGTAGTGTGGACTCATACCGGTTCTAGCATTCATCATTTACAATCATCACGTCATTTCCAATCACAAATCAGCACTTTCATTTTCGTTCCCAACATCACATATCAAGCTCATCAACACCTTCTCAAATGATCCAACATCTATCACAACCCATTTCTTTCATCATCACACATATCCATCATCACACATCAAGATTAAAGGGATAGCTCACTGGCCACCCCCCACCTGCAAGTACAGGGATAGCCATGTCATGAGTTCAGGGTTACCCTCCTGTTCATCTCTCATAGGACGCCCCACATTGGCAGGGCCATCCTCCTACAACCACAACCGACAATGATACAAACCAATACAGAAATTCAGCTCATCCCATCCTGTCCTATATCTCGTTTCTAACTCGAATTCATTAGCCATCATCTTTCAATCCAATCCCCACAACACACAACAATCAGTACAATCATCATACAACATTCATAAAGCAGTTATTTAGTTTTACTATCATAGATTAATGCAAGACCTATTTCATTCTAAGTCGAATTTCAACTCCTCACATCCTCTATAGTGTCCTATCGACGCTAAGCCATCACCTGCAATAGAAGATGAGGCTCTAACGTCTTCTAGATTCTCGGAATAACGATTTCCCCAACTCCAAATCCGTATATCTAACCCTCTCACTGACTGCACCCTACACTAAAAAACCAGAAATCAAGGTTATTGATCTCTTCATCTTGTCTCTAGGAACACGTAGGAGAAAACGGATCGTTAATCAGACCTTTGTAGATCCCGAAATCAACCCTCAAAGTTTGGCCGAAGTTGGTTCGTCAAACGTATTTTGTGGGAAGAGAAAAGAGCTGGAAGTTGCTAAATCTCATCAAAATCCGTCTTTTATATTCAGGTCAAAACACACGGCGTGTTTTACAGACACACAATCTACATTCTGTCAAATTCAACGAATATTTCTGGAATTAGTGCAAGGCCGTGTATCTCAGATACACGACGTATACCTTGAAGACACATGACGTGTGTTCTTCACTGCACATCATGCTCACTTGCAACCTCGACATGACTTAGGCATGAACATTCCGAACCTCAAGGGGACCTCAGAGACACTGATTCTAGTGCTTTGATTACCCGAACTCGAGTTCCACACCATCCGGTTGGGTGGGGATGTTACAGAGGAAGAAATAAGTTAGCGGTGGATTTGAAGAGGAGAAGAGATGATGAAAAAGAAAGATGGAAGAAGGAGAAGGGGTTGAATGGAAATTGAGGGCACGAGAATCGAGGAAGGGTGATAAGGTTTGGATTGCCAACGTGGATTACAATTAGTCACGGTTGAAATAAACTGTGACTAATTTGTCACGATTTATAAGTAAACAGTGACAGATTAGTCATGATTTTTAAAACCGTGACTAATTATTCATAGTTTTCTTATAAACTGTGACTAATTATAACCATGAGAGATTAGTCACGGTTTTCTTATAAACCATGACTAATTAGTCACGGTTTTCTTATAAATTGTGACTAATGAGTCACAATTCATATAAATCGTGATAGATTAGACACTGTTTTCTTATAAATCGTGACTAATTCATATAAATATACCGTTCTTGCATCTCATGCACTGATGTATGGTTCATGTGCCTCTCTATATCACCTTCATCACGAGTGTGACTAAAGTTAATTTTTGTGAAGCCCAAAGCATCTGTCTTCCTCCATGATGGGTTCATTGTATCTGCCCATTTGCATTTGAACAATGTAGTGTATCTACCGTAGTAATTCAACTCCACAATATCAACCAGTTTTCCATAGTAATATATATCACTACGAATGGGATTTTTGTCTCCTGCACTGGACACACTAGCGATGTCAAAGGTTCCACAAACTCCACTATTTTGTGTTTTCCTTAACTGCTCACGGTCCAATGTCCAAAAACGGAGACCGTTGATGTCGTACATTGTATACCGTTTGGCTTCCCACTTTGAACCTCGAGCTAGCATCACAATATCAGGATGATCATACCCTTCAGTAGCCTTATCAATTTGATCTTTAAACCATTCGGGAAATGAAAGGTGAACTTCTTTGTCGATATCAATTGCGGACTTCTTTCTTCCCTTCCATTTTCTCTTTAATACTCGTTTATACTCTCTGCAAATTTAGTATTCAATGAGTTCGCCTAAATAAAGATGGTGTTTCATGCACAATTAGTACACAAAATCCACTTACTCAATGTAAGGTTCCACCAATGGGCAATTCACCAACACATGTCGATGAGCTTGTAACATCTCCATTTGCGAGAGAGTGAATTCTTGCTCTCCAACAATTGGTGTCCCAACAAAGAAAATTACTTTTGAATCACCATTCGGATCGTCTGGAGCTTCCGATACGCGCTTATCCCGATCGAATCATGTTTCAACGTTATCATTGAAATAAGCAGATGCAAATGTGAAAAGTTCTTCAGCAATCCAGCTCTCCGCAATAGAACCCTCAAGGTGTGCTTTATTCCCAACCATTGATTTAAGTTTTCCCAAAAATCTACAACAATGAGGGAAAAGAGAGTTGATAACAACTTACTAATCAGTAAGTACTAAGTTCATTATGGTTTACCTTTTAACAGGGTACATCCAACGATAATGAACTGGACCTCCTCGCTTCACTTCTTCAATAAGATGCAGCAGGAGATGAACTTGACAAGTGAAGAAAGATGGAGAGAATGTCATCTCCATATGACATATGGCCAGTACAATTCGTTCTTGCAACTTATCAAGTTCTGATATAGAGTGCATAGTTGCACATAGGGCTGGCAGTCGGTCCGGTTCGGTCAAAAACCGGACCGAATTTTCGGTTGACCGAGACCGAAATTCTGTCAAACATGGGACCGGTGACCGAACCGATTTTACTCGGTCTTTTAGCCGACCCGAGCCGGCCGGTTTTGGTCCGGAGCCGAACCGTGACCGAGAACCGGTTGTGTCGCGATTTGACCGAGAAGAAGATGACTGTGAGACGCCGTTGATTGCAGGTCTGTGTCTAGATAAATGATTGCAGAGACGCCGTTGATTGCAGAGACGCCGCTGATTGCAGAGATGCCGTTGATAGCAGGTCGGCGTCGAGAGTGGAAGTCAGGGGGAGAAGCCGACTGGGCGCCATCGATGGAAGTCAGGGGGAGGAGCCGACTGGGCGCCGTCGATGGAAGTCAGGGGGGACCAGGAGCCGGGAGCCGGGCGCCGTCGATGGAATTCAGGGGAGGAGCCGGGAGCTGGGCGCCGTCGATGGAAAGTCAGGGGAGGATCCGACTGGGCGTCGTCGATGGAAGTCAGGGGGGCCGGGAGCCGGGAGCCAGACACCGTCGATGGAATTCAGGGGGAGGAGCCAGGAGCCGGGAGCCGACGACGTCGATGGAAAGGTCCGAATGGGAACGCGAACGCAGGTAAGGGGGGAGCATTTTTTATGAAAAAATTAGGTCAGTGTGTGAGAAAGAATTGCAAATCATGAGACCCCATCACCAATTCGGTCTTTTTTTCGGTTTTTGGTTTATTACCGGTTTTAACCGAAAACCGACCAAAACCAAAAATAACTCAATTCCTCAACCGACGACCGAGCCGACTCGGTTTTTTCTCGGTTCGGTCCCTTCGGTTTCGGTTTGGTTTTCGGTTAAAACCGAAAACCGGTGAACCGACTGCCAGCCCTATCCTCCACTACCAAATCTTCTTCCGTGTCAAGCTCCTCCGGTTCACACATGTCATCTTCATCATCATAAGTGTACTCCACCTTCTTGGGCTGATTCTCATTCTCTAGCGCATCCATGATGAGATTCATACTTTGAGCTAGGCGATTGAGCCGAGCCGCGTTGTCGTCCGCAATCTTCAAGAACTCATCTAGCACGGATGGAGAGGGAGAGTGTTGCTCCACCTTATGGGTTGATGATCATTTTCAAGCATCCCATTGATGTGCGCCATGCTTTGAGCTATGCGATTAAGTTGATATGTATTATCTTCCGCAATCTTCAAAACTTCCTCAAGCATGGGCAAAGGTGGAGGAGATTCCTCATAGCTTACAATCTCCTCTCGAGGACGCTCACTTTCCTTTACCATTTTCAAGAGCTCCTCCAACATAGAAGGCGTGGAAAATTTTGTTCATGACTTGTGAAATCCTCTTGATAGACTTGATGGTGGGGTGGAGATGGATAGGGACATTGTTCATTCCACATGGGTGTTGAAGCTTGTTGTTCTTGATCCCACCATTGGCTATCTCCCTCATAAGTTCCTTGGTGGTAGTTGGATGGAGTAGGATGACCATAAAATGGGTTAGGAGATGGATTCCACCCTTGATAGGGTCCATAACCATTACCTCCATTCCACGAATTCATTTGACTTGCAACCTTGCTCCCATGAACTAGATAGGTGGATAAGGGACCTACAAACACGCACAACAAACACAACCAAGTAGTACAACAATGCGGGATAACAAAACTACACAACCCAATACAAAAACAAACAATAAAGAAGCAAAACTAAAACGGAAGGAAGTGAATAGAACGGTCCACTACTAAATGCTTTCAAAGGATTGAGAAAGTCCCCGGCAACGGCGCCAAAAACTTGATAACACGTGTTTACCAAGGTCGTATTCCACGGGGTTCTCTCAATGGCCTCTACTCACATTCCTCGTAGACGGTCTATTCATTTAAAATAAGATTTGGTTTGAAAGAAAACAAATCAAAAGCATAAACAATGAAAAACTAACAAGGTTTAAGCAAGAAAAGAAGTGGAACAAATCAAAGATGAAGGGTTCTCTTGGTAGGTAGTTTCATCATGCTCAAGATGAATAATTGAACGAACAAGCTAATCAAGATCAAGTTTGCACTCGGATGACCATGCATTTCACTTATTTAGACTCGATGCACTCTCGTAGCACCTAATCCCTATCCCAATACCACTCAATTTAGGCTCTCGCTCTCAAACTAAGTGAAAATAGGATGCATTAAAGGTGTTTGATGAAATGCCAAGCTACAAAACCCTCTCCTATGACTCTATGACCACTAGGCTAGACACCACACTCTCATGTCAATGTTCTAACACTAAGAGAATCATCCAAAGACTAATCAAAGTTCAATTGAGTGAAAATCCTAATGCACACCAAGTGTTCGATAAAATGCACAAGTGAGAAATCATGCAACCAAGGTTGAATTGAGATGATCTAATCTCTTAGAACACACTCCCTTCAATCCCTAGACCTACAATCTATGCAATCCAAGCACTCTCATGCATCAAATTACAATGAATGGACCAAATTAAGCAAACATGGCAAAATATGGCATTAAGAACAAGTCTAGGAATCATCCTCATACAACCAAGATCAATCATGGCAAGTTCTATACAATCATCTCTCTATCATAGCACAACTAATCTACCCATCCAAGATGAACCCTAGAAACTCAGCCACACATGGCCAAGGGAGTAAAGAGGAAAGAAGGAAGAATGGTCACCAAGAACACCATGGATGGATCCTTGAGATGATCTTCACTTCTTCACTTGTAGCACTTCTCCCAAGGTTGGTTGGCTTCAATCCTAGCTCCAATGGCTTCAAAATGCTCCAAAAACGTGCTCTAGGGTTTGAGGGTTCGTGGATATGTACAAGGGGTTCAAGAGATATCAATTCCTCCCTCAAAAGAGTGAAAAACGTGGGTTTATATAGTGCAGAGGGAAGTGCACGGCGTGCACCCCTGCACGGCGTGCAAGTGCACGGCGTGCAAGGCTGCACGGCGTGCACCTTGGAGCTGCATCTTCTTTCGGAGTCTCCTGAACAGCCCGTGCACCAACCGTGCACAGTGCACGGCGTGCATCATGCACGGCGTGCACACCTGCACGGCGTGCACCCCTGCACTCTGCAGAAGGCTCGATTTTGCAACGCTCATATCTCCTCCGTCCTAGCTCTGATTGACCTCCCGTTTGATCCTACGTGCTCCTTGTCACCAGTACTACAATGCCAAGACCTGAAAATACAAAGAAAACACCTCCAATAGACATGGAATTGGCCTCAAAGTAGCAACCGGGCAACAGAATAGCACTAAGCACAAAACTCCGATAAAAACACATTAAGCACGGCATTTAAGAATCAAACACGGGCATTTCAAAGGTCATTCATAAGCTTAAAATGCATTAATTAAGGTCACATCAAATTCCCCTACGACTAAGCTTTGCTTGTCCTCAAGCAAATTAGAAAGCATCCAAGTTCACAAATGACAAGTTCGGTCCATTGAGATTCAAGCAATCACAATTTAGCTTAAACTGTTCCACGAACAAACTAAACCTACACATGCAAGAACATCAACCAAACAAGTCTAAACCTCACTAATTTCTACACACTTCAAGTAGCGGTTGATTGGGACACAGCAAAACCGACCACGACAACACCAACTCTAATCAGAAGGACTTGAAATCGAGACATGGATCGAAAGTGGTGAGTGATTATGATGCGGCTATCGACTCGACTTCATCCGCTTCTAAATCCGCACTTCACAAAACTCTGGCTAGGATCAAGGGCTACATGTGAGAACTCCTTTTCTTTCTTCTTTTTTTTTTCTTACTGCATACTAGTGCTCGATTCAACACTTCACTTAGGTGTTGAACCTGCCTAGCTCACAGCCTTTGCCCTTTTGCTTAGTGCTCAACCCGACACTTCACTTAGGTGCCGAGCTTGCCTAGCTTTTCTTTTGAGCATTTTTTTTTTACTTCACAATTTAGCCACTTGATCCTTAACCCCTTACAACTTCCACACAAAATTTCGAATTGGAATCCGTCTGATCTCAAGCCACAATCACGAAGGATTAAAAAGAGAATGAAAAGCATGGAAGAGGGGAAGAAATTCTGATTGCCTTCATCATCCTAGACCGGTGTTATCGAGTGGTATAAAAACACGTATCAACCAATCAACCAACATACAAGAGTGATAAAATCTCAGTTCTGGCCCAGACTCATTTGATATTAGTGCTAACATGCCGGTTATAGGTTCTAAGTGGAACAATCTAAACATCATTGCGAAGACTTGAAGTCAATTAAACATCAAACGTCAAGAACCGAACGATTCTACAATAGAGGAATTCGACATTCAATGCAAATCATCAAAGCATATGATTATATCTCTACCACAAATAATCACACCAAACCTCAAACTCCCCTACGACTAACATGAGCATTGTCCTCAATGATCAAGAGAGAGAGGGTAAGGTGGAACGAAGTTACCGCGTTGGTAGAGAGGAGCATAGGACGTAATAGAGGTGAAAAAGTTCCATGATGTTCCTTGGTGAAGAGTGATCCAAAATGCTTGCCAACCTTATTCAAAAAGCTAAAACAACACAAAAACTAAAAAGAGCAATCAAGAGCAATAAAAGTAAAGATAACATGGGGTGCCTCCCAAGAAGCGCTTGGTTACCGTCTTAAGCTCGACGATACCTGTGTTATGGTGTCCAACTTAGTACCTCCTTGATGTCAAGTAGCTTCTTCCATGATGAAGATTGAGCTCCAAGTAGCATCTTGGAGGAATGGTAGACTAGCCAATGCACATTGATGCTTGTATAGCACTTGAGACCTTGGGGTGGCTTGCTACCTTTGAGTGTCGAAGCTTGAGGAAGAAAGTATGGTAGGGAGCCTCCATTGAGTTCCATTATCTCCAAGTTGGTGATGCCACTCAAGGAGTCTTCCGTTCACACATGGACGACTTCTCTTCCACTATCACCTTAGGGGAGGTTATAAAGCTTGTGTCCGTCTCTTGACACAAGTACTTCATGATCAAGCAAGAAGATTGAAGAGTACTCACAACCTTTGGTGGGACCTCAATAGGGTGGTGTTGTTCACTTTCGTGCTCCACTCTCGGTGCCACCTCTTCTTGAAGCGTCTCCAAATCATCTCTCACCTCCTCTAAAGGGTTTTCATCCTCAAGTCTCCTTGGTTCTTCATACCTCACATCATTGTCATATGGCGTCTCCATGGGAAGAACATGCTCTTCAACCTCCTCCACTAGGGCTGGCAGTCGGTCCGGTTCGGTCAAAAACCGGACCGAATTTTCGGTTGACCGAGACCGAAATTCTGTCAAACATGGGACCGGTGACCGAACCGATTTTACTCGGTCTTTTAGCCGACCCGAGCCGGCCGGTTTCGGTCCGGAGCCGAACCGTGACCGAGAACCGGTTGTGTCGCGATTTGACCGAGAAGAAGATGACTGTGAGACGCCGTTGATTGCAGGTCTGTGTCTAGATAAATGATTGCAGAGACGCCGTTGATTGCAGAGACGCCGCTGATTGCAGAGACGCCGTTGATAGCAGGTCGGCGTCGAGAGTGGAAGTCAGGGGGAGAAGCCGACTGGGCGCCATCGATGGAAGTCAGGGGGAGGAGCCGACTGGGCGCCGTCGATGGAAGTCAGGGGGGACCAGGAGCCGGGAGCCGGGCGCCGTCGATGGAATTCAGGGGAGGAGCCGGGAGCTGGGCGCCGTCGATGGAAAGTCAGGGGAGGATCCGACTGGGCGTCGTCGATGGAAGTCAGGGGGGCCGGGAGCCGGGAGCCAGACACCGTCGATGGAATTCAGGGGGAGGAGCCAGGAGCCGGGAGCCGGCGACGTCGATGGAAAGGTCCGAATGGGAACGCGAACGCAGGTAAGGGGGGAGCATTTTTTATGAAAAAATTAGGTCAGTGTGTGAGAAAGAATTGCAAATCATGAGACCCCATCACCAATTCGGTCTTTTTTTCGGTTTTCGGTTTATTACCGGTTTTAACCGAAAACCGACCAAAACCGAAAATAACTCAATTCCTCAACCGACGACCGAGCCGACTCGGTTTTTTCTCGGTTCGGTCCCTTCGGTTTCGGTTTGGTTTTCGGTTAAAACCGAAAACCGGTGAACCGACTGCCAGCCCTAGTTGCACACAATTGCTTCAAACATGCACATAACTCAATAAGAACCCTAGATACAGTTACTGGCATCACCTCACGTATGGCTAAAGGCAACAAATCATGCAATATTATATGCAAGTCGTGCGTCTTCAACCTAGACATTTTTTGCCTAACTGGGTCTATACACCTAGAAATGTTACTAGCATATCTATCAGGGAATTTTATACCTTTCATAGTCCGAACATTAAAGTAATGTCTTGTCTGCTCAACGTGATCAACGCAGCAGGACATTTTCCATCTTTTGTTGGCCACAATTCCTTCCGAACCTTCATTACCTTTAAGTCAAGTCTTGCTTTTAAATTATCCTTACTTCCTTTTTCATTAAGCAATGTGCACAATATATTGTCGGATACATTCTTCTTGATGTGCATCACATTAAGATTGTGTCGCAACAAGTTGAACCTCTAATAAGGAAGTTGGAAGAAGATGCTCTTCTTCTTCCAATACTCCTCATCATTTCTAGATGTACCGATATCATTGTCGTCGCCACATGCTCTCTTCTTGCCTTTCTTTTTAGGATGATGTCCATGTTTCCCAAATGCAACATGCATTTCTTGTAAGTGCTCAAGAATCTCTGTCCCGGAAGGATATACTGGAGGTTCGCGTTGCTCAATCGTGCCATCAAGTCGTCTTGCCTTTGAACGCAATATGTGACCTTGTGGCAAGAAGCAACGACTACCAAGAAAACAAACCTTTCCTCCATTTTATGCCGTCAAGACAGTGTATCTAGATTACATGCTAGACATGCTTTACTAGAATATGTGTTCCACCCTGACAACAAGCATACCCCAGGGAAATCACTAATCGTCCACATTAGCGAAGCTCTCATCTTGAAAGTCTCTTTACTTCTAGCATCATATGTCTCAACTTCTTCCCACAAGATGTTTAACTCATCAACAAGTGGTTGGAGGTAAACATCTATGTCATTCCCAGGTTGTTTCGTCCCATAAATTATACTCGAGAGAATAAGACTAATTTGCTTCATGCACAACTAAGACGGAGAGTTGTAGGGTACTACTACAACAGGCCATGTAGCTGTGACTGATACTTTGAACTCCAAAAGGATTGAATCCATCTGTAGAGAGACCGAGACGTATATTTCTTGGCTCCTCGGCAAACTCAGGATATAAGCTATCAAAGCTCTTCCAAGCCTCAGAATCTTGTGGATGTCTAATCTTACCATCAGAGCTTCGGCTAGTGGCATGCCGAACCATGTTCTCTGCTGAGCTTGGAGATGCAAATAACCTTTGAAGACGCGGTATCAATGGAAAGTATCGAAATACCTTCCCTGGTTGTGGCTTACGCTTCTTTGTACCGGTCTCACTAACAACAGTGTTATTCTTGTATCTAGGTAACTTACACGTCGTACACTCCAACTTATCTGCATTAACACTGGTGTACAACATACAATCATTCTTACATGCATCAATCTTCACGTAATTAAATCCCAACAACTTTATGTCCATCTTTGCCTCATAACAAGATTTTGGCAAATTTGCAACCCGAAAGCATCTCTCAATAACTCCAATATCTTCTCTTTTGCGTTGTTGCTAATTTTATGCATGTACTTGATATGGTACAAGCGTAGCAAAAATCACAACCTAGAGAAATTCAGACAACCATCATACAAAGGTTCTCCTCCTTCTTTCATGAGCTTGATGAAATCATCATTACCCTCCACACTAGGTCCAGCTGCTGCATCAGGAGTTGGGAGTTCTGCCTCCTCATTCATTACTAATTCAGCTCTCTCTTCTAAAATGTGGTTAACCCCAGCGGAAGAGTCATGTTCCCCACCCTGACCAAAAGCATCTCTAACAAGATGACAAATCGAGTTAATCTCAGTGGCACTTGGGACCTCTCTTTCTTCTAAACGAGGTCTGTCATCCAACGCTAAAGGAATTCCTACATCATCCACTGTTTCACCATAACGAGTCCACACGGTGTAGCCTTCAGGAAATGGTTTTGCTAACAGATGACACCATACGTCGTATCTCGTTTGGAACTTTCTCATTCCACACTTTGAACAAGGGAAAATGATATGCTCCCCATCCCCGGAGTTGTTGAAAGCAAAGTCAATAAATTGTTCAACTCCCACAATATAATCTTGAGTGTAGCGAGGTTGTGTAATCCAAGATTTGTCCATAATTACTAGCTCTACCTATTGAAATCTTATTAGTAAAGGCAAATTGAAGTTAGAATTCAATGTCAGAAGTTAATAGTCAGTCTTAGCTAAATTATTATTCAACCTAGACAAAGTATAGTAGTCAAAACATGTTATACTAGCATGTTCACAACATATTTGTCATATTCAAATCCTATTAACTAAGTTCAAGATCACAAGATATTTAGTCTAATTGAGTTTAGATATGCAATTAAAAGTTTTTATTTGACATTGAATAACACATTTGAATTAAATTTACATACAAATTAGCATATTATACGAACATGGTTGAATATGCATGATGAACCTAAGATCGTTGTTCGGGTTCAAACAAATAACTAACAAAGCTACAAAAGCTAGGGTAGATCGTATTCCAGGGGTTTCCTCTACTTCCTTACTCAAAGGTGTTGACAGTTTTAATTCAAGGTTAAACACGTGGTGCGTGGTGTGAGTTCCACGACTTCTATTCTAAAAGTTGCAAAGATAAATTGAAATGAAATTAAAGTGAAGAAAAAGTAAAGATTGATTGATTGACGAGAAAGATGACATACATGCTTAGACTTCGAATCCCCTTTAGTTTACCAGAGCAGCAGCAGTCAACGGACCAACTGTTTTCGATTCTAGTTCAATCAGTTCACAGACACCATCATAACTCCTGACCCTTAGGTTCAAGACTGGCGAACGTTCGCTCTATCCAATCTAGCTACCACGATTAATTAGCCGCCCGGGTACGGTCGCCTCTCGCAACGACTTAACTTAACTGGTGCAAATTCTAGTGATTGATGAGTTACTCTAGCAATGGATCAACCCTAATCGGTTCCTACGAAAGGCTTGCTCCAATTATAAGGCTGACAGTTTGATTTGGTGTTTTAAAGTAAGGCGAGCGTTCGCTTCTATCCTTATCTTAACAAGAATCTAATCTAGGTGGCTAAACCAGACAAGAAACACAGAAAACGTAGAACAAATCAAACATGAAAGATGAAACAGAATGAATTTCGAATCTAATCACCGCCGATCCGTGATCGCTTTAAGCCCTGGGTCACTTAGGGTTCATCTAATCTAAGCTACACAAGTTTAACTACTCATATTCAATACAGAAGAATCGAAGACAGACAAGAAATACATCTAAGATAGGAAGACAGAGAAGAACTGCAAAACCTAATTTTGATGCTTCCTGGCAGCTCCAATCTGCTGGATTTTCAACTCCTAGCACTGGCTCTCCGAGGTGGATGGATGGCGTCACGATCCGTTCCTCCTCCTCGAACTCTATCTACTCGCCCTATCTCTCTCTCTGTCGTGGTTGATGTGTGTGTGTGTTCAGTTGTAAAAAGTGATCTCTCTTTAATTACCGCCGAGTTCTCTATTTATATCAACCCGAAATTTTCTGATTTCAACTGGGATTTTCGCCGAAAATAGTAGAGGAATTTCGGCGAAAACTTCTTCATACTCGGGGCAGTGGATTCCTTCTTACATTTTCGGCGAAAACCCAAGGGTATTTTCGCCGAAAATACATGTGTAAATGAGGCAGGCGTTTTCTTTGACTTGAGCGATTTCTCCGGTTGATTTATGTGTGATTCTTCGGGGTTCCAACGTCTAAGACACGTCCTTGGCTACCGTATTCGATGGCAAAAACCTGTGCTCACATAAAAACACTAGAAAACCATCAAATAGACCCGAAACAGGCCAAGGTAACACAAATGGCACGAGATAGGGCAATCGATTGAATATTCATTATTCTACCCTAAAAACCATGTCTTAAGCAAAGAAATGTCACTTAAATGAGGCTGATAATCACGTAAAATCGAGTGTCATCAAATACCCCACACTTAAGCTTTTGCTTGTCCTCAAGCAAACTGAATAGAAACACACTCAAATTCATAATTCACACGAGATTAAACTGAGATTCAATTCTAACAATTTGGTTTAGACTGTTCCACGTAGAAAAAGTGACCTACACATGCACGAACATCAACCAAATAAGTTTTCGATCTCACTATTTTCTGCACACTTCAAGTAGTAGTTTTAACAAAGCAGGTTGCTTGGGAAAACAATTAATCATAATTAACCGACTACGATAACACCAATTCTAATAAAAAAGGCTCTAAGCTCTAGCCATGATGTGGATGCGGAGATAGGAAAAGTGACGTGGCTATCGACTCGACTTCATCCGTTTCTAGATCTGTACGTTACATGTTCTAGCTAGGACCGATTTAAACAACAATTAATTTCAAGTTTCGACTTCTTCCTTTAATTTATTTACTGCATACTAGTGCTCGATACCAAACACTTCACTTAGGTGTTGGACCTGCCTAGCTCACAGTGTTTGTGCTTATGCTAGTGCTCAACCCGAACACTTCACTTAGGTGTCGGGCTTGCCTAGCTTTATTTTCAACACTTTAAAGAACTTAACATTGATTAGCACAACTTGATTACTTGATTTAACAATTTAGCCATTTGATCCTAGCTAGTTATAACTTTTTTACACAAGATTTTGAATTGGATTTCCGCCTAATCTCAAGCCACAATCACAGGTGAAAAAATATGGAGTGAAAAAAACATGGAAGAAGCTAGCATTTATCATCTTAGAACGGTGTTATCGAGCTTTGTTATTAACAAGCAGAACTGTTTAATTGATTCAAATTTCAACTACAAGAGTGATTCGTGATCTGTTCTGACCTAGACTCATTTAATATCAGTTCTGACACGTTGGTTACAGGTTCTAAGTGGAATAGTCTAGACGTCATTGTTCAAAACTGAAGCCAATTTCACATCAAAAGTCAAGAATTGAGCAATTCTATGCTAGAGAGACTGGACAGGAATCACGAGGCACACGAGGATAGGCAATCAAGATCATGCATGGTTATCTAACACCCTACCCCACACTTAAACTGTTCTGTGTCCTCACAGGACTAAACTAGAGTAGAGAGATACGAAGAACCTGTGACGAGATGGTCGGTGTAGCGGATGAGCACGGAGAGTCCGGATTGGAGCGTAGTAGCTACTCAAGTTCCTACAAAAATAAAAACAACAAAAAGATCAAAAGGATACCGGGACAAGTGTCCCGGATCCGCATAGAACAAAATTGGGTGTAAACCCGAAAAGAAGAAAGAAAAGAAAAGGAAAATGATAGAAACAACCTGATCACTGTTCCGCGGGAGGGGGTGGGGGTGGTGTGTGAACGGAGGTTGTGGCGAAATGCTGCTCCATCTGCTATCGCCAAGCGAGCTCGTCCTTGTGTCTGGCTGACTGGTCGGCCATGATTTGCTGTAGAGTGGACCAACGCTCGTTCTGAGTCTTTTCATGTGCTACTCGGTCCTTCTGCCATTGCAACGAACCAGCCAAGTAGTCTAGCTGCCACTTCTCAATACGCGCCAGCCTTTCATTCATCTCCGCGGTGATTTGCGCTCGCGACGATGGGCGGTCAACTGACTGGTGCGTGTGGTGAGGGTGCGATGTGCAATGCTCAATAGTCTCTGAAAGGTCGATGCGCCGTGCTATGGCAAGTTTAGCGCCTATATGCTCAATCGGGATACGAGGAATATCGGGGCCCCATTTGTCACCGAGCTGGAGGTTGTCGATCAGAATTGAAATGAAGGGCCCTCCTGGGAGCTCAGTAGGAAGCTTCTTGGCGGTAGTGCGCTTGTGAAAGAATCGTGCAAGCCACCAACCGGGGTGCAGGTTGGCATCCTCCTCTAAAGCACGGAATAGTACGAGCTCCTCCAAAGAAACGTGGTGGCGGCTCGTCTTGCTGCAAAAACACAGAGATTGCACCCAAACATAATGCAAGAATTTAAGAACAGGGTGAAAGATGTCACCGACCGTGGGGTGGACGATAGGTGAGCTCTCATCCTCGCAGCAGGCCCATTTCCACACATCCGGGTAAGGGGCACTTGTGATGGCGTATGTGTCCTCGAAGCCAGCTAATGCGGTATCGAAATTAACGTGCGGATCCAGCAAGCGGCCGAACTCGCGAAGGGACTTCTCATGAGAACACCACCGAGGCGAAAGGAAACGAATTTCTGCTCACGAAAGGGCTTCGGGGTGAGGCGCCGAAATGAACTCCAGAACTCCTGGAGGGCGACAAGCGGGTAGGGGGAGCCATGAGTGGTCAGCACTCGCAATCCGGCTTTATGAAGAGCGGTGTCAATTCTCGAGTGCCAAGCCGGATTGTGCGCTTTGAGACTGTCAAGAGAAAGAACTGCCACCTTAGCCGGAGGGATGTCTTTGATCTTCTGAAAGACCTCGAGCTGGTGCGGCTCCAGGGCGGCGATGAAAGGATGCACGGCCCCATTGGTAGGTGTAGGAATAGAGGAAATGGGAGTCGCAGGGGTAGGCGCATCCTCGGGAATGATGGCTACAGCTGTCGATTTCTGTGCAGCTGGTGCGGGTCGTTGGGAAGGTGGTGTCTTGCTCTGGCTAGCTGAGGATCGCTGCGCTCTATCTGCACTGGTAGTCTTAAAAAGCTTGGGAGCCCTGTAAAACACAACTCAGAGAGGACCAACATTAGATGACAAGACTCTTACCCCACACTTAAGGTGACAAGTTGGGGTAAACTAATTAACCGAGAGATCATAGAATCAAGATATATCATTGAATAACTGTCAATTCAGTAGGCAAGCACGAATAATGGAATGATTCAGGAACACGATCACACAGACAACAAGTCGCGCTTCTGAAAAGACCACAAAACCAGACCAGACCTAGCCGATTGATACCGACAAAGCAATCAAGAAGAATGAGGGAGAACCAAAAAGTCAACCATAGTCAACCATGCCGAAACCCGAAAGTCAAAAAAGCCAAAAGATGTACAGTCAAAGGCTGATCAACTAACCGTGAAGACATGATTCGAGAAAACGATTGGAAATCCACGAAAACGATGAAAAACTTGAAAACTAGGTCGGCCGGAACCAGAGCTGAAAAATTGGTTCTAGGGTTTCGAATCAGGGGCTGGGCAAGGTGGAAGGACGGCTATTGCAGGGGAATGAGGTGGCAGCGGTGACTGGTCGGCTTCAAGGAGACGGCGGGTGGCGAGGCAATTGGCGGCTGGCGGGTTGAGCGTTCGGGCGGCAGTGGATTTCAAAGCAGGGAAGGGAGCTGAACGGGTTTCGAAGTTTCGGATGCTGGACCGAAAATAAGAGGGGTGGGGCCGCTTAAATAGGTGCTGAGTGTGACATTATTTTCGGCGAAGAAACGTAGGGGTTTTCAGCGAAACTTACAAGCAGGAGAAACCGGTGAATGTGAACCACAAATTTCGGCGAAACAGCAGAAATATTTTCGGCGAAAACCTTAGTGAAAATGGAGGAAATTGTTTCGACGAAAGGCTTAGAGGTTTTCGGTCCGAAAATGCTGAATAGGAGATACAAGTTGAGTTTGAAAACACGTTTTCGGCAAAAATAATGACACATTTTCGCCGAAAACTTGTTTGAAGACGGCGGTGGGTTTTTTGTTTTTTTTTTAAACAAAACGACTCAAAATGAAAATAACTGACTCCAGCCGTGGGTTGCCTCCACGAAGCGCTCTTGTTTAACGTCCGTGAGCCAGACGATACCTGGAATTGTGTCACGGTTCCGACGTGAAGTAGTGTACGTCGATTGAAGAGACGGCTAACCCTTGCAGATACTTCTTAAGCCTATGCCCGTTGACGACAAACAGCTCTTGATCGTGCAATTTAATGTAGACGCTGCCTAAGGGTGTCTGTCGGACCACAGTATAAGGGCCAGACCATCGAGATTTCAACTTGCCCGGGAAGAGCTTTAATCGAGAATTATATAAGAGCACTTCTCATAAGCGTGGAGACGGTGCTCCTCAAGCTCAGCGATCTGGTCATGGCGGTTATTACCTGCTACTGCATAGCTCATATTCAACTCTTTGTTAGCCCAGAATGCCTTGTGCTCAAGCTCAACTGGTAAATGACATGACTTGCCATAGACCAGTTGATACGGTGAGGTACAGATAGGAGTCTTGTAGGCAGTTTGATATGCCCATAAGGCATCATTGAGCTTAGATGACCAGTCTTTGCGAGACCGGCCAACTGTCCTATCAAGAATCTCTTGAGCTCACGGTTCGTCACTTCCGCTTGACCATTCGCTTGAGGATGATAAGCCGTGGACATTCGGTGGGTGACGCCAAAGTGTTTGCACACCCGGTCGAATTGTCCGTGGAAGTGGGTACCCCTATCGCTTATGATGAAGCGCGGTGAACCAAAACGCGTGAAGAGACGAGTAAGGAACCGACCCACCACTCTAGAATCATTAGTGGGTAAAGCTTCAGCCTCGGCCCACTTAGAAACGTAATCAACGGCTACAAGAATGTACTTGTTTCCGTTGGAGGGTGTGAACGGACCCATAAAATCGATTCCCCAAACATCAAAAATTTCAACAGTTAAAGAAACAACTTGGGGCATCTCATTACGGTTTGAGATGTTACCTGATCGCTGGCATGCATCACAACGTCGAGCAAAGACGTCGCAGTCACTAAAAATCGAAGGCCAATAAAAACTTGTTTCGAGTACCTTTCTTGCCGTGCGGTTTCCTCCAAAGTGTCCTCCGAACTGTCCTTATGGCACTTACGAATGATGTCAGCTGCTTCAGTGTAAGAGACACATCTCCGGATCATCCCGTCAAGACTGATGCGGTATAAGAAAGGCTCATCCCAGAAGTATGACTTGGCTTCTTTAAAGAGCTTTTTGCGTGCATTGAAATCCAGTTCAGGAGGTACAATGCCGTGCGAGAGATAGTTAGCCAGAGTTGCATACCAAGGCTCATCTGAATCGGCGGCATTACTCAGATCTTGAGCGTGAGGAGTTGCCCAGGGCTCGATAGCTATGTTGTTAACCTGTTTATACGTTTCAACACGCAACAGCTCGTTAGGGAAAGAATCATTGATAGGGGTAGTAGACTTACTGTTTGTGATTCCTCTAATCGGGAAAGATGATCCGCTGCTAGATTTTTCTGCTCCCTTTTTATCTTTAATTTCAATGTCGAACTCTTGGAGTAGAAGGATCCATCGGATGAGACGTGGCTTCGAGTCCTACTTGGCTAATAAATGGCGCAGGGCAGCATGATCTGTGTAGACAATGGTATGCGAAAGAACCAGATACTGTCTAAACTTATCAAAGGAGAAAACGATAGCCAGAAGCTCTTTCTCTGTATTAATGTAGTTTCTCTTAGCATCATTGAGCGTCTTGCTCGCAAAGTAGATAGGATGAAACCTCTTCTCCTTTCTCTGACCAAGGACCGCGCCAACGGCGAAGTCGCTAGCATCGCACATGATCTCGAATGGAAGATTCCAATCTGGTGCTGTAAGAATCGGTGCGGTGGTCAGTTGAGTCTTCAAGGTCTCAAAAGCTTCAAGACAAGATTTATCAAAGATGAAAGGAACATCTTTCTCAAGCAGCTTCGTCATCGGAAGAGTGATTTTGGAGAAATCTCTAATGAATCTTCGGTAAAAACCAGCATGACCAAGGAAACTTCGCACTGTCTTAACTGAGGTCGGCGGGGTGGTAAGCTGGCAATGGTCTCAAGCTTAGCGCGATCGACTTCTATACCTGTCTTAGATATTCTATGGCCAAGAACAATACCTTCTGTAACCATGAAGTGACACTTCTCCCAACTAAGAGCTAGATTGGTCTCCTCACAACGAGCTAGCACCTTATCCAGATTAGCCAGGCACTTAGAAAATGAATCCCCATAGACGGAGAAGTCATCCATGAACACCTCTACCACATTCTCTACCAGATCCCCGAATATAGAAAGCATGCATCTCTGAAAGGTAGCGGGAGCATTACATAAACCAAAAGGAATGCGACGATAAGCAAAGTACCAAACGGGCATGTGAAGGTCGTCTTCTCTTGATCATCAAGCTCGATGGGGATCTGAAAGTAGCCGGACATCCCGTCTAAGAAGCAGTAGTATTCATGACCAGCTAATCATTCGAGCATTTGATCAATGAATGGCAGTGGGAAGTGATCTTTCTTGGTGGCATCATTGAGTCGTCGATAATCGATGCAGACTCTCCATCCGGTAACTGTTCGGGTAGGAATGAGTTCACCCTTTGGATTAGGGATGACTGTGATTCCTCCTTTCTTCGAAACGACTTGAGTCGGGCTGACCCAAGGACTGTCGGCAATAGGATAGATGATACCGGCATCTAGAAGCTTGAGTACTTCTTTCTTTACAACTTCCTGCATCAGAGGGTTAAGTCGACGTTGGGGTTGTCTCACTGGTTTGAATTCTTCATCAACAACTATACGATGTTTGTAGAAGGTCTCAGAGATGCCCCTGATGTCTGCCAACTGCCAGGCAATAGCTCGGACATGCTTCTTGAGTAGCCCGATCAGTTGCTCTTTCTGCTCTGGCGATAGATTCGCATTGATGATGACAGGTAACTGGCAGTACTTTCCCAGAAATGCGTACTCTAAGTGGTCAGGCAGCTCCTTCAGAGTGAGTTCTGGCGGATTCTCATATGAAGTAGTAATCCGACTCGACGCTGGCTCAATATGGGTAGGCGCAGTGATGGGTGTGAATGTCGCCTTTTGTTCATCTAGCTCATCTTGCCATAAGCACTACTCTGGGTCTTCTAACGCATTATCAATCCCTGAAATCAAACACAGCGGATCACTAGATAAAGCATTAGCAAGGGAATTGGCCGCGGCCAACTCTAGGGGATCAACAGCATAACATTTATCATCTTGGGCAACAGAATATCTCATGCTATCTTTAATGCAGAATGCAACACTCTCTTGTCCTACGCTTAAAGTTAACAGGCCTTGTTTGCAATTTATATTCACACCAGCAGTTGCTAAGAAAGGTCTACCTAGGATGAGTGTTCCGTCTAACTCACGAGTATCTAAAACAACAAAATCTGCCAGTATAGTAAACGGACCACAACAAACAGTTACATCTTCTATTATACCTCTAGGTCGTTTGACAGACCTATCGGCTAAAACGAGATGCAGAGTAATCGGTTTTAATTGCCTAGATTCAGCTTTTCATATAAATAAATAGGCATAACATTAATAGAAGCACCAGAATCAACCAGACTGCGATCAATTTTAATGCCATTAATAATGCACGGTAATGTAAAAGAACCGAGATCAGGACACTTAGCTGGGGGTGGTGGCGGCTGTCGAATGGGAGATGGCGCACCTAGAATAGACGTGCATTCATTAGTGAGCGTGATAGAGTACACCTCGCCGCTCTTCACTTTCTTCACTAGGTCTTTAAAGAACTTCCCAAGTGGTGGTATAATCTCTACAGCGTCTGTCACTGGTATCTTGATTTCTGCAGTCTTAAGAACATTGTACCATTTCTTATACTGAGTGTCGTGATCCTTGGCTTTGCTCCTTGCAGCTTTTGGAAAAGGAATCCTAGGTACATACGGCGCCAAGACAGGTTTAAGGGCTGTCTTGGGCGGCGGAGGAGGGGGAGCAGGTGCTTCTTCTTCCACTTCTGTGATATCTTCTATTTCTGGCATATCCATGGCAGCACTAGTATCCGGTATTATGTCAGGTTCCGGAGCCTTAGGATCAGTTGTTTGCTTGCAGCTCCTAGTGGTAATAGCTTGAGCGTGTTCGCTCCTTGTATCGGAATCTGCTTGAAATGCTTCTGGATTAAGGAGGGGGTTGCTAGTAAAAAGTCTAGCCATGGTGTTTACAGCGTCCTCTATTCTTTGACTTTGAGCTCTTTGTCCTTGATTAAGTGCCGCTTGAGCTTTTAACTGAATGTCATGGTCGTCAAGTCGGTTCATGATCTGGTCGAACTTCCTCTCATAGTCCATGTCTCTATTGTAGTACGGCTTAGCCTGAGACTGGTGTTGTCCTCCAATGAATCCCGGAGGTCTATAATAAGGATCTACTAACCGGTTGCTCTGGTTCCGTGGCACGTAGTTTCTGTAACCGGCATAGCCTTTCTGATTATTAGCGAAGCCCTGATCAATGAAGTTTATCTCTTCCGTAGACCAGACTTCCGCTGTACCGAAATTGAGGCAGCTTCCACCGTTGTGAGCACAGGATCCACACCATCCACAGTCAACCGAAAAGACGGTAGTTGACGGAGAGTCGAGAGGAATACCAGCTGCTTGCAGATGCTTCTGAACTTCTGCCTTGATCTGCTCTGCAACATTTATCTGACTCTGGCTCTGACTCTGGCTCTGACTCTTGGTTCCTTCTATTTGCCTCTCCCAGTTTCTAGATTTTGAAGCACAGTCAGCAAAATGCAAAAGAGCATCCTGAGGAGTGAGAGCGGTGCAATCTCCGCCAGCTAGGGTGTTGACCCAGTTTGCAGATTCTTTGCGCATGCCACGAGCAAAAAATTCAGCTAGCTGTCTTTGTTCATACCCATGGTGAGGACAGTCAAAGAGAAGGGATTGAAACTCATTCCAAGTGTCATACAGGCTTGCATCCGCTCTCTGAGTGAATCTAGAGATGCAGTCTTTATAAGCAATTGTCCTCGCGGGAGGAAAGTATTCCTCAACAAAATCTTGAGCCAATGTATCCCAGTCAGTGTAGTGACCTGGCGGTTTACTGTTGAGCCACTACTTAGCAGCACCTCTGATAGAAAACGGGAAAGCACGGAGATATAACGCATTCTTGTTGAGATTCCCAGACTTGAAGGTGTCGCAGACAGCCAAAAAGTTGGTTATGTGTGTGCAGGGATTATCATCTGGTCTTCCCTCGAATTGTATGTCCCTAGAGATTAGCTCCAAGAGAGGAATCTGAATCTCATAGTCAGGATCACCGTCATTAGTAAGCACGGTGATGGGTGATCGGAGATTAGATGCGCGCGGCTTACTATAGTCCGCAACACTCTTAAGAGTAACCATTGTGGTGAAGGAAGATGGAACGGAAGTGATCTGCTTCTGTGCCCGCTATGATCTGCACGAGACAAAAACAAACACAACCGGTGTAAAATCGAAGTGTGATGGAAAATGAAAGACGGAAAGTTAGAAGAATAAAAATGCCAACCCTTCTTTCAACGAAATAGAAGACCTTCCCCGGCAACGGCGCCAATTTGATGAACCTAAGATCGTTGTTCGGGTTCAAACAAATAACTAACAAAGCTACAAAAGCTAGGGTAGATCGTATTCCAGGGGTTTCCTCTACTTCCTTACTCAAAGGTATTGACAGTTTTAATTCAAGGTTAAACACGTGGTGCGTGGTGTGAGTTCCACGACTTCTATTCTAAAAGTTGCAAAGATAAATTGAAATGAAATTAAAGTGAAGAAAAAGTAAAGATTGATTGATTGACGAGAAAGATGACAGACATGCTTAGACTTCGAATCCCCTTTAGTTTACCAGAGCAGCAGCAGTCAACGGACTAGCTGTTTTCGATTCTAGTTCAATCAGTTCACAGACACCATCATAACTCCTGACCCTTAGGTTCAAGACTGGCGAACGTTCGCTCTATCCAATCTAGCTACCACGATTAATTAGCCGCCTGGGTACGGTCGCCTCTCGCAACGACTTAACTTAACTGGTGCAAATTCTAGTGATTGATGAGTTACTCTAGCAATGGATAAACCCTAATCGGTTCCTACGAAAGGCACGCTCCAATTATAAGGCTGACTGTTCGATTTGGTGTTTTAAAGTAAGGCGAGCGTTCGCTTCTATCCTTATCTTAACAAGAATCTAATCTAGGTGGCCAAACCAGACAAGAAACACAGAAAACATAGAACAAATCAAACATGAAAGATGAAACTGAATGAATTTCGAATCTAATCACCGCCGATCCGTGATCGCTTTAAGCCCTGGGTCACTTAGGGTTCATCTAATCTAAGCTACACAAGTTTAACTACTCATATTCAATACAGAAGAATCGAAGACAGACAAGAAATACATCTAAGATAGGAAGACAGAGAAGAACTGCAAAACCTAATTTTGATGCTTCCTGGCAGCTCCAATCTGCTGGATTTTCAACTCCTAGCACTGGCTCTCCGAGGTGGATGGATGGCGTCACGATCCGTTCCTCCTCCTCGAACTCTATCTACTCGCCCTATCTCTCTCTCTGTCGTGGTTGATGTGTGTGTGTGTTCAGTTGTAAAAAGTGATCTCTCTTTAATTACCGCCGAGTTCTCTATTTATATCAACCCGAAATTTTCTGATTTCAACTGGGATTTTCGCCGAAAATAGTAGAGGAATTTCGGCGAAAACTTCTTCATACTCGGGGCAGTGGATTCCTTCTTACATTTTCGGCGAAAACCCAAGGGTATTTTCGCCGAAAATACATGTGTAAATGAGGCAGGCGTTTTCTTTGACTTGAGCGATTTCTCCGGTTGATTTATGTGTGATTCTTCGGGGTTCCAACGTCTAAGACACGTCCTTGGCTACCGTATTCGATGGCAAAAACCTGTGCTCACATAAAAACACTGGAAAACCATAAAATAGACCCGAAACGGGCCAAGGTAACACAAATGGCACGAGATAGGGCAATCGATTGAATGTTCGTTATTCTACCCTAAAAACGATGTCTTAAGCAAAGAAATGTCGCTTAAATGAGGCTGATAATCACGTAAAATCGAGTGTCATCAATGCATTTTTCAAAAACTTATACTACACAATTTTTAATGCTTAGTCGATTATATGGTATTGATCATATTATGCTCAATATTATATTTAGTATTGTACTAATAATTTAAAGAATCACTAACTTGGAATGTTTGGTCAAAAAGTCAGATTCAGCCAAAAGCCTTCCTCAATCAAAGTCAACCCAACCTGCGACACAATCATACAACGAATAATTTAGACATCCAAATCACATCCAGTCAGATAAACAAATCCGCTTGTCAAGATTACAAAGTCATGAAACTGATATACACAAAGTTCACTCAATTAATCACACGAGCATTATTTAGCCATAGATATTCGGGAACAAGCATGCAAACATATCTATAATCATCAGAAGATAAATCTCGAAGTAACAAATCATCAAAACTCGTCCATGTACAAAAATCCCCAATTTCGAGTAATATCGGCATGAAAATTTTATGTAAATGTACAATTGAAGTGGCAAACGATATCGAAACGAACCCCAATTCAAAGTATAGAGTCAATATATCACCAATTTCATGAATATCATGTCAATTTCTCAAAATCAGAAACTTGATAAAATTAGGGTTTTGGTTCAAAAACACCAAACCCGAATTTCTGAACCTGCAACTCGATTTTTCATGCAACAAAGCACTGGGAAAATGTTGTAAGGCGTACGGAGTATGGAGATGAATACCTGGAGGTCCAATGTCGTCGAACTAGGGAGTTAGCCGAATGCTGCCGCACTGCCGTAGAGGAGAAGGCCGCGTTAGAGAATGGTGATTGGTGAGAGAGAGACGGCCGCCGACGAGAGAGAGACGGTGAGAGAGAGATGGAGAGAGAGAGACGGTTGCGAGAATGGTTCTGAAATCGCATGAAAGAGAAGAAGGATAGTGGCGGTTGTGTATTGGCGGTTAAAACCCCCACAATGCGTTGAACAGATTGTGGCGGTTTTAACCGCCAATGTCATTAAATAACAGTGGCGGTGTACAACCGCCACTGAAGCCTTTTTTATTGTAGTGTGAGAGGTGTTCTTTCTGAGGTAGTTGAATCGTACATACACCGTTTATTGCCACCTCGTCCTCCACGAGATGCAGATGTTGGTGCTTCACAGGGTTCTAATTCTGGCCCTGCCTCAGCAAAGCGACAACGTGTTGCAGATGCACTCAAGTGACGATCAGATCGGGGTTCATTAAGTTCATTGAGATCAGATAGTGATGATGACGAATACACACATATGGATGAATTATCCTTGTACTTGAATGAGGGTACGTTTAAGGAGTGTAAGTCGGCACTCCAAGGAGATGGAAATGAGACGGATGTTGTGGACAAGTTTGATGTCCTTAAGTGGTGGTCTACGTATGGTCTAGCCTATCCTATTCTTTATGAGATAGCTAGAGATGTACTTGCAATACCAATTTCCTCCGTAGCTTCAGAAGCTGCATTTAGCACTGGTGGCCGAATTATGGACTCATACAGGACTTCTTTGCATCCGAATATGCTCGAGAGGCCATAGTGTGCAACGAGGATTGGTTGAGAAGTGCAGACAGTGTTCCAACGGTGGAGGATCTCTCAGAACATGAACAAGAAATGCTATACATGAACGGTAAGTTAGTTACTTTAAAAATGCAATAGCATGCCTACTTTAGATTATGTTAGTAAGTTAGTTACTATATTTGGCTAACACTGTAAGTTAACTAAATTGGTTTTTTCAGTTTGTGTTTACTTGTAGTCTTGAAAATGATTGGACTTCCTAGCCTCAATATCATGCATCTTCCACCTGGGAGTGGAAGTTGCAGTGGAGGAAGAGGTGTTGCAGGTGGTGGTGGGGATATTGATACTGCAAGTGGAGGAGGAGGTGTTGCAAGTGGACGTGGAAGTGGAAGTGCTGCAAGTAGTGGTGTTTAAGTTGAACTAATCTATTGTCCAATTATTAAGTTGAAGTTGAACTAATCTGTTTCTGGCTTTCTGCTCTGTTTTGCTATTGGTCTGAGCTTGTATTTCTGCTTTGTATTGCTGCTGGTTGTGTGTAGATTTGCTGCATTTGCATGCCTGAACAGCTGAGACTGTACTCTAGTGTTCTTTTGGGTTTAATTAACTGATACAGTTAATCTCAAGCTGGACAAGATTAATAATATGTTTGTTTTTTTTTTAAAGATTGTTGTTATTATATTGGTTGCTGGGTTTAATTATTTGATGGATCTGCTTTATTAGCAGAAGCTGCTATTGCTTTATCCTTTATAAGAGATAAGAGGAAGAATGTTGTGGATTTATCAATATCAACAAAAGTGTTTGTCATCATTCATTTATCGGTTTTAGAAGAAGAGATATACTATATGGTGTGAATATGTGAAGAAAGAAAGACTGACTGTTGCCGATGTTGCGTATGACATAACCCCAAAGAATGATCCATTTACCCGTAACCCTTATCATTTATCAACTCAAACCTCTTGTTGCGCACGTAATCCCCCAGTTAGCCTTTAAATGGGACTCTCATCTGACATTAAGGAGATTATTATTATTATACATTCATTGTTTAATTGGGTTTGAAATTCTGAAAAAAAAAATTCATTATTTAATGATCAACAAACCAATGGTACTCTATACTATAAGTGAATTCATTAAACAAAAAAAAAATTAATTTAGTCAAATTCGGGTATCCGTGGGTAACCTGAACGGGTTCGGGATGTGTTTCGAGCATTAGGGTACCCGTAACCCATGATAGTTAAGGTTCGGGTACCCGAACCCGCCCCATTCTCCAATCCTAGGCATCCCCCCTAATCCAATTACCAAACTTCATAGGGAATCCTATAGCCATCATAGTATTGAGAACATAAGACAGATCAATAGAATCAAAAGCTTTGCAGAGGTCTATCTTAATGGCACAACGTGGAGAGATGTGCTTTAAATGATAGCCATTCACAATTTCATGAACCATAATGATATTATCTCCAATGCTTCTCCCTTTTATAAATGTTGATTTGAGTTTTACTTATGACTTCTGGAAAACAAGTAGCAATTCTAGCAGCTAAGACTTTGGTAATACATTTGTATAGCACATTGTAATGTAACAAGCAATAGGTCGATAGTCTTTAACAAGTTAATGACAACATTTATCTTCTTTGTAACTAAAGAGAGCAGAGTCTGAGTTTATAGACTAGACCTGTGAAGAGCACCAGATTTGAAAAACTGCTGAACAGCAAGACAAACATCCTTACCAACCAGATCCCAGGAATTCTTCAAGAAGCATGAGACAAAACCATCAGGTTTAGGGCTCTTGTCTCCAGATATACTAAACATGGCATCTCGAATTTCTTTATCAGTAATAATCTTTTCCAACAGAAGCATTATTACCAGGGTTCACTTTGAGACTAATAATCTTTTCCAAGTCAGTGATTGAAGAATGAATAACCTGGGGATATTTTTTGCCAAGCCGATTATTGTAGTAGCCAGCCAACTATCTCTCGTGAAATATCTCCTCATATCAGTGGAAATTTGACCACTAGACAGTTCCAAATGATTAATTTGTTTCCTAGCTTGCTTTATTTTGACAGCCAAGAGGTGTTAAAATCCCCTAGTTGCAACCAAGTAAGTTTCTTTGGATTTCTGTCGTAAAAAAGATTCCTCAGCAGTAGCCAGATCAATCCATTCACGTTGATACTTCCTAACTTCATCAATGGTAACCAACCCAGAGTTATTGAGCAAGTCCATCTGAGCAGCTTTAAAAATACCCTCTGCCTCAATGGTTCTACATGTTAGGTCCAAGAACTGTTCTTTATTAAGACGACGAAGAGAAGAAGTCTTAACTTCTTTTAGCTTTGCATAGACCCTGTAGAAGCCATTGTTAACATCCACCTTTTTCAAATCTTCCTCAACAATCTTATCATAGTTTTATACTTGGTCCTAGGGGTGACAATTTGATCCGAACCCGTGGATATCCAATTTAAATCGATGGATGAACATCCAAATCCATTTAAATGGATCAAATTAGGATTTGGACTTATTTGGATGGATTTTATCCAATTATCCAATTAACTAATAAGTCATTTTATTGGATGCAGAAATTCACATTTTCTTCATGAACAAGGTTTGATCTCCATCACTATTGAACCTCCGCCCAATCACACTATCACAGTTATTGTAGGATTCCGTCGATGCTGCCAAATCTCAGTCAATGCCACCAATTTTCATCGACGTCGTCGGAATTTCGCCGCCATCACCAAAAATTTGTTGCCAGATTTTCATCAACATCGGTGGACTTCCATCGTCGGATATCCATCACCATCACCGAACTTTCATCGCCGGATTTTCTTCATCGAACTTCCAAATATGTCGCCGAACTTCCGCCGCCGAATTTTCATCGCTGTTGCCAAACTTTCTCCGCTGCTGAATTTCTGTCACCACCGCCAAACTTTTGTCGCCAGATTTCTGTCGTGGTAATTTCGCAAATGTCACCGAACTTCCGCCACCAAAATTTCCGTCGACGTCACATGACTTATACCGCTGGATTTTCGTCAACACCGCCAAACTTTTGCCGCCAGATTTTTTTGTCGAACTAAATTTTTGTTGCCGACCTCGTAGACCTCCTCTACTGCCATATTTCCGTCACCACCGCCAAAATTTTGCTGCCAGATTTCCATCGTTGTACTTTTGCAGATGTCGTCAAACTTCCACCGTCGGATTTCTGTCAACGTCTTCGGACTTCCACCGTTGGAATTTCGTCACAACCGCCAAACTTTCGCTACATATTTTTTGTCATCAGACCTTCGTAGATGACGCTGAATTTTCATCGATGTTGCCGGAATTCAGCCGTCAAAATTCCATTGATGTCATCGGACTTTCTCCGCCGCCAAAATTTTTGGCACCACCGTCGAATTTCCACAAATGTCACCGAACTACTGTCGCCGAATTTTCATCGATGTCGCCTGAATCCGCCGTTAAATTTCCATCTACGTAGTCGGAATTTTCCACCGCCAGATTTTTGTTGTCAGACTTTCACAGATGTCGCCGAACTTCCGCCACCAAATTTCTGTCGATGTCGACGGAATTTCACCGCCAAATTTCCATTGACGTCACCATAATTTCTTCAACGCCATAAATTCGTTGAGTTCAACAAAAATTTAGCGATAGAACCCTAAACCCCAATTGGTGGAATTCAACAGCAAAATTTTGGGGAAGAATCCCAAATCTTAAAAGAAATTTTGCGGTATAATCCTGACAATTGAACCATGTCAGTATAATTTACAGCGACGTATTTTTTTATTGAAACATTACAGGTAAAAAGTTAGTTGGTGAAAATCTAACGAAAAAAATATGTGATTTTGATTAGAGCCACTAAAATTGTTGTTCATCATGGTTCATGTTGATATGAAATTATGAATCATGATGATTTATTGGATCTTTCTAATATAGTGTAAATGGATTACCCAAATCCGATCCAAATCCAACTTGAATTAAATTCAAAATCCATATCCGATCTGATCCTATCTGATCCGATCCAAATAAAATCTTATCCATTTAGTGTTGATCCATTTAAATATGAATCGAATTGGATATGGACAAAATA
Source organism: Linum lewisii (assembly GCA_034768395.1). Taxonomy (NCBI): domain Eukaryota; kingdom Viridiplantae; phylum Streptophyta; class Magnoliopsida; order Malpighiales; family Linaceae; genus Linum; species Linum lewisii. The sequence goes on along the minus strand of CM068297.1, from coordinate 60,992,649 downwards.
ATCCGCGGATGAGTAATCTCCATCCCTACTTGGTCAAATAATTACAGAATTTGAAGGCTTTAGGAAAAGAGGTGATCCTCACATCAGTATTAAGGAGAAGATCACAATGATAAGATAAGCCAGGAGCCAAAAGATCAATCACACTGCTAGGGAAAGTAGAAATCCAATCCAGATTGACTAAACTAACGATCCAATCTCCTATATATTGTGCCAAGTATAAAGAAGTCCATTCATTCTATGGTCCAGGAGATTATTGGAGTTAATCCAGCTTTTAAATTCTCTCATATTGCATTAAAGTCACCAAGAACACCAGGAGGGCCATTGACCTGAAAGTGAAGTGATCCATACATATACTTTCTTTCAGACAAGTTGTTAGATCCATAGACAAAACAAAAGTAGCAAGGATTGATACTAGACACAGCAACCAAACCAAACTGATCCTAATGAGCCAGGATCTGTAGTTGAATTGAGCTTAATATCCAGATTTTCCCTAGGGGACTGCAGTCATAAATATTAAATAGTAAAAGAGGACCAAAACACAAGTCTCCAGAATACCAACTATATTTATATTATTATGTTTAACTAAAAGGTCAACCCATATACTTTTGTTTGCTAGGGGAATTGAAACAAACCCCTTTGGTTCCATGATAGAACCTTCATTTCAACGTTTTCTATGCCTCTCATTACCCCTTTTAAAAGGGGGCAAGTGTTTGAAGGAAATCATTAGATGCAAAACAAGATACATAGTGGAAATACGAATCAACATCTAACATCCTAGAATAGCTCGATATGTATATTAATCAATAACAAGGGTTATCACGACAAACCTCTTGAAGCGTGATATTAGCTCGAAAACTAATACCTCCCGTAGCTCCTGTAGCCTTTAGATAGATCCAGAGAGCTTCAAATGTAGCTCCTCTACTTAGTCCACGCTAGCTGGGATCCGGATCTTCCTCGCCAAAGCTTGCTAGAACTTCTGGTCGAAGAACGGCTTTTAGGGTTATGGTGGCTAGGGTTTTCTCCGGAGAGAAAGTGTATTCGGCTTAGGATTGACTGCTACCCTAGCAGTCTTATTTATAGGATTAGGGCAGAAACCCTAATCCCTTCCTAACCCTAATGGGCCGCCAGCCCAGTAGTCCCAATCCACCATGGATTGGGCCTATTAATGATCCGGTTCATACTATAGGCGTGTGACCTTGTAGGACCCGGTCCGATTAGCCGTGGCCCAAACCACTAATTAATATTGATCTCTAGCAAGACATATTAATCCCTAACTGGCCCGAATTAATTCTATTAATCAGGTCCAACACTTAACTAGCTCCTATGCGGATTTGGACCGATGGGCATAAATCCTTCAGTCTCCCACTTGGTTGAGGGACAAGTCCTCACGTTAAGATATCATGTGTCTCCTGGTCGACTGTAACATCCCGCCATATAAAAAAAATATGTTGATGAAATTGATAAAATATTATTTTTGGCTTACTATATACATACACACACGTAATTATGATCATTATTCCTCCATACACACACATATGAGACGTGGCATGATGGGATTATTTCACCATTCTTATTCACGTGGGGAAAGCATGAATTATCATCATCACCTTACTTTTTCATTAAACAAAGATAATCTATTTTGTCTTTGAGCTAAAAAAAAACGCCATATGATGGATATAGAAGATATCAGTGGCTAAGTTAATGGGAAGAGAGAAAGAGAGACAGGGCGAAAGCTTCTGTGAAAATAGAAAGAGAGGTTTTGAGAAAAAAGAAGGTGAATTTGTACACGGTTCGTGATACGGAAGTCGTTCTGAATTAGAGTTCCGACAAAGAAGTTAGTATCGAAGTTCCGTCAATCAGAATCGGTGAGGGATTAGCACGACATATCGGGTTTGTTGTATCGTGTTGTTTACGTTTATTCTTAGTATGAACCTAGGAGAACTAGACCGACTGCTTAGGGGTGTATGGAATTACATGTTTTACGTGGAACCATGATTGATACGTGTTTTAATTGCCGTTCTTGTCAATAAGTAATTTATATGATTCCATGTTTCATGCTTCCTTTAATATCATTATTATGTGCTACGATATTTATGATTATTAATTTGCTCATATTGCCGTTATTTGTGATGTTAGTGTTGGTTGCTAAATTGGATTCTTGATTAGGATAATGACCCGGTACGAGGGCTAGACCCGATGAAGTACTACTATGGGACTCCTAAGTTATTATAAGTCAAGTCAAGTATTGCTATGTCGAGAATATACAAGTCAAGTGTATTAAATGATCGAGTTAAGGTTAAGGAATATCAAGTTAAGAATCTTGAACAAGAACACAAGTCATATATGGTTTGGTCTCACGGTCATTCACGTAGTAATTAGGGCTCCCCGTGCTATTACTCAATTAACAAGTCAAGTTTATAGTCGCACCCTTGGTATGGTGTAGACTTATTCATGAAATCAAGTTTATAACCTCACCCTTGGTATGGTGAAAGATCTTTTATAAGTTATGATCACACCCTTAGTGGTGATGAATATCAAGCAAGAAAGCAAGCCCGGGAGAGTTAATAGCATGGGAATAGCCAGGCGCCACATAATTAAAATATGATAAGACGCATGTGCATATGTCAAGATGGTTGAGTCTTTTGCCTATTGGGATGTCGTGATAGCTGAGATTCGATCCTAGTGTTTTGGCTTATGTGCTAGATACATGTTAGGGGTATGCTTTGCTTTGAACTCACGATGCTATGATTACACTCACTCAGCTATGAGCTGACCCTTTTCTTTATTATCTTTTCTGCTGCTTATCCTTGTGGGTGAGCAGACCAGCCTCTGCAGTAGAGATCCTTGCAGCTTCCAGTAGATCTAGGAGTTGAAGGCTCGATGAGGTACGGTCTTCAACTACTCCATGCTTGGACGTCTACGGGGGAGTGCATTTTGGCCAAAGATCCATGTTTTCACTTACATATGTTTTTGACACATTTCATGCATATGTTAGACCCTTATGCAGGTGTGGTATGTAAAGGCACGTTGTAGTTATTATGTAATCTATATGTGTATAGTGCAGATGTATGCTTACAGGATTGTAAGGATATATTTATAGTGGTAATGTGTCTATAGTAGTGGCATGAGCTAATAACTGAGTTGGATGTTGTGTGTAACCATGGAATGTATATGTAGAAGTATGTTATGTTTTATGCAGGTACGATTAGAAGAACTGTTAGGTCCATTATACGAATAGTTCATGTCGAATTTTCAAGAAAAATATCAAGCTATTAAGCAAGTTAATGTAACACCCAAATCATGTTCCGCTGTAATTATGTTAATTCACCGGTTAGGTGTCATGTATAGGTTAGGGTGTTACATCGACCATTTCGAGAACGTGATAACATGGAGCGGTTACTCACTTATAGCTCAAAATCTTTCTTCTTGTCACGGAGATTCTTGAACTGTTTAAAAAACAAATGATTGTAACAACAATCCATTTGAGCATGGCCATGCATTTCCACAGTTCTCACTCTACAAGGGGCCCGGGTCACCGTATCCCGCTTTGCAGCAGGAGAGACATCTCCAGTCTTGTATCGATCATGCTCCCACTCAAATCATGACTACCCTGAAAACAATGCCTTTATAACTCCCTTATTCAGGTGAGCGTTTGACAGAATCAAAGGTGAGTCACTCATTGAATGAGGTCATACCATACTCATGTCGGAGGAATCCACTAGAAGTGTATAACTTTAGAAAGTCTTGGGTTACTTTCCAAAGCAGGTCATGTCCAGTATGCAACACTTATACATACCCATGTATATGGCAGGACAACACTTTGTCTCTATAGTCCGTGAAACTCGCGACTATCACAACCATCATACAAACTAGTCCTTTATGGGAGTTCGTTTATGTTCAGTTTAACAACTCCAGACTAGGGACAAAACATAGCTTGAGAGGTTCAGTTCACTTATGGGGTTTCATGCATCAGCGACTTGTGGTGATGATCCCATTGAACACTACTCAACTATTGAACATTTCATTTGATTCTAAGCCAAAATCAAATGAGAAGGAAACATATTTCCTCTTGAAATATTAACTCCAATGTCATACATCTCATGTAATAAACTCTATTACATAATGTATACATCAAACCTAAGCAAGGTCTTCCAAGACAATCTCCAACAACTTGTCTGAGTCCTTTTGCCAAGTTGTGCTACTTATGCTTAGCACCGCTTAGAGGCTTAGTCAACAGATCAACCAACTTGTCATCTGTTGAAAACTTTGCACAATCTGATCAAGTGTTTCTCCACATAGTCTTGAAGTAAATATCACTTCGTATCAATGTGGCTTGACCTAGCCTTGGGGCTTGGTTCCTTCAACTAGGAAATGGCTCCATTGTTGTCACAATGAAGACCTACTTTCTTTTGGCGTGAAGGAACCACCTCAAGCTCTGTTAGAAACTTATTGATCCGCATAGCTCACATTGTCGCTTCTACTGCAACAACGTACTTAGATTTGTAGAAGATTGAGCAACCAAAATCCATTTGGTACTCTTCCAGCAAACTACTCCTTCATCACCATGAAGACGTATCTGGATTCTGGCTACGTGTCATCACGATTAGTCAAATGGTTGGTATCACCATGCCATTTAATTTTCAACCCCTTTTGACCTCCAATCACCAAAAAAATAATCCTTGGTTCTTACTTAGATACTTAAGGATGATTTTTGGCAACAATCCAGTGAAGCTCACATGGATTTGATCGGAATATGTTGCTTATGACTGAATCATATGTAACATCAGGTCGAGTACATGTCATGACATACATGATGGTTCTATATCTGAAGCATATAGAACACTTATCATCTCTCCTTCTCAGCTTGTGTGCACGACACTACTTGCTGAGGTGTATGTCGTGGTTCATAGGAAGGTATCTTCTCTTAGATTCCCGCATATCGAACCTGTCAAGGACCTTATCAATATAAGTCTCTTGACATAGACCAATGAGCTTTCTTGATCTATCTCTATAGATCTTGATGCCCAATGTGTACTCTCATCTTACCCAGGTCTTTCATTGAAAATCATTTCAATGAGAAGTATGCCATCTACATACAAGACCAAAGAACTACATTGCTCCCACTGAATTTCTGTAGACACAAGTTGATGTGAACCGCTGCAACCGTGGGCAGACGACCCTAACCACCGCAAGTTGAGACCGTGCAACGAAGTAGAAACGTCGGGAACCGGGTGGTCCGTGAGCTAAACCGTGCTCTGATACCAACTGATGTGAACCGCTGCAACCGTGGGCAGACGACCCTAACCACCGCAAGTTGGAACGTGCAACGAGGTAGAAACTTTCGGGAACCGGGGCGGAAAAGTACTTTGACCCGTCGGCTATATAACAGCCGGGAACCAGAAGTGTCCAGTCGAAGACGCCACGCCAAGAGATGGATGCTCTTGATGATAAGTCGATCCTTCAGTATCGCAACATGCAGATACAACAAGGGTTTCAGAACAAAGTTCTATCAAAGGGGGTTTATTTCATAAAAGTTGTGAGTTACAAGGGTGGTCGGCGGTCTCCTTATATAGGTGAGGGAACAAGCTCTCCTCCCTAATTACTACTTCTAAATAATAATAAAATAAAGAGTCATATTCCTAAATAGTCTCCTAAAACCCCTAAATAATCCTACTAAAAAGGAATAAACATAAAATAATAGTTGTAGTCTTTAAAGCAGAATAAAAGACCTAAATTAGGTCAAAAACCCTAATCCGGCCGTGTGTGGCTGCTCGGGCCGGTTGGGCGCGTGTGGCGGCCCGGTGGGCTTGACCGGCCGAACGCTGGGCTGGACTCAGGTGGCGGACGCGGGCTTCGGCTTCGGGCGGGCTCAGTGGCCGTAATTCTTGTCCAAAAGATATGTTCTTCATGCTCGGTTCCGTAAAGCTCCTTTGATTGGCCCGGTTGCTGGTTGATGGTTGGTGGCTGTTCTCTCCTTGGGCCTTCTTTCTTTTCGTTCGGGCCTTCTCTTTTAAGCTTCAGATAAGCCTCCAAGTAGCTTCGGACGTAACCCTCCGAGGTTAGCCCAAGTGTCATGCTTCGGGGCCACGGACTCCACTTCTTCTCAGGGTTCGGCTCAGGGTCAATCTTTGACAACTCTCCTCTTCGGGCCAAGGGATCTTGGGCTCTCTTCCTTCTGTACTCCAGGAATGCTTCTAGAGGGTCACTCAGAGAATCGGCTTCTTCCTCAGGACTCCTAGAGGTCAGGCTAGGGGCAGGCTGAAGCTTCTCTTCGGTGCTAGGGCTCATACCTTCGGCCATCAGCATGGCTTGGGACAGCATTCCATTCCTTGGAGTTTTTCTACCTGCAAGTGAAGGATTTAGTTGATATTTCTTGTCATACCTTGGTTTTAAGGTTCGTGGACGGCCTTCCCTAGGATTCATTCGCTTCTTAAGAGGCCATAGGGTCTTGTCTCGGCCAGGTGACCCTGGTGGTGTGTATGAGTATCGATTGGCTTCGGGGCAGCATTGTTGGATCATGTCATCCCCCTCTTCTTGCCTTGGATTTGTCCCCAAATCCATCTCGGATCCTTTCCTAACACTCATCATCCTCTTCCAATCTTTAGCACCATTATTCTTAGACCGAGGAGTCTCTCTTGAGTCAGTAACAGACCAAGGCTCGGGTCCTTCAGTGCTCTCTTATTCAGTCCCATAGCTTCTTCCCTAATCTCCTCATCCGGATCAGCATCCGGATCGTCCTCGCTCGGGCCAGCTCTTGAAACTCGTCGGGAGGGGTTCTCCCATGGAACCGGTGGTGAAGCGTCGAGCCGGAGCACGGGGGTTCCGGGGGTGCCGGAGGTAAGCTAGGGCACGTCGGGCCAGGTGACGGCGTCGGCTAGTGGGGACGCGGGGTGGCGGGCAGTGTTGAGCCGGCGGCGGCGGCGGGCAGGAAGTAGGCGGTGGCGGGAAGTGATGCGGCGGTGGCAGGCGGTGATGCGGTGACGGGCAGTGGAGGGCCGGCGGCGGGTAGTAAAATTTGATGGCGGCGAGCAGTGGGGTGCCGGCGGCGGTGGGCAGTGGGGGATCGGGCGCTGGAGCGCTGGGACTGGTCAGGGTAGCGCCTGGGCTGGGGTCGAGTGCTGGGGCACTGGGGTCTGGGGCAGCGCCGGGGCTGGGACTGAGCACTGGGCACTGGGGCCTGGGGCAGCGCCGGGTCTGGGGCTGAGCACTAGGGCGCTAAGGCCTGGGGCAGCGCCGGGGCTGGGGCCAAGCGCTGGGGCGCTGGGGCTTGGGGCAGTGCCGAGGCTGGGGCCGAGCGCTGTGGTACTAGGGTCTGGGGCAGCGTCGGGGCTGGGGCTGAGCACTGGGGTGCTGGGGCCGGGGGCAGCGCCGGGGCTGGGGCCGAGCGCTGGGGCGCTGGGGCTTGGGGCAGTGCCGAGGCTGGGGCCGAGCGTTGGAGCGCTAAGGCCTGGGGCAGTGCCGAGACTGGGGCCGAGTGCTGGTGCCAGGGCCGGGGTCAGGGCTAGTGCCTGGGCTAAGGCCGAGGCAGGGGCAGGGGCAGGGGCCGGGGCTGAGGCTGGGGCTGATGCCGGGGCTGAGGCCGGGGCAGGGGCCGGGGCTGAGGCCAGGGCTGGCGCTGGGGCTGAGGCCGGGGCGCCGGGTGCTAGGGTTTTAAAAGTGAACCCTGCAAACTTTTCAAGCCCTTCGGGCTGAACTTCTTCTCCTTCTTCTGACTCCTCTTCTTCTTCCTTCTTCTCCTCCTCTTCATCGTCCGTCTCAATTCCACCTTCTCTTACTACCATCGTCCGTTGGTTAGGGGAATCCCTTGAGATGTGTCCTCTACCTTGACACTTAAAACATACAATTCCACTAGGACGTGGGTTAGAATTCTGAACCGTAGAAGTAGGTTGGACAGATGTTACCGGAGGTGCCGAACTCTTAGGGTTAGGGTTTGGCCGTGAACTAGAGCCTCGGGGCTGTTCGGTCTTCCATGAGGCTTGGCTGGTAGTCGAGCCTCCTCTCCACGGGGCATTGGCGGATCTTGTCGTGTAACCCCTCTTCAATTCTCTCTCCACGCGGTTAGCTAGGGCTTTCAGCTCCTCGTAGTCAACATAGTTGAGTATGTTGACTTGATACATGAGCTCGGGGCGTAGCCCACCTACAAACCGGGCTATCTTCGCTTCGGGTTCTTCTCGGAGGTCAAGTCGGGCTACTAACATCTCGATCTCCTTGGTATATTACTCCACGGACATGGTGCCTTGTTTTAAGTTCCGGAGGGATGTGTGTAGGTCTCGAGTATAAGTACTCGGAACAAACTTCTTCCTCATGATCCGCTTGAGGTCTCTCCACGACTCGACGGGATCTTCTTCATCCCTTTGAATCCTGCCCTTGTATTGGCTCCACCAAAGAGCAGCATAGTCAGTGAATTCAAGGGTGGCGAGAATTACCTTCTTACGTTCGGAGTAGTGGTGGCACTCGAGGAAATCCTCCATACTTCTCTCCCAATCTAGGTACTCGTCGGCATTATATTTGCCAGCAAACTTTGGCACGGTGAGCTTGAGGTTGCTCAAGTCATCGTCAATCTCCTAAGCTAGTCGTCGGGCTCTTCTGTTCGGGTCTTCAGGGCTGTCCTCTCGGTGCCTGTCTCGTCCTCTCTCAGCTTGAAGTTGAGCTAGGATGGCAACCATGGTAGCTCCAAGGTCCCGAACGTTGCCTTCTAAATTGGCTAGTCTCTCGTCTGACATGGTTAGTACTATTGAACGAAAGCAATTTTCTATCCCCTCTTCTTAGAAATAAACTTACAACGAAAGGAAATAACGTGGCAAGGTGGCCTTGCTTTCTTTTCTTTTTCTTTTCTTATAACTCGAAACTAAAATTGAAATAGAAGGGAGATTTTCGAATCAATTTTCTAAAGAAAGCAATAAAAGGATATGAATCCAGGAGAACCTGGAGACTGGGATAGATGTGGTCCTTGTGTTTGAACCGTGCTCTGATACCAACTGATGTGAACCGCTGCAACCGTGGGCAGACGACCCTAACCACTGCAAGTTGAGACCGTGCAACGAGGTAGAAACGTCGGGAACCGGGTGGTCCGTGAGCTAAACCGTGCTCTGATACCAACTGATGTGAACCGCTACAACCGTGGGCAGACGACCCTAACCACCGCAAGTTGGAACGTGCAACGAGGTAGAAACCTTCGGGAACTGGGGCGGAAAAGTACTTTGACCCGTCGGCTATATAACAGCCGGGAACCAGAAGTGTCTAGTCGAAGACGCCACACCAAGAGATGGATGCTCTTGATGATAAGTCGATCCTTCAGTATCGCAACATGCAGATACAACAAGGGTTTCAGAACAAAGTTCTATCAAAGGGGGTTTATTTCATAAAAGTTGTGAGTTACAAGGGTGGCCGGCGGCCTCCTTATATAGGTGAGGGAACAAGCTCTCCTCCCTAATTACTACTTCTAAATAATAATAAAATAAAGAGTCCTATTCCTAAATAGTCTTCTAAAACCCCTAAATAATCCTACTAAAAAGGAATAAACATAAAATAATAGTTGTAGTCTTTAAAGTAGAATAAAAGACCTAAATTAGGTCAAAACCCTAATTCGGCCGTGTGTGGCTGCTTGGGCCGGTTGGGCGCGTGTGGCGGCCCGGTGGGCTTGACCGGCCGAACGCCGGGCTGGACTCAGGTGGCGGACGCGGGCTTCGGCTTCGGGCGGGCTTAGTGGCCGGACTTCTTGTCCAAAAGATATGTTCTTCATGCTCGGTTCCGTAAAGCTCCTTTGATTGGCCGGTTGCTGGTTGATGGTTGGTGGCTGTTCTCTCCTTGGGCCTTCTTTCTTTTCGTTCGGGCCTTCTCTTTTAAGCTTCAGATAAGCCTCCAAGTAGCTTCGGATGTAACCCTCCGAGGTTAGCCCAAGTGTCATGCTTCGGGGCCACGGACTCCACTTCTTCTCAGGGTTCGGCTCAGGGTCAATCTTTGACAACTCTCCTCTTCGGGCCAAGGGTTCTTGGGCTCTCTTCCTTCTGTACTCCAGGAATGCTTCTAGAGGGTCACTCAGAGAATCGGCTTCTTCCTCAGGACTCCTAGAGGTCAGGCTAGGGGCAGGCTGAAGCTTCTCTTTGGTGCTAGGGCTCATACCTTCGGCCATCAGCATGGCTTGGGACATCATTCCATTCCTTGGAGTTTTTCTACCTGCAAGTGAAGGATTTAGTCGATATTTCTTGTCATACCTTGGTTTTAGGGTTCGTGGACGGCCTTCCCTAGGATTCATTCGCTTCTTAAGAGGCCATAGGGTCTTGTCTCGGCCAGGTGACCCTGGTGGTGTGTAGGAGTATCGATTGGCTTCGGGGCAGCATTGTTGGATCATGTCACAAGTTTCCTCTATACATAACATGAAGTCAATTTCCTTGACAGCTTCATCAAGTATGAGGTTTCGACTTTTTGATGCTTACTTAAGTCCATACATGGATCTCTCAAGTTTGCATACTTTCCCAAGATTTTAAGATCTTCAAAACCTATTGGTTGTGTCATGTACACATCCACTTCCAAAAAACCATTCAGGAAGACGGTTTTGATATCCAATTGCCATATTCATAATCATGAAATGCAACAATCGATGGGATAATCCGAATGGATCAAAATCATAGCCTCTTGCCAGGATTAGGAGTCTGAACTCGTCATTGCTTGATTGTAGGTTATTGGTTCTTGACTTTCAAGAAGCAAAATGTCTAGAGTTCCAGTCATAACGAAGATTACAAATCTTCTTAGATGGAATTCTAGTCCATTTAGACTAACGAATTTGGGTGAACAACAACAACTTGAGTATATCGCCCATCCTTTGGCGTTTCCTCTACATCTTCACCGTTTTGAACAATTTCTTATTCAATCGGGTTCTTAGATGAAATTGGATCAGTATCCATTTGTTGCTCATCATCTTGAGTTTATTCAAGATGAATATTTCTCCCACTTGTTTTCTTGAAAGTGAACTCATTTTCCAATCAGACACCATCACGAGCAACAAAAACTTTGTTCTCTTGAGGGTTGTAGAAGTAATATCCCTTCGTCTCTTTAGGATAACCTACAAATAGACACTTTGTCTAATTTTGGTGCTAGTTTATCGAAAAGCATACGCTTAACATAAAGTTCGCGACCCAAACTCTTAGAAAAGATATCATTGGTAATTTACCAATCCATAAGGTATCTTTTCAGCAGACTTAGACGAAGTTCTATTTCAGTGAGAGTTTGTAGTAGAACGTTCCTTCATGGGAAGTATTTGGAAGACTGCGAATTCACTATCAAATCTTTGAATATTTGGTTAAGTATGGTTTGATCTACATTAGATTTTCCATTTTACCATAATTCAAGTTTTTGAGGGTGTCCATGAGCCATTGATGTTTGTAGAACACAATCATTATGAAAGTTATCCTAAAAGTCACTTGGTCGTGGAATTTAAAGAAATCACTATTTCTGAATTCGCGCGTTTTATTTTCTCATGCACGACTACAAGTTGAAAAAATATCCAACATCAACAATCATTTTGCAAGACACAAAGCCTTATTTTCTGATCCAAAATAAGAATTCAATATCAATCTAAATCCAAAACAGATTAATGATATTATTGTGTTCTGGTCTTTAAGTAGAACAAAATAACAATTATCAAGTTCTAAAATAAAACCACAAGAAAAGATAAACAGCAATCTCCCATCTTTAATGGTTGCCACGCCAACACCTTGGTCATGTTTAAGGCGCATCTTTTCCTATTGCCAATTCTCTACTTCTTCTTTGTCCCTACATATGCAAGGCAATATGTTAGTGAAAAAACTAGTATCCGTATACTGGAGATGTAGAGTTTGTTGATTTGTCATTTTATGACAAAATACCTGTTGAAGTGGACGATCCATTCTTCAAGTCTTCCAGATATTTGGGACAGTTGCGCTTCCAGTGGCCTCTCTGCTTGCAGTGAAACCACTCATCAGGATGTTCCACCTTCTTGCCAGCAGTGGTCGCCTTGCCTTTCGAAGCAACAATAGATTTGTTCTTCGTTAGGTAATTTCCACGCCTGTTCCCCTTTCGCTTGAACTTTTGCGCTTGATTTATTACTAGCACATCATTGGACATGGGAGTTGACTGTTCAACCTTCGTGTCCTTTTCTGCTGCTATAACTAAATTAAGCATTTGGTCGAGGTCATGCACCTCACCTCGCATGTTATAATTCATCCTAAAAGGAAGAAAACCATCATGCAGGCTATTGAGGATCATGTCATTAGCTATTTCGGGATCTATCTTGAAACCCATTAGCTGGATCTGTTGCAATTTCTGAATCATTGCACAAATGAAAGGTTCAACAAGTTATCCCTTTTCCAATTTGTCGCCCATGATTGATTGCATTAGTGCAAATCTGTCCCCTCTCCTTTGCCCATCGAACATCTTTCGAAGGCTTAGAAGCATGGGGTAAGCCCTCTCATTTTTCATAAGTGCTTTGCAGATTTGCAGACAAGCTCCCTAGCATAGTACAAGTGACGAATTCCTCGTCTCTTGTAGCACACTTTTGAGCTTTGACCTCTTTTTCTACTGCCCCATCTTGCAACGGTTCAATCGGCCCCTCAATCACATTGAGTTTGCCCTCTAATCTGAGAGCAATTTTAAGGGCTCTTTCCCATGCGAGAAAATTGGACTTTCCAATAAGTTTTTCCTTCTCAAGGAACGTTCTTAAATTGGGGTAGTTGGGTTGACTAATCATTATTTCTACAAAATAAAGTGCAAAGGAAAATGTTATTATTTCAATAAAACACATAGCTCAACAATTTTCTCTAAAATTGAGAGTATATGTGTACTTCATTCACACATAAGTGTGTCCCCTTGAATGAAATACTTCCCAAGATCCTAAATCCAACAAAAAGTTAGCCATACTTTGGCACTGCCACTAAATTTTTGTAATTTAGGTAGACCAATCATTGGTCAATCACAACTCTTTTGTGACTCTTGGTTGATTATGTGACACTCACAAAATCATTTATGCTTCGAACCAAAACTTTGTCTTTTGTATTCGTTGAGTAAGACAAAAAACGAGCTTATGGACCCCTAAGATCCACCCTTGCTACCCAATGCAATAATAGGTTCATAGTCTACTTTGGCAGAAAAGGCCTATTTCTTGTAAAGGCATCACAGGTCTTGTTATGGTAAAGCATTGCCTCAATTTTTCTTTGGGGACATTTTGCTAGTGAACTAATCGCGCAAGAGACATACACAACAACCTAAAATATGGTTCTAAGCATTCATACAATAAACGATTGTAGGTGATCGGATCTTGGCCCCCTTTAATTTTGGAAAAAACGCTTCATATTCATCATCGAAGGATCTCCTATCCTCGAGTCTTTGACTGGCGTTCATCCCTCCTTTGTTGTAATTACATATTTTTGTAAACTAAATACAAGATTCCTAATCTATCTTATTAATTTACAAAAAATAAAATTACAACAAAATAAACGGTACGCAGACCGTATTGCCCAAAATAAAATAATAATAAAATTAAATTGGGATGGGGCCTTTTATCCGATCACCAAGAACCTGCACGCTTTGCCACAAAATGCATAATATACACAAGTATATAAAACATTCATTCATTCACTACCGCATGAGTGAATGACCTTAAATCTAGCATACTTGGTAGATTTATCCCTAATTAACCAAATTTAATTAAGGTGGTAATTAATTATGAATAAAACAATTTTATTCTAATTAAACCCTAATAATAAACTCATTTATTATAATTGCTTCAACAATAAAATTCATTCAATTATAGGAATTATCGTTAATATTTAAAAGTTTCATGGATATAGATTTCAAAACTTGCCCATAAATTCCATCAATTAAAACTCCCACTCAATTTAATAACTCATTATTAAAATTAGATAGGAAATTAATTATGAATTTAAAACTTTTCAATACTTAATCAAACCAATGATTAAAATAAAAAAACTGCCCTTAAATCGATTCGAATTAAATCTGTTCCAAACAGAAGAAATTTTTTTTAATTCCGAACCGAAAACCGGTCGGACCGAACTGATTCTGCCGAACTGGGTGAACTAGAAGGTTCAACCCGGTTCGGGCCGAACCAAACAGATCGACCAGTGTAAAGGGGTTGGCCGAGTGGGCCAGAGGAATCCGGACAGTCCGGATTTGGGCCCAATCGTCGTGGGCTGTCCTGTGGCAGTTGGTAGCAGGCTGGGTTCCAAACCCTAGCCGGACTGCTTCCGCTGCACACAGCCGCCAGCTACTGCTTCCGTGCTGCTGCGTCGTCGGCTGTCGGCAGCTGCCCCGCCGGTCGGCGGCAGTCGACGGCCGGCAGCGGCGGAACAATGAATATTTTTTTTTTAAATCAGTTTATATTTTAAAATTAAAAATATCCATGAACACTTTCGAGAACACGATTTTCAACAAAATATTAGCACGACATAATCCCCTCCTTTAACTGAATAATTTTATTAAGAACGCAATTCGTTTTGTTATGAAAAATACGCAAAATGAGGGGCTCTGATACCACTCAAGGAAATCGTTAGATGCAAAACAAGATACGTAGCAGAAATACGAATCAACATCTAACATCCTAGAACAGCTCGATATGCATATTAATCAATAACAAGCGTTATCACGACAAACCTCTTGAAGCGTGATATTAGCTCGAAAACTAATACCTCCCGTAGCTCCCGTAGCCTTTAGATGGATCTAGAGAGCTTCAAATGTAGCTCCTCTACTTAGTCCACGCTAGCTGGGATCTAGATCTTCCTCGCCAAAGCTTGCTAGAACTTCTGGTCGAAGAACGGCTTTTAGGGTTATGGCGGCTAGGGTTTTCTCCGGTGAGAAAGTGTATTCGGCTTAGGATTGACTGCTACCCTAGCAGTCTTATTTATAGGATTAGGGCAGAAACCCTAATCCCTTCCTAACCCTAATGGGCCGCGAGCCTAGTAGTCCCAATCCACCATGGATTGGGCCTATTAATGATCTGGTCCATACTATAGGCGTGTGACCTTGTAGGACCCGGTCCGATTAGCCGTGGCCCAAACCACTAATTAATATTGGTCTCTAGCAAGACATATTAATCCCTAACCGGCCCGAATTAATTCTATTAATCAGGTCCAACACTTAACTAGCTCCTATGCGGATTTGGACCGATGGACATAAATCCTTCAGTGTTCAGGAGAGAGAGGTTTTGGATCCTTAGTATTATTATCCCCCTCACTTGAAGACAGACTGAGAACTATCTGATGCATCATTAAAAATCTCCACATATGACTTTGTATCAACATTAACAGGAATAGCTTGCTGAGGAATCTGATTAGTACTCCCACCTGACGATGTACTAGGTGAATCCTTCTCTTCAGAGGAGGATTTGGATTCATTGCCTGATACCTGTTCAGCATCTGCAGCCAAATCTTCTTGAGGTGTGGCCTTCCCTTCTATAGAAGGCAGAATCAGCCATCACAACATTATTAAGCAAAACAAATTTTTTCTTAACCTCCTTACCCTATGCCTTAGATTTATCACTGTAATCTCTCGACACGGGCTAAACCCACGTCAACATCATGGAGGACACCTACAACTGTGACTCTAAGAAGAATTGAAGGTTTGTAATTCACAAGAGACTTTAACTAAGGTTCCATTTCTAACAAATTTAGGTTTCCCCACCAAACTAGACAAATGACCTATCCCCACCATGAGTTCACAACAGAACAGGGACACCAACCAAACGGATCCAAATAGGGATTTCAGTTGGAGCCAGAGTAATAGGATCACTACAACAAAACAGTGATCTACTCGCAGGCAGCAGAGCTGCCTGGCAGGCGGGCTGGGCTTAGTGGCAGGCAGGTCCGAAGCCTGCGACTAAGGCCCAACCTGCCAGCCGTTAGTGGCAGGCGGACTGCCAGTGAGCCTGCCTGCGAGTAGCTAGTGGCAGGCAAGCCTGCGATTAAAAGCCGCCTACGAGTAGCTACTGGCAGGCCGGCCTGCGATTAAACATAGCCTGCGAGTAGCCCCTTGCAGACGGGCCTGCGATTAACCCGGGCCTGCGAATAGCTTGTTGCAGTTGGCCTGCGAGTAAGCTCCGCGCCTGCGAGTAGCCGCGGTAATGACTACCCCCTCCAGCAGACGCAAACAGCCATTCTGTTCATTCAACGAAATTCCCTCCCCTCTCTCCTCTCGGATTTTCTGGGATAGCTCTCGGATTGAAGGTTCTAAACGATTTTGAAGGTTAGAAATTCATTCCCCTCGTCTTTATCAACCATTTGAAGGCTTCTAAACGGTTTTTAATTGATTTCATGGCTCCTGTTCGGATTTTAATTGTTTCCAGGGTTTTGAATTTTTATGTTCTGGGATTTTCTGGGATACCTCCGCGGGATTGAAGGCTTCTGCACGAGTTTGAAGGTTAGAAAATCATTCCCCTCTTCTTTATCAACCATTTGAACGCTTCTGAACGGATTTTTTGATTTATTCAAGGAGATTTTGAACGAAACAGTTCGATGATCTTCATTTAGATTTACCCATTTCGTGATTGACAGTTGTGTACTGGTTTAGCTTATCTGTTGTGTAATATCTCTTCCACTGTTAGAAAGGAATTCCAAGCAAGTATATCAGATTATTTTGACATAAACTAGTAGGGGTGTGGTTCCATAGTAAAAAATTTCATTGATCTCCCTGTAGCTGATGGTAGTTCCTGTCATTTCAGATTACCGAAATCAACGAGTTTATTGGCTAATTTATTTGATAACACAGAATTTGTTTCAGGATATAGTGTTGGTAGTTCCTGAGGTGATGATGATGCCATCTTTGCTGCTCATCCATTGGCCTAAGGTTTTGTATAAGCTCTGTTTCAATTCATATTTGATAACCAAAATGAACGATTTTATCCAATGATTTGATTCATAACAACTAATTTTTATCAGGATACATTGTAAATTCTGTGGCTCAAACTAACGCTTTGCTGCTGCCATCTCTATTGTTCATCCGGTAAGTAAAGGGTTTTGTCTTTCATTTAACAAACTCCTTATGGTTTATGATTTCTCATGAATGAGTAAAATTGTATTTATTGTTTTAACTCTTTTGTTCTCAATCTCTTTGTAGCAAGGTTTCGGTTTTGGTCTTTGCCGGTTGTTCTAGTACTTGTTGTCGGAGTTATCATCAATTTTCCAGGTACGCTACTTATACCAAAATTAGGATGTACCCGAGTCCCAACATGTTAATCATGATTATACAAAAAAGTTGATTTGCATGTAACCTGATAATATAGTTAGAATTTGATTGATATAATCAATACATTAATCTAATTAATCAAGATTATACAAAATATTTGATTTGATTGATAATATTATAATTTTATGCATGTAAGTTGACTCATAATTTTAAAATTTAATATAAAATTTATGTATGTAATTGATTATGCTTTAAGGAGTTTATTCTATTAATATGAATATAGGCATGTAAATTTGTTAAAAAATGCATGTAAATACCTACTAAGTAGTATGCAAACTTAACAAATGATTTCATCAATAAACAAAATTTAATAAAAATTTTATGTATTTAATTGATTATACTTTACGCAGTGTAACTTATTAATATGAATACAAGCATGTAATTGTTTAAAAATTGTGCATGTAAATACTTATTAGTAGTTACTATTTACATATGTAAACTTAATAAAATAATCAGTTAATAAACGATATTAATTAATAAAAAATATATTAACCAACTTATGTCATTAAGTTGGTAAATTCAATATTTCAGTAGCTAATATAATTAGGGAAACTTAGCTTTAAGCTAAGTTATATACAATATCATTATTTTGTACATTTAATCATGACTAGTAAACAAATCGATACTAATTAACAGTCAATATATAGATGGACAAGTCTTGGATTCGAAAGCCGCGACATACTCGTGAGTATTACGCTGGCGTTCAACAATTCCTCGACTTTGCAATCTCCAATGCAGTAGATGGAGTGAACATACTCTGTCCTTGTCCGAAATGCAACTTCAAGAAGTTGATGCCACGGAACGAAGCTAATCAGCATTTGCTAGCAAAGGCGTTTCCCTCGTCATACGATGTATGGAATTTGCATGGAGAGTTAATCACAGATTTTGGTGCCTTCACTGCCATGATTGAACCGGAACTAGTCGCTCATGAAGAAACAATTCCTCCATTACTGGTTGAGGATATACCAATATCTGAGCCAGACTTGTTTCAGAACATGGTGAATGATGCATTTGAACAACGTCCAGCGGATGATCAAGTGCCACAAACGGGTGATGAACCAATGCCAGATATACCCAACATGCAACCAGATGATGAGTTCTTCTGAGCTTTGCGGGATGGTGAAGTACCATTGTATGATGGTTGTACCAGTTTCACAAAGTTGTCGTTCATGATCAACTTATACCACATTAAGTCTTTACACAAGATCAGTGATAAAGCAATGTCGAAGATACTGGAGTTGCTTCGCAAGGCTTTTCCTACGGCCAAAATCCCTTCATCCAATTATGAAGTGAAGAAGACAATTAGGAGTCTTGGGTTGTCCTATAACAAGATTGATGCATGTAAGAATGATTGCATATTGTACACTGGAGAAGATAGTGAAGCGAAGGAATGTCGAGTGTGTGGGGTTGCTCGATTCAAGGATGAAGGAAACAGTGCGGGTGAGAAAAAATCAAAGCCTCTACCTGAGAAAATATTTCGGTATTTTCCCTTAATACCTCGGTTGAAGAGGTTGTACATGTGTCCTTACACTGCAGAAGATATTACCTGGCATGCGACGGAAACTAGAACTGATGATGGTATGGGTAGACATCCTAGAGACGCAGATGCATGGAAAAGTTTTAGCGCCAAGTACCCTGATTTTGCGGCTGATCCCCGAAATGTGAGACTTGGGCTTGCAACTGACGGTTTCAATCCATTTGGAACCATGAGCATAAGTCATAGCACTTGGACGTTTGTGCTAATACAATATAACACTCCACCTTGGTTGTGTATGAAGCAGACAGGCCTTATGTTATCTAGCATTGTTCCTGGTCCTAAGATGCCTGGAAATGACCTAGATGTCTTTTTGCAGCCACTAATTGAAGAGTTGCAAACATTGTGGATTGGAGTTGAAGCTTATGATTCGGTGAAGAAAGAAACTTTCACATTGAGAGCAGCATTGATCTGGACCATTAGTGATTATCCTGGTTTGTGTAACTTATCAGGATGGAATACACACACTGCATTATCGTGTCTGACATGTATGTATGATGCAGAACCACTTCGACTCAAAGCTTCAGGTAATAAACCATGTTTCATGAGTAGTCGGAGGTTTTTGCCGATGAATCATCGGTTTCGATCACAAAAGTCGAAATTCAATGGGAAAGTCGACAAAAGGAATCCACCAAGGGTGTTGACTGGGACTGATATTCTGGGACAAGTGGAAAATATTGATATTACATTCGGAAGACACAACCAAAAGAATCAGGACCAGCACCGCAGTGGAGGAAAAAAGTATCTTCTTCAACCTTCCTTACTGGGAATTCAATTTGTTGCGTCACAATCTCGATGTGATGCACATCAAGGAAAATGTATGCGACAATATTTTGTTCACATTGATCAATGACAAGAACAAAAGAAAAGACCACTTGGTTGCTCGACTAGACATGAAAGAAATGAAGATTAGAAGTCAATTGTGGCCTTTGGATGATGGTAAAACCTGTCCTGCTGCCTCATTCACTTTGGATAAGCGGAAAATTGAAGTTGTCATAAAGTCCCTTAAAGAAATGTCATTTCCAGATGGATATGCTAGCAATATCGCAAGATGTGTGGACCTGAAGAATCGTAAGATGCTAGGGTTGAAGAGTCATGATTCGCATATGCTATTACATGATTTGTTACCTCTTGCGATACGCAATGTCTTACCCGTCTCAGTAGCAAGGGTTCTAGTCGAAGTCGGCTCTTGTTTTAAGGAACTGTGCTCTCCCGTGGTCAATATAATAGAGCTTGACAAGCTCCAAGATAGGTTTGTCATAGCTTTATGCCATATGGAGATGATTTTTCCACCGGCCTTTTTCACGGTAATGGTGCATCTAGTTTTGCACCTAGTTGATGAAGTTCGATGTGGAGGACCAGTTCAATATCGTTGGATGTACCCAATCGAAACGTAATTTATTGTTGGTCTACACTCTTTGTCATTGTTGCTAATTAAGAGTGTGTTTGACAAGATTTCCTCTATTTAGGTACTTGGGTAAATTGAAAACTTTTGTTGGCAATAGAGCACATCCTGAAGGTTCAATTGCTGAAGGTTGGCTGACCGAAGAGTTGTTCAACTTTTCATCATTGTATTTTACGGATGATGTTGAGACCAGATACAATCGACCAAAGCGAGTCGCGGTTGAGCCAGAAAGTTCAGTTGATGAAAATACATCAATCCTTGTTTCGAGAGGGGTTCCTAATGGAAATGGAGAATCATTCAAACTCTCACAATTGGAGTGGACTCAAGCATTTCGTTATGTGTTAGTGAATAGTCCAGCAGCACAACCATTGTTGAGGTATGAATTATTATCATATTCATCCTTTTACAATGTCGCTGATATTAATTTGAAGTGAAATTCAATGGTTTTTTAGAGAATGTGAAGCGGAAACTAGAAGAGAAATGGGTGGAAGGCGTGCAAATGAAACTGCGGTAAATAAAGCTGTGCACAAAAGAATTGTAGGATGGGTCCAAACAAAGGTATTCATTTATGATTCCAAATACTTTCCTTATGCTATTAACAAAATCAGAATCTTAATATAGCATATCATAAACAGATTTTGGACCAATCAGCAAGTCACAGTGATGATTTGATGACACTAGCTAGGGGACCAAATGTGCATGCAAGACGTTTCACTGCTTATGACATCAACGGCTTTCGCTTTCGAACGGTTGATCGGGAGCACGGCAAAAAAACTCAAAACAGTGATGTTGCGGCTAAATTTGGCACTGACAGCGTCTCCAGCTCATCTGATAACAATCCAATATGCAGTGACATCTGGTTCTATGGGAAACTTGTCGATATTGTGGAATTGGATTATTATTCACGAACGATCACATTATTCAAATGCAAGTGGGCTGATACTGTTACTCCAACATGGGTGAGGAGAGATGCACTCGGAATAACGATGGTCAACTTCAGTCACTTGCGAGATGTCGGTGACAGAGTTGAAGATGAGCCGTACGTAAGCGCAAGTGATGCACGTATGGTCTTCTACGTGGATGACACACTTGAGCCTGAATGGTGTATACCGGTTCACTGCAAGCCAAGAGATACATACGAGATGGGAGAAGAGGGGAGCTATTTCGCACGAGTGTTGCTTATCGTTAGCTCAACAACAGTTACCTGTAACTGACACCATCCCCGATATGCAAATTGTGGGAAGTGGTGTAATTAATTTGAGATTGAATAGAATTGTGTGATGTTTGTGTGGTAATGGATTGATTTTGAGATTGCAAATTATATGAATTATTCAGACATTGAATATAAAGAATTTGTCCTTTGGTAATAACAACTTGTCCTATTTGATCTCTTAGTGATGGCTTCTGGTAGTGGTGATGGCATGCCTCATTCTCCTACCCGGTCTATCCCTACCCCGACTCCCCTTGGTACCGACTCTTCTTCCTCTTCTTCTAGGGAGCGATACACTCATGAGCTTACTATCATCGGTTAGTACTAACAGTTCATAACAATACATCTATTAGTTAGTTGGTAAAATGTCTTTATCCATACTTAGCTTTTGGATTAAAATTGTGCAGATCGAGGCGGTCTAACGAAGGTCATGAAATTCAAGTTCAAAGACCACCGTCGTATCACGAGCGACGGAAACAAGATCGTGTTCAACCTCAGCAACATGGGAGCTAAGCCAAGTGGACCATTGTTGTCATTCATGGGAATGTACTTTGGATAGTGTTCAAGGATTTGGTCTTACTACCCCATTTATCCAGCCACTTGGAAGCATGTGTCAGAGTCGGTGAAGACTCGTGCCTTCGAGCAGTTCTTTTTGGTAAGATTTGAAACAACTAGCTAATTAATTACAAGCTAATTTTGTACTTCAAAATTTAAGTACATGTCCTTGATTTTTGTTTCAGGCGAAGTTCCACTGCGATACAACCCTCATACCAGCTGCTCGAGCATACTGGGATCACAAAATCTCATTAGCTTGGGCTAGATCGAGGCTTGACGCGTGGAAGGCGAAGAAGAAGTATGCTGCTGAAAATAACCTTCCGTACGAGTGGGTTAAGCAAAACCCCCCTGCGGGTTGTCCAGAAACAGATTGGTTGGCATACATGAGACACGTGGATAGTCAAGAGTTCAAGGTAATACATGCATATTTAACCAAGTTAATGTGAATCACGTATTAGTTAAATATTGAATCGTTCACATTATTTTGGTTTAGGATGCGGTTGCAAGAAACAAGGCTAATCGAGCATGCCAAGAAGAAAATCACACTGGAGGGTCCAGACCGTGGGGTCTCTACATAGAGGAGGAAGCGGAGAAGACTGGTCAGCAACCTTCTAGGGGGCAGATCTTTATCAAGTACTACAGTTGGCCGAATGGAGAACCAAAGAGTGCTCATGCTGGCGCAATAATGGTAAGGAAATTGAATAACCACTATTCTAATAAGTAGAATTTTTGGAGTGTTCACTAATGTTGGTTGGTTTGATTTGAAATTGTAGGAGACTATCCGTCAATTGGAGGAGGCCGGTGTCTCGAAGGAGTGGGGGCCAAATGATGCATTTGCCCAAACCCTTAACAAGCCAGAACACCGAGGGCACGTAAGGATGTTTGGTCGGCATGCTAGTAAGAGTCAGGTAATTGTATTTAAACCTAAAACTTGAAATATGATTTAATTGTGTTGTTCACCAAGTACTTTTATGTTTTTAGGTCTTTGGGACGAGTGCTGAGTCATCTACGTCGGCCACTGGTAGTATCTCTTCCCGGGCCACACCAGCTCGTGCGCATGATGCAGCATATGATAAGCTGAACCGGGAGCTGGTTGACACTCGGTCAGAGCTGGATGCCACTCGGTCAGAGCTGACTGCCACACAGGATGGGCTTGCTGATGCTAATCGTAGGCTGGCATCACTGGAGCAGATGATGTTGCAATTCGTGAGCCAGTCTCAGACTCAGCCCCAGTCTGCTAGTGGATCTGCTCCAGTTGTGCCTCCAGTTGTGCCTAGTTAGATGATATCTCCCACTGGTTTGATGCCCAGGATATTGGACCTGATTTTATCCAGCAGCTTGCTATGGTACGTGTACAACTCAGTAATTACTTATGTAATGTTTTATGTAATGTTCTTATATCTCTCACACATATCTGTTTTTTTATGTGTAGAATGGTGGTAATCGTGGTGGTAATGGTGATGGTGATGGTGCGTATGTGCATCCTTGGGATGTTGTGTAGTTTGTTATCTATTTGTACTATTATACTGTATTGAATTGTATTCTATTTGGTAATATGTGTGTTTGAATTATGTATTATTACTATTGTACGATGATTAATGTATCATGTGTGGTGTTTGATATTTAATAATGTTTTTTGTTGAATGATTTGAAATCGTTTTTAATTTTGGTATTGTTGTGATTTTAATCCATCAAATGACCCAGCAAACCAATCGGTCCAGCCTAGTAAATCAATCGGTCCAGCCTAGCAAACCAATCGGTCCAGCCTAGCAAACCAACCAGCCCAGCCCGCCCAAATCGGCCCAGCCCGCCCAACTGGCCAAACAGGCCTAGGTGGTTAGTGGCAGGCAGGAAATTTAGTGGCAGGCGCCTCCCACTAAGCTTAGTGGCAGGCAAATTGTTAGTGGCAGGCGCCTGCCACTAAGCTTAGTGGCAGGCAAATTGTTAGTGGCAGGCGCCTGCCACTAAGCTTAGTGGCAGGCTATTGGTTAGTGGCAGGCGTCTGCCACTGAGCTTAGTGGCAGGCGCCTGCCACTAAGCTTAGTGGCAGGCGCCTGCCACTAACCATCTGCCTGCGAGTAGCTTACTCGCAGGCGGGGCCTGCCACGTGTTGGGCTTCCTCGCAGCTGCTTTACTCGCAGGCCAGGTTGTGCTTAGTGGCAGGCCCCGCCTGCGAGTAAGCTCTGTGTTTAGTGGCAGGCTGCCTGCCACAAAGCACAACGCGGCCTGCCACTAAATCGTCCTTCTGTTGTAGTGGATCAATCTCCAAGCTTCACCTCTTAAGGAACAATGGAAGATGATGTACGTGCCACCAGTGGCGGAGCTAGAAAATTGGTCAAGGGGTTCTGAGTTTGTACAATAAAAAAATTAACCCAAAACATAACAAAAAATAATATAATATTTAAGATTTGTACAAAAAACAAATACTAATTTAACGCACACTATTTACAGTGAGCCACGATAATATTCATATTCTAAAAAAATGGATACCTTGTCTAAACTAGCACACGAACCTTGTTTAATATATGTCATCAACGTATTCTTAAACCACTCATCCTTTATTCGGTCTCAAAGATTGATCAATATAACATAATTTATTTATATATTTGAAGTTATATTAGATTTTTAATTGTTAAGGGTGTTTATATACGTGTGTTGGAACAATATACAAAAGTTAATTAGTGTTTAGTGATTTGGTTTAGTTGTTGTAACTTTGTTTTTATACTGTGAGATTGAAAGCTCGATTTGAAAAATGTAGGGTCAAAAACATTGGCGGTCACCTAAGTTTTGGGTTGTAACACCGTAGTCACCTAACTCTGTTTTGTAACAGAGCACTCATCTATGTTTAAACAAGGTAACCTAGAAATTATTTCGGTCACTTTTGATGACAATTCCGACCAAACTGACAACTAAGCATACAACATCATCAAACATAATATCGTTTAATCTCCCTGATCAACTCACTTGAACCCTCAAAATAAATTTAGTCAATTCAAAAATCAAACCAATACATGCAAAAAATGGTTGACTCAAACATAGATGAGTGCTCTGTTATAAAACAAAGTTAGGTGACCATGGTGTTACAACTCCCAAACTTGTGTACATCAAGAATTCAATGGCTATATAATGCCTTTGATGTACACAAGTTATGAAACTAAGGAAAAAGGAAAAAAAATAAATTTTATTAATTTTATTAACATTGTCTTATCATTCTCCTCATCATCCATCATCACCACCATCATCTACCATCATCCATCATCACCATCACCATAATCATCATCTTAATCCACCAATGAGCACATCACTGTTAGTACCGGTGTATACCTTCAACACAAAATCAATGGTTAGAATGAAATCATAAACATGAAATCAAATGCAAAGACAACGTACAAATCTGAGCCAACCGAATTCACTGTTTCTCCTTAAGGAACGTTATTCCCCTCACGGTAACCAAGGTTACGGAATCATTCCTCCCAGGATAGAACGGATTTACCTCATTGGTGTAGCGGTACTTCAAACCCCAATGAACGACGAACGCAACAACACGATGCGAACCACACAACTCGACAATGCAATTTTCTTTTTGAAAACCCAATGCAAAAACTACGTTTAAAAACCTCATCTCCAAATTTTCGTAAAAACCTTCTCTTGAAGCATGTCTTGAATTGAAGGAGGAGGACTGAATTTATAGAACATGGAAGGTGTGACCCGAAGAGTCACGATGTTTATGAAAGAACACACCCCTTTGTTTGAATTGAATTGAAAGAACCGAACAGCGGTTCAACCACTAGTTATGGTTAATTCACACTCAACTCAAACCGGTTGGGTTTTACCCCTTAACCTTCCTTCCATCTTTCCCATTCACACCACTCAACCCCAACAATCCCCCACATGAATGGGGAATGCTAAGTTTGAAAACTATGCAGAAAACTGTGTGATTCGCAACTAAGAACTAGCCGCATCTGAATAAGTAGGTTTCCCTTTGAACTTTTCATAGTGAACATACATCGAGTATACTCGTCCATCGGTGGATTTGATATCTTTGAACCGTAGACTTTTTGTGTATACTAAGACAACGTATGTCACACGACTAACCTTATCCGGTTATTGGCTCTCACTATTGTGTTCGTTTTAGCCATGAACACCGCCTGGTTTCATGAGTGCGTAGAGAACTTGGCCGATATTAGTTCTCCTTGAAGCGGCTCTCACTTCACACTCACATAGGTGATTTCTAAACGTGCATTTCGTAAAATACACTATTTGATCAGCTCGTCGTCAAACTTAGAAACCATTAAAAACCTTTCTTTATAGGTTTACCCTTGTTTATTAAACATTGTCTCATCATGAAAATGAGTTTGAGAATTTTGACAATGTCGGACCATCAATCACAACTTTGTTTTCTCCTTGAACCTAGATCTTGGGATCTCCAGTCAACTAGGTAGAGTTTCTGTCATGTTGATTATGTCCTTGGCCATAATCTCATTCTCCTCGATGATTAATTAACCTCTACACAGGCGCCTCACGTTTGTTATCATTTGATCTTCTACGATCAACTTAGATAACTTTAGTAGAGATTAATCATTTTAACAAAATGATTAATCTATAACACATGCAATACATGTGACATGATGTTCCATGCGCATGTGACAAGATTTCCATGATTCATTCCGAGCTAAACAGCTTTAGAAGACTCCTAAGAACTTCCATGTAGTTCTTCTCCCCCACCAACCATAAACACATATCCACACGTGGAATTGTTTGATGGTTGAACTACAGGTCTAGGAAACTTGCCACTTTGCTAGCCAATACACACCATGTGTATTTTGCCTTCTTTACTTATTGTCCTTATCTAGGAACAATAAGGTTTTCAAGTATACCCCCACATTTCGACTATTTCCATAGTCATTATGACATAAAAATATGTCACAATATGGGAAACATGTGTCTATATACGTTCTGCACAAGTATATGACTTATCGTTGCTCTCGTCTTAGCAGAATGAACATACATCTCTTCTTGAGAGACTTCATGTTCGTTTCACAACCATTACTTCTCAAGCAAAGAACCATTACGTAGGGATTTTTACACAGTCACTAAAAGACATATAGTGATGTTACGTAACTTTTATGAAATAATACAAGTGAATACAAAA
This sequence comes from Linum lewisii, assembly GCA_034768395.1. Classification (NCBI taxonomy): domain Eukaryota; kingdom Viridiplantae; phylum Streptophyta; class Magnoliopsida; order Malpighiales; family Linaceae; genus Linum; species Linum lewisii. The sequence continues at coordinate 60,965,564 of CM068297.1, read as the reverse complement.
TCCACAAAATTTCATAAAACTGAAGTACATATATATTCTTAATATATATACACACATATCAACTCCTAAAAGGAGGATATATACTAATCATCGGGATCCTCATTATCATCCCTAGGTACATTAACGACTAAACCATTATGATCATTACCATGATCATCATCCACATGAAAATCATCTGAATCCATGATGTACCAATCATCGTCGTCATCCAACCATGCATTAGGTGGTGTAACTCCACCAAGGTTCGACATGGACCATTCGTCAGGGAAAAAAAATTTCCATGCAAAGCGAGCACTTGAAATGCATAGGTGAATACCAATTGATGGCATCATCGTTGAACAAACGGATCATTGTGGGTGGGTCAATATCTATGACCTCCACATCAGATTCAATGTTAATCACCTCGACGACCTTGTCGTCAACATCAGACGATATATTGATGACTACAACGTCATCATCGTCACTACTCCACAGTAGTGGAACCACAAGGTCAACGTCTATAGACATTTTCCAATCATTGGTCATAACACAATCACAAAGATTTATTAGAACATAAATCGAGATGTGTTAACTTTTCCAATGAAAGTACTTGATCAGTCATCCACAGACTCAAGATGTGATTTATATACACAAAACCACATGACCAATGTGTCGAAACAATGTTTCGATATGATTTAACCAAGTTAAATCGACAACTATTAGTACTGTGTACTAATACAGTGAGTAGAAAACCACACAGGTTTTAGTCTCAAAGGAGTAGAAAATCTTGACGATTTCAGTTTCCACGCTAGTGAGTAGAAAGCCACACAGGCTTTAATTTCGGGTGAGTAGAGAGTTGTGAAGACTCTAGTCTCGGGTGAATAGAGAGTTATGAAAACTCTAGTCTCTGATGAGTAGAGCATCACGAAGACTCTAATCTCATATAGGAGTAGAAATCCGTAGATTTAATCTCCAAAATTTTTTTTTGATGAATAATCTCCAAAAAATTATACATATATAAAGGCCAAAAAAATCTATAATCACGCATGATTAATAGACCAAACATATCCAATAATTTTGATGGAAATGAATTGCAGAAAACAGAAAGCATACCGTGATCTGCCTTACACATGGCCAAAAGCATAAACCGTACTGGTATGATGTTTTAATCATACTCAGAACACACCCTTAAGTGAACAGAAAAATATCTATGGTCGAGAAACATGGGCACCGAATACACTATAATCACTGTGTAAACGTTTCCATTCTTCGTCCTTGAAGGATAGACGTTTATAGCCTGTTTCATGTTTACGTCTGCAAGTAAACATGGAACAGCAATGTACATACATATTATAAAAATATATATACATATCCCAAAAGCTTTGTTTCCTTTACAAAAAGAAACAAAGAAATAACCACCATGAATCCCTTTTGTTCAATGTTCAAACCGTCTGAATATAAGAACAAAAAGACTGGGAAACATAAATAGGAAACCAAACTTACTGTACCGGGGCTAAACCCATTTTAAAAAAAATGGATCAACCACCATCAACGTTTCTCAAGCCAAGACAAGAATGTTGTCATCTGCCCTTTCCGGCCAACAGAAAACCATAGATTATAAGCAAAAAAAAATGATCATAATCCAACCAATATTACTCAACTTACACATCCTTGATCACTAGAATCAATGGACAAAAGAAACATGATTGGATTCCCTTTTTCCTTTCTGCATGAGAACTCAGAAATCATGCAACGTTAAATAATAATGAAATGAAACTTGAGAAACGTCACCTACTTGACTGATCACCAACGGTATACACAGAATAACATAACGTTCCTTAAGATTGTTAGTACAGGTGTATACCTTCAACACAAGATCAGTGGTTAGAATTAAATCATAAACATGAAATCAAATGCAAAGACAACGTACAAATCCGAGCCAACCGAATTCACTGTTTCTTCTTAAGGAACGTTATTCCCCTCACGGTACCCAAGGTTATGGAATCATTCCTCCCAGGATAGAACAGATTTACCTCATTGGTGCAGCGGTACTTCAAACCCCAATGAACGGCGAACGCAACAACACAGTGCGAACCACACGACTCGACAATGCAATTTTCTCTTTGAAAACCCAATGCAAAAACTACGTTTAAAAACCTCATCTCCAAATTTTCATAAAAACCTTCTCTCGAAGCATGTCTTCAATTGAAGGAGGTGGACTGAATTTATAGGGCATGGAAGGGTGTGACCCGAAGAGTCACGATGTTTACGAAATGCAAGTTACTGGAATACCCTAAGCGGAGGAGCTGATCCAAGGAACTGGCCGACCAGAGCACTTCAAAACTTCTCAACGCCAAAATCAATAACCTCAGTAGGGATCTGTAAGATGCTATCCACTAGAATCGGAGGGAATTACTCCAGATCCGGATCTAGATCTGGACCTACAACTGGTGCCCATGATTTTCCAGAATTCAATGGAATAGTGGCGGACATAGAACAATAGGAAGAAGAAGAAGAAAAGGGAGAAAAGAAAAGAAGGGAAACCAGCCCAAAGACTCCGAAGGAGTCAACAGGCGACGGCCGGACTTCCGGACAAGCCTATGAAGGAAGCTGTCTGGCGACGAGGGAGAAGGAAGGTGAAGAGCGACGAGCAGGAAAATTCAGAGAAAACACACACGCCCTTGCACTAAAAATCCTAACATATAAGATCCATTTCTGTGATTGTATTTCTACTCTTGTTATTTTCGTGATTGGTGCCGATTTTTCTCAGACAAGAAAAAAATTGGTGCCAATTTTCCATCTAGTTGCGCCTACTGTTTTCATGGCAAGGCTTTGTTTATGGTGACATATGATAGTATTTTTTATTCTTTATAGTTGTAGCTGGTTCATTGTGCATTAGGATTCATCTTAATTTTTCGTTAGTAAATTTTGCTTTACTTCAATTTTAGTAGCTTGCTGCTGAGAATTATTATTTTCGCATCAAGTGTATAATTAGAAAATTTATTTTACTTTGGGTTGTTTATGTCTGTCTTCAGGTCCATAGTGCTTTAATTGTTTTTGCACAAATGAAAGACATTGCTCTTGGTTACTGCCACACCTTCTCACTATGACATGTTGATATTATCATTTAAAGATGGTCAATTTTCTTGAATCTATTGAGAAGGTTTGGTCTTGCTGTTATAATAGTTATTGGTTCATCTGTGTTATACTAATTATTTTGATCTATTTGACTAATTTCATTACAATGAATGAGTAAATTAGGTGATGATTTTAGCCTTTGTTTTCCTGGGTTGAAATGGTAACCAATATATGATGTTACTCTTAGAAACAATGCAGATAATATTGGTCGGGCAAGATTTTGGTGGTGTTGCAATGGAGTTGTTTTCACTCAAAATATTCAAGGCTATTATTCTAGTTGATGCTATGTTAGGTAATGGACAAAGTACTCTTGACAGGTTTCCAAACAGGTAATTGTCCAACTACACTATATTAGAATGTCAAATGTTTGTATATGCACCTGCAACAGAATTGGTTACTGGATTACATGATAAGAATGGGAAATGAATCTTAATCTTAATAATCTTAATGGTAGCATGGTAGATTTGGTTTTGACACATAGGATAGAATTCCCTTACAAAATTCCACATCATCACACAATTTTAAAATTAAAATTTAATTATTTTCTCTTCCCTGTTATGAAATACTCATGTATTAAGTACTTTAATATTAAATATATTATGATTCAACATTAAATATATTATGAATTAAATAATAAAAATTATGTTTTAAAATAAATCTTAACACAAATTATTTAGAAAACAATATAAATCCAATTTTAATATATTTTGATTTATAAAAATAATTTATTAAAATTAATTATAAAACTTTATTAATCACTATACGCTCTTTCTTATGCTTCAAAATTTATAAAGTAGAATTCTTTGAATGAAATTTTTAAATTTATGAAAAATTATCATTTCTTTCTCTAGCTATAACTATGTTTATTTATCATATACATGACAATAATAAAGAAAATACTTTTTAATTTGGGAGAAAATTACTAATCTATTAAATATAATTAAAATAATACGAGATGATGATAATAAGAATAAAAAATCATCAAAACTTATTCTTAGAGGTGTTAGTGTGGCAAATTTGATATATTTTTTGAATTTATTTTATTTTGAGTTATAGAATAGTGAAGTTATATACCATCCAAATTGCATGTTGAACATATTTCATATTTATGAGATTTTGTTTAGTTGGAACTGGTTTAACTTAAGTCCTTGATCAAGTTGGGTCATGTTGAATAAATTATTATTTCTATTTGGATTATTTAGAAAAACCATATTCCAATTTTTTTAGCATTAGAGTATTTTGGTTTGTATATAGTATAATTCACTTGACCACAAGTTATATATGTTGTATGTTCATTGGTTTATCAACAGCTATAAGGGTCATTTGCATGGTAAAAATATAGTTAATTTCGTCATAGTTAGGTATGCATTTAGAAATGTTGTGCGACCTTACTTGATTTGAATTCGAGTTTAGTTAAATAAAGGTCAATGTTATTCATATTATGAGCTCATTTTATTATAGGTTTGAAATAGTAAACAATTTCAAGAAATGAACAATTTTATCCGGCCAACGGGCTGGGTACCAAACTAGTTAGTATTAAGAAAGATCAAAATTTGAAATTGTTGTCGGTTAGTTGTTTTGCAGGTAACATTGATTTACCTACGACTGGGAGCTCAGTGAAAGTATTGAAAATGATTGGTTATAGGAGGGCCTAAAGTCTTAGAACAAGATGAGATGGGAGCCTAATTCAGTTTCATCCCATTGATATTATATCTGTCTTTAGGTGTACAAGAGCTACATTTCCTGACTCTGTTGTAGATTCCTGCTATAACTTTGTCAGTATTGCATTTGCGTTTTCATCTTAGCAAGGTTCTTGTCAAATCATTCAACATTAGCATTTTTGGAATGACATAATGGGAAAAGGACTATATATGCATTGGTGAACTTATGATGGCTTGAGTGTAGATGGATCATGTCATCATGGGAATGGAATGGTTTAAGAGGGTGTAAAATGCGTCTTGTTAGTTAGGGTTTGAATTGTTCCTCATAGCTTATGAATCTCTCTCGTGCTTTTTCGTTGTGGGATTTGGTGAGAATGTCACATACACCCCCGTCAGGGACTCAACGTCATCGTTGAGGTTTTCCCACCATTATTCAAGAGGGACGCAACGAGGCTTTGATACCACTTGTAACACCCTAAGCTTTTTCGACAAGACACTACAACATAACCTAGCTATAGAGGCAGATTCATAGAGGCACATAGAATATTTGCCTCTAAACATACTTTTAAAGAACAAATACTATATGTGCCTCTATAGATGCAAATATCTGTCTCTAATTGTATTTTATTTATTTATTTTAATATTAATAAATAATTTTTATAGTTTTAGAGGCAGATAATTTATAATTGCCTCTATAAGTCATACGATTACATCTTTTAGAGGCAGCTAATTTATAACTGCCTCTATAAGTTATATGAAAAACTCTTTTAGAGACAGATAATTTATAACTGCCTCTATAAGTTTTTTGTCTTATACAAAAAAAAACTCTTTTTGATGCAGATAATTTAGAACTGCCTCTATAGGTTAGATGAAAAACTCTTTTAGAGACAGATAATTTATAACTGTCTCTATAGGTTGTATGATTAGCTTAGAGGCAGATAATTGGTCTATCTTTATATGTTGAATGATTAAAATTTGTAAAGGTGTCCTTTTACAAATGACACCTTATGCATGTCGCCGTTGGTGTGTGATAGCCATCCGATTTGGCTAGATGAGACTTTGTTGGAGTGTTGTTTGATTTCTCGTGAGAGTCGATGCATAAGATTTCGATTACTTTAAAAGAAAATTGTAAAGGTAGATAACTTGTAAACTTTGTACTATTTTGTGTAGATAAATGTTAGATACTATATAATTAATTATATATAATAACGGTAACGATTGTCTTTTCTAATGATGAGTAAGAAAAATTTTCATTTTTTCAATTTTCATTTGTTTTTCTTTGCATAGTTTCTCCATATCATTGAGTTTTAGAGTTCATATCTAAAAACTACGCAAAAAATATCAGTTAGTACTCTTGAGCCAAGTGGTAAGAACTAAGAACTTAGCACATTTCCTTGAACCACTTGGCTCAAGAGTACTAACTGATATTTTGGTAGGAGTAAATTCTTTTTAAAAGCATATATATATGCCTCTAAAAAAATTTCCAGCAACAAAAATAAGTGTCTCTAAAAGGTGACTAAGATGACAGATAAGTAGCTGTTTAAAGACGTAATTACCAACAATTATATCTGCCACTAATTCTTCCATTAGTGGCAGATAATATGTGCCAACGTATTTGCCTCAAAAGATCTTTAGCGACAGGAGCGTTGGTGGCACTTAAGCTATCTGCCTCTAAAACTCTAAAGAGGCAGAAAAATGACTTTTAGAGGCAGATACGGTGTGCCTCCGTTGCCAGGTTTTGTCGTAGTGAGATATTGTCGCTTTGGGCCTAGACCATCACAGATTTGCTTTGGGTGCATCATGGTGACTTCTGAGGAGGTCACTCATCTTTGCACTACTCCACCGGGAGCACGTTTAACTTTGGAGTTCTTACAATAATTCCTTCATTACACCCCAAAATGTGTCTTGTTAGTTAAAGTTGAATTATTACCCATACACGACAAAAAAGATGAAGTTTAGCATCGGTAAAAAAATGGACGTCGATACTAGCAATGCTAAAATTTAGTGTCGATTGTTTAGCGATTGACGCTAATATCAACCAGACCGATGCTAAATCAGCTAGCTGACAGATGGGTGGTTGACCAACCCAGTTTTAGCGTCGCTAAAACAAACCTGACCGACGTTAATGCCATCTTGACTGTTGACTGGTTTAGCGTCGCTCATCGAACGACGCTAAATCACAAAAGCGACTCAAATTATGGGTCGTTTTGGCGTTGGTTTTGACCGACGCTAAAAAGACCTAACCGATGCTAAATCAGTTTACATGTCCATTTTTAGAGGTTAAGCTCTTTATCTCATACTCTTCGAGTGCCAACCTGCAAACCACCGCCTATAAACCACAATTTCATCCATAGAATTCCAGGCATGATATACCACACATTAGAAACATTACTAGCCAATCACATAATTTAGAGTTTAGTCATAACATATATTTTTCACACTAGAATTATACTAGTCATTATAAATCTAGTACTATTATAAACTACATATCACTAAATATATAAACATCTCTAAGCTAATAAAATCACTCATCATGCTTCGTCCCCCACCCTTCCCCCCTCATCATCCTCCAAGTCTTGCTCAAACGTGGCTTTCTGCTTCCCTTTTCCTTGAGAGGACGATCCTGGTGCCGCCGATCTAATACTCGCCACAGTTCCTTCAGGCGTCAAATCTCTTCTTCTAGCTGCGAAACGACTTCTGTAGGGCAATGTCCGAAGTCGTGGGTGGCAATAGCTGCACTACTACTCCGACTTATGTGGACCTACAAAAAAACATTAGAAATGTAAGTGTTTGATAACTTTAAATTTCAAATATCATAAAAATAAAATATGTACCTGAGTAGGTGTTACACCGAATCCCAATCCTCCTTTAGATACACACGCCCCAATAAATGAGGATAGAGAGAGAAGATGGTCCAGTAAGGGAGGGTCACTGATAAAGTTACGACGTAGTTAGTAATCAGAAATTACATATTAAGCTAAATTATAACAAATACAATGTTCAAATAAAAATATATATGCCTAGCACCAATATTGAGGAGGTAATGAGGAGAAAGCGTCACAACTGCTCCTAGCTCAAATGCAGCTACTCCTACCAATTAACTACAATTCAGTTCACTAACTAATGATATACACTAATTAATCACAAATAGATTCACTAACTACCAATACCCATTAATATAATCACAAAATTCACTAACTAGCTCGGAGTAAGGAAGATGACATAAAAATTATTATGTCTAGATAACATAAACTAATTAGGAGTCTTGGTTTATTTTATTTTTTAATCTTTTAAGGTAGTTAATTATATTAATTAACCACAATAAATTATAATATCATTATTATTTCTTACCTTTTTTCTCTCACCCCATTTATCTTTTCATTAAATACATATTATTTAAAAAATCATTCTATTTAACTAAGCTTTTAATCCTAACTACAAATCCTACTATCGATCGGCCACTTCTCATCATTCAGTTTTATTCACAGTACATACCAAGTATACTAATACTAGTATTTTCATAACGTGTCGAATCGAAGACTGTTTGTTTAATTGTTTTGATAAATATAGTGAAAGTTACTATGTGTGCTTTTAAAATACTAGTATATTTGTAAGTATTGATTTAAATACAAGTGTAATGGTGTTAGCAATTTAAATTATAATGCTTAGAATTTCATGTTAATACTAGTATTCATGGTAATGGCTTCAAAATTAGTGTTTGAGGTTTGAAATTTGAGTTACATAAAACTAGATTTACTAGTACTTTGAACTTTTTTCCACCAATTTTTCAATGATTTATTACTAGTATTGTCACAATACTAGTATCACCAAAATACTAGTATTTGATCTTTGTTAATGTATTGGTTCACAAAAGATAACAATCACTATCTGAGGAAAAAAATGACTCTTTCAATCCTATAGTTAGCGTGTTAAGTAACTAGGGAGATGTGATGATGAAGATAAATGAGGGATTATTAATAGGCGGAAAAATTAGTGCATTAAATTAGGAAAATAATAAATAACGGGTAATAAATACATTATATATTACTTTTATCTCATAGCCATTGGATCTCCTATCTAATAATCTAGTCGTTAGAAATGGATTATGTCTATGAGACATAAGAATTATTATGTCACCATTCTCCCTCCGAATTCACTAACTAACTACTAACACTAAAACTATAATTCATTAATTCACTAATTTACTAATAACACAAGAACCCTAATCCATTAACTCACAAACTAACTAATTCACAAACTAAATAAAATAGGATGTTCAAATAACGAAATACATACCTAACAACGATAATGATGAGAGATTGGGGAGAAGGGGCTGATTTTGAGAGGGTTGAGAGAGAGTTGGGGAGCTGGAAACTGTGACAAATGAAGTCTCCCACCGTCCAGGGGGTTTAATTAAATAGGTAAGCGGTTTAGCTTCGGTCGATGATCGACGCTAAATCACATGTCGCTTTTGACCGACGCTAACAACTGACGCTAAATCAGTTGTTGGGTAAGTTCTTTGGTTCTGGCCAAACCCAGATTTGGCGTTGCTTTTAGGACAATGTTTAGCGTCGGTCAAGTCATAACCGACGCTAAGTCATAGGTCAAACTCGACTCAACGATTTAGCGTCGGTCGTTTGATTGACCGACATTAAACCATTACGTAGTAGGCGACGCTAAAACGTCCTTTTTTGTAGTGATAGCCCATGAATCTCTCATGTGCTTTGTTGATGTGGGATTTTCCTTAAATGTCACAAAGGATGAGTAGGTGGTGTGATTTTATTCATTAAGCTTTGTACTTGGTTCATCCAGCATTTGTTAGGTGATGACGTAAGATTTACCGCGTTTATCTCTCCACATTTGAACGACATTCCTCTTGTTTGACTCTGAATTGTGATGAACTTGAATGATTTTTATGTAAAATATGTTTTATCCCCCGTTGGCCCACTTTTGGGCAATTTGATGTTGCTTCGAGTTATTTTTGTTGAGATTTCAGGTTACCACATTGTGGAGGACCTTTCTACGAGCTCGGCGCTTCAAACGGAGATCAATTCGGAGCACAAATGAGGTGGAAATTACCGAAAGAAGTTCGGAGCTGGATTCAGCTCCAAAAGTGCGCCTTTTGAAGGGGAAAGTGCGCCGGCGCACTTTTTGATTTAATTCCGGATTTTGACGAAAATTGGGTTTTAACCCAATTTTGAGGAGGGAGAAAATATACTTCATTTTCTGCAATTCTCCACTTTCTCTCTGACGAACCAGACACTCTCGGAGGTGAAGACGGAGCTTTGGAGACGCGATTGAGCGAGGATTGAATCAGGAGTTTCAAGGATTCATCAAGATTAGGTTTTCTCGGAGTAAGATATCTTCTTCTCCGGTTTTCTTCTTCTACGTTTCTGCGATTCCTTCTGTAACGATGTCGAGCTAAACTTCTAGGGTTGTTTAGACTAGATGAAGCGTTAGATAGGATTTTTTATGGATGATTTCGGGTTTCGATGATCTTTCAGACTTAGATGCAATTTCTTCTAAACCCTAATTTAAGCTTTTTGATTCTGGCAACTTGATCAATTGTTAGTTTCTTAGTTTATCTTTGAATTGCGGGTCTGACCATGAACGCGTTTCATTCTAGAGTTTAGAAGGTCGTTAGGTTCTCCACTAGCTTGACCATAGGATTGTCAGAACCTAATCTCTTTGCATGATTTTGTGGCATTTCACTGTTCTTGATCGTTCTTGAATTCTTGCAAGTTAGCTTGACCATAGGAGCTTGTAGGTTTGATAGAATTGAATCTCTACGGCCTGACCATGGAGTAGAGATTACAAAAGGATTTGTCGAAGTCGTCTTGTCTGTTGAATTTCGTCAATTGCATAGTTTCATCCATCTTAACCAAACTAGCGTGGATTCGAGTCTGAACAACCGCCTTAGTCTATCTTTGAAACCCCAATCTGCTTGCTTGTTTACTTGTTTAAAAATCTTAATTAGTTTACTTAGATCATAAACCCATTTCAAACCAAACGACAAAACCCCGAATAGCTTATTTCACAATTGTTGAGTAATAGAAACAGAAAGACCCTAGGGAAAAACGATCTCTTTGGAGCGATCCATTGAGTAAAACTTAGTGCGCGTTAATTTTCGCACCCAGTTTTTGGCGCCGTTGCCGGGGACCTTTTCTTTTTCTAGGAAAGGCATTGTGCGTTTAAGCTTTTCATTCATTCTTTTTATCATTTCTTTTATCTCCATCTTTATCATAATTTACCTGGGTAGTGCTCTTGAGTTTTGAGATGCAGGACTACAAGTTCGATATCAACCAAGGGTGGTATAACAATGAATGCCACTTAATGATTACAACCAAGAGTGGAGTATATCAGGGCAACCACCTATGCCAAACTGGAATGAGGAACCACCACCCTTGCCTTCCTGGCCAGAGCCACAAGCTACACACTACCACCAAGATTACAAGGAGGAATATCTACATCCACACCAGTACCAACAACCAGAATCTTATACAGATTTTCTCTTGAACCAGATCATTTCGACTCTGCGAGCTCCTAATGTTGTGGATGTCGAGATTGAACAACAGAATCAACTGATGGAAGAAGTTGCTCAAGTGTTGGTCGAAGAAGAAAATGATAATCTAACCCATTACTGTTGTGAGGTAGAGGTATTTGATGAAGAATCTTGTAACAATGGTGGTAGATGAAGATGTGGAGCTTATCCATCTTGCGATTAAAGCTGAAGAAGAGCATGTGGAGATTGAGGAGTTATCCTCATTTATGCTTCCGTCGAACCAGCCTGTAGTTCCAGGTAGAGATGAGCACGTGGATATTGAGGAGTCATCTTTATTTGTGTTTGAGACAACCAAAACTGAAGAGGGCAATGATTCCGAGGCGTGTGTGCTAAATTGCAAGAGAAATTTGGATGACATTGGTGTGGAGCAGACTGCAATCGTTGATAATAGCACACCATACTATCTCTTTCCTCCTCCAGTAGGAAAATTTGAGAAGAAAAGGTCATTCGAGGATAACCAGGATCTACTTGAGCACCACCGACTACATCTTGCTCCTTCTGGCGTGCTATTTGGCACTCAACTGCTAGCCTTGAAGAAGGTGATTGACTTCAAGGAACTCTTGAGTTGGGGTTCATAACCAGGTATCGTCTAGCTCAAAGACGTACAATAAAGAGCGCTTCTCGGGAGGCAACCCGAGTCTGGAGTCTTTTAAATTATTGAGTCGAGTCTGTGGTAGAGTCGTGGTGTCAATTTTGTGTGTGTGTGAGTCCCTGAGAGTCAATTTTCATGGTCGTTGGTCGTTTTCAAGCTTCGGATTTAAAGCTTATTTTTCATGAATTAATTGAAATTCGAAGTAGCGGGTCAAAAAGTACTATTTTTGGGGGTGAAAGTGCGCCAGCGCACTTTTCGAAGTGCCAGGTGCACTTTGCAATTAAATTTCCAAACTCTCGGCGAAAAAAATCAAAAAGTGCTGTTTTTGGGGGTAAAACTGCGCCGGTGCACTTTTCGAAGGCTCCGAGCGCACTTTTGAGACTTAAAAAAAAACAAAAAACAGAAAATTTGGAAATTTTAAAAGTGCACTCTTGGCTGATCGCACACACTTTTATTTTATTTTATTGAGTCAGTCTTTCTTGTTCTTGAGTCAGTGGTCTATTCTGTACTTTGAAAGCTCTAATCGTGTTGTGAGGTTCTCTCCAGTTTCAGGCTATCCTCAACTCCCATCATGACTGTCCGTCGGTACTTCACTGATGCCTTCTCTAGCAACCTTATGATCTATTTCTTGGTACCCGTAAACACTTTCTTTTTCATGCTAATTGTTTGGTGTGGAACATTGAGGACAATGTCCAACATTAAGTGTGGGGTGGGATGTTTATTTTTTTAGGGTTGCTTTGCTGCGATTTCGGTATGTTCTCCATGATTGAATCTTGTTATGTTCTTGACTTGCTATGCTTAACTGATTTAAAATCTTTCGCAATGATGCTTAGACTGTCTTATCTAGAACCTGTAACCAGCATGTTTGAATTGAAATTAAATGAATCCGGTCAGAACAGATTTTAGAATCACTCTTGTAGCTTCACTTTGAATTGCACGAAAATGATTCGAACCCGACTAGCAGCTATTGGTGAGCTTTTGATCCGTTGCGCGTAAACTTGCAACTTGTTTCTTTTCGAGTGGCTTTCTTGTACTTGAATGCGTTAGAATTTGCATGAGACCTATTTGAAACCACATGATAACACGAGTACTAGAATGATAGGGGCACCTAGAATTGCTACCTAAGCCAGAAGTCGTCCCACTATTAATTCCCCTAGGTGTAAACCTTTGAGCTTGGCCTGTTCTTTCGGCTCGATATTACGTTACAGCTTATTCCCATGTTTTTGTTCACCCCGTTGATCCCTTGTGGTAGTGGCCTGAGATTAGCTAACCGGAAGTCGGTCTGTGGTGACTTGCCTCTAGCCAGTAAACCAGTGGTCTTACCTAGTATGTCCAGACGTGTAAACCCCTCTAGCAACTAAAAAATTTAGCACTAAAAATTAGAAAAGAAGAAATAATAAAGTTCAAGTCAAAGTAGTAGTTCGATAGTTTTAAACGTTCTTCTCCCTACATATGGAAGAACGAAAGCAAATAAATATAAAAAAAATTAGAAAAAATAAATAAACAAATAAAGTGCTAAGTTGCTTGAGGATATCATAGGACGAGCATACATTATTCCACCTGTATCTGGTTAGACGATAGAAATCCTTAGATTTTGATTCGAGGGAGGTTAGTCGATTGCTACACCTTACCTTACCTTACATCATCATACATCCCTTCATCCATTCATCATAAGCCCTTGTAGTATAGAGTCATTATAGTCCCTAGCAGGGAAGACCTTCTTGACTAGTCGCTCGTGTTGTCAAAGTGGTTGAAATGATGGTCGAAATGCAAACCTATGACATAATTCAGTCAAGAAAGTGATTGAGAGCTTAAACACGTCCCTAAACACAGAGTGTGAGAGTTCCCTATTGCTATATTATCTGTGTAAGGAAGTCTGGTCGGGTAGGTCAGATTCGTGCTTGATTGGTGCTAGTTACTTGATGTGTGCAGATGATAGAGAAACTTGGATTTGTTTGGTAGATTTTCTTTCATGCGTGGGTTGCGTTTTCTGAAGGATACAGTTTAGGTTAAATTGTTAGAGATTGAACTTCGGTGTAGTTGATCTTGTCATTTGTGAATTTGGGCGAGATTCAGAATTCTATTTCTTTGAGGACAAACAAAAGTTTAAGTGTGGGGTGATTTGATGACGTAAGATTTACCGCGTTTATCTCGCCACATTTGAACGACATTCCTCTTGTTTGACTCTGAATTGTGATGAACTTGAATGATTTTTATGTAAAATATGTTTTATCCCCCGTTGGCCCTCTTTTGGGCAATTTGATGTTGCTTCGAGTTGTTTTTGTTGAGATTTCAGGTTACCACATTGTGGAGGACCTTTCTACGAGCTCGACGCTTCAAACGGGGGTCAATTCGGAGCACAAATGAGGTGGAAATTACCGAAAGAAGTTCGGAGCTGGATTCAGCTCCAAAAGTGCGCCTTTTTAAAGGGTAAAGTGCGCCGGCGCACTTTTTGACCCCCTTCCCGCACTTTTTGCTTTAATTACGGATTTTGACGAAAATTGGATTTTTAACCCAATTTCGAGGAGGGAGGAAACATACTTCGTTTTCTGCAATTCTCCACTTTCTCTCTGACGAACCAGTGATGCTGCAGTTTTAGCGGTATCAAATAACTAATCTACCAAGGTAGACTAGATCGTATTCTACTCGAGGTCTCTTCTTCTTGTCTACTCAAATATGTTGGCAAATTACTCAGGTTTAAACAGGTTGTGCGTGGTGTGAGTTCCACGACTTCTAATCTAATGAACAAAGGAAACTAAAAGGCATAAATATGAAAAGGTTGACTAACGAGAAGATAGACAAGCTTAGATTTCGAATCCCCCTTTAGATCACCAAAGCAACAACAATCACAAGACCAACGGTTTTCAATTCTAATTCAATCAGTTTCTGTACACCACCATAACTCCTTACCTTTAGGTTTAAGACTGGCGAACGTTCGCTCTATCCGATCTAACTACCAAGATTAACTAGCCGCCGGGTACGGTCGCCTCTCGCAACGACTTAATTAACTGGTGCAATTACTAATGATTTATGAGTTACTCTTGCAGTGGATTAACCCTAACCGGTTCCCACGAAAGGCACACTCCAATTATAAGGTTAACTGGTTGAATTGATTATTTAAAGAGAGGCGAGCGTTCGCTTCTATCCTCAACTTAACAAGAATCTAAACTAGGTGATCAAGGAAGACAAGTTTAAGCGCCAAAGCAGGGAACTGTCTAACGACTACGTCTAGTGACTACGTCTGGCGACTAACCCTAGCTTGCAAAAACCTAATCTAGGCGATCAACCAGAAAAGAAACATAAACAATCAAGAACAAAACAACCATGCAAAGAGAAACTGATTGAACTTTGAATCTAATTACCGCCGATCCGTGACCGCTTTAAAGCCCTGGGTCACTTAGGGTTCATCTAATCTAAGCTCTACGAGTTCAGCTATTCATGTTCATAACAAAAGAATCAAAGACAGAAACAGAGTTCATCGTACAGAGGAAGAACAGATAAGAACTGAAAAACTTAATTTTGATGACTCTGGCAAAGCTTCGCTCTCCGGTAATCTTCAATCCAAGCTCCGAGTCTCCGAGGTGGAAGGATGGCGTCACGATCTCTCCACGGATCTTCGAACTCTCTAAACTCTATCTATCGACCCTAAGGTCGTGGCTAATCAGCCAAAATTCGTGTGTATCTAATCTAGCTTCAAAAAGTCTATATATACCCCCGAAACCCTTTACAAGTTGGAAAAGGCTGAAAATTAGGGTTTCTGCCCGGATTTTCAAAGGAATTTTCGCCGAAAATAGGAAGGAATTTTCGCGAAAATGTTAGTTAAAAACCAGCTCCAACTTGTTTCGATGATTCCCGCTCCGTTTGAACTCCGATTTGGTCCCCGTTTGAAGCGCTGGACTCGTGAGAGAGTCCTCTATAATGTGGTAAAAAATAGCCAAGAAATGGACAATGTACGCACTAGGAGCCGATAATCACAAAGTTATGACAAATGCACCAAATACTCATCAAAATGGCATCAAAGGGTATGAAATGTTGCTTAAATGGGGCTGATAATCACGTCAAATCGAGTGTCATCAAAATACCCCACACTTAAGCTTTTGCTTGTCCTCAAGCAGACTAAACTAGAACACACTCAAATTCACAAATGACACGAGATTAAACTGAGATTCAATTCTAACGATTTGGTTTAGACTGTTCCACGTAGAAAAAGTGACCTACACATGCAAGAACATCAACCAAACAAGTTTTCGATCTCACTAATTTATGCACACTTCAAGTAGTGGTTTTAACAAAGCTCGTTTCTTGGTGAATCAATTAATCATAGTTAATCGACTACGATAACACCAATTCTAATAAAAAAGACTTTAAGCTCTAGCCATGATGTGGATGCGGAGGTAGGAAAAGTGACGTGGCTATCGACTCGACTTCATCCGTTTCTAGATCTGCACGTTACATGTTCTAGCTAGGACTGATTTAAACAACAATTTATTTCAAGTTTTGACTTTTTCCTTCAATTTATTTACTGCATACTAGTGCTCGATACCAAACACTTCACTTAGGTGTTGGACCTGCCTAGCTCACAGTATTTGTGCTTATGCTAGTGCTCAACCGGAACACTTCACTTAGGTGTCGGGCTTGCCTAGCTTTATTTTCAGCACTTTAAAGAACTTTACATAAA
The DNA here is from genome assembly GCA_034768395.1 of Linum lewisii. Lineage (NCBI taxonomy): Eukaryota > Viridiplantae > Streptophyta > Magnoliopsida > Malpighiales > Linaceae > Linum > Linum lewisii. The sequence continues at coordinate 60,948,954 of CM068297.1, read as the reverse complement.
ATTGCACATTTCGAATTTCACCACTCAAGCACTTGATTTATCGATTTAACCACTTGATCCTAGCTAGTTATAACTTTTTACACGAGATTTCGAGTTGAATTTCCGCCTAATCTCTAGCCACAATCACAGGTGAACAAATATGGAGTGAAAAAAACATGGGAGAAGCTAGCATTTATCATCTTAGAACGGTGTTATTGAGCTTTGTTATTAACAAACCAATTAATTCAATTAATTCAAGTTCAACTACAAGAGTGATTTATGATCTGTTATGACCTAGACTCATTTAATATCAGTTTTGACACGTTGGTTACAAGTTCTAAGTGGAACAGTCTAGACGTCATTGTTCAAAATTGAAGTCAATTTAACATCAAAAGTCAAGAATTGAGCAATTCTATGCTAGAGAAATTTCAAATTTGAACCACAGAATCATAGATAGAAAGCAAGATCATGCAAATTCTAACATCCTACCCCACACTTAAACGGTTCTGTGTCCTCACAGAACTAATCTAGAGTAGAGAGATACGAAGAACCTGGAAGGTGATGGTCGGTGTAGCGGATGAACACGAAGAGTCCGGAGTGGAGCGTAGTAGCTACTCAAGTTCCTACAAAAACAAAAACAACAAAAAGATCAAAAGGATACCGGGACAAGTGCCCCGGATCCACACAGAAGAAAAGTGGATCGAGATCCGAAAAGAAGAAAGAAAAGAAATGGAAAGGATAGAAACAACCTGATCACTGTTCCGAGGGGGGTGAAAATCAGAAGTCGAAACCGGTATAAATAGTCGGCGGAAAAGACAAGATTTTCGGCGAAAATGATTGAAAATTTTCGGTGAAAATGATTGAAAATTTTCGGCGAAAATGTTTTGTAAAATCAAAATCCGGTTCGGTGAAAAGTTAAGTTGATTTCGGTCGAGAAGTAGAAACAGGAGAACAGGCCGGTTTTAAACACATATTTTCGGCGAAAATGATTGAAAATTTTCGGCGAAAATGTCTTGAAAATGGTCGGCAGTTTTTTTTTTCATGCAGGGGCTTTAAAACAGAACGACTCAAAATGAAAACAACTGACTCCAGCCGAGGGTTGCCTCCCACGAAGCGCTCTTGCTTAACGTCCTTGAGCCGGACGGTACTTGTTAGGGTCCCCAACTTAGGAGTTCCTTGAAGTCAATCGTCTTCTTCAAGGCCAGCAGTTGAGTGCCATGTAGCACTCCAGAAGGGTGATGTAGCCGGTAGTGCTCCAATAGATCGCGGTTCTGGTTGGATGACCAGTTCTGCTTGAATTCTCCTACTCGAGGAGGAAAGAGGTAGTACGGCGCGGCATGGTCAATGAGCTCCATCTTCTCTACCTGATGATCATCCAGAGGTCTCTCGGGATCGAGTATGTAAACTTCTAAATCCATGACCTTGTTGCTTTCCACGTGCTCGTCTCTGGCTTGATCTACAGGTTGACTCGGCGGAAGTGTAGGTGAGGGTATCTCCTCAATCTCCATGTGCTCCTCTTCGGCTTCAACTTCAGGATGGATTGGCTCTATGTCTTCATCAACCATCATCGCCAAGGATTCTTCTAGCTCATAATAGTCATGGATATGATCATCATCTTCTTCTTTGAACAGCTCTTGAGCGTCTTCTGTCATTAACTGCTTTGGTTGGTCGAGCTTGATGTCCGTCACGAGATGAGCTTGTAGCATTGAAGAGATATTATCCAAGGCAGATTGGGTTCTCGACGAGCATTGTTGATGTTCATAAAGCATCTCTTGGTTATCTCTAGCGCCACTTTGATGTTCTTGTTGGTGTATCTCTTGGTAGCCTTGTAGCATTGAAGAGATCTTATCAAAGAGGGAGTCAAATCTCGCCGTCTGTTGTTGTTGTTGATGTAGCATTTCTCGATAATCATCGGGATATGGTGCTTCATTGATGTACCACTCTCAGTACCGGTCATCCCACCTGTAATCCTGCATAATCAAAACTAAAAAGCACTACCCAGGTAAATCATGGAAATATGGAGGAAAATCAAATGGTAGGGCGGAAAGGTAGAAGAATAATTTGCCAACTCTTCTTTCAAACAATTAGAAGAGTCCCCATCAACGGCGCCAATTTGATGTTGCAGTTTTAGCGGTATCAAATAACTAATCTACCAAGGTAGACTAGATCGTATTCTACTCGAGGTGTCTTCTTCTTGTCTACTCAAATATGTTGGCAAATTACTCATGTTTAAACAGGTTGGGCATGGTGTGAGTTCCACGACTTCTAATCTAATGAACAAAGGAAAATAAAAGGCAGAAATATTAAAAGGTTGACTAAGAGAAGATAGACGAGCTTAGATTTTGAATCCCCCTTTAGATCACCAAAGCAACAGCAATCACAAGACCAACGGTTTTCAATTCTAATTCAATCAATTTATGTACACCACCATAACTCCTTACCTTTAGGTTTAAGACTGGCGAACGTTCGCTCTATCCGATCTAACTACCAAGATTAACTAGCCGCCTGGGTACGGTCGCCTCTCGCAACGACTTAATTAACTGGTGCAATTACTAACGATTTATGAGTTACTCTTGCAGTGGATTAACCCTAACCAGTTCCTACGAAAGGCACACTCCAATTATAAGGTTAACTGGTTGAATTGATGTTTTAAAGAGAGGCGAGCATTCGCTTCTATCCTCAACTTAACAAGAATCTAAACTAGGTGATCAAGGAAGACAAGTTTAAGCGCCAAAGCAGGGAACTGTCTAACGACTACGTCTAGTGACTACGTCTGGCGACTAACCCTAGCTAGCAAAAACCTAATCTAGGCGATCAACCAGAAAAGAAACATAAACAATCAAGAACAAAACAACCATGCAAAGAGAAACTGATTGAACTTTGAATCTAATTACCGCCGATCCGTGACCGCTTTAAAGCTCTGGGTCACTTAGGGTTCATCTAATCTAAGCTCTACGAGTTCAGCTATTCATGTTCATAACAAAAGAATCAAAGACAGAAACAGAGTTAATCGTACAGAGGAAGAACAAATAAGAACTGAAAAACCTAATTCTGATGACTCTGGCAAAGCTTCGCTCTCCGGTAATCTTCAATCCAAGCTCCGAGTCTTCGAGGTGGAAGGATGGCGTCACGATCTCTCCACGGATCTTCGAACTCTCTAAACTCTATCTATCGACCCTAAGGTTGTGGCTAATCAGCCAAAATTCGTGTGTATCTAATCTGGCTTCAAAAAGTCTATATATACCCCCAGAAATCCTTTACAAGTTGGAAAAGGCTGAAAATTAGGGTTTCTGCCCGGATTTTCAAAGGAATTTTCGCCAAAAATAGGAAGGAATTTTCGCCGAAAATGTTAGTTAAAAACCAGCTCCAACTTGTTTCGATGATTCCCGCTCCGTTTGAACTCCGATTTGGTCCTCGTTTGAAGCGCTGGACTCGTGAGAGAGTCCTCTATAATGTGGTAACCTGGAGGCTAACATAAAATCTCACAAAAAGGGTAAAAATAGCCAAGAAATGGACAATGTACGCACTAGGAGCCGATAATCACAAAGTTACGACAAATGCACCAAATACTCATCAAAATGGCATCAAAGGGTATGAAATGTTGCTTAAATGGGGCTGATAATAACGTCAAATCGAGTGTCATCAAAATACCCCACACTTAAGCTTTTGCTTGTCCTCAAGCAGACTGAACTAGAACACACTCAAATTCACAAATGACACGAGATTAAACTGAGATTCAATTCTAACAATTTGGTTTAGACTGTTCCACGTAGAAAAAGTGACCTACACATGCAAAAACATCAACCAAACAAGTTTTCGATCTCACTAATTTATGCACACTTCAAGTAGTGGTTTTAACAAAGCTCGTTTCTTGGTGAATCAATTAATCATAGTTAATCGACTACGGTAACACCAATTCTAATAAAAAAGACTTTAAGCTCTAGCCATGATGTGGATGTGGAGGTAGGAAAGTGACGTGGCTATCGACTCGACTTCATCCGTTTCTAGATCTGCACGTTACATGTTCTAGCTAGGACCGATTTAAACAATAATTTATTTCAAGTTTCGACTTTTTCCTTCAATTTATTTACTGCATACTAGTGCTCGATACCAAACACTTCACTTAGGTGTTGGACCTACCTAGCTCACAGTATTTGTGCTTATGCTAGTGCTCAACCGGAACACTTCACTTAGGTGTCGGGCTTGCCTAGCTTTATTTTCAACACTTTAAAGAACTTTACATAAAATTGCACATTTCGAATTTCACCACTCAAGCACTTGATTTATCAATTTAACCACTTGATCCTAGCTAGTTATAACTTTTTACACGAGATTTCGAATTGAATTTCCGCCTAATCTCTAGCCACAATCACAGGTGAACAAATATGGAGTGAAAAAAAACATGGGAGAAGCTAGCATTTATCATCTTAGAACGGTGTTATTGAGCTTTGTTATTAACAAACCAATTAATTCAATTAATTCAAGTTCAACTACAAGAGTGATTTATGATCTGTTATGACCTAGACTCATTTAATATCAGTTTTGACACGTTGGTTACAGGTTCTAAGTGGAACAGTCTAGACGTCATTGTTCAAAATTGAAGTCAATTTAACATCAAAAGTCAAGAATTGAGCAATTCTATGCTAGAGAAATTTCAAATTTGTACCAGAGAATCATAGATAGCAAGCAAGATCATGCAAATTCTAACATCCTACCCCACACTTAAACGTTTCTGTGTCCTCACAGAACTAATCTAGAGTAGAGAGATACGAAGAACTTGGAAGGTGATGGTCGGTGTAGCGGATGAACACGGAGAGTCCGGAGTGGAGCGGAGTAGCTACTCAAGTTCCTACAAAAACAAAAACAACAAAAAGATCAAAAGGATACCGGGACAAGTGCCCCGGATCCACACAGAAGAAAAGTGGATCGAGATCCGAAAAGAAGAAAGAAAAGAAATGGAAAGGATAGAAACAACCTGATCACTGTTCCGAGGGCGGGGTGAAAATCAGAAGTCGAAACCGGTATAAATAGTCGGCGGAAAAAACAAGATTTTCGGCGAAAATGATTGAAAATTTTCGGCGAAAATGTTTTGTAAAATCAAAATCCGGTTCGGCGAAAAGTTAAGTTGTTTTCGGTCGAGAAGTAGAAACAGGAGAACAGGCCGGTTTTAAACACATATTTTCGGCGAAAATGATTGAAAATTTTCGGCGAAAATGTCTTAAAAATGGTCGGCAGATTTTTTTTCATGCAGGGGCTTTAAAACAGAACGACTCAAAATGAAAACAACTGACTCCAGCCGAGGGTTGCCTCCCACGAAGCACTCTTGCTTAACGTCCTTGAGCCGGACGGTACCTGTTAGGGTCCCCAACTTAGGAGTTCCTTGAAGTCAATCGTCTTCTTCAAGGCCAGTAGTTGAGTGCCATGTAGCACTCCAGAAGGGTGATGTAGCCGGTAGTGCTCCAATAGATCGCGGTTCTGGTTGGATGACCAGTTCTTCTTGAATTCTCCTACTCGAGGAGGAAAGAGGTAGTACGGCACGACATGGTCAATGAGCTCCATCTTCTCTACCTGATGATCATCCAGAGGTCTCTCGGGATCGAGTATGTAAACTTCAAAATCCATGACCTTGTTTCTTTCCACGTGCTCGTCTCTGGCTTGATCTACAGGTTGACTCGGCGGAAGTGTAGGTGAGGGTATCTCCTCAATCTCCATGTGCTCCTCTTCGGCTTCAACTTCAGGATGGATTGGCTATATGTCTTCATCAACCATCATCGCCAAGGATTCTTCTAGCTCATAATAGTCATGGATATGATCATCATCTTCTTCTTCGAACAGCTCTTGAGCGTCTTCTGTCATTAACTACTTTGGTTGCTCGAGCTTGATGTCCGTCGCGAGATGAGCTTGTAGCATTGAAGAGATATTATCCAAGGCAGATTGGGTTCTCGACGAGCATTGTTGATGTTCATGAAGCATCTCTTGGTTATCTCTAGCACCACTTTGATGTTCTTGTTAGTGTATCTCTTGGTAGCCTTGTAGCATTGAAGAGATCTTATCAAAGAGGGAGTCAAATCCCGCCGTCTGTTGTTGTTGTTGATGTAGCATTTCTCGATAATCATCGGGATATGGTGCTTCATTGATGTACCACTCTCAGTACCGGTCATCCCACCTGTAATCCTGCATAATCAAAACTAAAAAGCACTACCCAGGTAAATCATGGAAATATGGAGGAAAATCAAATGGTAGGGCGGAAAGGTAGAAGAATAATTTGCCAACTCTTCTTTCAAACAATTAGAAGAGTCCCCGACAACGGCGCCAATTTGATGTTGCAGTTTTAGCGGTATCAAATGACTAATCTACCAAGGTAGACTAGATCGTATTCTACTCGAGGTCTCTTCTTCTTGTCTACTCAAATATGTTGGCAAATTACCAAGGTTTAAACAGGTTGTGCGTGGTGTGAGTTCCACGACTTCTAATCTAATGAACAAAGGAAAATAAAAGGCAGAAATATTAAAAGGTTGACTAACGAGAAGATAGACGAGCTTAGATTTCGAATCCCCCTTTAGATCACCAAAGCAACAGCAATCACAAGACCAACGGTTTTCAATTCTAATTCAATCAATTTATGTACACCACCATAACTCCTTACCTTTAGGTTTAAGACTGGCGAACGTTCGCTCTATCCGATCTAACTACCAAAATTAACTAGCCGCTCGGGTACGGTTGCCTCTCGCAATGACTTAATTAACTGGTGCAATTACTAACGATTTATGAGTTACTCTTGCAGTGGATTAACCCTAACCAGTTCCTACGAAAGGCACACTCCAATTATAAGGTTAACTGGTTGAATTGATGTTTTAAAGAGAGGCGAGCGTTCGCTTCTATCCTCAACTTAACAAGAATCTAAACTAGGTGATCAAGGAAGACAAGTTTAAGCGCCAAAGCAGGGAACTGTCTAACGACTACGTCTAGTGACTACGTCTGGCGACTAACCCTAGCTTGCAAAAACCTAATCTAGGCGATCAACCAGAAAAAAAACATAAACAATCAAGAACAAAACAACCATGCAAAGAGAAACTGATTGAACTTTGAATCTAATTACTGCCGATCCGTGACCGCTTTAAAGCCCTGGGTCACTTAGGGTTCATCTAATCTAAGCTCTACGAGTTCAGCTATTCATGTTCATAACAAAAGAATCAAAGACAGAAACAGAGTTAATCGTACAGAGGAAGAACAGATAAGAACTGAAAAACCTAATTCTGATGACTCTGGCAAAGCTTCGCTCTCCGGTAATCTTCAATCCAAGCTCCGAGTCTCCGAGGTGGAAGGATGGCGTCACGATCTCTCCACGGATCTTCGAACTATCTAAACTCTATCTATCGACCCTAAGGTTGTGGCTAATCAGCCAAAATTCGTGTGTATCTTTCTGGCTTCAAAAAGTCTATATATACCCCCAGAAACCCTTTACAAGTTGGAAAAGGCTGAAAATTAGGGTTTTTGCCCGGATTTTCAAAGGAATTTTCGCCGAAAATAGGAAGGAATTTTCGCCGAAAATGTTAGTTAAAAACCAGCTCCAACTTGTTTCGATGATTCCCGCTCCGTTTGAACTCTGATTTGGTCCCCGTTTGAAGCGCTGGACTCGTGAGAGAGTCCTATATAATGTGGTAACCTGGAGGCTCAACATAAAAGCTCACAAAAAGGGTAAAAATAGCAAAGAAATGGACAATGAACGCACTAGGAGCCGATAATCACAAAGTTACGACAAATGCACCAAATACTCATCAAAATGGCATCAAAGGGTATGAAACGTCAAATCGAGTGTCATCAACCAGACACTCTCGGAGGTGAAGACGGAGCTTTGGAGACCCGATTGAGCGAGGATTGAATCAGGAGTCTCAAGGATTCATCAAGATTAGGTTTTCTCGGAGTAAGATGTCTTCTTCTCCGGTTTTCTTCTTCTTCGTTTCTGCGATTCCTTCTGTAACGATGTCGAGCTAAACTTCTAGGGTTGTTTAGACTAGATGAAGCGTTAAATAGGATTTTGTATGGATGATTTCGGGTTTCTAACCCGTTTATGTTAATCGATGATCTTTCAGACTTAGATTCGATTTCTTCTAAACCCTAATTTAAGCTTTTTGAGTCTGGCAACTTGATCAATTGTTAGTTTCTTAGTTTATCTTTGAATTGCGGGTCTGACCATGAACGCGTTTCATTCTAGAGTTTAGAAGGTCGTTAGGTTCTCCAATAGCTTGACCATAGGATTGTCAGAACCTAATCTCTTTGCATGATTTTGTGACATTTCACTGTTCTTGATCATTCTTGAATTCTTGCAAGTTAGCTTGACCATAGGAGCTTGTAGGTTTGATAGAATTGAATCTCTACGGCCTGATCATAGAGTAGAGATTACAAAAGGATTTGCCGAGTCGTCTAGTCTATTGAATTTCGTCGATTGCATAATTTCATCCATCTTAACCGAACTAGCGTGGATTCGAGTCTGAACAACCGCCTTAGTCTATCTTTGAAACCCCAATCTGCTTGCTTGTTTATTTGTTTAAATTGCTTAATTAGTTTACTTAGATCATAAACCCATTTCAAACCAAACGACAAAACCCCGAATAGCTTATTTCACAATTGTTGAGTAATAGAAACAGAAAGACTCTAGGGAAAAACGATCTCTTTGGAGCGATCCATTGAGTAAAACTTAGTGCACGTTAATTTTCGCACCATTAGGTTATTCATATGATTGGCCATTTTTCTATTTTCAGTTCATTCATGATGATTGTAAGATCAGGCTTCATGCTGGTTGTCAAACTGAAGTAAGTCATGTTCTCATTCATTTTTGTTTTTTGTTGCATTATAATAATAACAACTTATGAAGTCTCTAACTCTTTTAGTTATTTCAATAACAATACATGTTTGTTATTTCCACATTTAGAGAAACCCATACACAAAAATTTTACCATGTTTATTTAACTATTGTATTTGTTGTCGTGTTATCCGATGAGAAGTCTCGAAACTGCAAGGAACCTGGTAGAGCAAGTCAAGCTGACATTTCCAATCATCGACAACTCAACCCAACCTATGAGTTCTGGGATAAGTTCATGTGCACTTTCGACATTTGTCAACCAGTTCTTTGGCTACCTAACTAATTAGCTCACTAAAAATGTTACATCTTCTACGCTACAGTCTATGTTTCTCAACCTTTTGGTTTGAAAACTTTATTTTGAAGACTAACTAGGTCGATCATTTTATTTATATATTTATTTGATCACACAAAAAAAGGAAAAATTATTGAATTGGTAATGTTTTAGCCCTTTAAGTGACCCTTTAACAAATCATAAGTGTTACAAAATGCATTTGATTTTACTAAAGAGGCCAGTTTTACATGTGAATGTATCTTCTATGGATCAAATGTTATAGTTGAGCCCAGTCAGCTTCCAGGGTGACATAAGGAATTCTTATGTCCCCTAGACATAACCAATGATAAGCCTCCACATCATATTGTTTTGGTTGTTATAAGATATGATAGTTATTAAGTAGTTATTCATAATTAATAGGTATCTTAATGAATTATCTTAAATATTTTAAGTACCTAATTTACATTAAATCAAATATTCTGATTATTAATGATTTTATTTGCAGATTTCCCTACTATTAATTCGGCTAGCATCTGGCGGTTTAATATTTCAACAGCTGTTGCAAAATACTTCTCTATTTCTTATTATTCTTCGTCTTCTTATTATTCTTCTTCTTTGCTTTATTGTGCATTGAATATCCCGGAATCAAGCAACCAAACAATGGATCTGAAGCCCACTTGTTTTTTTTATTTGAATGCTACGCCCGATGAACCAATCGACGAAGAACATTCGATGGTCGATCCGATTATTGCCCGCTCTCAAGATATTATGGATATTACGGACGAACTAGGTAACTTGTTAGAAAGATTTATCTTTTCTGTACTAGAATCTTGATAGAACTGTTTCATTTACGATTTTTACAAATAGAACTATTCTATGTTGATTTTCGATTTGCTATTTTTATTTCTAGGAATTAATTGAGCATGATCCTACAAATTGAGCAGTGTAGTAATATTTTATGACTTGTCCTGTATATTCCCCTGTATTTTAATACTAGTATTTTTCTTGCAAGTGAGTGTTACTAGTATTAATATTTACATAGTTGTATTTGAATACTAGTATTTCTCTTGCAAGTGTAGTAATATTAATAATTTTCCATTGGTTTTTTTCGCCCCATCGAACTTGATCCTTCATTTGTTCCCTTAACAGTCTTTCCTTTTTTCTGTCCAGCATTTCCCTTAGAAGTTGTCATCCTGCACAATCAATTAAAATGTAGTTATTTTAGTTGCCAAACATAATTCAATAAGCATCGAACAAGAATGGCTAATACTAGTATCTAACTAGCATAAATACTAGTATCGTAAATATTGGTATCTAACAATGATCAATGTAATCATCTCACCACAATCAAACCTGGTTATATACACAAATCACATTGAGATCATATGACACCATAAAGGTCATTAATCTAAATCAAGCAAGCTTATCACAACATCTATATATACACACAGTAAATAAAAAGGCTTCAATTTTCGTACTAGTACTAATCTAAGACAATTTTAGGACAATAATCATAATGAAGTTGCAGATTCTAGTCACGAGCAAGATTTGTAAGAGAAGTTTTGTCATTATCCTCATTTAGGTGATTTCAATACAAGTTCTTGTTAACGTTCTTCATGAAGGTAAGATATACAATACTAGTATTAAACAAGTCATTCCCAATCGACCAAATAATTGATAAGCAAATACCAAAAAATTGAAACTTCTAACTTCACCCCCCCTATTTCAAACTCGACACCCCCAATCTGAAACTTCTGGCGCGGAACATTGCGAATCCAATCTAATTCCCAATCAAACTTGCAATACTAGTATTAGTGCTTTCTTACGAAGAAAAGCAGAATTCAAACCTCACCAAATAGTCGAAAGAGTTCATAAACAAAGTAAAAAAAACTAAACCTTTGGAGTTCACTACCAAGTTTTCATAAGCGAGCTTGAATCTGAAACTTTTAATGTTCAGGAGTCATAATCCAATTTAATCCCAATCAAACCTCAAATACTAGTATTAGTGTTATTTAACCGTCAAAACAAAATTCAAACTGCATCAATCTTAATACTTGTGCTAAGCAACAAGAGATCTACACAATAATCCTAATCTATAAAACAATGGCGACTAGTACTCTTTTCTGAAATTAAAATCTTCAAAACAAGTACTAAACAAAGCATCAAGATTCCACCACACCGTTCATAAACAAAAAACCCAATCTCGGAAACAGAGTTCATGACCAAAAACCCCAATTTCGAAAACATAGTGTATAACTTCTTACCCCTCAATCGAAGTGGGTTCCAACATGCAACACCCAAAATTGAAAGAACATATCAAAGAATAAGGGGTTTACCTGATCGGGCCTCTGGCGGATGAGTTAAGCTTCGACAGCAGAAGAAGGATGAACAGACTCGGTTTCCTTTTACAGACGAAAAAAACTTGAATGCGATCCGTTGTAGGAACCAGGGGAACCTCTGCGGGATTCTGGCGTCTATCTTCACCGGCGGCGAGCACTAAACGACGCTGTTGGGGGATTTCCGGGAGAGGGTTTTTGAGAGGAAGTTTTTGACGGCAGGATTGGTAAACAATTGAAAGAAAGATGAAAGAAGAAATGTAGAAAATAAGGTTGCACATATGGTAAAATAATAAATTAGGGGAAATTGATTGTGGGTTTAATAATTTATTAATATTATATCTTGTACACCATTGGATCTATAAGAAGGTGATCCAAGGGCTATGAGGGGTTATGTCTAAGGGACATAAGCCCCCTTTATGTCACCCTACATGGTCCCGTTGAGCCCACAACAACAATATCTTCTACATATCCTATTGTTGTGATATTATTCCAGGATCTACTGCTTATTACAACACCACTGATTATTGACATGAAATTTTACGGGCGACATCTTGCATGTGCCACGTGGTTCACATAATCACATTAATTACCTTTCAAAACATTGCATCATTTTTATGACTTCATTTTGTGGCAAATATATTCAAAGCATGCGCTAGAATAATCTAGTTATAGACAAGAGCGGAACCAGGATTAGAAGATGCCCTGAGCCGAAATTGAAATAAAATTTTTATATATTTTAATAATAGTATAATACAATTACTACGAAAATATATAATGTAGTATATATATTATTTACTTTCAGAATGTAATGCTATTCACCATTAGATCATTGTGCCTAATATATTTGCTCTTAAGATTATTAGTATTATTGCTCTTGACCAAATAAAAATTGGAATGTGCCACCGACGATTTTTTATTAATTTGAATGATTTATCATCAAGTATTGTGTTCTTACTCATTCATAAGTTGAACAAATATTAGGCTTACTCAACCCTCTACACATGTTGAACAAATATTAGTATTAAAGAACAATATGTTTAATATGATTGAGTATTATTAACTATACTAGCTTAAAAAGATAAATGTTTTAAAATGTATTTGGTTTTTAAGTTTGAATAATAATAAACTGAGTTGAATTAATTTAACACTGAGCCAGCTTTAAAATTTGTACTGAGCCGGATTTAGAAAAATCACATAATTACACTTGGGTTTAACGCTCGGGACCGAAAATGCGGTGAGCCAGGGCTCGGCCCGGCTCCCCCTATCTCCGCCTCTGGTTATAGATCAAAGTTTGAAAGGAAATTTATGATTCATAAAGTAGGAAAATTGTGGATGATTCCCTCATTTTATTTCACAATGATTATAATTTAATTTGAGTTATAGTTCATACAAACCCAATAAAAAAATTGAAATAAAAACCTAACAAGCCAAATAATTATAAATAAAACCCCTTCACACCGGGCGAATCACCTTGCAAATATCTTCTACGCAATGGAAGAAACCATAAAAATTTGGGAGCACCTCACTTTTGAGATATAAGCAGTAACCTAACTCTAGACTGGTGGTACACTCTTTAAACCTTTTTTCCAATAGGTAACTCCCATAAGAGATCAATAGATAATCATACATTCACCCTAACTATCCACCCAAGCCGAGTGATTCACCATTCCTCGACTTGGAAGACATTAGAGAGTTTGACGTGCCACATAATGGATAGCTCTGTTTACCGAACATAAGATCGTTAGTAGGTGGATGGTAGGAGACGACTCAAGGAACCATCAGAAGTCAGCAACAATAACTAGTCCACCATGGATAGAATGGAAGAAATGATCCTTAACCATTGCAAGAACTAAAGTAACATTCCCCTCAATGTCCATATCGTTAGCAACCACGATGAAAGCACAGAGCGCAAGCGCCCCTACAAGCAAGAAGTTCTAACACAAATGAGTCATAAATACCAAGGTACAAGAAACTTGTCGTCGCCCTTACGACCAATCCAACTGCCCTCTCATCGAGGATGCCGTCGTACCATCCACATTTATCTTGAGTCGGTTGGGGGCTGGGAAATCACAATGTGTTGCTGGGTTGGTGGGGGTGGGGGCGAAGGAGACAAATCAGGGGAGGGGCTAGGGGGAGGAGGGACAAATTATCCCAACCATGAAGAAAATGTCTCCGAAGGACAAAGATAAAGAACTGGAACGTTCAAACACAACCCAATCGAACATAACATTCTTCAAAGAAAATTCCTTGAACGCTCATATTATCGATGGAGAAATTACAAGAAGAATACGAGAAATGTGTGGATGGAATATGAGAAGTTCCGATCACCGAAGATAGCACCAGAGACGGAGAATGACAGAGGATATGGAGAGTAGAAAATCCTTAAATTGGAAGAATTCCCCTTATGCGGGTGCGAGATTGGTGGTCGCGGGCAAAGATGGCTCTAACTCCCATTTCACCAAAATAGGTTCGGCGAAGACCGCACATAATTAATGCGCGGTCGCGGGGTACCAAGCGCACTTCGAGAACTATTCCCGGCATCAACTTCGGACGATCACTCTAGGAGCTCCAGGGCTCGATCGAGGCACTGTTTGAGCCGCTGAACACCCCTTGCGGCACTATCTAGCCTTAAAACCCGAAACAACATAAAAACACACAAAAACAAGTGAAAAGGCACTAAAACCAAAGAAAAGGGGTGTAAGACTCCTCTAAAATGTGGTTAAGTGGGGGAGGGAGTGATATATTTTCCTTCATCACCACACAACACACAAACATCATTAGTTACTGATGTGAACCGCTGCAACCGTGGGCAGACGACCCTAACCACCGCTAGTATTGAACCTTAGCTTGAGCTCACCGTCGGCACCGGGGCGGAATAGTACTTGGACCAGTCGGTCGCGATTAACCGAGAACCCTAAGTGTCCAGTAGAATTGCTCCACGACAGAAGGGGAATACTTCTGTTGATAACACCGTCTAAACGACAATCAATTCCATGAAAGTAAATAAGAGATTAACAATTCCATGCTAAAAGAAAAACCGAAGTTAAGTAATTTATTTGATCAAAGTTGTTCCTTACAAGAGAGGCCGACGACCTCTTTAAATAGGGGAGGAGTAGGGAACAAGCGGGTTAGGAGTGGTGACAAAAGTTGGATTATGTCTATAAGACATAATCCATAAGAGCCATTAGATCTCCATAGAATAGATCCAATGGTGGAGGGGTTTTAATAATAAAATAATACAATCCCATGATTTTCTACCCATATTAAATGTAATTTATTACACAGAATATTGCAGTTACATTTTCACTTTCTTACCCTTTCAACCGTTGAAAAGAAGAACCACCCTCATTCTCTCCCGATTCTCTGTTTTCTTGGTGCCTTGTCTCTTCCAATCGCCCTAACCACCGATTCCGACACCTTCCTTGGTGGCTGCTGTCGGCAAAATGAACTCAGGTCAACCGCTTCCTCAGTACTCGCCAGTCGAGTCCACCGTCGTTTCATCGCCACTATTGAGTTTCATTTGTGAGTTATTTGTTCTGATCTGGGTTTTCGTGACTCTGGTTTTGGTGAAACACTTGGTTGTCATTCACTTTCTGTAGATTGAATCTGCTGAAAATATGTTTTTGTGGTTGATATTGTTGGGGATTAGTTATGTGCACCAACATTCATCTCTTTTATTGGTGTTTCTACTCTGATTTGGGGTTTGAACGAATACTGTTATTAGGCTAATACTACTATTTGTTCTTACTTGTGTTTCGTGCATGTGATTTTTGCTGGTAATAATAGTATATTAGCAGTTGATTCATTCAAAGTAAAGGGAAATTGCATATGTAGTTTTATTCTGGGAAGTAAACCCTAAACCCTAAAACCCCTAAACCCTAAACCCTAAACCCTAAAACCTCTAAACCCTAAACCCCTAGACCTTGAACCCTAAACCCTAAAACATTTTTGATTTGTGTTTCTGGCATGTGATTTGTTCCTGCTAATACGATTGAATAGGATTGAATTTGAACATATACTTGTCATTGAACACAAAAAATGTGCAGATAATAGTATTTTGGCAATACTAATATTGAGTTATGTAATTCGTTTGTTGATTCTGTTTTTAGTTTATGTACAAATGCTCTTGCCTCATGTTAATTCGTTTGTTGATTCTATTGTTTGTTAACAGGATTGAATTTGCTCAGGATGACTAATTCTCCCATTCCGAACCGTGGTAAAATGATGAAGTTGGTTCGTTCTTATTTTGATCACAAATCCGAGACTATGAGCATAGTCTCACTAAAATGATTCGACATCCTTGACAGTTTTGAACTCCAACGCCTCCCAATCAAAATCTACCTCGGACACATCTAGAAAATTGAATAGAAATTAATGTTAAATAATAGTATTTTATGTAAAACACATATAAAACACACTAAAAATAGATAACTATCAGTATTGTACGAATACCGAAACAGCAGAATTCATAGAATGGTTAAAAAAATGCAGATAGTAAAATACTATTATTAGCTAGATAACAATATTGATTATTTATAACTAAAAAAAGAAAAGTTAATGAAATATCAACTAAAGATGATTACGAAAAAAACATAAAAAGTAAATCCTTTATTCTGGGGAGTAAACCCTAAACCCTAAACCCTAAACCCCCAAAACCCATAAACCCTAAACCTTAAACCCTAAACCCTAAAACCACAAAACCACAAAGCCCATAAACCATAACCCCAAAACCCTAACCCCCCCAAAACCCATAAACCCTAAAACCCTAAAACCCTAAACCCTAAACCCTAACCATAAAACCCTAAACCATAAACCCCCAACACCCATAAACCATAAACCCTAAACTCCCAAAACCCATATACCTAAAACCCTAAACCCTAAACCTTATCCCTAAACCATAACCAAAACCCCAAAACCCATAAACCCTAAACCCAAAACCCTAAACCCCCAAAACCCATAAACCCTAAACCCTATACCATAAACACTAAAACCCCTAAACCCTAAAACCTTTTTGATTCGTGTTTCTAGTGTGTGATTTGTTCCTGCAAATAGGATTGAATTTGAACATATACTTGTCATTTAACATAAAAAATGTGCAGATAATAGTATTTTGGCAATACTAATACTGAGTTATGTAATTCGTTTGTTGATTCTGTTGTTAGTTTATGTTCAAATGCTCTTGCCTCATGTTAATTCGTTTGTTGATTTTGTTGTTTGTTAACAGGATTGAATTTGCTCAGGATGACTAATTCTCCCATAAATCATCAAACGAATTAGTCATCCTGAGCAAATTCAATCATGTTAACAAACAACAGAATCAACAAACGAATTAACATGAGGTAAGAGCATTTGAACATAAACTAACAACAGAATCAACAAACGAATTAACATGAGGTAAGAGCATTTGAACATAAACTAACAACAGAATCAACAAACGAATTACATAACTCAGTATTAGTATTGCCAAAATACTATTATCTACACATTTTTTGTGTTAAATGACAAGTATATGTTCAAATTCAATCCTATTTGCAGGAACAAATCAAACACTAGAAACACAAATAAAAAAGGTTTAGGGGTTTTAGGGTTTAGGGTTTAGGGGGTTTAGGGTTTACTCCCCATAATAAAGGATTTACTTTTTATGTTTTTTCGTAATCATCTTTAGTTGAATAATCAACAAACGAATTAAAATGAGGCAAAAGCATTTGTACATAAACTAACAACATAATCAACAAACGAATTACATAACTCAGTATTAGTACTGCCAAAATACTATTATCGGCACATTTAAGGGGTTTAGGGTTCTGAATATATGAAAAAATATGAAGGCAGAGATAGGTTTTATTTCGGATTTGGTAAGTGTTTGAATATGATTTGAATCAGCAGAGAGAGGCATAATTGGGGTAAGTGTTATAAAGGACTGATTGCCTAGAATAAATATAATATCCTACCATAACTATTACCCTTAATAAATCAAATAGCATCAATGCAATTAATTCACTCATTCCATAATTAATCAGCCCAAGAGATACCCGAATCTCATCTTATGGCTGTGAATGAATATTGTTGAGATTACATAATTTCAATTATGTCACCATCCTTTGGCCCGGGAACAAGCTCTCCTATTCCTCCTTAGAAACTAACTATAAAATAATAAAGAAATAAAAAGAGTCATAATTAAACTACTAAAAGGACTTAACCTAATCCTAATATTGTCTAAGAAGGAGGCTAAATTCATAGCCTCATTCCCCAAGGAAAAAACTCCTTCCTAAACAATAACTCTAAAAAGGAAAAGCTGGGAAAATCCTAAAAAATAGCTAAACGGGTTCTGGAAGAATCAGCTAAATAAATACTAAATAAATTCGGAAAATTAAGCCATTTGGCAGATCACTAGTAGACGTCATGGGCTTCAACTTTCATGTTGGGCTTAAGCCCAAATTCTATCTCCAAGTGGCCCAAATTTGTCAATCTTCATCAGACTAGCAATCTGTCCAAAACCGGAAATCCTAGCTTGATTAAGATTTCTTGTTTGGAAGTATTTGGCTTCTTCTCTTCATTTCCCGTATCCTTGATGGTCATCAATATCTCCATGGATCAGGCTCAGGTGGTGGCCTGATCGTAGCTCCTATCATGTGCATCCTCGGATCAGCATCCGAGCTCCATTCTTTGATGCTTAGGCCATGCATCACTAGGAATTGATTTAGCCCTATCTCCCTCAATACTCCTCCAAATTCAGCTCCGTTTGTTGGAGGGTGCTCCTGAGACTTCAAGCTATCCAGGGCTGCTGGAATTTCCCAAAAGTCTTGAGCCATTTGTTGTCTGGGCCAAAAGCACGCTTCTATGGTGCCCAGTGCTCGGTCCGGCGCCCGGGGCTGGCTCAGTGCTGGGCCTTTGTCAATTCTGGCCAAGCCTTCTGCTTTCTGCTTCCGCCAGGTCTTCAGGAATGCTCTCAAGGGGTTTTCAATGGCTGGTACTGGTCTAGGGCTCGTGGTACTTGGCATGGGGCCTAGTTTAGGTACTAGGCCTAGTCCTCGATCGGCTCTGAGGCCTGACTTTGGGCTCCAGTGAGTTCCAGTCGGGCCCTTTCCTCTCTCCCTCCGCCAATGCTCTAGGAATTCTCCTAGAGACTCCCAATGCTCCACTTTACCTCCAGGGCTTGTGGTAATCAGGTAAGGGCCTAGTGGAGGCCCTTGGCTCAGGGTTGGTCTTGGCCCGGGGTCGGGACTTGGGGCTTTGGCTCTCCAAGGCTCCGGAGGTGGTTCTGGCGTAGGCCTAGGCCCGGTGTAGTCTCGGCCTGGCATTAGGGCTAGGGCCGGGTTGGCATCAATCGGGTCGGGTCTGGAAACCCGGATTACTTCATTCCCCTCTTCTTGAAAAGGATTCGTCCTCGAATCCGCACCTGGTAATCCATTATAAATTTTAAAAATAAGAACTTGGACGTGTAGGACTTGACCTGGTAGTTCCATGGAGCTCCTTGGGTCTTTGAGCCAGGGTAGGGCTAGGGCCGGTGCTGGTGCTTGATGCTGATTCGGGGCTGGGGCCTGTGCTGGCTCTTGGGGCTGACCCGGGGCTGGGGCTTGGTGTCGAGCCAGGGCTGGTGCCGGGGCTGCTCTGATGCTGGGGCCGGGTGTTGAGGCCGCTCTTGTGCTGGGTGTTGGGGGCCGGGCGCTGGGGCTGCTCCGGGGCTGGGCGCTGGTCGGGCGCTGGCCTCCGGTAGGGCGTTGGGCTCCGGTCGGACGCTGGGCTCCGGTCGGTCTCTAGGATCCGGTCGGACGCTGGGCGCCGGTCGAGCGCTCGGCTCCGGTCGGGCGCTGGGCACTGCTCGGGCGCTGGGCTGGTGCTGGGCAGGCGCTGAGCCTAGCGCTGGCCTGATGCTGGACCGGTGCTGGGCAGGCGCTGGGCATAGTGATGCGAACCGCCTCCTCTTGGAAAGGAACGACTCAACACCCAAAACTATATTATCAGCCCCACGAGAACCTAACCTTTGAAACCGGCGGAGAACCTTGAAATCCACTAGGTAACGACCTAGGAACCCCAAGTGTTCGGTCGAGTTGGAGCCACAAACAAAGGATGATAGCCTTTGATAATAAACCAAAACCTTAAGCTAAGCAACAACGAGCAAAGACTTGAAGGAAAAAGAACAAAGTTCTGAAATTTTCATTAATCAAAATAGTCTGTCTTACAATCGTGACCGAGGCCTCTATTTATAGCACATAGGGTGGCCAAGGCCGGTTCCAACTCTAAAAAGGAAAAATTAAAATAATCCTAAAAGATAGGCCGAAGAAACTATAAAAATAAACTAAGTTGTCCGAAAGTAAAACTCCTAAACCGGCTAAAATTCAGCAAAACCCTAATCCGGGCGGATTAGGGCAAACCGGCAATCCGTGTCCGGGTAGGACAAGGAAAAGGCTCCGGGCGCGGGCAGGAATCCGTCCGCGGCTAGGAAAGGGATTCCAGGAGCGCGCGGTGGCATTTCCATAAATACCACTGGCTCCGGGTGACCGGGTGGCCAGGTGACGTCCTTCGGCTGTGGTGACCGGCTCGGCATCACTCGCTCCGGACCCGGTGCTAGGGTTTCAGTGATGTCGGGGCATCCGGGCTTCCTGGTTCACATTTCCTCGGACAAGCGAGGTTTTCCCCAAGTATTTTGACCTCCTGAGTCTTCTGGCATCAACTTGTCCGCCAGATTCTGAATGCTGAGCAAGGTTGTCAGGGGCTTGAGTTGGCTGTCCGCATCCTCCGGGGCCGGGGCAGTGCTCTTAGGTGATCACCCTCCCATTTTTGCCACGTATTCTTGAATCCTTTTGACCTTTGTACTCCAGAACTGTCTCCAGATGGCTTCTGGAGTGTGCTTGACTTGTGGGATCATGGAGGTGAAGTTAGGGAAGGGCTGAGACTCTGTTCCCGGGCTAGGGCTTATGTCCTCGGCCAGCAGCATGCTCTGGAATTTCTTTCCATCTCGTGAAGCTTTTCTTACTGCTTGGGGAGGCCTCAGCCTATACTTCATCTCATACCTTGGTTTGAGAGCTTGTAGGGGGTCGTCCCTCAGCTCTATGCGCTTCTTGTATGGTCATTGGGTTCGGCCTCCTACGGGTGACCCTGGTGGGGTGTAGGTGTACCGGCGTGTGCTGGGGCAGCTGGGCTGGTTCATATCATCCCCCTCTTCTTGCATTGGATTTGTCCCCAAATCCACCTCGGGGTCTCTTCTAGCACTCATCATTCTCTCCCAAACTTCAGTAATTTTGTTGGCCACGATCGGGGACGACTCGGCATCATATTCGGGTATAGGAGTGTCATTTGAGATGGTCACGGACCAAGGCTCGGTGCCTTCAGTATCATCTTCATCAATCTTCATAGCTTCCTCTCCTGAAAAACTATTAACAATGATGTTAAGGCTCGGGGAGGTGACCGGTGAGGATTCCTCACTCATCTCTACGTCCGGGTCAGTATCCGGTTCTTCTTCGCTCGGGGCGGCCTTTAAAATCCGTCGGGAGATGATCTCCCATTGAATCTTGGGTGCACAGGGGCTGGGGCCGAGTGCTGGGGCGTCGG
Source organism: Linum lewisii (assembly GCA_034768395.1). Classification (NCBI taxonomy): domain Eukaryota; kingdom Viridiplantae; phylum Streptophyta; class Magnoliopsida; order Malpighiales; family Linaceae; genus Linum; species Linum lewisii. The sequence continues at coordinate 60,927,950 of CM068297.1, read as the reverse complement.
GGCCTAGTGGGGTAGCACTGGGGTTGCCGGGGTTGGTTGGGCCTGGTCGGGTGGCGCTGAGGCTGGGCGTCGGGGTAGCTTGGTGGCCGTCGGGGCCGGCGTTCTGCTCCAGGACGTCGACGAGGCCCTCTTCTGCCTTCAGACCAAAAATAGCCGAGGGAATGTTCAAAAGGCTCGGGGTAGGCTGATTGACATCATCCGACTCGGGCAGGATGGCCGGGCCAGACTCCCGTGTCGGGCCGACTGGTGTGATCGGCTCGGTTTCGGCCGGGGCATCTGGGGTGATTACTCGGCTGTTGAAGGTTGAAAATTTCTCCAGGCCTTCCATGTTGATTTCTTCTCCTTCACTGGACTCCTCCTCTATTTCTTCAATAATTGGCTCCTCTTCATCATCCGTGACAACCTCTCCTTCTCTAAGCACCATGGTTCGGGTGTTAGGGCAGTCCCTTGCCATGTGACCCCTGCCTTGACATTTCAAACACACAATGGCACTAGGCCGAGCATTAGTAGTAGGAATTTTTGAGTCGGGGTTTGGTGTTACCCGTGATGTCGGCCCTTGATTAGGGTTTGGCCTGGATCCAGAATTCCTGCTAGTGTTTGGCCTCCAAGGGGTGTTTCCTGCACTCCTGTCTCCTCTCACAGGGGCACTGATGGGTGGCGGTGTAGTAGTCCTTCTTCCAAGGCCATTCTTGAGCTCCTTCTCAACCCTAATAGCCGTGGTTACCAAGTCATCATAATCAACAAAGTTGAGGATGTTGACTTGATGTAGGATTTCTCTTTGTAATCCTCCGGTGAACCTTGCTATTTTGGCATCTTCATCTTCACTTAGGTCAAGCCGGGTGACCAGGACCTCCATCTCTTTATTGTACTCTCCAACCGACATGTTCCCTTGCTTCAAAAGTTGAAGCTTGGTATGCAAGTCTCGGTTGTAGCTACTTGGCACAAACTTTCTCCTCATCTTTCTCTTGAGACTCCTCCAACTAAGGATAGGATCCTCTTCTCTCCCCTGATCTATTCCTGAGCTGAGCCCACCACAAAGCAACATGGTCAGTAAACTCAATTGTGTCTAGGGTTACCTTTTTCCTCTCGGAATAGTTATGGCATTCAAAGAAGTCTTCCATGCTCCTTTCCCAATCAATGTACTCGTCAGGATTTGCTTTGCCAGCAAATTTGGGTACATTGAGCTTCAAACTGCTCACATCATCATCGACCTCTTGCAAATTCCTCCTTGGCCGTTGGGGGCCATCTCCATTAGGAGCGCCGAGTTGCTCGGTGAGTCGGTTGATGTTTTGAGCCATGGCAGCCATGTGTGCCTCCATAGCAGCAAATCTTTCATCTGCCATGATTAGTATACAAACAAAGGACCTCTCAAATCACTCTAAGAAAACCTCACACAATCTTTTTCTTACCACTCGTGTGTAAAATTTTCAAGTCACTCAAAAATTAGGGTTTTCTTTGAAAATTCCAAAACAAAGGCAATTTCAATTCAAGTAGTTGCAAGTTTCTTCGAAGCTATAAGTCTAAGTCTACCAATGACACAAAAACAGGACCTTATACCTAGGGTTTGGATTTCTAGGGCAAGAACTCGTGATGCTAGGTCGTGGGATGACAAGACAACAAGTTTGGGTGTTCTAACTAAGAAAGCTACTAGCTAATCTTATGAAAAGCCCCTCTTCTTGAACTTAACCTACTACCTTGATTGTGAACGTGGCCTTGCTTTTTGGCTAGGTCAAATTTTCTATTTTGAAGACCTTGATTCTTTTCTTTTCTTTTTCTTTGATTCTTTTGTATTTTCTTTTCTTGAACAGCCACAACTTTTTCTCACAACGAAACTAAAAGAAAGGTAGAAGACTAGAACAAACACAATGAAGCTATTTAGGGTTTTCTGAAATTGAAAGCAACGAAAACTTAAAGATATGAATCCAAGCAAGAACCTGGAAACTGGGATAGATGGTCCAAGAGTTGAACCGTGCTATGATACCAGCTGATGCAAACCGCCTCCTCTAGGAAGGGATCGACTCAACACCCAAAACTATATTATCAGCCCCACGAGAACCTAATCTTTGAAACCGGCGGAGAACCTTGAAATCCACTAGGTAACGACCTGGGAACCACAAGTGTTCGGTCGAGTTGGTGCCACAAACAAAGGATGATAGCCTTTGATGATAAACCAAAACCTTAAGCTAAGCAACAACGAGCAAAGACTTGAAGGAAAAAGAACAAAGTTCTGAAATTTTCATTAATCAAAATAGTGTGTCTTACAAATGTGGCCGAGGCCTCTATTTATAGCACAAACGGTTGCCAAGGCCGGTTCCAACTCTAAAAAGGAAAAATTAAAATAATCCTAAAAGATAGGCCGAAGAAACTATTAAAATAAACTAAGTTGTCTGAAAGTAAAACTCCTAAACTGGCTAAAATTCAGCAAAACACTAATCCGGGCGGATTAGGGCAAACCGGCAACCATTTATGGGTAGGACTAGGAAAAGGCTCCGGGCGCGGGCAGGAATCCGTTTGCGGCTAGGAAAGGGATTCCAGGAGCGCGCGATGGCATTTCCGTAAATACCGCTGGCTCCGGGTGACCGGGTGGCCAGGTGACGTCCTTCTGCTGTGGTGACCGGCTCGGCATCACTCGCTCCGGACCCGGTGCTAGGGTTTCAGTGATGTCGGGGCATCCGGGCTTTCTAGTTGACATTTCCTCGAACAAGCAAGGTTTTCCCCAAGTATTTTGACCTCCTGAGTCTTCTGGCATCAACTTGTCCGCCAGATTCTAAATGTTGAGCAAGGTTGTTCGGGGCTTGAGTTGGCTTTCCGCATCCTCCGGGGCCGGGGCAGTGCTCTTAGGTGACCCTCCCGTCTTGGCCACGTATTCTTGAATCCTTTTGACCTCTATACTCCAGAACTGTCTCCAGATGGCTTCTGGAGTGTGCTTGACTTGTGGGATCATGAAGGTGAAGTTAGGGAAGGGCTGAGACTCTGTTCCCCGGCTAGCAGCATGCTCTGGAATATCTTTCCATCTCGTGGAGCTTTTATTACTGCTTGGGGAGGCCTCAGCCTATACTTCATCTCATACCTTGGTTTGAGAGCTTGTAGGGGGCCGTCCCTCAGCTTTATGCGCTTCTTGTATGCTCCTAGGGTTCGGCCTCCTACGGGTGACCCTGGTGGGGTGTAGGGGTATCGGCGTGTGCTGGTGCAGCTGGGCGGGTTCATATCATCCCCCTCTTCTTGCATTGGATTTGTCCCCAAATCAACCTCGGGGTTTCTTCTAGCACTCATCATTCTCTCCCAAAATTCAGTAATTTTGTTGGCCACGGTCGGGGACGACTCGACATCATATTCGGGTATAGGAGTGTCATTTGAGTCGGTCACGGACCAAGGCTCGGTGCCTTCAGTATCTTCTTCATCAGCCTTCATAGTTTTCTCTCCTGAAAAACTATTAACAATGATGTTAAGGCTCGGGGAGGTGACCGGTGAGGATTCCTCACTCATCTCTACGTCCGAGTCAGCATCCGGTTCTTCTTCACTCGGGGCGGCCTTTAAAATCCGTCGGGAGATGATCTCCCATTGAATCTTGGGTGCACAGGGGCTGGGGCCGAGTGCTGGGGCGTCGGGGCCTAGTGGGGCAGCACCGGGGTTGCCGGGGTTGGTTGGGCCTGGTCGGGTGGCGCTGAGGCTGGGCGTCGGGGTAGCTTGGTGGCCGTCGGGGCCGGCGTTCTGCTCCAGGACGTCGACGAGGCCCTCTTCTGCCTTCAGACCAAAAATAGCCGAGGTAATGTTCAAAAGGCTCGGGGTAGGCCGATTGACATCATCCGACTCGGGCAGGATGGCCGGGCCAGACTCCCGTGTCGGGCTGACTGGTGTGATCGGCTCGGTTTCGGCCGGGGCATCTGGGGTGATTACTCGGCTGTTGAAGGTTGAAAATTTCTCCAGGCCTTCCATGTTGATTTCTTCTCCTTCACTGGACTCCTCCTCTATTTCTTCAACAATTGGCTCCTCTTCATCATCCGTGACAACCTCTCCTTCTCTAAGCACCATGGTTCGGGTGTTAGGGCAGTCCCTTGCCATGTGACCCCTGCCTTGACATTTGAAACACACAATGGCACTAGGCCGAGCATTAGTAGTAGGAATTTTTTAGCCGGGGTTTGGTGTTACCCATGATGTCGGCCCTTGATTAGGGTTTGGCCTCGATCCAGAATTCCTGCTAGTGTTTGGCCTCCAAGGTGTGTTTCCTACACTCCTGTCTCCTCTCACAGGGGCACTGATGGGTGGCGGGGTAGTAGTCCTTCTTCCAAGGCCATTCTTGAGCTCCTTCTCAACCCTAATAGTCGTGGTTACCAAGTCATCATAATCAACAAAGTTGAGGATGTTGACTTGATGTAGGATTTCTCTTTGTAATCCTCCGGTGAACCTTGCTATTTTGGCATCTTCATCTTCACTTAGGTCAAGCCGGGTGACCAGGACCTCCATCTCTTTATTGTACTCTCAAACTGACATGTTCCCTTTCTTCAAAAGTTGAAGCTTGGTATGCAAGTCTCGGTTGTAGCTACTTGGCACAAACTTTCTCCTCATCTTTCTCTTGAGACTCCTCCAACTAAGGATAGGATCCTCTTCTTCTCTCCTGATCTGATTCCTGAGCTGAGCCCACCACAAAGCAGCATAGTCAGTAAACTCAATTGTGGCTAGGATTACCTTTTTCCTCTCGGAATAGTTATGGCATTCAAAGAAGTCTTTCATGCTCCTTTCCCAATCAATGTACTCGTCAGGATTTGCTTTGCCAGCAAATTTGGGTACATTGAGCTTCAAACTGCTCACATCATCATCGACCTCTTACAAATTCCTCCTTGGCCGTTGGGGGCCATCTCCATTAAGGGCTCCGAGTTGCTCGGTGAGTCGGTTGATGTTTTGAGCCATGGCAGCCATGTGTGCCTCCATAGCAGCAAATCTTTCATCTGCCATGATTAGTATACAAACAAGGACCTCTCAAATCACTCTAAGAAAACCTCACACACTCTTTTTCTTACCACTCGTGTGTAAAATTTTCAAGTCACTTAAAAATTAGGATTTTCTTTGAAAATTCCAAAACAAAGGCAATTTCAATTCAAGTAGTTGCAAGTTTCTTCGAAGCTATAAGTCTAAGTCTACCAATGACACAAAAACAAGACCTTATACCTAGGGTTTGGATTTCTAGGGCAAGAACACGTGATGCTAGGTCGTGGGATGACAAAACAACAAGTTTGGGTTTTCTAACGAAGAAAGCTACTAGCTAATCTTATGAAAAACCCCTCTTCTTGAACTTAACCTACTACCTTGATTGTGAACGTGGCCTTGCTTTTTGGCTAGGTCAAATTTTCTATTTTAAGACCTTGATTCTTTTCTTTTCTTTTTCTTTGATTCTTTTGTATTTTCTTTTCTTGAACAGCCACAGCTTTTTCTCACAACGAAACTAAAAGAAAGGTAGAAGACTAGAACAAACACAATGAAGCTATTTAGGGTTTTTCTGAAATTGAAAGCAACGAAAACTTAAAGATATGAATCCAAGCAAGAACCTGGAAACTTGAATAGATGGTCCAAGAGTTGAACCGTGCTCTGATACCAGCTGATGTGAACCGCCTCCTCTAGGAAGGGTGATGACACTCGATTTGATGTGATTATCAGCCTCATTTAAGCGACATTTCTTTGCTTAAGACATGGTTTTTAGGGTAAAATAACGAATATTCAATCGATTGCCCTATCTCGTGCCATTTGTGTTACCTTGGCCCGTTCCGGGTCTATTTGATGGTTTTCTAGTGTTTTTACGTTAGCACAGGTTTTTGCCGTCAAATAAAGTAGCCATGGACGTGTCTAAGGCGTAGGAACCTCGAGGAATCAAACCGGAATCGATCAAAGGAGCCGATCAAGTCAAACCGAAAATCTGCCATTCACACTACCAGTTTCGGCGAAACCAGGCCTCCATATTCGGCGAAACCAGCAGTTCAAATCAACTGATGCCAAGAGAAGGATGGTTTCGGCGAAACCAATCAACTGCTCGGACCGAAAACATTGAACAGCCGGCGGAGCCCTGAACTCAAAGCCAGTTTCGCCGAAACTATCCCTATGGTTTCGGCGAAAACATCAGCTCAGCCCGGCCCAACTAGGGTTAAGTATTTATACTTAATCCGGCGGCCCGGAGAAAAGACGGACAATTCATAATTAATCATAATACAAATTTTCGAGATCAGAATTCTCTGAAGTTCGGGAGCGAGGAGTTGGAGTTCGAAGAGCCGGATAGAGATCGTGACGCCATCCCTTCCATCTCGGAGAACCGGAGCTAGGAGTGCAACTTACCGAAGATCGGAATCTGTCAGAGTCGTCTGAATTAGGTTTTTCAGATCCTTTTCTGTTCTTCCTCTGAATGATGAACTCTTTCCTTGTCTTTGTGTCTTTTGTAATGATCATGAGTAGCTAAACCCTTTAGAGCTTAGACTAGATGAACCCTAAGTGACCCAGGGCTTTAAAGCGGTCACGGATCGGTGGTGATTTGATTCAAAATTCAATCAGTTCTTTTTCATGTTTGATTCGTTCCTCATTGTTCATGTTTCTTGTCTGGATTGATCACCTAGATTAGATTCTTGTTAAGCTAAGGATAGAAGCGAACGCTCGCCTTACTTTAGAACATCGAATTAAACAATTAACCTTATAATTGGAGTGTGCCTTTCGTAGGAATCAGTTAGGGTTAATTCACTGCAAGAGTAACTCATTAATCACTAGTAATTACACCAATTAATTAAGTCGTTGCGAGAGGCGACCGTACCCGGGCGGCTAGTTAATCTTGGTAGTTAGAACGGATAGAGCGAACGTTCGCCGGTCTTAAACCTAAGGGTAAGGAGCTATGGTGGTGTCTTAGTAATTGATTGAATGAGAATCGAAATCCGCTGATCTGTTGATTGCCAATGCTCTGGGGAACGAAGGGGGATTCAAAGTCTAAGTTCGTCTGTCATTCTTGTTTCCAAACTCTATTTCTCAATCTGCTTTAGTTTAATCTTTTTAATTTTTCTGCATTCCTTAGAATTAGAAGTCGTGGAACTCACACCACGCACAACGTGTTTTTCCTTGAATAATTTGTTAGTTCTGAAGTAGCCAATCATTCGAAGGCCCGTGGAATACGATCTATCCTAGCTCTTGAGATTGATAGTTATTTGATTGAACCTGCTCAGCACAACGACGGTTCATCAAAGGGATCGACTCAACACCCAAAACAATATTATCAGCCCCACGAGAACCTAATCTTTGAAACCGGCGGAGAACCTTGAAATCCACTAGGTAACGACCTGGGAACCCCAAGTGTTCAGTCGAGTTGGTACCACAAACAAAGGATGATAGCCTTTGATGATAAACCAAAACCTTAAGCTAAGCAACAACGAGCAAAGACTTGAAGGAAAAAGAACAAAGTTCTGAAATTTTCATTAATCAAAATAGTCTGTCTTACAAATGTGGCCGAGGCCTCTATTTATAGCAAAAAGGGTGGCCAAGGCCGGTTCCAACTCTAAAAAGGAAAAATTAAAATAATCCTAAAAGATAGGCCGAAGAAACTATTAAAATAAACTAAGTTGTCCGAAAGTAAAACTCCTAAACCGGCTAAAATTCAGCAAAACCCTAATCCGGGTGGATTAGGGCAAACCGGCAATCCGTGTCCGGGTAGGACTAGGAAAAGGCTCCGGGCGCGGGCAGGATTCCGTCTGCGGCTAGGAAAGGGATTCCAGGAGCGCGCGGTGGCATTTCCGTAAATACCGCTGGCTCCGGGTGACCGGGTGGCCAGGTGACGTCCTTCTGCTGTGGTGACCGGCTCGGCATCACTCGCTACGGACCCGGTGCTAGGGTTTCAGTGATGTCGGGGCATCCGGGCTTCCTGGTTGACATTTCCTCGAACAAGCGAGGTTTTCCCCAAGTATTTTGACCTCCTGAGTCTTCTGGCATCAACTTGTCCGCCAGATTCTGAATGTTGAGCAAGGTTGTCCGGGGCTTGAGTTGGCTGTCCGCATCCTCCGGGGCCGGGGCAGTGCTCTTAGGTGACCCTCCCGTCTTGGCCACGTATTCTTGAATCCTTTTGACCTCTATACTCCAGAACTGTCTCCAGATGGCTTCTGGAGTGTGCTTGACTTGTGGGATCATGGAGGTGAAGTTAGGGAAGGGCTGAGACTCTGTTCCCGGGCTAGGGCTTATGTCCTCGGCCAGCAGCATGCTCTGGAATATCTTTCCATCTCGTGGAGCTTTTATTACTGCTTGGGGAGGCCTCAGCCTATACTTCATCTCATACCTTGGTTTGAGAGCTTGTAGGGGGCGTCCCTCAGCTCTATGCGCTTCTTGTATGGTCCTTGGGTTCGGCCTCCTACGGGTGACCCTGGTGGGGTGTAGGTGTACCGGCGTGTGCTGGGGCAGCTGGGCTGCTTCATATCATCCCCCTCTTCTTGCATTGGATTTGTCCCCAAATCCACCTCGGGGTCTCTTCTAGCACTCATCATTCTCTCCCAAACTTCAGCAATTTTGTTGGCCACGGTCGGGGACGACTCGGCATCACATTCGGGTATAGGAGTGTTATTTGAGTCGGTCACGGACCAAGGCTCATTGACTTCAGTATCTTCTTCATCAGCCTTCATAGCTTCCTTTCCTGAAAAACTATTAACAATGATGTTAAGGCTCGGGGAGGTGACCGGTGAGGATTCCTCACTCATCTCTACGTCCGGGTCAGCATCCGGTTCTTCTTCGCTCGGGGCGGCCTTTAAAATCCGTCGGGAGATGATCTCCCATTGAATCTTGGGTGCACAGGGGCTGGGGCCGAGTGCTGGGGCGTCGGGGCCTAGTGGGGCAGCACCGGGGTTGCCGGGGTTGGTTGGGCCTGGTCGGGTGGCGCTGAGGCTGGGCGTCGGGGTAGCTTGGTGGCCGTCGGGGTCGGCGTTCTGCTCCAGGACGTCGACGAGGCCCTCTTCTGCCTTCAGACCAAAAATAGCCGAGGGAATGTTCAAAAGGCTCGGGGTAGGCCGATTGACATCATCCGACTCGGGCAGGATGGCCGGGCCAGACTCCCGTGTCGGGCCGACTGGTGTGATCGGCTCGGTTTCGGCCGGGGCATCTGGGGTGATTACTCGGCTGTTGAAGGTTGAAAATTTCTCCAGGCCTTCCATGTTGATTTCTTCTCCTTCACTGGACTCCTCCTCTATTTCTTCAATAATTGGCTCCTCTTCATCATCCGTGACAACCTCTCCTTCTCTAAACACCATGGTTCGGGTGTTAGGGCAGTCCCTTTCCATGTGACCCCTGCCTTGACATTTTAAACACACAATGGCACTAGGCCAAGCATTAGTAGTAGGAATTTTTGAACCGGGGTTTGGTGTTACCCGTGATGTCGGCCCTTGATTAGGGTTTGGCCTCGATCTAGAAATCCTGCTAGTGTTTGGCCTCCAAGGGGTGTTTCCTGCACTCCTGTCTCCTCTCACAGGGGCACTGATGGGTGGCGGGGTAGTAGTCCTTCTTCCAAGGCCATTCTTGAGCTCCTTCTCAACCCTAATAGTCGTGGTTACCAAGTCATCATAATCAACAAAGTTGAGGATGTTGACTTGATGTAGGATTTCTCTTTGTAATCCTCCCGCGAACCTTGCTATTTTGGCATCTTCTTCACTTAGGTCAAGCCGGATGACCAGGACCTCCATCTCTTTATTGTACTCTCCAACCGACATGTTCCCTTGCTTCAAAAGTTGAAGCTTGGTATGCAAGTCTCGGTTGTAGCTACTTGGCACAAACTTTCTCCTCATCTTTATCTTGAGACTCCTCCAACTAAGGATAGGATCCTCTTCTTCTCTCCTGATCTGATTCCTGAGCTGAGCCCACCACAAAGCAGCATAGTCAGTAAACTCAATTGTGGCTAGGGTTACCTTTTTCCTCTCGGAATAGTTATGGCATTCAAAAAAGTCTTCCATGCTCCTTTCCCAATCAATGTACTCGTCAGGATTTGCTTTGCCAGCAAATTTGGGTACATTGAGCTTCAAACTGCTCACATCATCATCGACCTCTTACAAATTCCTCCTTGGCCGTTGGGGGCCATCTCCATTAAGGGCGCCGAGTTACTCGGTGAGTCGGTTGATGTTTTGAGCCATGGCAGCCATGTGTGCCTCCATAGCAGCAAATCTTTCATCTGCCATGATTAGTATACAAACAGAGGACCTCTCAAATCACTCTAAGAAAACCTCACACACTCTTTTTCTTACCACTCGTGTGTAAAATTTTCAAGTCACTCAAAAATTAGGGTTTTCTTTGAAAATTCCAAAACAAAGGCAATTTCAATTCAAGTAGTTGCAAGTTTCTTCGAAGCTATAAGTCTAAGTCTACCAATGACACAAAAACAAGACCTTATACCTAGGGTTTGGATTTCTAGGGCAAGAACTCGTGATGCTAGGTCGTGGGATGACAAGACAACAAGTTTGGGTGTTCTAACTAAGAAAGCTACTAGCTAATCTTATGAAAAACCCCTCTTCTTGAACTTAACCTACTACCTTGATTGTGAACGTGGCCTTGCTTTTTGGCTAGGTCAAATTTTCTATTTTGAAGACCTTGATTCTTTTCTTTTGTTTTTCTTTGATTCTTTTGTATTTACTTTTCTTGAACAGCCACAGCTTTTTCTCACAACGATACTAAAAGAAAGGTAGAAGACTAGAACAAACACAATGAAGTTATTTAGGGTTTTTTCTGAAATTGAAAGCAACGAGAACTTAAAGATATGAATCCAAGCAAGAACCTGGAAACTGGGATAGATGGTCCAAGAGTTGAACCGTGCTCTGATACCAGCTGATGCGAACCGCCTCCTCTAGGAAGGGATCGACTCAACACCCAAAACAATATTATCAGCCCCACGAGAACCTAATCTTTGAAACCGGCGGAGAACCTTGAAATCCACTAGGTAACGACCTGGGAACCCCAAGTGTTCGGTCGAGTTGGTGCCACAAACAAAGGATGATAGCCTTTGATGATAAACCAAAACCTAAAGCTAAGCAACAACGAGCAAAGACTTGAAGGAAAAAGAACAAAGTTCTGAAATTTTCATTAATCAAAATAGTGTGTCTTACAAATGTGGCCGAGGTCTCTATTTGTAGCACAAAGGGTGGCCAAGGCCAGTTCTACCTCTAAAAAGGAAAAATTAAAATAATTGATGCTGCAGTTTTAGCGGTATCAAATAACTAACCTACCGAAGTAGACTAGATCGTATTCCACATGGTTTCTACTAATTGACTACTCAAAGAAGCTGGCAAATTACTCAGGTTTAAACACTTAGTGCGTGGTGTGAGTTCCACGACTTCTAATCTAATAAAGCAGGAAAATAAAAGACAGAAAAGTAAAAGGTTGACTAACGAGAAGATAGACGAACTTAGATTTCGAATCCCCCTTAGATCACCAGAGCATTGGCAATCAACAGATCAGCGGTTTTCAATTCTAATTCAATCAGTTTCTATACACCACCATAACTCCTTACCCTTAGGTTTAAGACTGGCGAACGTTCGCTCTATCCGATCTAACTACCAAGATTAACTAGCCGCCCGGGTACGGTCTCCTCTCGCAACGATTTAATTAACTGGTGCAATTACTAACGATTTATGAGTTACTCTTGAAGTGGATTAACCCTAACTGGTTCCTACAAAAGGCACACTCCAATTATAAGGTTAACTGGTTGAATTGATGTTTTAAAGAGAGGCGAGCGTTCGCTTCTATCCTCAGCTTAACAAGAATCTAAACTAGGTGATCAAGTAAGACAAGTTTATGCGCCAAAGCAGGAAGATGTCTGGCGACTAACCCTAGCTTGCAAAAACCTAATCTAGGCGATCAACCAGAGAAGAAACATAAACAATGAAGAACAAAACAACCATGCAAAGAGAAACTGATTGAACTTCGAATCTAATTACCGCCGATCCGTGACCGCTTTAAAGCCTTGGGTCACTTAGGGTTCATCTAATCTAAGCTCTACAAGTTCAGCTACTCATAACGATAACAGAAGAATCAAAGGCAACAAAGAAGATCATCATACAGAGGAAGAACAGATAAGAACTGAAAAACCTAATTCTGACGACTCCGGCGAAGCTTCAATCTCCTGGATCTTCAACTTTAAGCTCCGAGCTCTCTGAGGTGGAAGGATGGCGTCACGATCTCTCCACGGATCTTCGAACTCTCTAAACTCTATCTATCGACCCTAAGGTCGTGGCTAATCAGCCAAAATTCGTGTGTATTCAATCTGGCTTCAAAAAGTCTATATATACCCTAGAAACCCTTTACAAGTTGGAAAAGGCTGAATTTTCCCATCTGGGGAGCTTACACGGTGTGTAAGCTCACAGTGCATTGAGCTTACACGGCATGTAAGCTCCAAAACGTAGCGTTTTGAGCTGTGCAGCACTCCGACTTATTTCGATCATTCCTGCTCCGTTTGAACTCCGATTTGGTCTCCGTTTGAAGCGTTGGACTTGTGAGAGAGTCCTCTATAATGTGGTAACCTGGGGGCTCAACATAAAAGCTCACAAAAAGGGTAAAAATAGCCAAGAAATGGACAATGTACGCACTAGGAGCCGATAATCACAAAATTACGACAAATGCACCAAATACTCATCAAAATGGCATCAAAGGGTATGAAATGTTGCTTAAATGGGGCTGATAATCACGTCAATTCGAGTGTCATCAAAATACCCCACACTTAAGCTTTTGCTTGTCCTCAAGCAAACTGAACTAGAACACACTCAAATTCACAAATGACACGAGATTAAACTGAGATTCAATTCTAACAATTTGGTTTAGACTGTTCCACATAGAAAAAGTGACCTACACATGCAAGAACATCAACCAAACAAGTTTTCGATCTCACTAATTTATGCACACTTCAAGTAGTGGTTTTAACAAAGCTCATTCTTGGCAAAACAATTAATCATAATTAACCGACTATGATAACACCAATTCTAATAAAAAAGACTTTAAGCTCTAGCCATGAAGTGGATGCGGAGGTAGGAAAAGTGACGTGGCTATCGACTCGACTTCATTCGTTTCTAGATCTGTACGTTACATGTTCTAGCTAGGACCGATTTAAACAACAATTAATTTCAAGTTTTGACTTCTTCCATTTAATTTATTTACTGCATACTAGTGCTCGATACCAACCACTTCACTTAGGTGTTGGACCTGCCTAGCTCACAGTATTTGTGCTTATGCTAGTGCTCAACCCGAACACTTCACTTAGGTGTCAGGCTTGCCTAGCTTTATTTTCAGCACTTTAAAGAACTTAACATTGATTTGCACAACTTAATTACTTGTTTTAACCATTTAGTCATTTGATCCTAGCTAGTTATAACTTTTTACACAAGATTTCGAATTGAATTTCCGCCTAATCTCTAGCCACAATCACTGGTGAACAAATATGGAGTGAAAACATGGGAGAACTAAGAATTTATCATCTTAGAATGGTGTTATCGAGCTTTGTTATTAACAAATCAATCAATTCAATTAATTCAAGTTTCAACTACCGAAGAGATTTGTGATCTGTTCTGACCTAGACTCATTTAATATCAGTTTCGACACGTTGGTTACAGGTTCTAAGTGGAACAGTCTAGACGTCATTGTTCAAAATTGAAGTCAATTTAACATCAAAAGTCAAGAATTGAGCAATTCTATACTAGAGAAATTTCAAATTTGAACCACAGAATCATAGATGGCAAGCAAGATCATGCATAATCCTAGACTCCTACCCCACACATAAACGGTTATGTGTCCTCACAGAACTAATCTAGAGTAGAGAGATACAAAGAACCTGGAAGGTGATGGTCGGTGTAGCGGATGAGCACGGAGAGTCCGGAGTGGAGCGGAGTAGCTACTCAAGTTCCTATAGAAACAAAAACAACAAAAAGATCAAAAGGATACCAGGACAAGTGCCCTGGATCCACACAGAAGAAAAGTGGATCGAGATCCGAAAAGAAGAAAGAAAAGAAATGGAGAGGATAGAAACAACCTGATCACTGTTCCGAGGGCGGGGGTGAAAAGCAGAAGTCGAAACCGGTATAAATAGTCGGCGGAGAACACAAGATTTTCGGCGAAAATGATTGAAAATTTTTGGCGAAAATGTTTTGTAAAATAAAAATCCGGTTCGGCGAAAAGTTAAGTTATTTTCGGTCGAGAAGTAGAAACAGGAGAACAGGCCGGTTTTAAACACATATTTTCGGCGAAAATATGGGTGAATTTTCGCCAAAAATAATCTTGAAAATGGTCGGCAGTTTTTTTTCTTTTCAATAGGGGCTTTAAAACAGAACGACTCAAAATGAAAACAACTGACTCCAGCCGTGGGTTGCCTCCCACGAAGCGCTCTTGTTTAACGTCCGTGAGCCAGACGATACCTGTTAGGGACCCCAACTTAGGAGTTCCTTGAAGTCAATCGTCTTCTTCAAGGACATCGGTTGAGTGCCGTGTAGCACTCCACAAGGGTGATATAGCCGGTAGTGCTCCAATAGATCGCGGTTCTGGTTGGATGACCAGTTCTTCTCGAATTCTCCTACCGGAGGAGGAAAGAGGTAGTACGGCGCGGCATGGTCAATGAGCTCCATCTTCTCTACAGGTTGACTCGGCGGAAGTGTAGGTGAGGGTATCTCCTCAATCTCTATGTGCTCCTCTTCGGCTTCAACTTCAGGATGGATTGGCTTTATGTCTTCATCAACCACCACCGCCAAGGATTCTTCCAGCTCATAATAGTCATGGGTAGGATCATCATCTTCTTCTTCGAACAGCTCTTGAGCGTCTTCTGTCATTAACTGCTTTGGTTGCTCGAGCTAGATGTCCGTCGCGAGATGAGCTTGTAGCATTGAAGAGATATTATCCAAGGCAGATTGGGTTCTTGACGAGCATTGTTGATGTTCATGAAGCATCTCTAGGTTATCTCTAGCGCCACTTTGATGCTCTTGTTGGTGTGTCTCTTGGTAACCTTGTAGCATTGAAGAGATTTTATCAAAGTGGGAGTCAAATCTCGCCGTTTGTTGTTGTTGTTGATGTAGCATCTCTTGGTAATCCTCAATATCCGGTGCTCCATTGACGCGCCACTCTTGGTACTGGTCATCCCACCTGTAATCCTGCATAATCAAAACTCAAAAGCACTACCCAGGTAAATCATGGAAATATGGAGGAAAATTAAATGGTAAGGCAGAAAGGTAGAAGAATAATTTGCGAACTCTTCTTTCAAACAATTAGAAGAGTCCCCGGCAATGGCGCCAATTTGATGCTGCAGTTTTAGCGGTATCAAATAACTAACCTACCGAAGTAGACTAGATCGTATTCCACAGGGTTTCTACTAATCGACTACTCAAAGAAGCTGGCAAATTACTCAGGTTTAAACACTTAGTGCGTGGTGTGAGCTCCACGACTTCTAATCTAATAAAGCAAGAAAATAAAAGACAGAAAAGTAAAAGGTTGACTAACGAGAAGATAGACGAACTTAGATTTCGAATCCCCCTTAGATCACCAGAGCATTGGCAATCAACAGATCAACGGTTTTCAATTCTAATTCAATCGATTTCTATACACCACCATAACTCCTTACCCTTAGGTTTAAGACTGGCGAACGTTCGCTCTATCCGATCTAACTACCAAGATTAACCAGCCGCCCGGGTACGATCGCCTCTCGCAACGACTTAATTAACTGGTGCAATTACTAACGATTTATGAGTTACTCTTGAAGCGGATTAACCCTAACTGGTTCCTACAAAAGGCACACTCCAATTATAAGGTTAACTGGTTGAATTGATGTTTTAAAGAGAGGCGAGCGTTCGCTTCTATCCTCAGCTTAACAAGAATCTAAACTAGGTGATCAAGTAAGACAAGTTTATGCGCCAAAGCAGGAAGATGTCTGGCGACTAACCCTAGCTTGCAAAAACCTAATCTAGGCGATCAACCAGAGAAGAAACATAAACAATGAAGAACAAAACAACCATGCAAAGAGAAACTTATTGAACTTCGAATCTAATTACCGCCGATCCGTGATCGCTTTAAAGCCCTGGGTCACTTAGGGTTCATCTAATCTAAGCTCTACAAGTTCAGCTACTCATAACGATAACAGAAGAATCAAAGGCAACAAAGAAGATCATCATACAGAGGAAGAACAGATAAGAACTGAAAAACCTAATTCTGACGACTCCGGCGAAGCTTCAATCTCCTGGATCTTCAACTTTAAGCTCCGAGCTCTCTGAGGTGGAAGCATGGCGTCACGATCTCTCCACGGATCTTCAAACTCTCTAAACTCTATCTATCGACCCTAAGGTCGTGGCTAATCAGCCAAAATTTGTGTGTATTCAATCTGGCTTCAAAAAAATCTATATATAACCCTAGAAAACCTTTACAAGTTGGAAAAGGCTGAATTTTCCCGTCTGGGGAGCTTACACGGCGTGTAAGCTCACAGTGCATTGAGCTTCCACGGCATGTAAGCTCCAAAACGCAGCGTTTTGAGCTGTGCAGCACTCCGACTTGTTTCGATCATTCCTGCTCCGTTTGAACTCCGATTTGGTCTCCGTTTGAAGTGCTGGACTCGTGAGAGAGTCCTCTATAATGTGGTAACCTGGGGGCTCAACATAAAAGCTCAAAAAAGGGTAAAAATAGCCAATAAATGGACAATGTACGCACTAGGAGCCGATAATCACAAAGTTACGACAAATGCACCAAATACTCATCAAAATGGCATCAAAGGGTATGAAATGTTGCTTAAATGGGGCTGATAATCACGTCAATTCGAGTGTCATCAATAATCCTAAAAGACAGGTCGAAGAAACTATTAAAATAAACAAGTTGTCCGAAAGTAAAACTCCTAAACCGGCTAAAATTCAGCAAAACCCTAATCTGGGCGGATTAGGGCAAACCGGCAATCCGTGTCCGGGTAGGACTAGGAAAAGGCTCCGGGCGTGGGCAGGAATCCGTCTGCGGCTAGGAAAGGGATTCCAGGAGCGCGCGGTGGCATTTCCGTAAATACCGATGGTTCCGGGTGACCGGGTGGCCAGGTGACGTCCTTCTGCTGTGGTGACCGGCTCGGCATCACTCGCTCCAGACCCGGTGCTAGGGTTTCAGTGATGTCGGGGCATCCGGGCTTCCTGGTTGACATTTCCTCGAACAGGCGAGGTTTTCCCCAAGTATTTTGACCTCCTGAGTCTTCTGGCATCAACTTGTCCGCCAGATTCTGAATGTTGAGCAAGGTTATCCGGGGCTTGAGTTGGCTGTCCGCATCCTCCGGGGCCGGGCCAGTGCTCTTAGGTTACCCTCCCGTCTTGGCCACGTATTCTTGAATCCTTTTGACCTCTGTACTCCAGAACTGTCTCCAGATGGCTTCTGGAGTGTGCTTGAATTGTGGGATCATGGAGGTGAAGTTAGGGAAGGGCTGAGACTCTGTTCCCGGGCTAGGGCTTATGTCCTCGGCTAGCAGCATGCTCTGGAATATCTTTCCATCTCGTGGAGCTTTTCTTACTGCTTGGGGAGGCCTCAGCCTATACTTCATCTCATAACTTGGTTTGAGAGCTTGTAGGGGGCTGTCCCTCAGCTCTATGCGCTTCTTGTATGGTCCTAGGGTTCGGCCTCCTACGGCTGACCCTGGTGGGGTGTAGGTGTACCGGCGTGTGCTGGGGCAGCTGGGCTAGTTCATATCATCCCCCTCTTCTTGCATTGGATTTGTCCCCAAATCCACCTCGGGGTCTCTTCTAGCACTCATCATTCTCTCCCAAACTTCAGTAATTTTGTTGGCCACGGTCGGGGACGACTCGGCATCATATTCGGGTATAGGAGTGTCATTTGAGTCGGTCACGGACCAAGGCTCGATGCCTTCAGTATCTTCTTCATCAGCCTTCATAGCTTCCTCTCCTGAAAAACTATTAACAATGATGTTAAGGCTCGGGGAGGTGACCGGTGAGGATTCCTCACTCATCTCTACGTCTGGGTCAGCATCTGGTTCTTCTTCGCTCGGGGCGGCCTTTAAAATCCATCAGAAGATGATCTCCCATTGAATCTTGGGTGCACAGGGGCTGGGGCCGAGTGCTGGGGCTCGGGGCCTAGTGGGGCATCACCGGGGTTGCCGGGGTTGGTTGGGCCTGGTCGAGTGGCGCTGAGGCTGGGCGTCGGGGTAGATTGGGGGCCGTCGGGGCTGGCGTTCTGATGCGAACCGCCTCCTCTAGGAAGGGATCGACTCAACACCCAAAAATATATTACCAGCTTCACGAATCCTAACTTTTGAAACCGCGGGGAATACTTGAAATCCACTAAGTATAGACTTAGGAACCCCAAGGTATTCAGTCGAATTGGTGCCACAACAAAGGGTGATAACCTCTGATGATAAACCAAACCTTAAGCTAAGCAACAACGAGCAAAGACTTGAAGGAAAAAGAACAAAGTTCTAAAATTTCAATTATGACTTAACGTGTCTTACAATGATGGCCGAGGCCTCTATTTATAGCACAAGGGTGGCCTAAGCCGTCTCCAACTCTAAAAAGGTAAGACTAAAATAATCCTAAAAGATAGGCCGAAGAAAATATTAAAATAAACATAGTTGTCCAAGAATAAAACTCTAAAACCGGCAAAGTCGAGCAAAACCCTAATCCGGGCGGATTAGGGCACACCGGGTGTCCGTGTCCGATCGGGCTTAGGAAACTCCTCCGGGCGCGGGCTGGACTCCGGACGCGGCTAGGAAAAGTGCCCGGAACCCGCGCGGTGGCATTTCTGTAATTACCGCGGGTTCCGGGTGACCGGGCGGCCGGGTGGCGTCCTTCGGCGCTGGTGACCGGCTCGGCATCAAGTGCTCCGGACCCGATACTAGGGTTTTGGTGATGCCGGGCGGTTCTGGCTTCTTGCTGGACATTTCCTCGGACAAGTGAGGTTCCTTCCAAGTCTTTGGACCTCCTGAGTCTTCTGGCTTCAACTTGTCCGCCAGGTTCTGAGTGTGGAGTAGGGTTAGCCGAGGCAGGGGCTGGTTGGCCGTATCCGCCGGGGCCCAGGTAGTGTGCTTAGGAAGCCAACCTGTCTTGGCCACATATTCTCGAATCTTCTTGTCTTCTGTACGCCAGAATTCTTCCCAGATGGCCTTTGACGTGTGCTTGACTTGAGGGATCATGGAAGAGAGGTTGGGGAAAGATTGAGACTCAGTGCTCGATCTAGGACTTAGGTTCTCGGCCAGTAACATGACCTGGAACTCCCTTCCATCTCGGGGTGTCTTCCTTCCCGGTGGGGCCGACCTGAGTTTCTTCTTGAGCTCATTTCTAGGCTTGAGAGCTTGTAGGTAGCCAGTCCTTAGTTCTAGGCGCTTTTTATATGGACTCGGAGTTCTGCCTTCTACGGGGTACCTTGGTGGGGTGTAGGTATACCTTTGTGGCCCGGGGCGGTGGAGCCGGGTCATATCATCCCCCTCTTCTTGACTGGGATTTGTCCCCAAATCCACCTCAGCATCCTTCCTAGAACCCATCACTCTTTTCCAAACTTCAGCAATCTTGTGGGCTACGGCCGGGAAAGATTCATCCTCATCAGTAGCACTAGGGGTGTCATTTGAGTCGGTACTGGACAATGTCTCGGACTCTTCAGTGTCTTCTCCTTCAGTCTCCATTTCTTCCACTTCATAAATGCCATTAACAGTAATGTTAAGGCTCGGGGAGCTGCTGGGGGAGGGTTCTTCACTCATTTCCTCATCCGAGTCTGCTTCTGGACCTTCTTCGCTCGGGGCAGCTTTTAAAATCCGCCGGGAGATGACTTCCCATTGAATCTCGGGACGGGTGGCCATTGGTTCTTTGGCCGTCGGGGCCGTCGGGTTCATGACCGTCGGGGGCGCCAGGTGGCCGTCGGGGCCGGCGCTCGGCTTCAGGTCGTCAAAGAGCCCTCCGGCTTTCTTCAGGTCAAAATTGGCCGAGGGAATGTTCAAAAGACCCGGGGTGGGCCGATTGACATCATTCGGCGCGGACAGGATGTCCGGGGCAGTCGTGATGCTAGGCCGGGGCAGGGCCGGTGCTGGGCCGGGGCAGTACTGGGTGCGGTGCCGGGGCAGCGCGGGGTGCAGGGCCGGGGCAGTGCTGGGTGCTGGGCCGGAGCAGTGCTGGGCGCTGTGCTGGGGCAGTGCTGGGCGCTGTGCCGGGGTGGTGCTGGGCGCTGTGCCGGGGCAGTGCTGGGGCAGTACTGGGGCAGTGCTGGGCACTGTGCTGGGGCAGTGCTGGGCACTGTGCTGGGGCAGTGCTGGGGTGATCACTCGACTGCTGAAGGCTGAGAATTTTTCCAAGCCTTCTATCTCAACTTCTTCTCCTTCACTCGACTCTCCTCTAATTCTTCAATCATTGGTTCCTCCTCGTCGTCTGTCACGACTTCTCCCTCTCTAAGCACCATGGTTCGGGTGTTAGGGCAGTCCCTTGCTATGTGACCCCTACCATGACACTTAAAACACACAATGGCACTTGGCCGAGCGTTAGTAGTAGGGATTTTTGAACCGGGATTAGGGTTTACCCGTGATGCCGACCCTTGGTTAGGGTTTGGTCGCGATCCGGCGCTCCGTTAGGGTTTGGCCGGTATGGGGTGTGGCCGGCGCTTCGGTCTCCTCTCACCGGGGCACTGATCGGTGGCGGCGGGGTAGTCCTTCTTCCAAGACCATTCTTCAGCTCCTTCTCAACCCTAGTAGCTACGTTGATCAAGGCATCATAGTCAGCAAAGTTGAGAATATTGACTTGGTGTAGAATCTCTCTTTGCAACCCTCCGGTGAAACGGGCTATCTTGGCATCTTCATCCTCACTCAGGTCAAGCCGTGCAACCAAGATTTCCATCTCCTTGTTGTATTCCTCAACCGTCATGGTCCCTTGCTTCAAGGATCGAAGCTTGGTGTGCAAGTCTCGGTTGTAGCTACTCGGTACAAACTTCCTCCTCATCTTTCTTTTGAGACTCCTCCAAGTAAGGACGGGGTCTTCTTCCTCTTTCCTGATCTGATTGCTGAGTTGAGACCACCACAAGGCAGCATAGTCAGTAAACTCTAGTGTGGCTAGGGTTACCTTTTTCCTCTCGGAATAGTTGTGGCACTCAAAGAAATCCTCCATGGCCCTCTCCCAATCAATGTAGTCGTCGGGGTTGGTTTTGCCAGTAAATTTAGGCACACTGAGCTTCAGGCTGCTCACATCATCATCTTCTTCCTGCTCATTCCTTCTTGGCCGCCGGGGCCATCTCCATTCGTGGCTCCGAACTGCTCGGCGATTCGGGCTATGTTTTCAGCCATGGCGGTCAACCGGGCATCAAAAGCATTGAATCTCTCGTCTGCCATGGTTAGTCACGAACAAGGGACCTCACAAAATCTCTCAATTGAACCTCACACACTCGTTTTCTTACCACTCGTGTATGAAAAAAAAAAAATTTTTTAACAAGTCACTCAAATTAGGGTTTTCTTTGAAATTTTCAAAACAAAGTCAATCTCAATTCAAGTAGTTGCAAGTTTCTTCGAAGCTATGCAGTCTAAGTCTACCAATGTCACTAACAAGACCTTATACCTAGGGTTTCGGATTTCTAGGGGCCAGAATCTTGAGTTAGGGCGTGGGATGACAAGACATACAAATTTGGGTGTTCTACCAAGGAAGCTAGTAGTGCGAAAGCTAGTAGCTAACTTATGAAAAACCCCTCTTCTTGAACTTATTCTACTACCTTGATTGTGAACGTGGCCTTGCTTTTTAGCTAGGTCAATTTTTCTAGACCTTTGATTTTTTTTTTTTCTTTTCTTTTCTTTTTCTTTGATCGGCCACAGCTTTTTCTCACAACAAAAACTCAAAGAAAGGTAGAAGAATAGAACAAACACAATGCACGATTTTTTTTTAGGGTTTTTCTGAAACTGAAAACAACGAAAACTAAAGGATATGAATTCAAGTAAAAGAACCTGAAAACTGGGATAGATTGTTGGTCCAAGAGTTGAACCGTGCTCTGATACCAGCTGATGCGAACCGCCTCCTCTAGGAAGGGATCGACTCAACACCCAAAACTATATTACCAGCTTCACGAATCCTAACTTTTGAAACCGCGGGGAATACTTGAAATCCACTAAGTATAGACTTAGGAACCCCAAGGTATTCAGTCGAATTGGTGCCACAACAAAGGGTGATAACCTCTGATGATAAACCAAACCTTAAGCTAAGCAACAACGAGCAAAGACTTGAAGGAAAAAGAACAAAGTTCTGAAATTTCAATTATGACTTAACGTGTCTTACAATGATGGCCGAGGCCTCTATTTATAGCACAAGGGTGGCCTAAGCCGTCTCCAACTCTAAAAAGGTAAGACTAAAATAATCCTAAAAGATAGGCCGAAGAAAATATTAAAATAAACATAGTTGTCCGAGAATAAAACTCTAAAACCGGCAAAGTCGAGCAAAACCCTAATCCGGGCGGATTAGGGCACACCGAGTGTCCGTGTCCGATCGGGCTTAGGAAAGTCCTCCGGGCGCGGGCTGGACTCCGGACGCGGCTAGGAAAAGTGCCCGGAACCCGCGCGGTGGCATTTCTGTAATTATCGCGGGTTCCGGGTGACCGGGCGGCCGGGGTGGCGTCCTTCGGCGCTGGTGACCGGCTCGGCATCAAGTGCTCCGGACCCGATACTAGGGTTTTGGTGATGCCGGGCGGTTCTGGCTTCTTGCTGGACATTTCCTCGGACAAGTGAGGTTCCTTCCAAGTCTTTGGACCTCCTGAGTCTTCTGGCTTCAACTTGTCCGCCAGGTTCTGAGTGTGGAGTAGGGTTAGCCGAGGCAGGGGCTGGTTGGCCGTATCCGCCGGGGCCCGGGTAGTGTCCTTAGGAAGCCAACCTGTCTTGGCCACATATTCTCGAATCTTCTTGTCTTCTGTACGCCAGAATTCTTCCCAGATGGCCTTTGACGTGTGCTTGACTTGAGGGATCATGGAAGAGAGGTTGGGGAAAGATTGAGACTCAGTGCTCGATCTAGGACTTAGGTTCTCGGCCAGTAACATGACCTGGAACTCCCTTCCATCTCGGGGTGTCTTCCTTCCCGGTGGGGCCGACCTGAGTTTGTTCTTGAGCTCATTTCTAGGCTTGAGAGCTTGTAGGTAGCCAGTCCTTAGTTCTAGGCGCTTTTTATATGGACCCGGAGTTCTGCCTTCTACGGGGTACCTTGGTGGGGTGTAGGTATACCTTTGTGGCCCGGGGCGGTGGAGCCGGGTCATATCATCCCCCTCTTCTTGACTGGGATTTGTCCCCAAATCCACCTCGGCATCCTTCCTAGAACCCATCACTCTTTTACAAACTTCAGCAATCTTGTGGGCTACGGCCGGGAAAGATTCATCCTCATCAGTAGCACTAGGGGTGTCATTTGAGTCGGTACTGGACAATGTCTCGGACTCTTCAGTGTCTTCTCCTTCAGTCTCCATTTCTTCCACTTCATAAATGCCATTAACAGTAATGTTAAGGCTCGGGGAGCTGCTGGGGGAGGGTTCTTCACTCATTTCCTCATCCGAGTCTGCTTCTGGACCTTCTTCGCTCGGGGCAGCTTTTAAAATCCGCCGGGAGATGACTTCCCATTGAATCTCGGGACGGGTGGCCATTGGTTCTTTGGCCGTCGGGGCCGTCGGGTTCATGACCGTCGGGGGCGCCAGGTGGCCGTCGGGGCGGCGCTCGGCTTCAGGTCGTCAAAGAGCCCTCCGGCTTTCTTCAGGTCAAAATTGGCCGAGGGAATGTTCAAAAGACCCGGGGTGGGCCGATTGACATCATTCGGCGCGGACAGGATGTCCGGGGCAGTCGTGATGCTAGGCCGGGGCAGGCCGGTGCTGGGCCGGGGCAGTACTGGGTGCGGTGCGGGGCAGCGCGGGGTGCAGGGCCGGGGCAGTGCTGGGTGCTGGGCCGGGGCAGTGCTGGGCGCTGTGCTGGGGCAGTGCTGGGCGCTGTGCCGGGGCGGTGCTGGGCGCTGTGCCGGGGCAGTGCTGGGGCAGTACTGGGGCAGTGCTGGGCACTGTGCTGGGGCAGTGCTGGGCACTGTGCTGGGGCAGTGCTGGGGTGATCACTCGACTGCTGAAGGCTGAGAATTTTTCCAAGCCTTCTATCTCAACTTCTTCTCCTTCACTCGACTCTCCCTCCAATTCTTCAATCATTGGTTCCTCCTCGTTGTCTGTCACGACTTCTCCCTCTCTAAGCACCATGGTTCGGGTGTTAGGGCAGTCCCTTGCTATGTGACCCATACCATGACACTTAAAACACACAATGGCACTTGGCCGAGCGTTAGTAGTAGGGATTTTTGAACCGGGATTAGGGTTTACCCGTGATGCCGACCCTTGGTTAGGGTTTGGTCGCGATCCGGCGCTCCGGTTAGGGTTTGGCCGGTATGGGGTGTGGCCGGCGCTTCGGTCTCCTCTCACCGGGGCACTGATCGGTGGCGGCGGGGTAGTCCTTCTTCCAAGACCGTTCTTCAGCTCCTTCTCAACCCTAGTAGCTACGTTGATCAAGGCATCATAGTCAGCAAAGTTGAGAATATTGACTTGGTGTAGAATCTCTCTTTGCAACCCTCCGGTGAAACGGGCTATCTTGGCATCTTCATCCTCACTCAGGTCAAGCCGTGCAACCAAGATTTCCATCTCCTTGTTGTATTCCTCAACCGTCATGCTCCCTTGCTTCAAGGATCGAAGCTTGGTGTGCAAGTCTCGGTTGTAGCTACTCGGTACAAACTTCCTCCTCATCTTTCTTTTGAGACTCCTCCAAGTAAGGACGGGGTCCTCTTCCTCTTTCCTGATCTGATTCCTGAGTTGAGACCACCACAAGGCAGCATAGTCAGTAAACTCTAGTGTGGCTAGGGTTACCTTTTTCCTCTCGGAATAGTTGTGGCACTCAAAGAAATCCTCCATGGCCCTCTCCCAATCAATGTAGTCGTCGGGGTTGGTTTTGCCAGTAAATTTAGGCACACTGAGCTTCAGGCTGCTCACATCATCATCTTCTTCCTGCTCATTCCTCCTTGGCCGCCGGGGGCCATCTCCATTCGTGGCTCCGAACTGCTCGGCGATTCGGGCTATGTTTTCAGCCATGGCGGTCAACCGGGCATCAAAAGCATTGAATCTCTCGTCTGCCATGGTTAGTCACGAACAAGGGACCTCACAAAATCTCTCAATTGAACCTCACACACTCGTTTTCTTACCACTCGTGTATGAAAAAAAAAATTTTTTTTAACAAGTCACTCAAATTAGGGTTTTCTTTGAAATTTTCAAAACAAAGTCAATCTCAATTCAAGTAGTTGCAAGTTTCTTCGAAGCTATGCAGTCTAAGTCTACCAATGTCACTAACAAGACCTTATACCTAGGGTTTCGGATTTCTAGGGGCCAGAATCTTGAGTTAGGGCGTGGGATGACAAGACATACAAATTTGGGTGTTCTACCAAGGAAGCTAGTAGTGCGAAAGCTAGTAGCTAACTTATGAAAAACCCCTCTTCTTGAACTTATTCTACTACCTTGATTGTGAACGTGGCCTTGCTTTTTAGCTAGGTCAATTTTTCTAGACCTTTGATTTTTTTTTTTTCTTTTCTTTTCTTTTCTTTTTCTTTGATCGGCCACAGCTTTTTCTCACAACAAAAACTCAAAGAAAGGTAGAAGAATAGAACAAACACAATGCACGATTTTTTTTTTTAGGGTTTTTCTGAAACTGAAAACAACGAAAACTAAAGGATATGAATTCAAGTAAAAGAACCTGAAAACTGGGATAGATTGTTGGTCCAAGAGTTGAACCGTGCTCTGATACCAGCTGATGCGAACCGCCTCCTCTAGGAAGGGATCGACTCAACACCCAAAACTATATTACCAGCTTCACGAATCCTAACTTTTGAAACCGCGGGGAATACTTGAAATCCACTAAGTATAGACTTAGGAACCCCAAGGTATTCAGTCGAATTGGTGCCACAACAAAGGGTGATAACCTCTGATGATAAACCAAACCTTAAGTTAAGCAACAACGAGCAAAGACTTGAAGGAAAAAGAACAAAGTTCTGAAATTTCAATTATGACTTAACGTGTCTTACAATGATGGCCGAGGCCTCTATTTATAGCACAAGGGTGGCCTAAGCCGTCTCCAACTCTAAAAAGGTAAGACTAAAATAATCCTAAAAGATAGGCCGAAGAAAATATTAAAATAAACATAGTTGTCCGAGAATAAAACTCTAAAACCGGCAAAGTCGAGCAAAACCCTAATCCGGGCGGATTAGGGCACACCGGGTGTCCGTGTCCGATCGGGCTTAGGAAAGTCCTCCGGGCGCGGGCTGGACTCCGGACGCGGCTAGGAAAAGTGCCCGGAACCCGCGCGGTGGCATTTCTGTAATTACCGCGGGTTCCGGGTGACCGGGCGGCCGGGTGGCGTCCTTCGGCGCTGGTGACCGGCTCGGCATCAAGTGCTCCGGACCCGATACTAGGGTTTTGGTGATGCCGGGCGGTTCTGGCTTCTTGCTGGACATTTCCTCGGACAAGTGAGGTTCCTTCCAAGTCTTTGGACCTCCTGAGTCTTCTGGCTTCAACTTGTCCGCCAGGTTCTGAGTGTGGAGTAGGGTTAGCCGAGGCAGGGGCTGGTTGGCCGTATCCGCCGGGGCCCGGGTAGTGTCCTTAGGAAGCCAACCTGTCTTGGCCACATATTCTCGAATCTTCTTGTCTTCTGTACGCCAGAATTCTTCCCAGATGGCCTTTGACGTGTGCTTGACTTGAGGGATCATGGAAGAGAGGTTGGGGAAAGATTGAGACTCAGTGCTCGATCTAGGACTTAGGTTCTCGGCCAGTAACATGACCTGGAACTCCCTTCCATCTCGGGGTGTCTTCCTTCCCGGTGGGGCCGACCTGAGTTTGTTCTTGAGCTCATTTCTAGGCTTGAGAGCTTGTAGGTAGCCAGTCCTTAGTTCTAGGCGCTTTTTATATGGACCCGGAGTTCTGCCTTCTACGGGGTACCTTGGTGGGGTGTAGGTATACCTTTGTGGCCCGGGGCGGTGGAGCCGGGTCATATCACGTTCTGCTCTAGGACGTCGACGAGGCCCTCTTCTGCCTTCAGACGAAAAATAGCCGAGGGAATGTTCAAAAAGCTCGGGGTAGGCCGATTGACATCATCCGACTCGGGCAGGATGGCCGGGCCAGACTCCCGTGTCGGGCCGACTGGTGTGATCGGCTCGGTTTCGGCCGGGGCATCTGGGGTGATTACTCGGCTATTGAAGGCTGAAAATTTCTCCAGGCCTTCCATGTTGATTTCTTCTCCTTCACTAGACTCCTCCTCTATTTCTTCAACAATTGGCTCCTCTTCATCATCCGTGACAACCTCTCCTTCTCTAAGCACCATAGTTCGGGTGTTAGGGCAGTCCCTTGCCATGTGACCCCTGCCTTGACATTTGAACACACACAATGGCACTAGGCCGAGCATTAGTAGTAGGAATTTTTGAGCCGGGGTTTGGTGTTACCCGTGATGTCGGCCCTTGATTAGGGTTTGGCCTCGATCCAGAATTCCTGCTAGTGTTTGGCCTCCAAGGGGTGTTTCCTGCACTCCTGTCTCGTCTCACAGGGGCACTGATGGGTGGCGGGGTAGTATTCCTTCTTCCAAGGCCATTCTTGAGCTCCTTCTCAACCCTAATAGCTGTGGTTACGAAGCCATCATAATCAACAAAGTTGAGGATGTTGACTTGATGTAGGATTTCTCTTTGTAATCCTCCGGTGAACCTTGTTATTTTGGCATCTTCATCTTCACTTAGGTCAAGCCGGGTGACCAGGACCTCCATCTCTTTATTGTACTCTCCAACCGACATGTTCACTTGCTTCAAAAGTTGAAGCTTGGTATGCAAGTCTCGGTTGTAGCTACTTGGCACAAACTTTCTCCTCATCTTTCTCTTGAGACTCCTCCAACTAAGGATAGGATCCTCTTCTTCTCTCCTGATCTGATTCCTGAGATGAGCCCACCACAAAGCAGCATAGTCAGTAAACTCAATTGTGGCTAGGGTTACCTTTTTCCTCTCGGAATAGTTATGGCATTCAAAGAAGTCTTTCATGCGCCTTTCCCAATCAATGTACTCGTCAGGATTTGCTTTGCCAGCAAATTTGGGTACATTGAGCTTCAAACTGCTCACATCATCATCGTACTCTTACAAATTCCTCCTTGGCCGCTGGGGGCCATCTCCATTAAGGGCGCCGAGTTGCTCGGTGAGTCGGTTGATGTTTTGAGCCATAGCAGCCATGTGTGCCTCCATAGCAGCAAATCTTTCATCTGCCATGATTAGTATACAAACAAAGGACCTCTCAAATCACTCTAAGAAAACCTCACACACTCTTTTTCTTACCACTCGTGTGTAAAATTTTCAAGTCACTCAAAAATTAGGGTTTTCTTTGAAAATTCCAAAACAAAGGCAATTTCAATTCAAGTAGTTGCAAGTTTCTTCGAAGCTATAAGTCTAAGTCTACCAATGACACAAAAACAAGACCTTATACCTAGGGTTTGGATTTCTAGGGCAAGAACTCGTGATGCTAGGTCGTGGGATTACAAGACAACAAGTTTGGGTGTTCTAACTAAGAAAGCTACTAGCTAATCTTATGAAAAACCCCTCTTCTTGAACTTAACCTACTACCTTGATTGTGAACGTGACCTTGCTTTTTGGCTAGGTCAAATTTTCTATTTTGAAGACCTTGATTCTTTTCTTTTCTTTTTCTTTGATTCTTTTGTATTTTCTTTTCTTGAACAGCCACAGCTTTTTCTCACAACGAAACTAAAAGAAAGGTAGAAGACTAGAACAAACACAATGAAGCTATTTAGGGTTTTTCTGAAATTGAAAGCAACGAAAACTTAAAGATATGAATCCAAGCAAGAACCTGGAAACTGGGATAGATGGTCCAAGAGTTGAACCGTGCTCTGATACCAGCTGATGCAAACCGCCTCCTCTAGGAAGGGATCGACTCAACACCCAAAACTATATTATCAGCCCCACGAGAACCTAACCTCTGAAATCGGCAGAGAACCTTGAAATCCACTAGGTAATGACCTAGGAACCCCAAGTGTTCGGTCGAGTTGGTGCCACAAACAAAGGATGATAGCCTTTGATGATAAACCAAAACCTTAAGCTAAGCAACAACGAGCAAAGACTTGAAAGAAAAAGAACAAAGTTCTGAAATTTTCATTAATCAAAATAGTCTGTCTTACAATCGTGGCTGACGCCTCTATTTATAGCACAAAGGGTGGCCAAGGCCGGTTCCAACTCTAAAAAGGAAAAATTAAAATAATCCTAAAAGATAGGCCGAAGAAACTATTAAAATAAACTAAGTTGTCCAAAAGTAAAACTCCTAAACCTGCTAAAATTCAGCAAAACCCTAATCCGGCGGATTAGGGAAAACCGGCAATCCGTGTCCGGGTAGGACTAGGAAAAGGCTCCGAGCGCGGGCAGGAATCCGTCCGCGGCTAGGAAAGGGATTCCAGGAGCGCGTGGTGGCATTTCCGTAAATACCGCTGGCTCCGGGTGACCGGGTGGCCAGGTGACGTCCTTCTGCTGTGGTGACCGGCTCGACATCACTCGCTCCGGACCCGGTGCTAGGGTTTCGATGATGTTGGGGCATCCGGGCTTCCTGGTTGACATTTCCTCGAACAAACGAGGTTTTCCCCAAGTATTTTGACCTCCTGAGTCTTCTGGCATCAACTTGTCCGCCAGATTCTGAATGCTGAGCAAGGTTGTTCGGGGCTTGAGTTGGCTGTCCGCATCCTCCGGGGGCGGGGCAGTGCTCTAAGGTGACCCTCCCGTCTTGGCCACGTATTCTTGAATCCTTTTGACCTCTGTACTCCAGAACTGTCTCCAGATGGCTTCTGGAGTGTATTTGACTTGTGGGATCATGGAGGTGAAGTTAGGGAAGGGCTGAGACTCTGTTCCCGGGCTAGGGCTTATGTCCTCGGCCAACAGCATGCTCTGGAATATCTTTCCATCTCGTGGAGCTTTTCTTATTGCTTGGGGAGGCCTCAGCCTATACTTCATCTCATACCTTGGTTTGAGATCTTGTAGGGGGCCATCCCTCAGCTCTATGCGCTTCTTGTATGGTCCTAGGGTTCGGCCTCCTACGAGTGACCCTGGTGGTGTGGAGGTGTACCGGCGTGTGCTGGGGCAGCTGGGCTGGTTCATATCACCTAGTGCTGGCCTGATGCTGGGCAGGCACTACGTCTAGTGCTGGGTCTAGTGCTGGCACTCTTGGCTTCGACTCTTATCTCCAATCTTTCGATCGTGGCTTTCATTTGGGCTAGAATTTGAGAGATGGTCGGCATGGTAGCCTCTAGTAGAGCTAACTTCTTTTCTGCCATGGTTAGTAAAAATAACGGAAATACAAAGGTCTCCGACTCTTTCAATCTATGAATATTAGGGTTTGGTTCACGAAAACCCTAGCAACGAAAGCTTAATAGAATTTTCTATTTTCTGTTTTCTCTATCCCCTCTTCTTAAGAACAAGCTTACAACGAAAATAATTAGGGCAAGGGTGGCCTTGCTTTTTGTTTTTCTTTTCTTCTACTCTTCTTTTGTGTATTTTTCTTTGATAGCTTGAACGACCACAAGCTTTTTCTTCGCCTTACAATAACTCGAACAGAATGAAAATAGATGGAGATTTTCTAATCAATTTTCTAAGAACAAAAGTAAAGGATATGAATCCAGGGTTTCAAACCTGAAGACTGGGATAGATTTGGTCCTCGTGTTGAACCGAAGCTCTGATACCAAAACTGATGTGAACCGCTGCAACCGTGGGCAGACGACCCTAACCACCGCTAGTCTTGAACCTTAGCTTGAGCTCACCGTCGGCACCGGGGCGGAATAGTACTTGGACCCGTCGGTCGCGATTAATCGAGAACCCTAAGTGTCCGGTAGAATGGCTCCACGACAGAAGGGGAATACTTATGTTGATAACACCGTCTAAACGACGATCAATTCCATGAAAGCCGAGAAGAGATTAGCAATTCCATGCTAAAAGAAAAACCAAAGTTTAAGTAATTTATTTGATCAAAGTTGTTCCTTACAAGAGAGGCCGGCGGCCTCTTTAAATAGGGGAGGAGTAGGGAACAAGCCTCCCTCAATACTCCTCCAAATTCAGCTCCGTTTGTTGGAGGGTGCTCCTGAGACTTCAAGCTATCCAGGACTGCTGGAATTTCCCAAAAGGCTCGAGCCATTTGTTGGTTGGGCCAAAAGCATGCTTCTGCTGTGCTTGGCGCTCGGTCCGGCGCCCGGGGCTGGCCTTCTACTTTCTGCTTCGGCTAGGTCTTCTGGAATGCTCTCAAGGGGTCTTCAATGGATGGTACTGGTCTGGGGCTCGTGGTACTTGGCATGGGGCCTAGTTTAGGTACTAGGCCTAGTCCTCGATCGGCTCCGGGGCCTGACTTCGGGCTCCAGTGAGTTCCAGTCGGGCCCTTTCCTCTCTCCCTCCGCCAATGCTCTAGGAATGCTCCTAGAGACTCCCAATGCTCCACTTTACCTACAGGGCTTGTGGTAATCAGGTCAAGGCCTAGTGGAGGCCCTTGGCTCAGGGTTGGTCTTGGCCAGGGGTCGGGACTTGAGGCTTTGGCTCTCCAAGGCTCCGGAGGTGGTTCTGGCGTAGGCCTAGGCCCGGTGTAGTCTCGGCCTGGCATTAGGGCTGGGGCCGGGTTGACATCAATCGGGTCGGGTCTGGAAACCCGGATCACTTCATTTACCCCTCCACACTTATGGGTTTCAATTTTATAATTTTGGTTTTTTTTATTATGTAAGCCATAATTCTAAATATCACATATAAAAATATTATACTCAACATATGTCATGTTGAATGTCACAAAAAATCATTGATTTCGTATTAACAATATTATTGGTTGTAAGTTTTTAATATAATCATAATATTGTGCATATTTTGATATTAAATTATGTTCCAAAACTACTTTTGACTTTTACCTGATCTTACTCATTAGTTCAAGGGCGTTGCTTATAAGTTATGTCATTAATATGTGTTTTTTATATGGGAACTCCTATTGTGAGGACCTTATAAGGGTCCTTATATAAGGACAACATTCGCAGCCGTTGGATGAGGATCCTAATCTAACGATGGGAACAAATTATGGACAGTTTCAGATCTGGATCCTGATCCAAGGGCTGCGAATGGTGTCCTTATATAAGGACCCTTATAGGGGTCCTCACAATAGGAGTTCCCAATATACATATTTTTAGGCAGTAATTCGTATTTTATACATATTTCTATATCTTACCTTCTTTATTTGAAAATAACTGTATCTTATTACCCCTGCTAAAATGACTCCACTATTCATCAAAAAAAAAGACTCCACTATTCATCAAAAAAAAATGACTCCACTCGAAATAATCCACAAAACCCATAATTAGTAATTACCCGGTCAAATCAACCCGATCCGCAGGATTCACCGGGTCTAGTTTCCCAAGTATTTGAGTCTTGAAATAAGAAGAAATCCCTACTACCTCTCTTCACTTTCTCCTCTCCTCCTTCTACCACATTCTTCTTCCGGTCGCCGTCGATAATCACTCTTGCCTAGTTGCCTACCATAGTTTCTGCCACACCAGCCACCATTCGCGAGTCGCGAATCACCACCACCTTCGCTGATCGCCTCGTCTCTTATGACAGTCCCTTTCGCCGCCACCTCCCTCCTGCCCTTGCTCCACGTTCTGCTTAACAGTTCTCATTTCAGAAGAAACACAACAGAGTCCAGAATTTTGAGGAGGTGATGCTTTTCCATTTACATCATATTCTATAGTGCAACGGGCAGTTGAGGTATTGAACTCTTGAACTAACTTTTGGGGCTGTTTGCGTTTCGATGGCTGACTTTGAATTAGTTCATCGTCTCGAAATGAGGAATTAAACGATTGGTCTGTAAAGGAACTTACTGCTTACATTGTCCATCATGATCCGGAATGTCGTCCCTACTGGAAGACCGATGGGCTGTCGATGTGTACACCATGTGTTTGGTTGTTTGTTCTCTTCTCGTTCTTCAAGATACCAACCTCCTTATTTAAGTTCTAGTAACAATTTCAAGGATCCCGCTGTCAAAATATGTGATTTTGATGATGGGAATGGCGAGTCCAAGAAGTTCAGGGAAATGGGACGTGCAGACTTTGCCTGCGGGTGAATCAGAATCTTGAATCTGATAGATTTGATGATGTTGATGAATCAGAGGTTGATGATGATGGAGGAGATGGTAGTTGCGGCGGCGATGATGAGAAAAGTTTTAAGGCTTTAGATTCTTTCGATAGGAATCGTGGTGAGCAGAAGGAAGAACACACCATGAGAATTGAGCTAGGGGAACACGAACTCCGGCACCCTTTGGTGAGAGAGGTCTCTAGGCTTATTGATTGTAGGTCAGCTTGGAATCCGAAGATGGAAGGGGAACTGAGAAACTTACTTAGGAGCCTCAAGCCTCGGCTAGTTTGTGCTGTTTTGCAATCTCAAGCAGATGAAAGACTTGCTTTAAGTTTCTTCAATTGGGCTGACCGCCAGTGGCGGTATAGACACCATCCTATAGTTTATTATATGTTGCTTGAGATCCTAAGTAAAACTAAATTATGTCAAGGTGCCAGGAGGATTATTGTGCTCATGGCTCGCAGAGGTATCAAACGCCAGCCTGAAGCTTTTAGTTATTTAATGATTTCCTACAGTCGGGCAGGTAGATTGAGGAATGCACTGCAGGTCTTGACAATGATGCAGAAAGCTGGTGTTGAGCCGAACCTCTTGATATGTAACACCACTATCCATGTTCTGGTGTTGGCAAATAGATTGGAAAGAGCATTGAGTTTTTTGGACAGGATGCAGCTTGTTGGAATCACCCCTAACGTTGTAACTTATAACACTTTGATCAAAGGATACTGTGATGTTCACCGAGTTGAAGATGCTATGGAATTGATTACTGAAATGCCATCCAAAGGATGCCATCCTGACAAAGTTAGTTACTATACTGTCATGACTTTTCTTTGCAAGGAGAGGAGGATCAAAGAAGTGCAGAGCTTATTGGAGACTATGGTTAAGGAAAACAAGTTGTTTCCATATCAGGTTACTTATAACATTCTGATTCAAGTGCTTTCTAAGAACCAGCATTCAGATGAGGCACTTACATTTTTGAAGGAAGCAGAGGAAAGAGGATTTCAGGTTGATAAGATTGAATACAGTGCAGTAGTTGACTCATACTGTAAGCAGGGTAAGATGGACCGGGCAAAAGAAATTGTGAATGAAATGTTCACCAAAGGTTGTATTCCAGATGTAGTGACATATACTGCTGTAGTTAATGGACTTTGTCAAATTGGGGAGATCGACCAAGCCAAAAGAATGCTTCAGCAAATGTACAAACATGGCTGCAAGCCCAACACTGTGTCATATACAGCTCTCTTGAATGGGCTTTGTCGAAACGGGAACTCCTTGGAGGCAAGGGAAATGATGAATACGAGTGAGGAAGAATGGTGGACTCCAAATGCTATCACATATAGTGTTGTAATGCATGGGCTACGGAGGGAGGGGAAATTATCTGAAGCTTGTGATGTGGTGAGAGAGATGGTTGGGAAATCATTTTTCCCAACTCCGGTTGAGATTAATCTATTAATCCAATCACTTAACCGAGAAGGTAAAGTGGATGTTGCTAAGAAGTTCATGGAGGAGTGTCTACAAAATGGTTGTGCTGTGAATACAGTGAACTTTACAACTGTTATTCATGGATTTTGTCAGAATGATAACTTAGATGCAGCTTTGTCATTGCTTGATGACATGTACCTTAGCAACAAGCATCCTGATGCAATCACCTATACCACAATGATTGACGCCCTATGTAAAAAGGGTAGAATAGATGAAGCTACCGAGATTGCTATGAAGATGCTCAAGAAGGGTGTAGATCCTACACCTGTGACATTTAGAACGGTGATCCATCGATATTGCGAAATAGGTAGAGTGGAAGATCTGTTGAAGTTATTG
This sequence comes from Linum lewisii, assembly GCA_034768395.1. Taxonomy (NCBI): domain Eukaryota; kingdom Viridiplantae; phylum Streptophyta; class Magnoliopsida; order Malpighiales; family Linaceae; genus Linum; species Linum lewisii. The sequence continues at coordinate 60,893,031 of CM068297.1, read as the reverse complement.
GATAAAATGCTTTCACGACAGAAATACAAAAGAGCATATAATGAAGTTATTGAGAAGCTAAGTAGGTTTGGAAATCCTGTGACAGCTAATAAGCTCTTGGGTCATATATTGAGAACTGCCTCCAGAGATGATGCCAATACATGCCATGTGCTAATGGAGAGTTATCTGAAGAAAGGGACGCCATTAGCTGCATATAAAGTTGCTTGTCGTATGTTTAACCGAAACTTGATCCCTGACATAAAGTTGTGTGAGAGGGTGAGCAAGAAACTGAATTCGGAAGGAAACTCAAAGGAAGCTGGTAATCTTATATTACGTTTTGTTGAGCATGGGAGTGTTTCGCCTCAACATTACCAGACGTTGGTAACCTAGTCAGCGTGGACTTTGGAATGAATTCATGAATTCATTCACAGGATTTCGCTGCTGCTGCTGAATACAGATCAGAGAGGTAAATAAATGATTATGATGGTGCTTGTTAAAATTAAAATTAAAATTATATAAAGCAGGAACGTTCTTCACTGTTCCTTATGGTCCGTAAACGTTTTGTTCGTTTTTAAGTCCATTTACTTTTCGTTTGGTTCGCTTCGCCAATTCCTTTGTCGTAGTTTTTGGTTCTGAAATCCAGTTTGCTTTTGTTTCATCCTCTCTCCCAAATCTCTGTATCTATGCTATGGGGTTCCTTCTACCTTGTATTTTCTGCCGTTCCCTACCTATGTTTACCTTTTCCCTTCTCTCCAGCCAGCAATCTCTTCCAGCTTACATCCTGTTAATTTTCAGAAGCCATTCAGTTCAAGATATTAGAACCTGATTCTATGTTTGTTTGTTTCTATTTTGTGGTAGATGAAACCCTTGCACGGTAGAGACATAAGCTATGATCCATGGACAGTCATTGTTGGTGATGGGAGTTTCAGAGCTAGCGGTTGTACCTCGCTTGGGGTGGATGGTGATTAATAGTCACACTCACACCATAGCATTTCAACAACTAGAAGGGTTTACCAGGTTTGTTCTCATGATCTTCTTTATTGCTTTCATTCTCCTTGATCCGACTCAAATTTTTGTGGGTTTCTCTTCTGTGGTTTAATATGATAAAGCCATTCTAAGTATGGGGTGCCTTCCTGAATACTCGAGTTGAAAAATGAGATCATGTCTCCTTCTATCTCCCAACTGAAAAGAGGAAGAAGTTGGTGATGAACATGATATCATCTCTTTCCTTCAGCAGAGGAAGGGGTCACTTAATTTGTTGTCTACTTAGCCAGCCGTCTTTGCCATTTTATCAGTTTTCCTTCTATCCATTGGTTTCTGGGCTCTGTGAAGAACCCAATGGTCATCACCAGGTGGAGAACCTCACTGTGGTATATGTTTTGAACAAACACTTCAATCTCATTCAGGGCCGAGAGATCTACATCCTTTCCAAAGCAGCATCGAGTTTGAATGAAGCTGCCAGACTTCCCATCTTGGTTGTAATTTATGTTTTCCTTACAGCTAATTGATTGTTCTTGTATTTGTGTGTCTACTTGGAAGCCACAAAGTTGGATTAAACTACACTTGATTGTGTCGAATACTTGCAAATCTGAAGGTAAATACCTGAAGACTATGCACTTGAATATTGTATTATTTTTGTATGAATTTAGCCGTCTGATTATATGAGTATCCAGTTCATGTAAAACTACAGCAGTCTAATTATGAAGTATACATTATCATCATGTCGAACTGGTGGTTGGTAGGTGCTCTGAAATGTTGAATGTTCTGCTGCTTGGTTTTTGAATAGCACTATGTCAGTTCATTGTGATAGAGAAGTGAATTCCTACTGTTAGTTGTTCACAATTATTGTTTTCCTACTGCTGACAGAGGAAAATGATGATTCTTAAAGAGCAAATTCAAAGTTGTCTTAGTTGAAAAGAAGAAAAGAGGAAGAAATGAGATTAGTGAGTTGTTTTGTTGATGGAATTGGGTCCGAGAATTGAGATATAACTCCCGGTCCATTGGGAATTGACACAAATAATTGCACTATAAGGCGTTGTTTTCCTGCTTGAAATTCACAGCTGGAATTGGCCAATTCCACGGAATTGAATAATTCCTAGTTTTCCTGCACTTTTTGATTACTCATTTCCAGCAGAATTAAATTCCATTATGGGTTTAAATTCCGTCCACAGGCCGGAATATGATTACCGCACAAACAAGAAGGATTCTTTGATTCCTGTTGGAATTACAATGGCTGCCCTTAGCCCCTCACCCTCTTCTTCCTCCTCCTTTGGTCATCATCTCTATCAATGTGACCCAATAAGCTCTTCTCCTCTGCCGGAAGTCGTCGCCGCCGCCTGGTCAAACTCAACTTCATCGTCGACCGTCAACTTCGCTGGATCTGGGAATAAACCCCATCACCGGATTTCATCGGGCTTCATCTTCTCCGACAAGTACCGGTACCGGCTCCTCACGCTTCCGTTGGTGGTTGAATCGTACGGAAGTGAATCGGCGAGGGAGGTTCCGCCTTCGGAGATCACGACGTAGGCTGAATCGTACGGAAGTGAATCGGCGAGGGAGGTTCCGTCGGTGGTTGAATCGTACGGAAGTGACTACCCAGGAGAAGATACCCGTCGGTCGGAAACGGCTGCGGCTCCGCTTGGTGTTGGCCGTGAGGAGAAGATAAGGTGGCAAGATGAGGCGGCGGCGGCTTGTGGAAGAAGAAGAGGGAATAGCAGAAAAGGAACAGTGAAAAACCAGAGAAGGAATTAGGTTTCGGTGGATTAGAAATTAGGGGTAATGTAGTAATTTTGTTTTGATGGTTGATTTAATTCCAAAATGTCATCAATCGGGAAAACATGGAATCGAATTTCGTTGGAATTGAAATTGTAATGGAATCAAATTCCGGAGGAATTGTTAATTCCACCGAAATTGGACATTAAGCAGGAAAACGATGCCTAATTCTCATTGGGCCAGGAATTGAAATCCAATTCCCAGACCCAATTCCATCAACCAAACCACCCTAGTTATTTGGTGATTCTATAGGTTCAAAGTATAACAAAGGACAAAGGAAAGAGAGGTTAATCCGAACCTATATATGTGGTTCCTTTTCCGCAATGATCATACCAATCTAAGGCAAGAACATCTCTCTAAAAGCCTTTCCCGCGTTTAACAAAATTTGCATTTCCAGTTAAAACTATGGAAGCATACTCATAATTGTCACACCAAGAAGTAGGTATTTGAAACACCTTTCCTAGAAACATATCCCAAACATTGTAGAAGAACACACCGATAAAACATAACGTGGTTGATATCATCTCATCCCAGTAGAGTAAACAAGTGATATCAACAAGCAAGCCCCACTTCGTGCTAACGCTAGTGCCCCTTATCCCGTTGACGGTTATGCGGCTGATACCACACCGATGATGGAAGACTTGATCAACCAGGGGTTTGACATTAGGGCTAAGGGGTTGAACGACATGGAAGTAGACACGACAACAACCTCCACCAAGAAAAAGGAGAAGTCATCATCCAGGTAGAAGCAGAGCAAGCAGCTAGCAACGGAGGATTACTTGGGGCCAATCAAGGAGCAGATGGAAAAGTTCCAAGATAGCATCACCACTACCACCGACAACATATAGAGGCTCACAAAAACATGGTGCCTTCCGGTGCATGTTGTTAGCCGTCGTGAGTACATCATAATGAGGTGAAACCTTTGGAAGGTATCACCTACGCCCAAAGTCTCAAGACAATCCGTATGCTTATGAAGGACCAGTCGGACCTCGAGACTTTCTTCAAAATGTTGACGACTGAGATTAAGGTCGATTTCATCATCTCGGCGTTGGAGTGATAACGACCGACAGTCCGACACACTTGGTGGGGGCAATTGCTGAACTTTTGGGTACTAGTATATCGTCCGCCGGTATTATATCTATTTTGAATTGCAGGTTTGACCGTCCATTAGATGCAGTTTGCTATGGTAGTAAGTAATTGCCAAAGTAGTCTGCTACGATAGTTCAAATTGTAAGGGGTGGAGAGGGTGACGGCAGAAGGATCCAACCTAAACCGTAACACTACAAGTATCTGATGAAAAAAAATGACACAAGAACAAACTATAAACATCCATCTAGTGAATCGTAACACAGTAACCAAAGTCCAAAACAGTATCAATACGGAGAACAAATTGTCACACTTTCGTACATTGTTAATCTGAATCCAACCATGTCGGTCAGAGTATAACAAAATGCAATACTACCGACACAATAGTTAAATAGAAGTAAACAACATAATACAGATCATCCATTGCAATTCAGATACAAGACAAATAGATGGTGTAAACAGAGTTTTAATAGGTGATCACAAAACACTATTATACGTGGAACTCTTTCCACTCCTCAATCTCCAGCTTCAGGGCTTCTATTTTTTCGGCGAGCTCATCGATATGATTCTCGAGTTCGTAGTTATGCAGAACCAGTTCGTCATAAAGCTCTACCCCGTCTGCCTCATCAGATGCTTATTTGCTCTGTTCTTTGCACCACATCATCATGCAGCAACGACTAGTCCTTTTCCTACATCCAAGGTAATACCGAAACGGGGCGTAGTGTTGGAGCAATATTGGTTTCACGACATGAACCTTCGCAGAGAGACCACACTGACATAGAGCAATAACCCCCATATGGAGCTGCGAAACAGAGACTGTATGTACAAGATGGAAAAGAGACACGAGATGCAGTTACACAATAAGAAACTCATATTCAATTACACATCCCTTGTCACCCTTTCACTGAAACCCAGATTGGTCGTTGTTATATGTTGAAAAGTGAATCCATGGATGCTTGAGATAGTAAAGAGGGATGCACTGAATAAATGAAACACAATTTTGCTAACCCACAATCAAGCGATGCGAAAACCCTAAAATGCAAACCACATCTGGAAATCGATTTCACCATGGACAAATATAAAGCTATATCGCAATATACTTTTAGTGAACATGTGAAAGAGGCTTACCAGGAAGACGTTGTGATGGTTGTTGACGTGGAGTAGCTTGAAAATGGACTGAAGGAAATGATCGTCGACGAAGCAGAGGCCATTGGAATCGTCAAAGGAACGCAGAGAGAAAAAGGGGGAAGTTAGTGTGCAGATTAGGATTATGGTGCTGTGAACGACAAAACCCAACAAAGCGAGGGCAAATGGGTCAATTCTTGCTTAAAGTAACTTAATACCAATTATTGCAATATCACCACACCAAACAAGGATATCTTGCTAATTGGTCTACTTATATCAATATAATAACATATTAATATCTCCTTAATCTCAATTCCCTACATATCATTTACCCAAATGACCCCTATGTGATATCATTGTTTAGGGTCTTGTTATTCAAATAAGTGATGAATTGTGACATGAAAGGTGAATGAACCAAACACCCAACTATTGTGCTGAACCGAATCTACACAAAAGAAGTTATCCTGAAGTGGAACCAGAATGTTGATGCTGCCTGTTCTGATGTTGCCTATTCTCTTTGCTCAGCTACCTTGGAAACTCGTAATCACCTTTTTTTTGAATGCTCTTTTACTAGTGAGATTGTGGACAATTTGCTCCCATAACTGAGAGGATGCATAACATGGGAGAACTGCCTTAGAGTTGCCACCTCCTGGAATGGCAACTACGACGAAAAAAGTTAAAAGGCTCAAGTGGATCATGATTCTGAATATGGTTTGGAGGAAACGATGCTCCAGGGTTTACAGTAATCAGAGGAGGCTGGCCAACGAGTGCATTTCGCAGCTTTGGTGGGATATTTATGCTTTTGCTAAAGGGAGAAGGTGAACAACAAATTTTGAGTTGTATATAGTTTCGTTGTAATTATTACATAAACCTTTTTGTATGAGCTTCATGCTATTTTGATGAAATGAAACCCCTCTATTCATAAAACAAATACCCCAACTTTTAGGGTTTCATTATGGCAGACTCGCTGTTTGTTAGAAATAATCACGTTGTTAGAAAAAGGTTAGTTATTGTTAACAGTAAATTAAAGTCTATTATTAAATATTTTATAATTAAAAGTGCCAAAGCATTGTCATTACAAGTCACGTCGGTTGGTACGATTATTTAAGATTTTGTAAATTGTTGAATGTAAACAGACATATTATTTAACAGTAGTTTACTTTGTTCTGTCCTTTTTATTTCCAACATTTGGTATCAGAGCCACGATATCATGGGTGATGGAAGTGGTAGTTCGACCGTGAGGGCTGTGCCACCAGGCGGTGTCCCAATCTGCCATATCTTTGTCGATCCTAGACTCAGTGATGATGCAAATTGCCACGTGCGAGACGACATAAGAGTCTTGGGAAGAGACTCGTGAGATGAGGACTGAGGAAGAGCGCATGAAGAAATCCTCGATACAAACCTTTCATCGGCGATTCGATCGTCTAATGATGGACGATTCAGAAGAAGTTGCGGCATTTTCATAAAATTGATGGCGTTAGTTAATGAGACTACATCGCTTGATGGAGAATTGAAGGATGCAATCGTTGTGGAGCGTCTCTTTGCTGCAGTTCCCGACAAGTTTACCCCAATCGTGAGTACAATCGAGTAGTGAGGTGATTTGGAGACCCTGTCCGTGTCGGAGGTAATCGGTCGTTTGTGTGCTTACGAGCAAAGTCTTCTCTCGCGTCAAGGAGATCGAGATGAAGAAAGAGGTGAACAATAGTTTATGGTTACAAGATCGCAAATCAAGAAAATGATTAGCGAAGGGAGTATTGATGACAGTGGAAGGAATGCAAGAAATCATCGTAAGGTCGAAAAAAAGTAAGATTAATTGCTTTGATTGTGATGTTATAGGGAACTTCGCAGCGGAGTGTCGTAAGCCACGGCGAGAAAAAATAAATCTCGTCATAGCTGAAGATGAGTTCGATGAACCCGCCTAGTTGTGAAATTACAAACAAAGGAGTTGCACTGAAGGGAGAGGATTGCTTGAATGAAGAAAAAGTACTTCCAAAGGTACCAGAAGTCAAAGGCATTCTTGAAACAATCCAAGACTAGTGTCATTAAAGTGTTCGTGGTGCAAGGTTGGTCTAAACGATCGATTAAAGCAACGTAATTAGGGAGAGTGTTGGGAATAATTACGTTGTTAGGAAAAAGTTAGTTATCGTTAACAGTAAGTTAAACTCTATTATTAGATATTTTATTATATTTAAAAGTGTTGAAACATTGTGTGATTACAAGTCACGTTGGATGGTGTGATTATTTAAAGTTTTGTAAATTGTTGAATGTAAGTAGGCAAATTATTTAATAGTAGTTTACTTTGTTCTATTATTTTTATTTCCAACACAGTTTACTTCTCCGTGGCGGCATTGTTAACATCGACTCCAATCTTGAGTCCTAGCAACAGTTCTTCAACATTTGTTGCGAGGACCTCCTAACCCACCAGCTGAGTTACACTAAAGGTATGCATCAATTTTCAAGATACTTTTCTTTAAACTAGAACTTGCCACAACTTTTTTTTTGTTCGAGCGCTCTCACGAACTAGAGAACCAAGATTAGATTAAGGGAGAAAGGTGGAGAAGAGGGGTGGGGTTGGTTTGGACAAACAAATCTATAAAGTGGACAAACTGTAAATCTCAATCTAAGTATCATATCAAAGAATGATGAATGAACCGTGTAATCTGACAACAAATAAAAATAGAAGAATATTTTCTGAGTGGTGGAGTTGAATCAAGACTCCAACTCCCATCTTATCATACCTCACTAAAAATCCCCAAGAAACCAGAATTTGATAACTGATTGGAAAAAAGTCTTCAACCAATTCCTCTTCCCCAAACCAAATTTGGATGACGTCTTCCAAACAAAAAGAAAAAACTAGGAAAAGAGAAAAGCCTAACCTGATATGAGACCCATTTAACGAGACCAAACATACGTTGATCAAATATGAAAACTCCAAATGAACGAAGGTTGAGAAAAGTTTGTCGAACCTGGAAAAAAAAAAGGAATAAATACACTAGAAGGGTGGTATAAGGACTCAACTGAGCCTGTAATAAAGTATAGGGGAATCCCGCAACTGACATCGTAGAAAAATCAAACCCAAAATGACAATGTCCCAGATCCACGAAAACCATGAGCAACGCAAAAGAATAGAAAGAAAAGTCTATAACACTAAAAAAATGGCAGGGAAGAAGACACTTCCAGATTGAAATCTAGAAAGAAATGGAGGGGTGAAATGAGGCTCCGACCAACACAGGAGATAGGAATCAACAGTGAACAACGACCCTCAACAGAGGTAATAGGGAAATAGTTATTTCTTGAAAGAGGGATGAGACTCTTGGGATCTACTTATTGTCATCGATGAAAATCGAGTTTTTTTTTTGTTTTGTTTTGAGGGGAAAACCAAGTTTTTTTTAAAGGGTGGGGAAAACCATGTTAATAGATGGGACTCGTCACGACTTGACACTTCTTTAATTTGATTTCTTCCTCCATCAACACTCTGAAAAACTACCAAGCAATAGCTTGTCTACCACAGCTACCTAATAGAAGCCCTAGATAAGTAGCTGAGAGTTTCCAGTTTCCTAAGATGGAATATTTAAGCCCTAGCCCATTCATAGACGCAAGATAAATTAGGACTTAGGAGGAGCTAAGGTAGTTCATAACTCTAACTTCAGTTTCCTTGAATGTCGTTTATCAATTTTCTTCATAGGTAGATAGTGTGGAATTTGGCAGGAGATTCGTTCCTCATACGTGTAATTTCTATGAAACTTTTTTGTTGGATTGTTGTCACCACCACGAGTACCTTCTTCTCATTCTCAGTTTGCTCCACTTACCATGTGTTAAGAGGAAGTCGTAACCAGCCTTCTACGAGCTTGACTTGACTAACAAAGCTGGGTGGAAGCGACTTTGGAATCTTTCCATCCATCCGAAGATTACATTCTTCCTGTGGCGGGGAATCAACAATTGCATCACCACAAATGCCAACATGTTCATTCGTTACTGCTCGCCATCTCCCAAGTGTCCGCTCTGTGACCATGAAGAATCTATGTCCCACTATCTTTTTTCTGTGGCCATGCCAGGGAAACATGGTCCATGATTTTCCCGCCCATTTCTAACAACCATAAATTGTGGTTCTTTTCCCAAAGGGAAACTGTCCCTACGGGTGCTTGGTCTCTAATTGCTGTCAGATGCTGGTATATTTGGAAGGTACGTAATGACTTCATTTTCAACAATATCCGCTCGGTGACTCGTTCGACCGCGACTCTTTGCTTTCGAGACATCAACATCTAGAAAGTTGATCTACGGGTACCCAATCCAAAAATCCTCTTGTACTGCCGCCCCATCCTCGCCCACTCCGAATCCATCGCCTAGTAATTACACTCTAGATTATTACTGTAACGAGTCTTTTCTCCACGAGACCCGGACGGTGGCTTATGGCATCGTTATCTCTAATTCTCATGGATTTATTTGTGGCGGGAAAGCTAGTACCGCTCTGGTTTCTTCACCAATGGCTGTTGAGGTTGTTACTCTTCTTGAAGCCATTTTTTAGCCCATGAAAGCAGTGGATGTTCTCGAATCTTCTTGGATTTCAAAATTTTGGTGGACATCCTCAATATGGAACTGACACCCTGGCCATGGGATTGCGCAGCCAGTCTTGCCTCACCTGCATCAATTCTTCATGCTTCGTCTACGATTTCAGTTTGTTTTATCCTCACATCTAGAAATACCAAAACGGATTGGGTGGTAAAAAAGATGTCCCATAGATCCCTTCTGGATACCTCGGTTTCGTACCTCAACGACGCTAGTCCTCTTCTGTAATTCTTTGGTCTTGGTACCTTGGTTGAATGAATGAGAGCTTTTATGTCAAAAAATATTTTTTTTTAACCCACCGGTTGAGCTACCTAAAGGTATGCATAAATTTTCAGATACTTTTCTTTAAACTCAGATTCTCCACGACTTGACACTTCTTTAGTTGGATTTCTTCCTCTGTCAGCACCCTACAAAACTACCAAGCGATAGCTTGTCTACCACAACTACCCAATGGAAGCCCTAGATAAGTAGCTAGAAGATTGCAATTTTCTGAGATGGAATGTTTAAGCCTTAGCCTATTCATAGACGCAAGAGAAACTAGGACTTAGAAGGTAAACTAGTTCATAACTTGAACTGCAGTTTCCTTGAATGCCATTTATCAATTTTCTTCATAGGTAGATAGTTTGGAATTTGAGAGGAGATATGTTCCTCATGTCTGTAATTTTTTTATGAAAAAATTGGTATTTAAAATTAAATTTCAAGTTTGTATTATGAAATTTGGTATTTGCTAATTCAAATCAAGTAGGTACTATGGGAAAATTGGTATCTACAATTAACAAATTAAGTACCTATTATGAAAATTGGTACTTGTAAATTCAAATCAGGTACTTACTTTGGAAAAGTTGATACCCAAAATTATAAAAATCGGTACCTATTAGTGTTTTTATAGTGACAACAAACACAGCTGCTGCAGGTGAAGACATGTTCCTTTACTTGTACTAGATTTTGTAGCGCGCGATGCCGCTTCGTGTGTAGTTAAGGTGTGATACGAGTATGTTCACCCTATTGTAAAAAAAAAAGAGTATGTTCACCCGTCGACAAAGCAAATGAGCATGTCAACATTAGAAGAGAGAAGAGGAAACGACGGAAGTTGTTTCACTTTCTGAGATGGTTGGCTTGCATGAGCGATGCCAGTAACTATGTAATTGATATGTAGATATAATATGCTCACATGTTGAAGAGAAAAAATTAAAAAGTATATTTGAAATTGCTTTTAAGCATTCTATGTATTTAATAATAAACCATCAATTATAGGTTGTAAAAGCTGAAACAGGATAATAATGCAGGTCCACTAAATGTGTATTCAGCAACACAATCCAAAATACAAGATTCAAGTTTCTACATCTAACCTCTTCCCAGCTATGTAATAGAGTTTCTAGTCTTTTCACCTTAGCTCTGATGAACGAAGATCTAAAACGTGGCAAAAACCAAGAGCAATGTCTTCTACTTGTACAAAAAGAATTGAAGCTCAACGGACTTTCATAGACAAACAAGGCAAAGTAAAGTGAAGCTGATAATCATTCACTACATGACAATACCTTACTTCAGTAGTAACGGTAGGATCTCTGAGAACTGTTGTGCTAAATAGAGGTTGTGATTATGAGGGGTAGATTCATGCACCTCATCATTTCAGACTTCTCATATTGAGTGGATATCAATTTCGAAATCCAGATTCAGGCAATGAAAAACAATCATATCACAACCATGGGTTGAGTATTCAAGGTCTGAATGGAGTAAGGTACTATCATGTAGTGAATAATTATCAGCTTCATTTTACTTTACGTTGTTTATGTCTATAAAAGTCCATTGGGCTTCAATTCTTTTTGTACCGGTAGAAGACATTGCTCCACGCTTTAGCTCTTTCAGGAATGAATAATTGAACAAAAGAACAATACTTAAATCAATATACATTGACAAGTCAATGCTTCTCAGGCAAGTATATCGTAGCTAGAAAGACGAAAGAAAGCACCGATAGAACTGAGTGGAGAAGAAATCACAAAATCGAAATGCCCCATCGTAAGCACCTTCAAAATGGAAGAAAAGACATGGTAGATAAGGTTTTTATAGTGACAACAAACACAAGCTGCTTGAATTTTATTTCTGACTTCAATGACTGCTATACCTTAACCACAAGAAGCAACTGCCTATATACCTTCAGACTGTCTAGTGTAAACAAAGAAAAGATGCAACAAACTTCAACAATGTTTAATGCAGAATTAGTTTAAGTACATAAATGCACGTTTGACAACCAACTCTCACTTCCTTAAACTTAGCTAATAAACTCTTATCTAGCTACAAAACAGGAACCAACTCAACTAATTATTTTCTCTAACAAACTGACTCAAAACGACAACTCTAACTGCAACTGCAAAACTAGAAGGATCCTTCCAACATCCAGATCCTTTAGGAGTCCTTCTATTTATCTCAACTTGTATGATTACCAAATATAAGTCATAATCGAAAATAACAAGTGTGCAGGCAATGTCAAAACCCAGGCTTGAGAAGAGGAAAACATCTAAGCTGAAAATCCAGTAGTTTTTTCATCTATGGGGTTGAGAAGAGAAAAAGGAGATCAATTCTCTGCAATTTCTCCACGCCTACATAGTTGATGGTTCAACAATGGGAAACTGTAAGTCGTAATAAGAAAATATAACTATAAACAAAAACAAACTCTATAAATCCATCTATATAAAAAACATTAACAGAAGTCACAACTGAAATAAAAACCCAATTAAGTCGGAACTCGGAAGTGAAAAGAAATTAGTGAAAAATTAACCACCCCACTAAAAATCAAACCTCCAAATAAACATCAAAATCCCAAAACCCATATCAGTAAAAAGAACAACAGACATTGAGAAGAAAGAAGAAAGGATGAACCTTTGATGAAAAACCCGTGGGAATCCGTAAACCAGCTTGACGTCTTAAACAATGTTTTTGTTTTTCCAATGCAAGTTCATCCAGAAAGAAGGAAGACAATAATAAGAAGTGTTTGTTGAGTTCAGCTGCAAACACCCAAAGTCAGAACTCTTGAATTTGAAACTAAATGTCAAAAGGCCATTTATCTTCGTCTTTCACTGCTGATAAGTCCTAGATTTGGCAGCAGCTGGAGCTTTAACTCCCAGCACACCGATTTCAACAACTACCTCCCATTCATCCTTGCTTCGATGTATTGATTCATTGAGCAGTCAGCAGGGTTTAGGGTGATGTCACGTGTCTTAGTTTCGACCAAAAAGAGAGATGGTTGAAATCTTACCGGAGAAATCG